>OZ034968.1:3149685-3899685 GCA_964030785.1 Siderastrea siderea | reverse complement strand
AAAAGAACCATTTGACTGCATGGTGATATAATGGAATGTCACCCAGCAGTTCTTATATCACATTATTTCTTTGTAATACAAATACAATGCATATTTTTTAATACTTAACAGGTGAATTTGCAATTACGCCAGCAAAAGTGTTATTAAAGGCTCCCCGTATTATATCTAGCACACTGTACCACTCTTGTTGTTGCTTACGTTTAAACAAGCTCACAATCAAATCAGCTTCCTCTCTGCACTGTAGTGAGGCTAGCGTTCCATTATCGAGTGCACAGCCATAGAGAGCATCATCCCAGGTCAGCGGCGTGGGATTGACAGAAAAACACGATCGACTGCCCTGGGGGAGCTTAGAGTAGCCTTCAGGACAAGAAGCTGGTTAAAAGGGAAACAAACAAACAGAACAGGTAAGAAAATAGGTGTGGGACTGAGTGAATGATGCACCTCGCTCGCCAGGAAGGCGAGAAGGGTCATGGGTCCAGCTTCCGTCGTGCACCCAGAATTCTTTTCTTGAGCTCCCATGTTTGTGAATAACTCTCTCTACGATAGGTAACAAATTCCAATGGCTCCGATACGAAATTGCAATCAGTTCTGGCAACATACTGGAAGGTTGTAATTTACGAACGGGAGCGATAAAGCTTATTACACAAGTCAGTGACTTCAAGGAAGACTACCCTTCCGAACTAGTTTTCCACTCTTCTAGTACTGTTTTTTGAACATGTGGTTTAAAAATACATTGTGGTTGATATTTAGTGTGATCCGTGTATTGGGAGACTAACCAACATAATGAATATTGTGAAATAAAAACGTACTCACCCTCTGGAGCTGGCTCAGAGATTCCTAGAAGGAAAGTTGACGCGTTAACAAAGTTAACGCTCAATCACAGTTCTGTAAACTAGATATGTACTTTATATATATATTTTTTCGTAATATATTTAGCTGACCCCACGCCATCAATCTTCGGCTTCGAAGGGTAGGCGTTACCGGTAAATAAATAATAAATATAGAAAATGGTTCCCCTCAGGCTAAAGTATAAAACTGTTATTTCGAAAACTATATACAGAAAGACTTGGGCTAACCAGGCTGGCCATTGCCAGGGACATCCTGTACTACTAGGTTAACGTTACAACTGACTTTGGTGTCCTTATGCAAGCCAGGAAAGGTCACAGCCTTTCCTTATCTTCATTATATGATGTTCTTGACAGAGGATGGTTAAAAATAAAAGTACCAAGAAACTTGCGGGCTCCATAATGGAGCTGCAATTCTGTCTATGCAGAAGGCTAAAAAGGGAGATAGATGTACCAAAACATAACCGTTTGCTCCAAACCGGGAATACTACTGACCTGCTGCCGGTAGAACATTGTCCTTGATATTTGCGTCTTCGCTCTGTCCAGGATCAAACAATACCACGACGTAATATTTGCCGCCAACATTCTGTTTTTTAATGCCACCACCTCCTTTAGCTACCCCAACCCCTGCGGCTGAGTTGCTCTTCCAAACCATCTGCGTAAATGGCGACGCCTTCATCGTCAACTTGGGATCAGCCCAGTCAAAGAACTTCATGGCGCCATACCATTTGACTGCACAAGCCTTCGCAATGTTGCCTCCAGCGTTGTGGCTACACACCAGCTGTCCATACGTAGAGTTGGGGTCTATCTTTTCAACTCCTGCAGCAGCGATTTTCTGTGCCCATTGACTGGCTAATTGGTTTAGTTTTTCGGAGGGTGTCACATCTGAAGCTTGGTGGAATCTTCGGTAAATGTTTATTTGTGCGATTAAACTAAGAACCAACTGCTCTGAAAAACAAATAAATTCCTGTCACTTTATTGTTGAAAAATATATTCAACCAAAAAGTGCTTTGCTAACAGAAAGCAAAAACAACTGATCTTATGTAATGCTATAATTGTCCAAAACATTGTGACAACTTTGTGGAAAAATGAGTGGATGTTTTCGAAAACTCAAAACTGCTATGGAATTACTCGACTTCTATGGCTTTTATCGTTCTGCGACATTTCAGTGTTCCTATAACTTAGGGAACATTACAATGGGACATTAACCGGAATAATCAGAACAAAGAAGCCACTCGACAATGGGGCATTTATCGTAACCATATAAGTTTAAATTTTATTTAAGATAAACGCTAATACTTACTGACATCTGGCACTGGACCCACGCGTTGAAAAAGATGTTGAAAAAAGAAATGAGAAAACAAACTATTAACAGCAGGTTACAAAGAGCGAAATTCTTGAACCAATCGAAGAATGTAGCATTTCCTTCCCTTGCAGCCCTAAAGAGGGTCATTCAAACCAAGCAAAGCTTTAATATTTTACTCTGAAATACTATGCCGGTATGTTAGTTTACCTGGAGAAGGAGTTGGGGTGGCTGCCCCCGTGGTTGGTACTCCAGTCGTTGGTCCTCCAGTGCTTCCTGCTGCAGTGGTGGTTCCTCCACTAGTTGGTGCTGCCGTGGTGGCTGCTGCAGTGCTGCCCGCTATAGTGGTAGCTCCTTGGGTAGTTGGAGCTGCTGCCTGAGTTGAAGGTCCTGCAGTGCTGCCGGTTGCGGCAGTACTAGGGCCTCCAGTGGAAGGTGCTGAAGTGGAGGCTGCTAAGGTGGTAGGCGCTAGGGTGGTAGGCGCTAAGGTGGTAGGTGCCGAGGTGGTAGGCGCTAGGGTGGTAGGTGCTAAGGTGGTAGGTGCCGAGGTGGTAGCTGCTAAGGTGGTAGGTGCTCCGGTAGTGGCTGCAACAGTCGTGGGAGCTGCAGTAGTGGGCGCTCTTGTGGTAGGTACTAATGAAAAAGTGAAAACAGTTTTTGTCATCCATGCATACCGCTCTGATGAACAGTCAATTCTCGTCTAAGAAAATGTTTACTAAGTTGAGTATAGGTTCATTCTTGAAGAGCCGAAACTGGCTCACTACTTTTGCACTTGGCTCAGAAACACAGTCATTAGAACATCAGTTATTCACTCCATGGTTTCTTTTTTGTTTTCATAATCCTTCGCATAAAGTCTAATAAACGACAACCAAGCGATTAAGTAACAGAATCATCTTTATTGTTTGCCGGAACAAGCAAAGCCTCATCAGGGGGGGAGGCAAGACCGAAGCCGACCCCCCTGATGTGGTTCGCGGGTGGGTGAAAGACAAAGGCATGTTAACACAGGTCGTAGGGGAGCTAAAAGTGATATTGAGAGATAAGCCACTAGAGCACATGTCCAGAGCTCAGTTAATGATTGACTACCGGGTGCGACGTATTAAATTGCCATTGGTCGGGGTCCAATACCACACATTTAAAATTTCTATTTACATCTTTGTAAGTGTATGTATATATGTGTGGCAAATAAATAAATAAATAAATAGAGTAAATGACAAATTAAATTTATCACAGAGTAGAAAACGTTTTCAAATGTTGATTAAAAACTCTCTTCAGGAGGTTGACAAAGTACATGAAGGCAGAATGGCAAGAGAATTAATCAATTCTTCATATTAAGAGGGAAAGGAGCAAATGGGTTTTTACGTAGGTCAGTTTTATCCAGATCGGACTGGAGTGGTTGTTAAGGAAAGAAAGAGGAGAAAACTCCCAAGAGTCAGATCAACTTTGTTTACTCAGATAAATGTAAAGAGACTACTAACTGAAGTTAAAAAGGTAGGTTCATATTTACGTCATTATTGCTTTCGATCAGTACTTCTAGAGGCTAACAATGATTTGTAAGGAGAACTTGGTCAGTACTTTTTTCTTACCGTTTGTAGGTCCTTCCTCTTTGACTGTAAAATTGAGAAAGAAGAATCGAAAAAATTAGATGTAATTGTTGCAGGATTGGGTCATTGTTAATGTGTTCCGTGACATATGAGATACGGATGTAATTTTTGTTAGCAGATCTGGGGCCTTACGCTTAGGTCAAACGTAATAACGTCGAACTTTTCATGTGCCGAACCAAATGCGAATGAGAAAAGCTACTGTTTTTGTTTATTTGCATTAGACTCGGCACATGAAAAGTTCGACGTTAGACCTTGGCCTTAGATGGCACTAGTAGCATTTTTTTCTTACTGGTCCTTACTTTCGCACATGAGTCCAGCGTATTGTGGGGTGCAGATGCAGCGGTAACCTTTAGGTTCATCAACGTCGATTTTACAAGTTCCACCATTGAGGCAAGGGTTGGGCTGGCAAACTGCAGAGAAAAACATTGTAAGAACAAAAAAATGAATAATGACGACGTCGAAAGTGGGATATTTTTTAGACAATAGTTCTTTTGCTGTTAGTGGTAAATCACCTTTGACCATTCTTAATCCTCGCTTTTTGGACTTGCTCTTTCACAAAAATAGGGGGATGGCTTGGATATCGCCTAACCGAGGCAGTTGCAAAATGTACCCCGAGTTCCGAAATGTACAGGTCATCTCGCGATAAAATACGAGCAATACCTTTTTTGTAGTAAAAGACGCAAGAGCGCTTAAAACATTTGTCGCAACTGAAACTTGACGTGCGGGTGGGGGGGGGGGGGGGGGGAGAGAGTTACTGTTGAGGGAATAAAGTACTGCTAGTAGCAAAATGCACGACATTTCAGGTGTGAAGCTCTACTAATCAATGTAGGTACGGTAGGAGAGATGTCGAAGGCGTTTCCAGTGAGACGTTCACCACGGTGAACTGGCTCACATTCATATGAAGAGGCTCTTAGAGCTCTTAGGACTAATTGTCTCATATTTGGCTAACCTTGCAAATTTACCACATTTCCTTCATAAGATGGAAGTCCACCACCTGTAATAAAACGACATTTTCCCATCATAATTGTTGTATAACCATCTCGCGTAACGTTTATGACAAACACAAAAAACACTAAAGCAAAGCCAAAGCCAGAGTTGCAGAGCGGACGAGGCAAGTCTCGAGGGTTTAGGAGGAAATCCCCCCCCCCCCCCCCCGCGAAAATCTTGTAATCCACTGGCTCTGAAATGCTATTTTCAGCCTTTTTCGGCGGGTCTATTTAGTGCTTCCAACGATTCTTGTACCCTCTACTAAGCCGCGCAATACGGGCACCAAGACTTTCGTATTGCATCTATTTGCCCCTACCTCCGCATTTCTGCTCCCTCGCTAGCTGATGCTGATTTTCTGTTTCAAACACAGTCAGAACAGTTTATAGCATTGTCATTTTTAGAGGATTAAGGAGTTACTTTCACAAATCGATGTTAGAAATCTCTTTCGTAACGGAGCAGGAGCCAACCTGACTTAGTCGATTTAGAATGAATCAAATTTGTACATGGTCTATTCACTACTTATATTAGGCTACGGCGATTCGTCTGCGGCTAGAGAGATCCCATCGTTTTTAAACTTGACTGTTACAAATGTCCGCCGGTTTACGAATACAGACTCATCGTGAAGACTTGCTGTGCGGGTGTAAGGTTATGAAATTCAGACAACGCGACCTGTAGAACTGCTTGCTGTGGCTTAAGAGACAGCATCATCACACTGGTAAACAGCAGGGATGTTCTAGAGGAAAACCTTGTAAGGAAACTCAGTGAAAACGTTGAAATGGTTGTCTTGAGCCAGCCAAATTGCTCTGTTAGTCCCTCACCTGTTCCTGTCGATTTGTTGTTCTTCCAAGAAAGAATACCAAAGTGAGGTCATAATCCATTTAATGTGGGCAAAGTATGTCAAAACGTATGGCAAAGTAGCTCAACGTGGCAAGCTGATTCTCTGAAACTTTTGTCGTTTATAAGACAAGATCCTTTTTATCAGCTGACAAAAGTAGCAATGTAGTAGTAACCGCAACTGCGGTTACATCAGAAATGAAGTCTGGAGTCTTTTCCCTCACCTTACGTATGCTAATCTCTTATCACCCAAAGGCAAACGTTTTCGTTCCCAGCCGTCTTTTTTTCGTTTCATTTCGGCATAAACCCAGACAGGGCAAATTCCTCACCTCTCTCTTGCCTCATGCTAGCGACGGCCAAGCACTAAGATCAAAATCATAATTGTTTGCTTTTGTTAAAACCTACCCTCATTGAAAGCCTGAGTTATCTCATGTGATAGCAGTATTCTGCCCCACGTAACAAGCTGGTCAAATTTCATTGGCAGCATTTCCTCCATATTATTGTTGCTGTTGGGTTTACTTATCCGTAGGTCGTTGAAATCGTCTTTATGCGGAACCGCGACGATCGCAGGCTGGCCAACTGACTGACTGTCCTCTTTTCCATTGATAAAGTGTGTCAATCCACTTCCTGGAAAAACGGATACGAAAAACACAGGGTTTGCCCATGCTGTTCCCAGATATTTCAACATGTTTTATAGGAAAGCTTGAACTGGGGTGCTAACAGAATAGCTACATTAGGCCGTAGAAGTCTTGCGATTTCAATTCTGTGCCACCATACTTATGGTTATGGCACTACAGTGCTAGGTTTTATTAGGTTTGGACAATTTTGTGACAGCTTTTTGACAACTTTTTCTGATTTTTGTGTCAAATGGCTAATTAAAAGGAAAGGTGGGTTTGTCAAGTTTCACATCTGCGCTGGCGACTTCTCCAACCTTATTTCTTAACCCCCAATAGTGCCAAGCATCTAATTTCTCCTTACAGTATTACTACTTGACCAAACATACAGGTCATGAGAATAAAGAAAATGATCACTAAATATCAAATGTCTTGATTTTTAATCAAATTCTCCCAACTAGTAACATAAGAAATATAAGGGGAATGGTGGGAAGAATATGGATGTTAATTTTGGGGCTTAAAGGGTTAATTGGTCAGCTAAATCGGAATCCACCAAAAAGTTGTCAAAAAAGAGTTGTCACAAACCATGGCGCTTAGCACGTCTGGGTCATCACAAATTTTCTCTTTCTGTGCACATTACGTGTCCGAACCATATCGTGACATCTGCGAGAGTTCTATAGGACGTCAGGTTTTTTGTGTGTGTGTGACTGAAAGGCTTAATTTTACTTGTAGGTCGAAAAAAAAAACATTATTTTCGGTTGGCCATTTTGCCAATCCTTTCAACCAGCATAGAAATTGGTTCATACGGTTGGACATTTTATGAAATAATTATTTACCACTTCATGATCGTCATCAACAACAATTGGAAAAGTTTTCTATTGAGACACATCAAGCAAATCAACTCAAACGAGTTGTGGTTAATAAGGTTGGTTCCAATGGAACACAACGTACCACGTAAAATGAAGAGCTACGCACCTTTATCCCAAGTAAATGCGAATGAAAACCAAGAATTGAAAGGTATTTTTGAATTTGGTATCTCTGCCCTCCATTTTTGTTCACCATTCACCACTTGCAGCACGTACATGTTATTCTGGTGAAAGAAGGAGAATCCGCGGGATCTGCTGTCGGAGCCTCCACTGGAGTAGACGTATTTTGGTAGCGAAGGGTTTTTCATGACAGGAGACATGTCAATGCTTGCCCAGAACATCATGGTAATACCACTGACACATAAACTAGGATCACTGATACATTTTCCTTTGAAAAAACAAACAGAAGGATTAGTAGTAATTGTATTTCACTTCAGCCTGATTTTTAGAGTTCTCAGAATTCTTATTATCCCATTGATTGTTTTGTAAACTCTTCAACTACTAGAACTACTCGCGGCCAAAGTTAAATTTGCAAATAATTGATTGACAAAAATTTCACTTAGCTCTAGCTGAACTGCGTAGTTTTGCAGTTAGAGGAATTTAAAAAATTTCCCATATATAGTCCTATTGAGCTATCATTTCAAACCACAATAAAGAACATCTTTTATGACATGGTCCTACTACCTGTTGATTATATTGTGCAGTGGACCAGGTGCTGTTCAATTTGGAAATAATTGGGCAGTTAATTGGGATTTTCAGCTAATTACGTTAACTTAGGTTATAGCAGAGGTTGAAAGATTTTCTTACATGAGATTCCTCAGTAGCGGAGTATTGTAGACCAATGAAAGCTCAGACTCACAAAGACAAATCCTTGCGTGGAAATACAAGGCCGAAAATGATTTGGATTTTTTTCAGCTTTCCCAAAGCTTATGAGTTGGGGATCCAGTTGGGTTTGCCCCGAATACGGCTTTTCTTGATCCTACAGCTTATTGGCCAGAATACCCACATGCTCGAACTACTCATGTTGATGAATCCAGTGTAATCATCAAAAACGATTTCTTTACCTTTGATAACGAAGAAACATTTTCCACCTTGTATTTCCACAATTTTATTTCACAGAACCACTTCGTAATTATCAGGAGGTCTGAATCTACCACTTTCTGAGTAATGGATTGCTTCAATTTACGGACATGTTTGGAGGATTTTTGATTTGTTTCTTTTATCCTTTAGTTGATTGTACCTTGAAAATTTCCCATATCAATCCAGCTGCCCTGCTCAAGTGTAGACGCCACCTTTCCCCTTGATACGGAATCAGCTATTCTAGCTCCGTCCTAAAAACGACTCACAAGAAATACATATACATTGAAATTATCAATTTCATAGCTATGAAGCATGATTGTTTGGTCAGAAAGTTTGTTAAGTAGTCAATTATTGCTGGTTTCCATATTATATGGACGCACTAGTCCCTAATTAAACAAAACACTGTGTTTTGTTTAATTAGTTTCGGGTTACTCAGAAGGACATAACGTCTTTAAGGTGTTTGTTTGGGTCTGGGCTGTTATGACTCCATACATTTGATACCAAAAATTACTGACATACCTTTAACATAGCAGGAAAACCCCCTTTCAGATCGGGTGATTGGTTAGCGTTACCATCGTTAAACGGCCAACAGTGGGATGCATCAGCGAAGATACCCTCACAGCCACCGACAGCTGAAATGAAAAGAATGACACGGAATGGAAGTGTTCTAATTAAAAATTGTGACAAGGATGGCATCCTCCTTTAACTATTTTCTTTCGTTTTGTACTTCTATTTCCTGACATCAATTTTCTATGGTTAGTACATAGAATTATGATAGCTCATTGCTTTCGAAGCCTGAGAATGATGCTTCAATTACCAAACCTTCATGAACTTTAGTAGCTTGAGCGCAGACAGGTGTTTCCTACCTTTCTCTTTCAGACTAAAATATATCGACAAACAAAACTTATACCGCGTAATTAAAAAAAGAAAACCTCTTCCTCTAAAGGCTTCCTTGGGAAATGTTGTCTATGTTTTGTAGGTTATAGATTCACCCAAGGTGTTAACAATATAAAAACGTTGTTTGTTTTCTTTTTTAACTGCTTTCTTTGATGTCTTAACTGCAATGGTCGTCATCAGTATTTATTTCATCTGCAGTTCACATATGATAACTTCATACATACACACTCAATAACAGTTGAAATGTAATGCAAATGCAAGGCAAAATGCACCTTGTATTGGTTTTGGGTTTTGCCCTTCGGGAAGAAGCTCTTTCGACAAGGCGCCTTTCTTGAGCACGCACTGATTACATGGAAATTTATACTGCTTTCCATCAGGGGCAGTAATTTTGACCTGCCAACAAATATTTACAAAAAAAAAAAGAAAAAGAAAAAGCACCATTGTTAGTCAAAATTACAATCATGTTCATTGGATGTTAACAAAGCAATGTGCCACATTCTATCCTATTTTTTAATTGGTCACTTAGAAGAATAATCTGTGAACGAACGGCAGTGGAGTAACTTAAGATAAAGGTCATGTTACAGTGAGTCTTTTGTAGTTCCTCTATTTGTATCATGCAAAAATATATTTTTAAGAATGTTATTTAAGTTTCAGGGCCAGTCAGATAGAGTCGAGGGCTGGGTGTCTCGATTTATTTACGTAGTGGATTCGAATATCAGCTGCGTGATCGTTTCATTTGGAAACCTATTTAAGAACCATGTCAAAACAGAAGACTTTTCGCCTCTGTTAAAAGCGACTATGTTGTACTTTTTACTTTCCAAAAACAAATCTTCTTCAGTAGCAAACTTTACATGCTGCGCTTGCGCAGTCCTTCAATAGTTTTTCAACCGTCCCTTATATAGCTGCCGTTGCTCTTAAGTTGCCAGTATTACCATCAAAAACGGATACCATTTATTTAAACGAAAAATACTAAACTTGCCGTCAGGGTAGACATAGTATATTCATAAACTTTCTGGCACTGACTAGTGAATTATAAATCAACGTTTACAATAAAACTTGAAAAAAGACGTTTCCACCGAAAAACTTGGCAAAAAAGCAACGGCTTATTTAACGGTTCACATTTCGCGCATGCTTGGCTGACTAACACAACAAAACACACGAACGCTGCGCTAGACTGCGAACATGACGCAAGCGATTTGTGTATGTCTGGGATTTTTATATGTTCGTTCCCCACATTCTGGTCTCTCTGTGAATGCCACGATTCAAGAAAAAGCCTCTGGTGATAATCCCGCGCTTTGTCTGTGACAGTGGTATGGTCAAAGAACAAAGAATAGCAGTCCGTGTTTGCGACAGCAACTCTAAAATTGCACAACACGCAAATCAAGTAGCAATTTGCCTTATACAATTTTCCCGGCTCACCTGCCTAAGAAGAAATTACAAGTAAATCCGAGAAACAAAGAAAAATCTTTGACCTCTGCGGGATTTGAATCCACTACCTCCGGTTGAGATCACCGTCGCTCTAACCAACTGAGCTAATCTGGGATCTGAGCTAATCTGAGCCAATCTGGGAGCCGATTGTGGGAATTAAGATATTTAAGTGGCAATGTCTGTATAAAGAGCGGTCCACTGCATTTCGGGTCAGAAAAAAGTTTTCCCTCAAACTTTGCCCTGTAAACCATCTTGGGTCGCAAGTTATTGAAACGGGTTTCGTTTTGGGAAATACGTTAAAACGTTTTTTTTTTAGAGCCCACAACAGTGAGAGCGGCAAAAGGCGTAAATTAACGCCAGGCCAGACACGCAAATTGCTTAAGTTGGCGACCTCACTACTTAAAAACCAAAACAGGCAGGAAAAAAGTGTTATTATTTTTAAGTTAAGAGGTCCTTCAAGGTGTACAGGGCATGTTAAATTTCATTTGTTTTAAACTGGAAGTTCGTGATAATTAACATATTAACTCACGTCTGAGCGCTCTCTGAAAACTCCTAAAAGTACCCTGTCTTCTCCGGCATTTATTTCACAAGTCCAGACCGAGTCGCTCTAAATTCCTATTGAATCCTGTTAATGAGATGTCAGAGAGCACAGAAATATAAAATACCTTGCGCTTTTTATCTTCCTTTACCACAGTGACTTCGAACTTCTCGTGATTTTTGTCGAATATGATGCATTATGCAAATTAGGTTGTTGAGCAAATTCTGATTGTGTTAAAGTAAATAGGTTCTAGATTTTAAGATTTCTCCATTTCATGTCATAAATACAGGAAAGCATACACAAATACAAGTTTCGAACTGTTCAAATTGATAAAATAAGCCAATTACCGAGTACTGATCTTTGGGTGCTTCCGAAGAATTGCGTGACTTGCATTATGCAAATTAGGCTGTCTGCTCTGTCAGTTCTTGTAACCGTCGCAAAGAAACCTTTCTAATTTTTTGGATCCCTCTGTTTTTTAATTGAACAGTAAAAAAATGTTAAGACTTCATGCAATTTAGGTACTGACTTGTATAACTCTGTTTGGAATGAAATGGACAACTTGTAACAATTATTCTGTTCTGGTGGGTAAAAATGAATCTCTACTTTTTTGTTGTCTGGTATTGATTTTTTATGCCTACATTTTGCTCTTTTGATCTTCCTTTTCCACAGCGCCTACGAACTTTTGGTGCTTTTGTCCCGGGGATTTTGTCAAGCGCTTTGCTTTGTTTATACAAACGTTTGAGACAAACTAGGTTGTTTGCGTTGAGCAAACGAAGTAAAAATACAGTGCCAATATTTGGATGCTGTGGGGCAAAATGTGACGAGAATTATGCAAACTATATTTTCTGCCAAACGTAAAATCAGATTATATAAAGAAACTTGTAACTTCTTGTTTGATTTGAAACGGCTGAAGCTACGTCTTGGTGGGTTCCTCTTTCAGGGATAGTCAGCCTGTTTTAAATATAAAAACAGTGCTCTGATTCGTTTTGTTCTTTCAATCTGTTTTATTGCATTTATTGTACAATGCGAATAATAAGAGAATAAATGCAATATCAGAATCGCAGTAACAACCACGAAGCCTTAGCTTTTATGGTATTTTCAGGCTCAGGCCTGAAGTGGCCAAAAATTACTAGAAATTATGGTTTTCCAGTTAAATAGTAACCTCCAACATTATTAATAAATGCTTGCCAGACAATTTTTCATCTGGGTACGTCAACAGTACTCAACACAAGAAAAAGGGTTTGTACATAAGCTAGTACCATTCTTCGCTCGGTGATGTCCTAAGGGAGGGAAAAGCCCTGGGAGTACAAAGGTCACATCTAGGCTTTTCCCGCACCCAGAACATGATCGCTTAATTAAGCGATGATGCCTTATAATCCAAAGAATTCAAAAGAAATGAGCATGGTTCAAGTAAGCTGTTCAAAGGAAAGTAGTCATTTGTTTAAGTCGAGAATTTAATAAACACCTTCACCCGAGTGCGATTACATATGAAAGTCACGTTTAACATCAGGTCTAGAAATCTGATCCGCGTCACGCCGGAGAATTCTGACCCCTTAAAAAATCATTCAGTTTGGAACATTTTCGTTCCGTTTGTAGAAACGACGCAAAAAATTGATGAATCCCAAACGGATAATTTAACTTTAACATATTTAGCACCCCTGAAATCCTCTTTTGAGTCAATAGGGAAAAATTTAGAGTCGGACTTTGGGCTTCGAAAATCGCCATTCGGGCTTGTTTACAAGAAAAATTCATGCGATTTTAGGAGTACATGGGAGACTAAGCTCGATATTTGGTCACGCAAGGACGTTATTCAAATTTCCCCGCCATTTTCGAAATCTTCGTTAAATTGCGCGCATTTTGATACCAAATTCATTGAGGTTTGCAATAATTTGCTGTCGGACTCATTGCAAGGATGTTTGTGAAGTTTGCCTTATTTCTCATTATTTCCTGCGCGTTGCTAGTTCGCGTTGCTGAAGCAGTTCCCAGTGATGAGCATACGAATAACGAAGACTTCTACGGAAGTTCAAGTGGAGACAAACCATTCTTCACCATGGAAATCAACAAGTAGAATAAAGTTTCTTCTTTATCTCTCTGTACAGACTATCGTAAAATGAGTTGTATCTGTCTTCAAACGAATCCTCACCCGGTAAACGCAGCTTCTCCAAACGAATCGGTAATCCAAGGTCAACGCAAGACCTCCACTCATCGAATTCTGAGCCATATCCTTTGTAATGAATTTTAACTTTATCTTGCGCCTTGTCGATATCAATGATCTCTATTTCGTATAGAGTTTCGTCCGGCTTACCCGCCTTCCTTTTGGCTACAACTTGAGATCGATGCGAGCTAACATCCGCCACGAATCTCTTGGGAGGCTTCACTTCTCGCTTTCTCAACGTGTCTGCCATGTTGCGTGATTTTGTTTTCAAGAGCTCAAATGAAGCTCAAATTAATCGAACAACGCATGCTCAAAGGGCTAATCTCGGAAGAGTGGCACTGGTACTTAACGTAAGCAGATGCTCATCACAGTGGGGAATGACTTTGATATGAATAGCTCGAAAAGTTGAGCGATTGCACCGTCGTCTGGGATGTGCCTCCACTTGAAGTTAGCACGGTTCCAAGAAGCCTCCAGTTCACCAATTTTTGCTTAAGTATCTTTTTTGGCCGGGTTCCTCCCCTTTTTTAATCCTGCTCTCCGTCTACTTTGCCTTAAATTTGTTCTCCCCCCCCTTTTTTTCTTTTAGTTATTTATTTATTTATCTATTTATTTATTTATTTATTTATGTTTTATTCATGCGAACCTGTGTAAATGTGAACTGTTACAATAAAGTGTTAATTAAAAAAAGAAGAGCTAGGTCGTTAATGAGAAAAGTAGTGATCTTATTTAAATTTGGTCAAGAAATCAAAACGCGTGATGCAGAATGATGCTTTTCGTCGTTGAAGCTTGTTTATATCAAAATATACAATGATATTGAATTCTTTTGATTAAAAGAAAAAAAAAACCAGAACGCTGTTTTTATAAAGAAAGACCATCTAACTATCAATGAAAAAGGAACCGATCAAGACGCGGCTTTAGCCGTTTCAAATCATACATCGACGAAAGAGAGATCCAAAAAGTTACAGTTCTCTCATATAATAATAATCTCGTTCAACGTTTGACAAAAAATGCAATTTGCATACTTTTCGTCACATTTTACCCCAAAGCATTCAAACATTGGCATTTTGTATAATTCGCGGTAAGTTTGCTCAAGCGTTTGCATAAACAAAATAAAGTGCTTGAAAAGCCCCTTGACAAAGGAAGATCAAAAGAGCAAAACGTAGGTATAAAGAAATCAAAACCAGACTACAAAAAAAGTAAAGATTCAATTTTATCCACCAGAAGAGAACGATGCACTTGTCATCAGCTTCTCCCGAGGTGGGGGGTGGGGGACCCCGGGCCATATGTGGGGGAATCAGGGACTTTGTGGGAACTTTGCAACAAATTCAAATGACGCCCCAACTCGCGGGGAAAATGCGGAGACTTTGCTTCTAGCAAGGCGAGAGGAGCTTGGAAGCAAGTTGTGTTTTCGCTCGATTGAAGAAATTAATGCGGGGAAGAACGAGAATGTGTGTGTTAAAATCCGTCGATTATTTTTTATTTTTTGTGTGTGCAAGAAATAGACCTTCCGTTAAATAATTCTATGAACAGGACAGTAGAACAACTTGCGGAGAATTCAGGAGAGAAAAAAGAACTGTTCAAAGAACTTAAATGAAGCGCGTAAGTTAAGTAGGACTAAGCTTTCGTGAAGTTAAGTGCGTAGTGTTTAAAGGCATGCAGTAAATGAGCCATGATCATAGTATGTTCTTTATTATCATGATTATCATTTGCCTATGCAGTTGTAATGGGACAGGATTTGAAAAACTATTCAGTGGGACCAAAAGAAATTGTTTTTCAACAGAAATTTTATGGTCTCAAGCGTTGGCTAACTAAGGGGCCGTCGACAAGTATTCACAAGTTCCCCGCTTAACGTCCACTGGACGTTAAGGTCGGACCCCTCTCCCCCACCCCCACCCCTTTAAAAAGACCGACAGTTCCTCGAACCTGTTTTGCTAAGACATCTAAAAGTTATGTCCACTTTGTGACTTTGCACGGCTTTCTACGGGAAAAAAAAGGATCGTAGGCCGGTGAGGGTAGAACATCAACAAGCCGCCATGTTTTAAACGCCTTCTTCTCAATTCTCGTCTGAAATTCGTGTGATCGATAAGTTTCGAGTTTCGGCATATTCTTTTGCGAGGGAGAAGAGAATATAGCCGCCATTTTGTTTCAACACGTTTCTTGTCCAAAGATGTCCGTTTTAAGAGTAGATCTGACCACGGAAAACCACAGAAATGCAATGTTCATCATCTGACTGTTCTTCGATAGTGCATTGTGTTTCTGTGGCTTTTTACGTTAAACGACCCTAGTGAGGAGATTTATTTGCCGTTTATTTGACATGCTTCTTTGTGAATAAAGCGAAAACGAGAACGTTGACTTGTGTGGAACTTCTAGGATGAAAAACTAATAATTTCGTATTTGCTCGAAATGCCCCGCGTTAACGTCCAAATCTCGAATCTCCCCACCCCCCCCCCCCACCCCCGCTTAACGTCCACTCGACGGCCCCTAACTGACTGTTCAAAGGCTAAAATAAAGGGGGGGCTTCAAGTCTTGTTGGGTGTTTCGGCTTCCCTCTAAAATACTGGAGACTTTGCTAGGAAAAAAGCCCCCACCGGTTTGGAAATACAAGAACTTTGAAATGGACAATTAGCAAAGTCCCATATCAGCCCGGGGACCCTTGCCCCCACGTGGAAGCCCATTGTTACAAATTGTCCATTTCATTGCAAACAGAGTCAGTATACAAAGGACACATGAATACAAGTCAATACTGTAACCAGCTGAATTTCTACCTACATTGCATGTAGTCTTTATATTTCTTTAATATTTAATTAAAACAACAGTGGGATCCAAAAAGTTAGAAAGGTTTTTTGAGACGGTTACAGGAACGGACCAAGTTTAGCAGACAACCTAATTTGCATAATGCGAGTCACGCAATTCTCCGGAAGCATCCAAAGATCAGGACTCGGTAATTCGCTTATTTTATCAATTTGAACAGTTCGAAACTTCTATTCGTGCGTGCTTTTCTGTATTTATGACTTGAAATGGAGAAATCTTAAAATCTAGAACCTATTTATTTCACACAATCTGAATTTGCTCAACAACCTAATTTGCATAATGCATGCGGTCATATTCGCAAAAACTACCAAAAGTTCGAAGTCACTGTGATAAAGAAAGATTAAAAGCGCAAGGTATTTTTATATTTCTGTGCTCTCTGACATCTCATTAACAGGTTTTAATAGGAATTTAGAGCGACTTCCTCTGGACTCGTGAAATAAATGCCGGGCAAGACAGGATACTTTTGCGAGTTTTCAGAAAGCGCTCAGACGGGAGTTAATATGTTAATTATCACGAGCTTTAAAACAAATGAAATTTAACATGCGCTTTACACCCTTGAAGGACCTCCTAACTTGAAAATAATAAACCCTTTTTTCCTGCCTGTTTTGATTTTTAAGCAGTGAGGTCGCCAACTTATGCAATTTTCGTGTCTGGCCTGGCGTTAATTTACGCCTTTTGCCGCTCTCACTGTTGTGGGCTCTAAAAAAAACGTTTTAACGTATTTCCCAAAACGAGACCCGTTTCAATAACTTGTGACCCAAGATGGTTTACAGGGCAAAGTTTGAGAGAAAACTTTTTTCTGACCCGAAATGCAGTGGACCGCTCTTACAGACATTGCCGCTTAAGTAGCGGCAATGGAAATGTGTGTGTAGTTAACAATGTGAGGTACCGTGTAGCACTCGTGAAATAAAAGTAGAGATTTTAAAGTGGATGTAGGAATAACCAGTGAATTGCCGGGAATTTTCACTGATAAGGAATGCTGAAAAGTGAGTTACTGTCCTTAAACAATTTTCCTCGGCCTACTTGAAGTTTTGTTGTAAACGTTGATTTACAATTCACTAGTCAGTGCCAGAAAGTTCATAAATGTATTAAAATTAATTTGTATATTAATTTTCCAGGTCTACATAAAACAAAACTTCCCAATCTCGCACATTTTTGGTGCTTTTTTACGTGTTAAAAATTGATTTCCTGGCAAATCAAGAAAAAAATGAAGCTACGGACGGTCTCTAGGACGTTAGCTGTTACTGTACTTTACAAAGTTTTAAATTCTTACGTTGGCAAGATTCCATTCGGGCAAAATTCCAAAGTTGTCGTGACTTATTGTTATCTTTTTTATTTCACCAAGGTCAGGTAACTTCACTTTAAATGTGTCAGTTCTGGAAAACAAAAAAAAAACAGTTACCATATAGCATACGGCATTCATGAACAGCAAAGATTCTGTTCACTTTCAACCAAAAGTTAGGGCTTTTTAGCGTGTGAGAATATGAAAAGAATGCAAAATATTTTTAAACCGTTTATTAAAATGTTGTTGCAGGCCAGGTGCTTTGGAGAAATCTAGTACTGTTGATGAGCGAGAGATGCCATGAACCTTACGAGATCTTTCTTTCTCAAGTAGATCAGAGCTTCATTCAGGAACTACATAATCTCTATGATCTTGACTCATTCGGGTAAAGGAAGAACGCCAAGGCTTTTATTCAAGGATAATTAACAATTAACAATTAAGCGACAACTCAATTTCACTTGCGTAGGCTTAGCTGATGAAGGAAATTCCAATGGTTCTAATATTTTTGCACCTTAACAAAATTAAGCTCAATTTAAATTGAAAGGTTTTTTCTAACAGCTGATGCAAAGACTTGCTTTGCGACTACGATATTTCAGTCCAAATTGAGCGAAATCTATTTTTCTGAAAAATGCCCTTACCATCATCTTAAACCGCACCGACAGAATAAAACATCGTGATGTTAATAGATTACGTAGCTGGTGGGATTGTGTGTGCGAAGGCGAAATTTAGCTGCAGAGCTGTGAGAATGAGCAGAGAAGCCGAGAGATGTATGGGGAGGAGGCGGTCGCGGCTTACACCGCCAAAATTTTACTTTCGCACGCGCACACAATACCGCCAGCTACGCAGGCTAGATGTCGATTGTCAAATCCACTTGGAATTTCCCGCACTCGATGCATGACGTGACGTGACATTGGGATGTGAACTGCGTGCGCAGTAAGGAAGCGCATACACAATTACCACGAATGAGCGCGAACGTCCTTAAGTAGCTAACCTAAGTTAAATGTTTCAGGTTTTATTGACTTACTTTCCTGCCTCGAAATTGTTTTCCAAAAAGTTGCTTAGTTTCGTTTTGGGTGACTTTGCTTTCGATCCCTGAATAACAATGGCGACATTTGCATCGGTCCCTGCTCCTGGTCTTGATGCAGTAGTAACCTCAATAATGTAAGTAACTCCTGAAAAATAATATATAGATTTAGCCAAGCCTAAAAGCGGAGCCCCCGTTTTGTTTTCGTTTTTTTTTTTTTTTTTTTTTGCTGGCACTTATTAATTTGTGAAAATACTCTTATTCAAATCGTTATATTAAAAAAAAAACAAAGAAAAAATTGATGTCTTTGCTGGGACTCGAACCCGACTCGACGGCGTCATAAATTGGCGCTAGTCCACTAGGCTATGGGCGCTTATTGCTAAGTGAAGTGTTAATTTCATTACTTATTTCTTTCTTCGTGCCAAGCTGCCTATCATCATGAAAATGCTGGTGTTTTTATAATAATAATAATATACAAAGCTTATATAGCGCTTATTACAACGTCTGTAAGCGCTTTACAATTCTAAGAACTGAGTAACAACTGAAACAAATATTGATTTAAGAAATCCAACTGGCGGGAGGCAAACCAGTTGGCTATTTACAAGCGCAGCCGAAGGATTTATAACTCGGGACTGTCGTGAAACAAATCCGTGAAGTGCTCAGAGTGGGATTCGAATCCGGGACCCACGGACTCGAAGTCCAACACCCTAACCACTCGGCCACCATGCCAAAACTTTTTCCTGGCAAAATGTGTTTGGACCGCCGTAAAAACTATGGTTGTGGATAGAAAAAACCAAAAAACCCTAGCTCTACTATATTTGGCGACAAAACCGCTGCGAAATGCTGCAAACTCAAGCGGTGTGCCGACCGAGTTCGCAACCGAACCGACAAGACAAATTTGAACTTTTCGCCTGAACTTTATCGCCTAACTTTTTTTGGCCTAAATTGAACTTTTCGCCTTCCACCAAAAAGACAACTGAGTATTCTTTTTTTTCCATTAACAAATTTGTTTTTGACTTTTGTTGTCTTTGCTTGTTTTGCTACAACGAGGGTCACCATGCGATTTCGCGCCAAAAACACAGGATTCAGCACAGGGTTATATCCAGTGTACGCCACTTCATATTGGTGACCCTGTGTTGCGGACGGACGGACGGACGGACGGACGGACGGAGGGACGGTCACGTGACTATTACGTCACTACCAAAATTTTTTGGCTTCATAGGTTACCAAATTTGCTTAGCAATGGTGCTCCGCTGACGCCCTAGCGCGCGGGCTCCGCTAAAATAATTTAGATATAGCTAAAGATTAATCGTCACAAGGGACATTTCTTACCTTTTGAATGGTTACAGATTTTCAGCCTTCCTAGCTGTTTATCTCGACAGTAAAAACTAAAATATAATTCCTTTCACGTGCAATTTAGAACATGTGTATGTTAAAATAATCAGGAGAGCCTTCTCCTTTAAACCTTAATAATGGTAACAAATACAGTAACGCTCACGGACGGGGAGTTTTGGAATTGTCCCAAGATAAGCCACGAGGATTTTCACATTTTTGGGGTGAAAACTTTGTTGAGACTAAAATTAAATCCCCTTGCTGGTACGCAAAATTCTCTTAGAGCAATAAGAGAAAGAAACTGATTGTTTTCTCAAAGGGAGTACAAACCACGCTCAGTTTCTGGTGATTTTTCGAACATTAGCCTAATGTTTTCAAGTTGCAATCCATTTCCATCTTAACGATCGGCAGTTAAACAAAGTTATAGTATCAGGGAACTGCTACAGCAATTACAAACGAAGTTGAACCAGTATTTTTGGCTCGCCTGTAATTGCAATATGCCTTTAAGGTTTTTTTCAACGTGACCCTAAAGGTAGTTGTCAGTGCCCCTTTAAAGAATGATTTCAAGCCCTTACACGGTCAAACCGGGTTTTCGATAATTTCAAATAATTTCACATCAGAAAACATGTTACTGACGTAAGACACTGACCTTGTTTAGAAGAAAAAAGTCTTTTAAACCTCTCTTGTTCCCTGATCTTCTTGTGTTTGAGCCCTTGAGCACATCGTCCTGTTGCAATTAAAACAATGTATATCGAACAGGCAAGATTAGCATGCGGCAAGAACACTATTCATCGACACAGGCAAATTAGAAGCACAATATTACGGCCTTATGCGCCGTCTTGGGTAGGGTGAGAATCAAGAAAAAAAACTGAAAAAAAAAACAACAAAACATGGATATTAATTAAAATTAAGCCAAGTCTTCAACATTTTTTATGATGAAGACCTTGATCGTTTTAATGCATTCCCGCGTTTGGTCAATGCGTTAATAACAATCAACTATGGACAAGAAATTGTGTTTTAAAAAATACCTAGAAAACTTGCTGCCAACAGTACTGTGCAAAGATGAATGATGAAAGCCATAGTCCAGCCCCTACACCTAAATAAGAAGTCATAAACAGACAGTACAAAACTTGCAGTTAGTGTTTTACAGCGGTTAAGAATTTCCCGACAGGAGTGCAATATAGATACGATAGCAGGTAGTTACCATCCGATTGATTGCTGTCAATATACTGCCCTCATGGTTTGTTGACGTGACAGCATGAACATTCTTGAGAAGTGACAGTTCTAAACTAGTAGACAACTCAGTTTGATTAACGAACGTCCCTAACAACCGAGACGTGATGAAAGGCAGATTTATTCGGTGGATAGTCAGGTCTGTGTTCTTGAGAAAGCGTGCTCCGGAACAATTTACAACAAAAAATATTCTCATTTCATACGATTTTATTTTCTTGTTTCGCATTAATACTGTTTAACGTGAGAAGTACAAGTTCCCCTTAGCGGCCACCCGTCCTTTTTACTGCTAATCAGGTCGCTTACAGCTGTACAGGAATCGTAATCCTGCAAGCGGCCAGCCCCAATTGCAGACAATTTATACTGTCTAATCCTAGATGACTGTCCTCCAGTGCAGCCGGAGATATCAACCATTATAATTTTGTCCCCTGATAATTTACCATATCAATTAATAAGATATCGACGTTGAAAAACCCAAATCGCTGTTGCAATAAATTAAAAAGTAAGTGTTTTGGCCAAGCTACAAAAATCACGACAAATCATAACAAAAATCGGAAGACTTCAACTTTTAATTGTAATTTTTACAATAATACAATTTTCTCTCGCTTATTGCAGTTGACCGGAAAATCTTTTTTTAAAAGCTCTTTGCTATTTAATATTTCTCAGCAGATTTCTTTCATTATTTGAAAACGACATTAATATTCAACTTTTATGTTGAAAACTTAAAACTTAGGTTAAAACTTCGATTCTAGTTGTAACCTTAACCTTCACCCCCTGGGGAGTGCTCGCATTGAAGTCCCATAGTCAACAAAATTTCTTAGTATTGTAGAGTAAAGCACAACAGAAAAAAAACCTGCTCAAAAAGACTTTTCAAAGGTCACAATTTAAGATTTCATCTGCAAATTCAACAATAAGAGCCATTGATTACCATGTGCCACAAGACTTGCTGCTGGCAGAGGAAGGGTGAATAGTTGCCACCCGTTTCCTTTCCCGTGCAAAAATCCCAGAAATTTTCAGCAAACGACAGAAACAGTTGTTAAAGGGCTTAAAACTTTGATATTGATCGTTATTATACAAAATATATATTCCTTTCCTTACTTTAAACTGTTATCTCTCTCAAGCGAAGTTTCAACTTCGCTAAGGTTTAAAAGCCATAACGATTCGTTTACATAAAAAATGACACACAAACTGTAATTCAAAGCTACCCTCTTTGCCAATGATTCAATACAAGCGATATTATTTATTTTAAGGTGTAAAATATCATTATTTTTAGTTACAACCAATATTGGCCTCCTTCACCTACTTTATGGCGTGCTCTTCTCCGTTTAATTTATTTTGACGCCGAGTTGTCCAAATATTTTCGTTCCGAGGCTTTGTTTATCAACACTAGCAAAATGACCTTCGACAACACACTCAAATTGCCTGAGGAGTCAGCATTAAGAGCAACTCAGAATGAAAATCAACAGAAAATAAGCATTAAGGTTACTTACATAAAATGTGAGAATATCTCGCCGTATTCCCTTTTCAATCGATGCGCCTTCCGTGATGCCTTTTGTTATAAAAATATCTCGGGTGCGATAATATAACAGGTCAAAAGCGGTCAATATTTTATCGCAGTTACTGGAGTAGAAAAATAAAACAATTCCTGGATTGAAATGCTGCCTTTGAAATGAATTACACGTTCTCTATTTTTTAAGAAATTGTCACAAATTTCATGTCTTGGAAAAATATAATCCTATTCAATCAAAGTGTTGGAATCAAATGTCGCTCTCTAAAAGTGTGTTTGCAGTGCATTAAAGTTGCATTGGTGATATCCGACTTGTGGTTCAATTAAAGAGTTTCTTCAACTGTCGAGAACTGATTACACCACCCGTTGTTTTTTACAGGTTTTCCTTGCAGACAAAAAATGCTAGGCAAGCTTACGTTGAATTTTCAATGACAGAGAATAGTGATTGTAAAGAAGGCAGTTACAACCTTGAGGGTTAATAAAGTGAGAGATTAGCTATAAAATAAAAATATAAAATGTAGAATTCATTTCGCGTGGTGATCCCTGTGTTGACTTATTAGATCAGGATCAGTGATCCAAGATCACTCGGATCCTGGTGCATTAGAGGAACCGATGAATCCACTCTGGACAAGGATCCTTCGGTTCTTTTGATGATCTGAATGATCTTGGATCACTGATCCTGATGTGGATCATCCCAATGGAACACACCCTAATTCCCTCCTCCCTTGCTCGCTAGGTCACATGATCTAGCCCAAGACTCCACCACAGAGAAGGTTGCTGGATACTCACTTGACAATTACACTGTGATGGAAAGATTCATTTCCGCATATCGGCGAGATGTGATCTGCAGCTCCAAGCAACAATTACTAGCCAAGAAAAGCTTCGTCCGAAATGCTCGGTTAGAATTCCCTATGCGTTTGAAAACCGATTATGGAAGCCTATTATGAGTCTATATAGAATGGGGATGTATACCATAGGCGTTTTGTATTGATAAAATTTGGGTAATGAAGATAAAGTGCAATCTGTGGCTATGAAATAGCTTTACTATAACTGTAGTAAATACGCAGCAGTATGCATCACATTGTTACTTGAGAATATTAGTATACATAGTGCATTCAATGGAATTTACTAAATCACATACACTGTGGCCTTTATAATGAAAGAACGAATTCTTTTTTCAAAAAGAATTTTAAAAGCCACCCCACGATAACAATTCTTAGGTAGGAGCTCGAGATAGACAGTGTTCTTGGATGGGCTTCAATTGCAAAACGGTGCAAAAGGCACTGGAACTCGAGATTAAAACTTGTGTATAGTATTTTCACACGCGACTGCCTCTTGCAGCAACTAGCTGAGCAGTATGGCGGACAATAATTCCCGCTATGAGTGCAGGAAAAAGGACACTGCCATGGGTTTCTGGCAGTGTTCAGGGGTTCTGGTTGGTGGGCCTGCTGGTAGACTACTTGTGATGGAAATTGTACAGCTGTCGATTGAGTGCAGCAGCTTTGTTCGCAGCCAGGATGGCATGAAGAAGTCGCACACTGGCTTGGGCAGTATGAGATACCTGAAATTAAAATACAACAGGTAGGAACAGAGTTTGATTCTTCCATGTAAAAAAGATAATTCCTTGCAAAGATAATTCCTTGCGTGCAGACGTATCCTATTTTCTTTCCTTCAAGCGTGAAGCAAAGGAAATAGGAGACATCTGCACGCAGGCTACTTGCAAAAGGTCCCTCGTTAGTGAAGTTATTACGTGTATATTTGGGGGTTCTCTACAGTTTTCGATTCCCACACAAGGAAGTGATACTGTTAAAGTATGTTTGAAAGCCAGGGTGTCCTCCAAGGTAATGTAAAATATATGCCTCGTTTTGGTAAGGGATTGTAATTTTTAAGCAAAATTCAGAATTCCCAGTTATTAACTTTAGACAGCCTACTTTTCTTCTGAGCATATCAACTATTTGTCAAAATAACGTGTGATTTAATACTACAATTTTCGTGGAATAATTTCTGGACATACCTGAACTGAGAATCTTAGTGGAGCTCGAGACAAGACTAGCAGACGCTCCATTGGAAAGTTTGAGCTCACCACCATTAACTTTGATGCCATTTTGTAGCGCACTAATGGCATTTGAGTCGACCCCTGAATCCACCTTCAATGTAACCTCAACTTGTGATTTTCCATTGGGCATGCACCTATTAAGGCAAGTAGATTTTTTAAATTTAAGATCAATAAGGTAAGTAAAATAACTTTATTAATAGAGAGACGCTAGGTGTGTGTAGTCACACACTGGCGAAAATTGATTAATTGAATGACAACTTTCGTACATCTTAGTTTGTAAAATATGCTTGACAATAATTAGTCAACTGTAACAAAAAGGAGAGGACACAGGAGACACATATTGCTATTAACAAGTCTCCTAAAAATGCATGAAGAAAGACCTCAAACGTTAAGACGATGATGCAGATAAAACGTCAAACATACGAGCTCACTAATAGCGAGGCACCTCAATGACTTTAAACCGACTTTCGTAGTAGATCGTTTCCACTTTGAACGTATGGTGTCAGAATAGCTTGCAGGATACCCGTATTGGGAATATATGCTATTTTGATACGACTGGGAGTGTGGCTCGGTTAAATTGAAAGTTAACGTATACGTAGTGTAACCTATAAGAATAAAAATTTATGAACAAACGTTAGTCGTCAATAGAAAACTCGAATTCAGTGTGACGTTTTACTCAAGGAAATAAAAATAAAATACTTGGATTGGGATCATCGTGCACGCCGTATATCCTACATTTCTTGAAATTCGCCATTGTGTTTACCGAGTTTGAATCAGAGCTCTGTAAGCTATAAACTTTTTACAAGTTCAGTTTAGCAAGTTCATTCAAGTAGCCTTTTTTGCATTTCATCCACAGTGTCCAGAGAAGTTATATTCGATCGTTAGAATTTCCTTTCGTACATCTTAGTTTGTAAAATATATAACCTCGTCATTTTGTCAATACGTTTACCCTATGCGATCTTCATGAATCCAATTTGAACGGCTTTCTTCTCTTTCCATACGCTGTGTTCCTCGGCGATCTTTGCGCTCGCTTAGTACGCCATATTGAACTGATTTCTATTAACCGCAGACCATTCTTCCGCGGACGCTTAAGAAAGGACAACGGATTTTCTTCGGAAAGCGAAGCTTTGCGAACGAGGCTATTCAGTGTAAGTCGATCTAAGTGAACCTGAGCCCACAGTAGTTTGACCTGTGGTACATATAATAAGTAACACGAGTAACGCAAGGCCGAACAAATTATGTCGGCTGTCTGTCGTAAGGAATACCGAACGTCTGCTCGGGGTTCGCTCCCCTGGACCCTGTGTTATATCTAATTATTAAATGCTGAACTTATATGCACTTATAAGCTGGTAACAGGAGACCACACCCAGCTTAATCATATTGGTCAGTGCTTAACGTGTATTCTTAATGGTGTCGAACCAGACCTGAAAAGTACCTTTGGACGACTGTATAATGGCATTTTTGGTCTCTGGGACCGTAGAGTGGTGGCCACCCTGTAACTCCGAGCGTGCCAAAGCAATGACAGTGACACCAGAAGGATAAAACGTATAATAAAAAGTGTTTCCTTTGAGCTCGAGATGCGCGCTGATGACGTTACCTGACGTGGGAATTAATTCATGATTCCAAATGGTGGCCATCTTATGATTAGACTCCACTATCTTGAATAGCTTAAAGTAGCGTTGAAAGGGCTTAAAATATAAATTTTACAACAATAAATGGAAAAATTTGTCACACGCAAACAAAACAGTAAAATGAAGAAGAACAGCATCAAAAAGGTTGCATAGGTCATCGTGGTGCCACATTTGGCAACTATAAATACAAACCACAAATAACAATAATAAAACCTATCGTTCAGTCACCATAAGAACAATCTGCTTCTGTCAATCATCAGTAATTTTCATATCACAAATCTATACATTTCGATGCCCAATTTACGTCTTTAGCGACATGTTTGTTCCTATAGACATCTACCTGGTATAGGCTGTTCGCAAACAAAAGCCTTGGCATCGAAACAGTGCCTGTCAGCCCAGCCAGGAGCGTCCGTACCATTTTCCTTTACTTGCACGATGTAGTTCTCGGCTGTATTGCCATCAGGCTCCCCTTACAACCATTCAGAATAAGGAATCAGAGAACCATCAATCCATATGTAGGGTCCCTCTTTTAAACGGTCATGTAAGCCAAGCCATGCTTCCGAAACGTCTGATTCTAAATAAATAACAAAATAAAAGTACGCTCATACATTTTAGTATTCCCAATCATTCGACAATTTTGAGTGCAAAGAAGAAGAAGGTCAGAAGGCCAGTCCAAGGATAGCAATAATTTCGAAGCCAATTATGACCCTGTAAAGGATTAGTCAGGTCACTACAGCAAAATCACTGGGAGTGCTCATTGATGACAAATTGGAGCAGCCACACTGTAAATTCAAAAGAGCTGTTTCAGCCCCAAAGTGCCGATTCAGCCCTTTGACACTGTAGTTGTTTTGGCCCCTTGTGGGGCTATTTCGGGAAAATTGGTCTGAATCGGCCCCATTAAAAACCATTTCAGCCCCACCAAAAACCGAATCAGCCCACTTGTAGAAATCAATTTAGCCCTTAGGTACAGTTCGGCCCCGACATAAAGTTGTTTTGACCCAAACTGTTAGGACCATTTCGGGTAAACCCGATTAGGGTCATTTTGGGTGATCCCAAAATGGCCTTCAATTTGGGAGCCATTTTGGTACTTGACCGAACTGAATCACCTGGAAAACCACCGACAGGTTTACTCTTGGCTGCTGTAACGTTTATTTATTTTGTCAATTTAAACTTTCCTTTCAAGCTCGTACATTTTATTATTCACTGTTGATATGAAATGCACGAAATTGAGAGACTGACGCTGGACTGAGAATGAGTTGTCAGTGAGATTACCGGTATTCTATGAAATCAGTTTTCGAATTATTCTTGTTCTCTTTTGGTATTCATCACAGAAAAAAATGAAGGACAGAAAAATGAATAAACAATGAACACGTGAAAAGAATGGTATGTGTGGAGAGAGAAGAACTCAGAAAAAAAAATATGAGTTCCAGATGGGATTCCAACCCACGACCTTCCGTATAATAGGACCTCGAAATATTTATATTTAACAATTATTCTACGAGGGCGCGCTGGATATCAAATGATAGATAACCAACGAGGCGCGTAGCGCCGAGTTGGTTATAATCATTTGATATCCAGCAAGCCCGAGTAGAATAATTGTTTTATTAAAAACTTAACCACTATTAAAAAAAAAATTCAAGAAAGAACGGGAAAAAATGAGAAAAGAGGTAGAAAGGGAACAAGAATCGATCACATGACTGGACGAAAAAGGCGCCAAAACCTTGCAAAGTGTTGCAGCGTTTCATTGCGAAGTTGAATGAGTCAATGTGAACAAAGTAGCACAAGTTTTGGAAGAAATCGTCTAATTATTGGCTCTGAAATATGGTAAATGTTTTATTTTCCTGAAACATTGTTGTAATCATCCTTCAAAGCGGATTGAAGCTGTACAATTTCACCATATTAGCTGCTGGAGTTGAAACGGAACAACTTTGTTGTAATCTGTTCGCACAACGCGGAGCCATCATGTGCGAGTTTGATCGAACTGAAGACAGAACTAATTTGAACTTGAAGAGGCAATTTCTATGCAGCTCAGAAGCAAGATTACTGCTGCGAGGAACATTAGAATTCACCGTTATAGTTTGTTAAACGCAAAGCACAAAATGTAGTGGTTCTCGGTTTAGAGGTTGCGGACTGAATGGTAATTTCAAACAACTGGAAAAGCGATTCAACTCTGTTTACATGGCATCCGATTTCTACCTGAGCATTTGGGCCTGTTGGAACACAGAGATGCAACGACTGCAGGTAAACCAATGTCAATTTTGCGTGTTAAAGCCGGAAAAAATCTCGGCCTTCGTTCCTTCTTGGTAGTTTGCAGCTGTAGTTTGTTTAGTAAGCTTATTTGTTTAGACTGCTTCATGATTTTCGCACCCGCCGACTCGCCATGAATGTGTGATAGTTTTCATTAAATGCTTCTGCCCATTTCACTGTGTTTTATTTTATTTCTTGTCTTGATATTTTGAGGTGGAAAGCTTTCCTGATAAAACCTACCGTTTGTTCAATTTTAATGACCGACGTGACGATCGAAGAAAGAAGTTAATTGTAAACACAACGCTTAATGCTTAAATTTCTATTTCTGCACAGTTTCTTGAAACAATTTTGACTTGTGTTAGACGACGCTGTTGGTGATGCTTGTTGGTGACGCTGTTGGAATTTCTGCTTAATTTAAATTCCCTGTCAAGTAATGTTTCTCGTCCATTTTCGCGCCGGGTTGCTCGCGAGGAAAAAATTTTCAGCTCACTTTGTCATTTTGTTGTTGAATGTGCATTGACCATATTTGGTCGCAGCAGGTATATGAGCTGATAGCCTAGCTCCGTTCAGCCAATCAAAATGCTAGAAATCCAATATACCTAGTCCAGTTTTTAATAATTTTAAATATTCTATTTCAATTTTGTTATTATTAGAAATGTTGGTAGAACAATAAAGTTTTCTTTGGTCGATTTTCCCTGCTTTGACATCCCGCCAAAACTGGAATCACCAGACTGACCGAGGAGGCTTGGGTACTAATTGAGCATGAGGACACGAGTTCATTCCCAAGAGCCTGTACGGTTTTTGGCACCCTCTTTCAACGGTTTCTGTGCTGTTCTTCGAGTCGTATTTGACTCGTTTTGAAAAGATGGTGGATGAACTGTATCTTCTTGTCGCTTTACACTCTCTGAACAACTGTATGCAGCCCTTTCACAATGTACATTATATCTACAGCTGTCACACGTAGTGTTCTCCCGAGCATGTTTTGGCCGCCACATTTCTCGCCGTTTCAATGATTGCGGTGATTGCTATCTGCTTAGTCTGCTGTAATTTCGTAGATTACGGAGGTAAGTTTAGAATGAAATGTACCGGTACGTTAAATAATTCCTGTCGCTGGTCACAATAAGGGTTGATTGGCGTGTTTACTTAAAATTAAACATTGGACGAAAAGCCTAGGCCATAGGCTTAAATATTACATAAGTGAATTAAAAGCTAACCACAGCATGAGCATTCAGGTTACAACATTTGTACTGTGTCATATTATCCTTCCTAATTTGTATGTTGTTACATGTATGTCGCACTGTGGAGAATGCCAGTTAGGTGGGAAGTTTTATGCTGAGATTTGCTGTCTGAAGCATTGCTTGATTGTGTTTCAAAATATCCATTTCTGTTTTGTTTGTTACTTTGTTGTACTTTGGTCGAGGCATATGCGAGTTAGGTGCAGAGGGTTATGCTGGAGTTTCCTACATGTATCTGTTGCATTGATTGATCATGATACAGCATGTGCAGTATTTCAAATTATCCATTTCTGTTTCTTCATTACAATGTACTGTGGTCAAGGCATGCCAGGTAGCTACAAAGTGCTACACTGAAGTATACTGTAGTAGTTATATACTTGTCAATCACTCAATGATATAAGACAGGATTTAATCAACAGTTGACTTGAGTCGTAATAGATCATCTAAGCATTGAAGTCATTAGAACACATGTACTTCATGTAGTGTATCAACATAATTCTACATCGGCGACGAGGTAAAGTGAAGGATGCCCTCTCCAAGCACAGAGAATGCAGCAACATCTAATGTACCCACCTATTTAACGCCACTTGATGATTCAACTGTTTGTAAAGCAAGTCAACCATAGTGACTGTGCTGGCAAAGATACAAGCAGGATATTTAGCAACAATTCCATTTTTTTTTGAGAATCACAGATCCAACAACAAAGAAATATAGCTTGCTGATCTATGGAGGAGAAGACATTGCTGATGTCAAGGAGGCACTTCCGGATGCATTTCAGATTCGAAAAGTCAATAAACACTTCATGCCTAAGCAGAACAAGGGTTTCAGTTCCAGCTTAGCAAGCTGTAAAAGAACAGTTCAGAACGACTCATAATCTTGTTTCAACAGACCTGGTGCAATATTCTAGAATATTTTCCATTTCTATTTTCATGTTTTATTCGTTTTTTTTTTTTTGGCCACTGTCTTGTGATTGGGTGCCAAGCTTTATGCTGAGGTATGTCTCCCCTCTGTAGGGCATTGCTTAGTCATATTGCAACATATGTAATAGAGCAGTTTTCAATTGAGTGTCGAAAGTAATGTTGTGTTTGCTTTGGTTTTGCTTACTTCGGTCTCTGATTGGTTAAAAAAGCTCGCGCCACTTTCTCAACCAATCAGAAGTAAAACCAAAACCAATCGTGACTTGCTCGCACACGTTTTCCCGCGCTTGACGCTAATTACTTGTATTTGCTTCGAATTCTGATTGGTCCATTTTGTGTTTTGTTCCTGTTGTGATTGGTTAGAGTAATTACTTTGGTTTTGGTTTTATGACACTCATTTGAAAACCGCTCTATTCTAAAGTATTTTTTGAATTATAACTGGTAATTACATATTACATGTATTTCCTGCTTTGGCTATTTTGCTATGTTGTGCTGTGATTGAGGTATATGCCAGTTGGGTGCGAAGCTTTGTGCTGAGGTATCCCTTCTTTAAGGCATTACTTAGTCATACTTTAACAGATGCAATGTTCCAAAGTATTTATCATTCCTGATTTCATGATCATTATTTTCTGTTTTGGCTTTTTGCTATGTTGTACTGTGATTGAGGCATGTGCCAGTTGGGTGTGAAGCTTTATGTTGAGGTATCCCTTCTTTAAGGCATTGCTTAGTCATATTACAACAGATGCAATGTTCCAAAGTATTTATCATTCCTGATTTCATAAACATTATTTTCTGTTTTGGCTTTTTGCTATGGTGCACTGTGATTGAGGCATGTGCCAGTTGGGTGTGAAGCTTTATGCTGAGGAATCCCTTCTTTAAGGCATTGCTTTTTCATATTACAACAGATGCAATGTTCCAAAGTATTTTTCATTCCTAATTTGATAATTGTTATTTGCTGTTACTGGCTTTTAGCTGTGTTGTACTGTGATTGCGGCATGTGCCAGTTGGGTGTGAAGCTTTATGCTGAGGTATCCCTTCTTTATAAGGCATTGCTTAGTCATATTACAACAGATGCAATGTTCCAAAGTATTTTTCATTCCTAATTTCATAATTGTTATTTTCTGTTTTGGCTTTTTGCTGTGTTGTACTGTGATTGAAGTATGTGCCAGTTGGGTGTGAAGCTTTATGCTGAGGAATCCCTTCTTTATAAGGCATTGCTTAGTCATATTACAACAGATCCAATGTTCCAAAGTATTTTTCATTCCTAATTTCATAATTGTTATTCTCTGTTACTGGCTTTTTGCTGTGTTGTACTGTGATTGAGGTATGTGCCAGTTGGGTTTGAAGCTTTATGCTGAGGAATCCCTTCTTTATAAGGCATTGCTTAGTCATATTACAACAGATGCAATGTTCCAAAGTATTTTTCATTCCTAATTTCATAATTGTTATTTTCTGTTACTGGCTTTTTGCTGTGTTGTACTGTGATTGAGGTATATGCCAGTTGGGTATGAGAGTGGAAAATATGTTACATTAAGTGGAAATACATTAATTGTTATAAAAGTTTACAGATTTTACAGTTTATCATGTATGGTATACCACAAGAGTCTTCAAAACTGTAACTCACTTGATTGTTGTACAGTTTGAAAAGGTATGTACAAGAACCAAATAAATGAGTGTTTGAAAGCTGCAAGTTGAGTTTAGTTTCATTACATGTATTTGCCAATAAGGGAAGAAAACTGCAGGCACAGAAAAGACCATTCAACTTCTGAAATGGCCCAACATGGAGCTGAATTGGCTCTATTTTGAGGGGTCATTTGCAAGAGGGCTAAAATTTTAGGGGGCTGTTTTGGCCATTTAAAATTCCAAAACGGCACTGGTGTTTTCCATATTGACCCTTCACATGGTCTAATTTGGCCCCAATGGAAGGGTCGATTTAGCCCCAAAAATTGATACCGAAACAGCCCCATTTCAATGAGGCTGAATTGGCCCTGGAGCAGTACCAATCTGGACTCGCCCGTTTCGGCCCCATTTTTGGGGCCAAATTAGCTCTTTTCATTTTACAGTGCATATTAATAAATTAACGAAGAAGATCGCTTCTGGGATAAAGGCCATAAAACGGGTAACACACCTTGCCCCTCAAGCGACCTTGCACTTTATTTATCGCGCTTTTATACAAGCTCACTTTGATTATTGCAATAATGTCTGGGGAAACTGTGGTATAACATTGCAAGACAAATTACAGAAACTGCAAATTAGAGCAGCCCGGGTCTTGACTTTCTGAAATTATGACGGTGATGATGGTAACATATTCGAGCTCCTATGTTGGAAAAATCTAACTTGTCAGAGACAAATTCAGAGAGCTACAATGGTTTACAAGTCTCTACATGGGTTAGTGCCCGACTATCTATGTTCGACATCTGTAAACCGTGACACTTCCTATAGCTTGAGGGACTCTGAGAGTAAAGTCAATGTTCCATTACCGCGCAGGTGTTATTACAAAAATAGCTTCAGCTATGGTGGCGGACTCCTCTGAAACAGTTTGCCCCGTGAAGTAAGGCAATCAAAGTCCCTCAATTCAAACAATGATTAATGATATATTTTAAGGTACAGCATCCGTGGAAAGCAGCTTTTTAATTACAGTTTTTACCACATCACTGTATTTTTTATTCTATGTAGCTGATGAATTAACCGTGGGTGAATAAGATTATTGTATTGTATTTTATTATCCAACTGTGTTAGTTATTGAACAGAAGGCGCGCGAAACGAATACAAATATCCCACGATATTGTACAGTTGATTATTGTACAGTACCGTGCGGGTGCTCATCCTGTTGCACTTCTAGTTTTCTTTCGTTGTTTGTATTTTGACTCGCCCTGTGGGCTCTTCAAAATACAGCACAACTCGTAAAAATATACGGCAATATTTCACACCGAAACATCTAATAAGATATATGTATTGCATCGTATCGTATTGCATTGTATTGGAAACATTGTAGAGTTATATATCTTTCTACCTCACCAGATTCACGAATCCCTGTTAAGTAATGTTAAGTTAATAGCAATATCTAGTATCGTTTCTTACCAATAGGATATTGTTTCCAAAAATACAAGAAACATCTTTTTTTAACTTAACTTAGGATGTTTGTGAATCTGGCCCCTAGTTTCCACTTCATTATTACACTGTAAATTCAAAATATCTGTTTCAGCTCTAAAATGCTAATGCAGCCCAATGTGGAGCTATTTTGGTCAGAGCTGGGGCGAAACAACCCCAATCAGAAATCTGTAGCAGCCCACAGTACAGTGGGACCCAATTTGGCCCTTTGGTGCCGGCCCAGGCCCTGTAAATAGGACTATTTTTGCCTGAATTAGGAAAACCAAGTTAAGCCCCTTAAATGGTAATCTATTTTACTCATCGAAAAGGCTTCTTTTGGTTCTAAGACAGAACTTTTGAATTTACGGTGTATCAGCGGATTGGACTATCCTCCAATTACCCGAGCTGATGTATTGTTTCAAAAATCTTCTTCTCTGTCCTCATGGTTGTAAAAAAGACGCGAAAAAAGAACTTCCAACGAAACTGACAAATACACTAGCAGGGTTGAAAGTGTTTAGGAGGGTGGAAAGTGTTTTCTTGGTCGATAAGCATATAATTATATAGTTTTCATAGGTCGATAAAAATGATCGTCTAGGTGAGTGCAGACTGTTTGTGATGAAATTGACTGACGTTTCGACAACCTGAGCGGAAGTCATCATCAAAATCAAGTGAACTGTGAATCGTCAGTAGATGTTATAAGTCTCTGGACGTTGTCTTGATTCGTCGACGATCTCGTGATGTTATTGGTCGTCTGTCAGTTAAGCCGTGATGTTACTGGTTGTGAAGACTGTAAAACGTGATTGGTGCATTTCGGTCCGTCTTTTGTTAGTCAAATGACCATGTCATCACAAACAGTCCTAATGTCAGGACTGCACTCCCCCGGACGATCATAATATACCGACCTATGATATGACTCCTGGGTTCAAACCGTTTACAGTTTGATATAGTTTTCACGGGCAAGCTGTGGGTCAGAAGAACAAGTTTGATGCTTTTGTCATTTGGCGACTTTGTCAATCTTCACATACTCCAAACAAAATTTAATTAAGGGTGCATTTATTTACAGCAAACACGTGTTGTTGATTTTGGTACAAATTTTTCTGTCGTTTCAATCTTAAAACCAATAAAAACTTTTAAAATACGAAAGCGTCAGTTATACGCCTATGCCCAAACTGTTTTGGCAAGCACGCTCTGAGAGGAGAATATAGATTTGAATTTTTGAATCCTTTGCTTTAAAGCAGAGTAGGTATGTAAATTAAAAATTATAAGGAGATATTTTTTCATTTCTTTATTGTCAAACTCCCAGATGAACTGATACCTCAGCTGACAAGACCGTTGCACCGTTCTCGCAGGGTCATGGATAAGAATCTATTTCAGGTCTAAATAAAATAAAACCATTTTTTGGCAACTGATAAAGTTGGCATCCTTAATGCGTGAATTTTAACCCATGAAAGTTCTTCCGCCCAGTTTACATAATCATAAAGTCATTTGACATCATTTTTCACCCATAAAAACAGTTCCTTGAAAAGGTGGGAAACAAAAGGAAAAGGTCGACATTAAACCTATAGTTCACTTAATCCTGGCCCATTTTTATTTCTACATTGTCTTTCAAGTTTCCTAACAACATCCCAGCAATAGCGACAAATAATCAATTTTTACGTCTTATAGTTTCTTACCCGTCATTAAGTTTGCCACAAAATGTGTTTCCTCGCGGCTCTCAAGCGAGGCTAACGTTCCATTTTCACGTGCACAGCTGTCGAGTGCCTCTTCCCACGGCAACGGAGTGGCTTTAACAGAGACTCATGATCGGGTGCCAATGTTGGGCTTAGAGAAACCTTTGGAACAGGAGGCTAGCACAGAATGAAAATTTTAAATGTTATTGTCATTGAACTTATTTTCTCTGGCCTTTTGTTCGGTACAGCAAACAATACGTCACTGCAAATAACTCTCTACCAATAATGGTCTGCTATGCGCATTAGGATATAATTGATAATGTAAAATAAAGTGTAATGTAAAATAACAGTGTTCTAATTGTGTGCAGTTTTCTCCTCTTTCAAATCACAATCGCTTGTTTTCAGGAGCTATCGGAGAGCGATTTGTGTTCTTAAGCAGAAAAAGAGCGGTAACTCAAGGAAAATAATTAGCGCTTATAATCTTAGAGGAGGAACTTGAAAATCTAGTCTTAACATGGAGGTTTTGGAGAGGTAATTTAACCTTGAGGAGTCGAGGAGATTGATCTGAAAAGGTATGAAAGCTGCTTGTCTGTGGCCTTGAACGCAATGGTTAACCATATTCAGACCGGGAGGAGCGGATTCTGCACGCAAACGCTTTGAACGCTTATAACCTTTGTAATAAGCAAGCTAAAGCCACAAACTTGGTGACTTTTCCTAAAATTTATCTGGAAACCATTTGGTAAAGCCAGTACTTGTCCGTCAAGTTAGGCGTAACCATGGCAACCATTTTTTTGTCAGGCGGTTTTTTCAGAATTTTGAATTTTCCCCATTTATTGAAAGATCGTATTTTTCTTGAAGTAACTTTAACACCTTTAGTTCATTTTTGATTTTCATTGTTTTTGGTCAATTTTGGTGCTTTTTGGAGGTCTTAGAGAAATCAAGAAATCCAAGATGGCGGATCCAAGATGGCCGCCATTTGAGAACATAAAGTCATTCTTGCGTCATTTGTAGTCATCAACTGACGTCGCAGACCTCAAAGAAAACATTTTCGGATTTACTATTTGCTCTCTAAGTCTCGTTGTCATAGCTTTAATATTCTCGGCGTTAAGGAGGGCGGCGGAGTCCCCCCCCCCCCCCGGGTTCCAGGAGACCAAAAAAGCCAGGTCTAAATAGGGTTTAATGACAAAAGAGTTATTGAACTCGTTTTTTGCAAAATATGGTGATTTGTCAATGCCTCTTAAATCACCAAATTTTGCTCAACCCTGTCCAATTTTGGATTGCTCAGTGCCAGGATGTAACCGTCGCATTTTTTGGGGTAAACGTGAAGATTATGGTTTCCTGTTCAGTCCCAGTGAGCTAAATAAATGGGTTTTTGTAAACGCAACCTGATGCACATCCTTACGGCAGTACAAAAATGAGTTTGAACTGGCGTGAAATCACAGTGCAGCGCGCCTTACTGTACAACTTGGGCAAAGTTTTCAGTTCGTGTTCGGGATATTTTTGACTTTTTTCACACGTAGATTAAATTTGATTACTTTTGAATATTGTTGCAACAACTACTCTGTAGATTTTTTGAAACCCCAATTGGTGCTTATGTAGGAAAACTACTCTCCATTCACTAGTGCCATAGACAATAATAATACTAACCTTGAGGAGCTGGTTCTGATATTCCTATGTAAAAGTGAAATATAAATAAATAATGCCTTCAGTTTGAACGCTTATTAACCAAATTGCCTGCTTTTCTTAACCAGACCATCCAGATCATTTACCAATTCAATCATCATTCGGTGCCAGCGTCGAAAGCTATCATTCGGCCAGGGGCCTGTCTTTCTCTGAACTCCCGATAACTTACAGGCATAAAATTATAAAGATTTGAACATTTAGCTTTCAAAATCAACAAAAATTGAGACTCTGTTGAAGGAAATTGTGCACCAAAAATAGTTTTCGGGCTTGGTAGAGCTTGTACCTTTTCCAATTTACCACAATGAAAATAAAATTAATTGTGAAAAGTTCTTTAGTCGTCTGCTGTGGTATCTCCCCAATCAATCTATCTAATATTTCTCTTCTTTTATGGTCAAAATACTCAGCGCGTTCCGCTCATTATTTAGGAATGATTTTCGTTACTCGGGAACGGATTGCATTATTGGAATCAAAATTTCATTTTCAAATTGAAGATTGAAATTTTTACAACGGTAGACTCATTCGAAATAACGAATGTTGATTGAGTTGTTACTTACCGAGATCTGCCGTCATTCGTCTTCATCTGACCTCATCTGCCTTCATCTGCTATCATCTACCTTCATCTTCCTTCATTTCCCATCATCTGCCCTTATTTGCCGTCATCTGCATTAATCTGCCTTCATTCCTCTTCATCTTTCCCCATCTGCCTTCATCTACCTTCATCTTCGATCATTTTCCATCATCTGCCCTAATTTTCCATCATCTGCATCAATCTGCCGTCATTCGTCTTCATCTGACTTCATCTGCCTTCATCTGCGTTCATCTACCTTCATCCTCCTTCATTTCTCATCATCTGCCCTAATTTTCCATCATCTGCATCAATCTGCCGTCATTCGTCTTCATCTGACCTCATCTGCCTTCATCTGCGTTCATTTTCCATCATCTTCCTTCAATTCTCATCATCTGCCCTAATTTGCCGTCATCTGCAATAATCTGCCTTTATTCGTCTTCATCTTCCCCCATCTGCCTTCATCTACCTTCATCTTCCTTCATTTCCCATCTGCCCTTATTTTCCCTCATCTGCATTAATCTGCCTTCATCTGCCTTCATCTACCTTCATTTCCCATCATATTCCCTAATTTGCCGTCATCTGCATTAATCTGGCTTCATTCGTCTTTGTGTACGCTCATCTGCTTTCATCTGCATTCACCTACCTTCATTTGTCTTCATTTCCCACCACCTGCCATAATTTGCCGTCATCTTCATTTCATCTGGCCTCGTCTGATTTCATATCCTTCATTTGCCTTTATTGGCCTCCACTTTTTCCATCTCCTTCATCTGCAGTCATCTACCTACATCCGCCATCATCTGCATTCATCTGCCTTCATCTGCTTTCATTTTACCTTCATCTGCCCTCGTTTGCCTTCATGTATTATTTCATCTTTGTCCATACACCTTCATCTGCCTCTATCTGTGTTCATTTGCCTTGATCATCCTTCATTTCCCTTCATAGCCCTCAGTTTTCTTCATCTGCTTTCATCTTCCTTCGTATTCCTTTATATGTCTTCATATGCCTTCATGTGCCTTCATTTGCCTTCGTTTATGCCTTCATTAACATTCATCCCTTTTCATCTTCCCTTATATGCCTTCCTTTGCCTTCATTTCCCTTCAACTTCCTTCATTTGCGTTTATCTGCCTTCATTTCCTTTCATCTGCCTTCGATTACCTTCATCCGTCCCTCGTTTGCCTTCATAAGCTTTCACCTGCCTTCATCTAGCTGTATCAGCCATCACTTGATGTTATCTGCTTTTATTTGCCTTTTCTTTACCATCCGCCGTCTTTTCGCTTCTCCTGCTTTTATCTGCCTTCATTTGCCCTTCACCTGCTTTCATTTTGTCTGCCTCCATCTACCTAATAAAATAACTGTTATTCAAGGGAGCTTGCGCCGAAATAAATTTGAGTTCTTGTCCGAAGTGTGAAATAGGGAGAGCTAATGGAGTTGTTGGTCCACTCTCACCTTACTTACACCTTCCAATTACGAATGCCCCGCTAATATGGGCAGCAGCTAAATTCCATCAGTAGGTAGAATTTGAAGTCATTTTCCTCAAATGTCTGCGTCGCTTTGCGGTTGCGTCCATTGGAAAACTATCCATTTCCTTTGATTAAACACTGGGAAATAGTCAAAATAGCTATAGGTGACATTTCATTAGTCACGTTCACCTACTTTAGGTTCTTCCTATTTACATGCATTGCAAAGTTTAGTACTACGACCAAAAAATAACCTATCAAAACTAAAAATAGCGAAGCAAGCGTTTCCGAAGGTTTTCCACACCTTTGAAGCATTTCCGAGCGGTTAGAAAGCACACACAAAAAAACTTGCTACTCAGGCTAGGGTGGGGTGTGACTTCAAGGTCTAACGTTTTTGATAAGAATAACGCGCTCGATGGACGTAAATCACATCACATCCAACAAGCGCAAATGCATCGAATAATAGTTCCCTTAAATTCTCAAATTCAACAATCATTTCTGGACGTTGGGTCATATTGCTGCACAAAATGTTTCTTTTTGGGCGAAGACTTTGGAACGCATTTAATTTCCTCAGAAAGCGACGAAAAGCAGCTTTATTCGCGGATGTGTGTACAGTAAACCAATCAGAAAGTTTATAGCAACTTAATAACCGAGACTGAGAATCCAAAAGTGATTATCCTTAGCTAAGTCATTTTTTTTTAAGGGAGTGTTATTCTAGCGATAATCAATCGAGCATTACCGGTAGTCCAAAAGGCACGATAATGATCACACTTGCATTACAAAGCACTCGAACAATTGAATAAATGCTTTAAAATTCTTTATTATTAGAATTAGCCAGAAGAATAACATCAATACATTTTTAAAACAACTGAACTAATAAAATGGGTCTAAAATACTTGTATAAATGCAATTGCAATAATGGCATCTCATCTGATAGGCATAAGCCTCCCTCAAACAGAGTTTGCACTAATAATACTGTGATAACAAACGATGTTTCAAGCAAATGTTGCACAAAACATCAATGGTGCAATAATGTCTACGTTTTGAGAACTAGGCTGTCGTCAGTATAGCTAGCGTACAGCAGTAATGGCCAACCGCTGTAGAGAACACAGATGAAGGCAGATGAAGGCAAATGAAAGGAATATGAAGTCATATGAACGCTTATGGAGGCATATCAAGGAAAATGAAGGTAAATGGAGACAGATGAGGACAAATGAAGGGCGAGGAAGGCAAATGGAGGCAATTGATGGAGATTAAAGGCGGGTGTAGGAAAATGAATGGAAATGAAGGCATATGGACGAATCTGAAGGCATATGGAGAAAGTGAAGGCAAATGGAATTAAATGAAGGAAAATGAAGAAATTTGAAGGCAGGTGTAGGCAAATGAAGAGAAATGAAGCCCTATGAACGTATATGGAGGCATGCGAAGGGAAATGAAAGCAGACGGAGATAAATTAAGGGAAATGAGGGCAATTGAGGGAAGATGGAGGCAAATTAAGGAAAATGAAGGTATATAAACACATATGGAGGAATATGAAGGCAAATAAAGGTAGATGGAGCCAGATGAGGACAAATGAAGGGCGAGGAAGGCAAATGGAGGCAAATAAAGGAAACTGAAGGCGGATAAAGACATATGAAGGAAAATGAAGCCATATGGAGGCATATGGAGGCATATGAAGAGAAATGAAGGTAAATGGGGGAAGATGAGGACAAATGAAGGGCGAGGAAGGCAAATGGAGGCAAATAAAGGAAATTGAAGGCAGATAAAGGCATATGAAGGGAAATGAAGCCATATGAATGCATATGGAGGCATATGAAGGGAAATGAAGGTAAATGGAGGCAGATGAGGACAAATGAAGGGCGAGGAAGGCAAATGGAACCAATTGAAGGAAATTGAAGGCAGGTGTAGGAAAATGAATGGAAATGAAGGCATATGGACGAATATGGAGGCATACGAAGGGAAATGAAGGCAGCTGGAGATAAATTAAGGGAAATGAGGGCAATTGAAGGAAGATGGAGGCAAATTGAGGGAAATGAAGGTATATGAACGCATATGGAGGCATATGAAGGCAAATTAAGGTAGATGGATACAGATGAGGACAAATGAAGGGCGAGGAAGGCAAATGGAGGCAAATAAAGGAAATTGAAGGCAGATAAAGACATATGAAGGGAAATGAAGCCATATGAACGCATATGGAGGCATATGAAGGGAAATGAAGGGAAATGGAGCCAGATGAGGACAAATGAAGGGCGAGGAAGGCAAATGGAGGCAAATAAAGGAAATTGAAGGCAGATAAAGGCATATGAAGGGAAATGAAGCCATATGAACGCATATGGAGGCATATGAAGGGAAATGAAGGTAAATGGGGGCAGATGAGGACAAATGAAGGGCGAGGAAGGCAAATGGAACCAATTGAAGGAAATTGAAGGCAGGTGTAGGAAAATGAATGGAAATGAAGGCATATGGACGAATATGGAGGCATACGAAGGGAAATGAAGGTAGATGGAGATAAATTAAGAGAAATGAGGGCAATTGAGGGAAGATGGAGGCAAATTAAGGGAAATGAAGGTATATGAACGCATATGGAAGCATATGAAGGCAAATGAAGGTAGATGGAGCCAGATGAGGACAAATGAAGGGCGAGGGAGGCAAATGGAGGCAAATAAAGGGAATTGAAGGTAGATAAAGGCATATGAAGGGAAATGAAGCCATATGAACGCATATGGAGGCATATGAAGGGAAATGAAGGTAAATGGAGGCAGATGAGGACAAATGAAGGGCGAGGAAGGCAAATGGAACCAATTGAAGGAAATTGAAGGCAGGTGTGGAATGAAGGCATATGGACGAATATGGAGGCATATGAAGGGAAATGAAGGCAGATGGATATAAATTAAGGGAAATGAGGGCAATTGAAGGAAGATGGAGGCAAATTAAGGGAAATGAAGGTATATGAACGCATATAGAGCCATATGAAGGTAGATGGAGGCAGATGAGGACAAATGAAGGGCGAAGGAGGGAAATGGAGGCAAATAAAGGAAATTGAAGGCAGATAAAGGCATATGAAGAGAAATGAAGCCATATGGACACATATGGAGGCATATGAAGAGAAATGACGGTAAATGGGGGCAGATGAGGACAAATGAAGGGCGAGGAAGGCAAATGGAGGCAACTGAAGGAAAATGAAGGCAGGTGTAAGAAGATGAATGGAAATGAAGGCATATGGACGAACATGGATGCATATGAAGGGAAATGAAGGCAGATGGAGATAAATTAAGGGAAATGAGGGAAATTGAAGGAAGATGGAGGCAAATTAAGGAAAATGGGGGTATATGAATGGCTATGGCGAATTATGAGGGAAAATGAAGGCCAATGTAGGCAAATAAGGTCCATTGAACGCAGATGTAGGCATGAGAAGGAAAACGAAGGTAAACGAACGATTATGTAGGCATATGAAGGAAGATGGGTAAATGTGGAGGCAAATGAAGCCAATCATAGGCGTATGGCGGCCAGTGAGTGGAGGTGAGGTTTCTTTGTTTTAAATATTGTAGTGTCTTTCCTTAGTTTGGGGAATCGTGGTGGGTATATCCATGAGATCTTTCCCACAATGAGGATCATCGAAACGCACCAATCACACCAATCACAGCCGACCATCGTGATTCATATGGTGACAAGCAACCAGTCGACCTCATCGCCTGATGAAGACTAGCAGTTTGAGCAGTCGAAAGGTCGCGATCTACAACTCAAGTGACTACGTTGTGAGACAAACGATATACACTTTATTGTTTAACTGTATTTATCACAATGAACAATAACCACCTTTTTTACGACAGCTGCAGAGAAATTGGTGAAAAACAATTAAGCAACAACAACGGAACAATTCCACTTTTATAGTATGGTCACTAGTTCATTTTACTTTTTACTTGTTTGAATTTCGTTTCTTAGACGAACTGACACCCCACTGAAACATTATTAAGGTGGTCTGCACACTTTATTTCGTTTATTTCATCCACAGCGCAGTTCTTCCTTTTTTTATTAGGTTGCTTAACACATGAACATTACACGTGCATTCTTGACCCACTTTCATATCATTCTAGCAGCCACAGAAACATTCAACCGCACACTACAAAATAATTTTTGATATACAAAAATCAAGGTGCCCGCAGTGTCCTTTGAATAGTTGGTGGATTATGTCATGTTTTGTCCACACATCTTCCCACCTTTACATCATGTAAGCTGTCGTTTTAAAACTACTAAAGATTATGTACTCGCCTTTCACGTTAGCCATTGTTGATACGTTTGTCGGAATCCCACCACCTGGCGATCAAACCATAGTTGGCAACCATTGTTAATTTATGATATCATCATTTTATTTTCCGAAACACTGGGAAGCAGTAAATGGGAATTTTCAAGTACACTGTTTGTTAACTGCTTCTTAGCTCAACGTGGGCAAGGATGCCAGATATTAATGTTTTACGTCTTATTCAAGTGCTAACTGTACGATTGGAAGATGAGCTCGACCGTCGGACATTTTCTTGTTTAATAAATCAATAAGGTAGGAGGGAAGGAAGGAAGAAAGGAAGGAAGGAAGGAAGGAAGGAAGGAAGGAAGGAAGGAAGGAAGGAAGGAAAGGGCAATGCACTGTGAAAATTCAAACTGAGCACAGCTAACGCCGCTCAATATGCATTAATTGACTTTTTGACGTACCCTGATTGAAAGCCTTTGCTATCCTATTCGCTAACAAAACTCGAGGCCACGTGACGAACTTATCAATCTTTATTGGCAGCATCTCATCTTTAATACTGTTGCTGTTAGGTTTACTTAACGTTAATTCGTGAAAATCATTCACTCGAGGGGAAGTAAGGTTTGTAGGTTGAGTCTTGAAACTTTCTTGTCTTCCATTGATAAAATAAACCAATCCACTTGCTAAAGTATAACGAGAAGATACGTGTAGTATATACATGAGTCTAGTTTATCATATTTAATAGTACAATATCTAGCGTAAAATGCCTCTAGCTAGACCAGCTAGAGGCATTTTTATGCCACTTCAATATAAAAAATCTGCAAATTCTACTATCGTATTTATTAAGTAATATATCAAACACGAGAAAGAGTGTTTCACCAGGATATCAAAACCCCGAGAAGTGGGTTGAAAAAACGAGGCGCAGCCGAGTTTTTTTGACCGACTTCGAGGTGTTTGGATACCAGATGAAACACTCTTTCGAGTTTTTGATATGGCTTCTCAAGCCATTCATAATTCTTGGAGAAGTTCAAAGCAAAAGTTCGCAAAATTTTATGCTAATTAAGATCCGGTATCCAAACCACCGTCACGGTAGTGATTTCCTTTGTTTTCTCTTCATGAATTATTAATGAGTTTCAGAAAAGGACCTTCGAGATAGGCTGACTACAATTTAACTAGCTATGAAAGACAAGATGGCGGCGACCAAAGAAAAAGCTTGATGCCATTACAGGATAAAATGGTTTTGTTGTTATTCCGGCCCCTTTTTATTAACTCTTCTCGTTGCAAAATTAAGTTTCAATTTCAGATTAGAAAGAAGTTATTAAAACGAATTGCTAGTTGATGGTAGCCTTGGGTTTATGCAACGGCGATCAGGTCAAAAGCCCAGCGCCAGCCAGAAAAATATTGGTATTATACCATTCTCCACCTCACTAGGGCCCTTAATACTGTTGTTTGTCACCAGACACCACTTGCAGCAAGTACATGTTATTTTGGTGAAATAAAGAGAATCCTCGAGATTTTTTATCGTATCCTCCACTTGAAAACACGTATTTAGGTATTGACGGGTTGCTCAGGATGTCTGACATTTCTATTTTTGCCCAAAACATCATAGTGATACCATTATCACATAAATCGGGATTGCTGATACATTTCCCTGTGGAAAAAATAACCAGGGAAGATTACACGCTTTCCCTAATTCTGTTTGGTTATCTACAGCTGCTTTGCCAATTGGCCAAATAGCTAATGGCCTCCGTTCAAACAAGTAGCTGATAGTTATCAATATTATGTGCTCTAAAAGAAATCAGTATGACGTCAAAGCATGATAAGACCAGAGTGACGAATCACGAGCTATTCAATGAATATCCCAAGTCTAAATTTTCCTCGCGCTCGGCAAGCGTGTGGCATGTGATTCTCGACGAATGAGCGTGAGGAATTTAGACAGTTCTTGTAAAATCGTCTCTCACTTTGCTGTTTGACATTATGTTTTCTTAGAAAAATTCTATATCTAATCTCTCCCCCATTCCTTCCTCCACCTCAAAATGTAGCAAAGGAATAGGAGACGTCTGCACGCGGGCTACCCAAAATGGAACTTATTTGTCATCTGCATCACTGATTTGAAATAGTTGAACTGGAATTTTACTTCAACGGAATCTCCTCCTAAGTGCGGTCTTGTTGGCTTCATTTCATGGAACATCAGTTCACATCCATCGAATTATGGACCCGCGCTTATCGTAGTATAATATTAAGTCACGCGACTTTGTTGGCTACGTTATTGTTACGTGTAAGAAATGGAAAACTGTATCTTGTTTAATGCAAGGAGTGCATTAGCATGCAACAATTGTTTTGTTGATAGCATTGCAAGGGTACCTCCTCACAAAGTATCTTAAGCAAAATCAAGGTCATTAAGTATTATATTATCTAAATACGTAAAGCACTTTGAGTTTTACCTTGAAAATTTCCCATATTAATCCAGCTACCCTGAGCAAGAGAAGACGCCGCCCTTCCTCTAGCCTCCCATGCAGTCGTTTTTAGGAGAGTCGTATTTCACTCCCCTCCACAAACGCCTGCTTACCCGAGATCAACATTCCTTTCCGCCGCTTAGCCAATCGTATTGAACCTACTCACGTCCGGTAGGTTGACCTTGACCGCAGGACGCTTTTCCCGGGAATGGAGATGAACAAGATAAAATAGCATGGCGGAGACAAATGATCTAGATAGAGCTGTTAGCACCGTGTGCTCAAAGTTCAAGATTTCTCGGTTAAATGCATTCCAGATGAAAGCAGTCTCCGAATTTGTGAAGGGAAAAAGCGATATCTTCGTTAGTTTACCGACTGGCTGTGTTGACACTGGAGTTGACGTGGAGAGTGGAGCGCTAAACGCTTGTCTTACGAGTTCAGCACCCGAGTACTGTGGCGATGTCCATGGCAAAGGATTTCCGAAAAATACAGTTGGACGACTGTAAGAAGTACAAATGGTAGCGACGTGTTCGGCAGTGGTTGAACTTGTCAATGAGTCAGTTAACTTGAGTGATTTCGCCGCTGACGCTCGCTTTGTTGTTGTCAAATGTGTGATGTTTTTGTCTCCGATCTCAACAACTTGATCGGCTCCTTGCCGTTTTTCCCTTCGATTTACAGATTGGTAAATCCCACAGATCTTCTCTTTGATGCTTTCCAAATTCTTCTTTGCTTTTTCTAGTCGCTGAAGTCTCTTGTAGCATTTCGTGTTGCAAATAAATAATTCCTATCCAGAGTTGCGATGTTTGCTGATATTTTCACAGATTGCCGTCTCGATCAAGCGAGGAAGCTCAACTGCACTTTTCCCGAAAATTCTAACCCCCCCAGCAGATGACTGAGTCAAAGTGTCGCACAAAAAGCACTTGTATTCACATTCAATAATTTTTTCGGTGTTTCAGCCATTGTAACAAGCCATGCCATGCATATTCCAACTTCACAGCGCCCGCATCTCTCAAGGAAGAATTCGCGGGAAATTTACAACGCTTATTCTGATTGGTCATTGTAAGACAATACCTCACTGTTCATTGGTCGGATTGCCACGCGACAGGAGCCATAATCGGGGACGGAGACCGTAAGCGTGGGGTCCACGCGGCCCCATCAAAAAAGACAAATGTGCTATTTTTAGAAAAAATTGCGCCACCCTCAACGTCATAAACGCGCGTGGCTACACGCAAATTTGCGTACAACGAGGGCGTGCTGGATATGACCAAGCTGGTTATAGTTATTTGATATCCGGTATGCCCGAGTACACAATTGTTTTTATTATTAAAAACGCAATCACTAATTGCTATAAAATCAAGAAAGAGAAAAAAAGAGAGAGGATCTCCGAGATGAAAGGGAACAAGAATCGATCGCGATCACATGACTGACCGAAAAAGGCGCCAAAACCTTGCGAAGTGTTGCAGCGTTTATTTGCGGAGCTGAATGAATCAATGAAACTGCTCCGAAGTGAACGTACAAGCACAAGGTCTGGGAAAAATCTTCCAATTATGGGCTCTGAAATGTGGTACGTGTTTGATTTTTCCTGAAAATTGTTGTAATCGTCGTTCAAAGCGGATTGAAGCTGTACGATCTCACCGTTATGGCTGCGGGAGTTCAAATGAACAAGTTTGAAATCGCTCCGCTCGCACAACGCTGACAACGGAGCCATCATGTGTTTGTTTGATCGAACTGAAGACAGGATTAATAATTAAACTTGAACGATAATTACTATGAAGCTCACGGAAACAAGACTACGGAGGTGAGGAACATTAGAATTCACCATCTTACTTTTTAAACGCAAACCACAAAACGCAGTTTTTCTTAGTTTAGAGCCCGCCGACGGAATGGTAAAAATAACACTCAAACAACTGTGAAAGCGATTCAACGTACTTTACATGGCATCCGACTTGTGTCTTAATGTCTGGAGCTGCTCAAGGGAACACAGATAGAGCCACAACGAGTACAGGTAAACCAGTGTCAATTTTGTGTGGTATAGCCAAAAAATGTCGCCTTTTCTGGTACTGGATTTGTCTAATGCTTGTCGTTCAGACTGTTGCATGATTTTTGTACTGACTCGCCATAAAAAGTGTGACAATTTTTATTAAATGCTTCTTTCCAATTTTACTGTGCTTTATTTTGTCTTGTCTCGATATTTCGGAGTCAAAGCCTTCCGTACGAAACCTGCTGTTTGTGAAATTTTAAGAACAAGTGATTGACTGGACGATGAAAGAAATTGTAAACAAAGCGCTAAATGCTTAAAATTCTATTTCTACAGTTTCTTTTCGTCCTAAGAAATCAAGCATTCTGAAACAACTTAGATTTGTGTCTCAGTGACGTTCAGTCGTAATTTCTTCTTAATTTTCCTACGATACAAAGTGATTTTTCTCGCCGGGTTGCTGGCAGAGAAAAATAATTAAGTTCACTCTGTCGTTGAAACCCTTGCCACATCCACTGCGCTATGTATCCCTTCTAGGTTCGTAAATTGCCCAGAAAGTAATAATTCTCCTTCTCATCGGCGGAAGTAGTTTTTTTTGCTCTTGGTGTTTTTCCAGTTCTCTATTTTGTCGACGATTGATAACGCACCACGAGAGCATTTGATTGAAAACAAGGCCCGCTTTTCACTATTCTTGGTCTTCATTATAAACATTTCGGCCATTTCGGTAAAGGCGGGCATTATTTCAGAACACATACGCTGAGAAATCTCGACAGACATTTTCTTTGCTGACTCGGTATTTGAATATATGTTACTATTTTTCTTGCAGTGAAAAAAGTGACAACGATTTATCAGTGCGTTACTTTTCTTCAGTACGTGCTTGGAAAATCATTTTACAGTCTTTGCGGCTGCCCTTCAATCTTTGTACGTCCTCAGAGGAAATATATATTCGAGATGTATTTTCCCTTTTTCTGCCTGATTCGCCTTCAACTGACCTTTTCGTAGTTCGACGCCATTTTTGCCCGTAAAACGTTTCTTCCGTCTAACGGGGAAATCCTCGGAATCACTTGTATAATCCTCATATCCAGAGTCACTATCCAGAAAGTTCTGCCCAAGGGCTTGCCTCAAATTAGGAAGTGACACTGATGACAGAAATTTGAATTTATCTCCAACAAAGGTAATTTCCGACGCCATTTTGTTTGTTTTTCTCTGCGCGGAGTCCTCGCAACACACACGCGCGTGTGTGACGCGCGATGGCGCAATTTTTTCTAAAAATAGCACATTTGTCTTTTTCGATGGGGCCAACGCCAATACTGAAAATGGCAGTTAGTTACGGTCTCCATCCCCGATTATGGCTCCTGCACGCGAATAAAACAATGGGAAAGGAATGTTGATCTCTGGTAAGCAGGCGTTTGTGGGGGGGGGGGGGGGGGGGGGGGAGTGAAATACGACTCTCCTAAAAACGACTGCGTGGGAGGCTACCCTTCCTCTGGCTAAGGAATCAGCTATTCTAGCTCCGTCCTGACAAAAACAAGAACGTATGAGTAATATGACGAAATTGTTAGCTGCACAGTTTGATAATACCTCAGTATGCGTCTCAGTACATGTTTCAGTACGTGTTTTCAGTACTAGTCGTTTGTTTAATTTTCAATAGTTTTCTTGATATTAATATTTGATGCACACTGTGCAATGCTCACATAAGGTAGTCTGGACAATTAAGACTGACAAATGCTCCTTGCTTTAAAGGGGTTTTTAACGGTGGCGTCCGTGTTGTCAGGCCACGTTGCTGGTTGTATTGGATGCTGTACCAAATGAGCTATGAAGCCTCGTATGTTGGAAAAAGACGTTTCTGAAGAGTACTATATGGAAAAAATCTTTGCACAAATTTATTTACCTTCAGTGTGGCAGGAATATCACCAGTTTCATCAGGTGAATTGTTACCCTCTGCAATGCTGTGTGACGCATCAGCCAATATACCTCCAAGGGGCCAATTGCTGAAAGGGAAAAAGACTATTTTGAGCATTTCCACGAATTTTAGAAAGTTGCCGTGCAGAAAATTATACTAGCGCTATTTTTTCGCCGGACTGCAGAACGGCCGGACCCATTTAGGGGTCTCTAAATAACAAAACACGGAGGTCCTCTCTAAGCCTGATCCAGATGACCACCTTACAATGATTAAAAGAAGTCACGGAAGTGCCATTTTGTTGCAGTCACATTAGAAGCACTAGGCTCCTCCAATATTTGACAATTGGCGCAAGCACCGATAACTGACAAACTGGGAGAGGTTGAAAGCTTGTCGAATTAAACGCCAACAAGTTGTAACTAACTAATGTTTCTTTTTTGATAAAAACGGGTATCCTTTCCAGCGTACCTTGCTTTTTGGGAAGCAGCTCTTTGGAGTCTGGGGTGCCTTTCTGGAGCAGACAGTTACATGGAAAGCTGTAATGCTTCCCATCAGGTGCGCCAATTTCAATCTGTTGGTAGAAAAATTCGGGATACTTTCTAAGAGTAACCTGAGTGTCAATTCAAAAAACACCATGCATTTTTCAGTATTACTTAAGAGCCACAGTCTGTAACTTTCGAGAATCCGCGGTCAGGAAGCGAAAATTCGAATTTTCTTTTTCTACACCAAAAAGACCCTTTTGGTGAACCTTTTTAAAAAATGATACCCAAAAGTTCCAGCGATGCCTTATTTTGACAAAAACGGACAAAGTTCGAAAAGCTGCCCAACCGCCGTCGAAGGCCGAGGTAAATTATGCAAATTAGCGTATTTTCAACTCGCCAGAACATGACAACAAAAGTTCGGACTAAATTCACTTTTTCACCATTTGTTATTCATCCCTTGGACTTCCTTTTAAACTACATTTCATTGCCATGTTAACAATTTTTCTTTGCTACTTACACGCTTAAAAAACATAACATTCGCTCTTCAGTTGATTCATCAAATTTTACCTTATTTCGGAAGATCACAGCGCCGAGGGTATACGTATCTACAGGGCAAAAAGGCATTCTATCGAACGGGCAATTATTCTTCTTTATCATACTGAAATGGTTAGTTTGGCCCGTAAAAAGCAAGCGCGCTAAAGGCAAAAACGTAGAGACCATTTTCACACATTTCGCCGTTTTCTCTGTTGTTCTCATATTACAAGCTGCATATCATTTTGAAACAAAAATCAATGATACGTTGGTCATTTTGGTCAATGCTCCCAATTTTATTTGTTTTTAAATTTTAACACTTTATATCTGTAGCAATAACTTGACTTTTTTGATCAAACTCGATTATTTTCAAATACGGGAACATTAAGCACTAAATAAACAATCCTCCGACGTGTGTACGGGGGAATTCGAACAAGAAGCTGTACAAACGTCGAAAAGAATTAGGTTTGTAATAGAAAACCGCCGAGTAGCCGTCATCTTTCCATATTTCGCCAATCGATATGCTTTTAGTTGACGTACTGATTATAAGACTCGCTTACTTTAACAGGAACTTTGAACGACAAATATTAAAACGTTTACCATGAGAGATAAATTCTACTGCGTCACACCACACTACAGACAATCTTATATCGCTAAAATTTTGATTTTGCGCCGTAAAAGTAACGCTTAAACATGCAGAACAACACTGTCAACAACGTGTTGCTGCTGAGACTATGTTAATACAAATAGGTATAAAGGAAAATACATTATTTGTATAAGGCGCTTCTCTCTGTTCGCTCTGATTTCAATTCAATATCCGACCTGAGTCAAAGGCCACCTACGAAATCTTTTTTGTTGCCTATATAAGTATAGTTATTCACTTACTCGTCTTTTTGTGGTACAGACGTCTGAACAATGCGGAAGATGTCTTATCCCCTTCGAAGAGAAGGCAGCAAATTGGAATTTTCTTCCTGGTAGGTGTACGCTTTTATTTTGTGGAGGCGACAACAGGTTGTCACGTTGCGTGACATACAAAATTACATGCATATGCACAGCAGCGCGTCCGCGAAAATTAGAAAAAGAAAACAAAAAAAGGAAAACGAAAACAAAAACCACAAGAAGAGTGGCAGAAAACTAACACATTTCCCTAAGAAAATGTTCTCGACTCATCGACAAAACCAATAACGAAAACAAAGCCAGAAATAAATTTATATATAAAACAATAATAATATGAACGTTTGAGAATACAGAAAAGGATATTCCTATAACTTGGGGATGAAAATAGGATGCATTCCAGCAACCGATAAAAAATGGAGAGATTTTGGAAGGCCTGATTTACGATTGTCCTTCATACATGACAATTTTGTTATTTTCTTTGGCAGGAGGGGGAGGGGGAGGGTGGGAGTGAGGGATATGAGTAAATCGCAAAAAGCATAGCTTTAGCACAAGTGAGAATGTCCAGTAACACGAAGCAACCGCGTCGTTTCCTATCTTAACCTCCTGAGTAAAATAAAATCTGTGCCAAGTATTTATATGTAGCCACGGAATAAAACGTTCGGACTAAAACATCTAAACAAAACAAACGCTTCCCCAAATATAAACGGTTCCACCTCCGCAGGTACGTAAACAGAAAACCCGACACGCCAAAATTTTGATTTTGAAAACCATATGCGAAGGAATCATGATTTATTCTGGCTTGGTGGTCCAGCCTCTCATATGACAATTCAAGGAAATGACGGTTTTCGATGGACAGTAGAATTTCCATAACTCAACTTAAACCGTCAATGGATACCCAGAACTAACCCGCTTAAACGAAAGGTCTTGCTATCGAGTTTTACTGTGATGAAGTGAGATAAGTAGTCCTATTTAGCTTAGATTTCGAACTAAAAGAGGTTCGGGTTATATAGATTGTATGATCGTATCCTGGGGGAACTCGCGTATGAACGTGGCGGGGATGCTCGTCGGAAATTTAGAATTAAACCCCTAAAGGAGACCACTCTGGGCGTGGCACAGGCTTAATTTGACCTCTAAGGGAGACCATGCTAAAACAGACCACCAAGTAAGAGCTACTGACAGTGATTTTAATTGCGCTAAAGATTGACGGTGTTTGGTTTTTTTCATATAGATGTTTCTTTAAGCACAGCCCTAAGCGATGGGTAAAAATATTGGCTTACCGTAAACCCTAAGCGGCACCAAAATCTGCAATTCCCACCCCTAAGCGAGACGACGAGCATTCCCGTCACTTTCATTTAGTAGTCCCCCCGAGGGGGATCGTATGAAATGAGAGTGTTAATCGGATCCTGAGAGTCAAGAGCGGCCGCCACAGCAACAACCAGCAACAAGATCCTAACGGAATGCATCCTATTTTCATCCCCAAGTTATAGGAATATCCTTTTCTGTATTCTCAAACGTTCATATTATTATTGTTTTATATATAAATTTATTCCTGGCTTTGTTTTCGTTATTGGTTTTGTCGATGAGTCAAGAACATTTTCTTAGGGAAATGTGTTAGTTTTCTGCCACTCTTCTTGTGGTTTTTGTTTTCGTTTTCCTTTTTGTGTTTTCTTTTTCTAATTTTCGCGGACGCGCTGCTGTGCATATCCATGTAATTTTGTATGTCACGCAACGTGACAACCTGTTGTCGCCTCCACAAAATAAAAACGTACACCTACCAGGAAGAAAATTCCAATTTGCTGCCTTCTCTTCGAAGGGGATAAGACATCTTCCGCATTGTTGAGACGTCTGTACCACAAAAAGACGAGTAAGTGAATAACTGTACTTATATAGAAATAAGTGTAAAGAAGATCCTCGCAGTTATTATTGCAACTTATGCAGTTGCGAAAAGAAAGCCTGAAAAAATCAGGCTTGCCGGGATTCGAACCCTGACCTCTGCGATACCGGTGCAGCGCTCTAACCAATTGAGCTAACAAGCCAACTGGGAGCTGGTCATTAAATTGGTTCGTAATATACCCGGGAAAGATGAAGATGAAATTATGAATATATTTTCGCAACTGCATAAGTTGCAATAATAACTGCGAGGATCTTCTTTACACTTATTTCTTCATTCCGCAGTTCAAATATATGAGTTTCATATATTCATAATTTTATACTTATATAGGCAACAAAAAAGATTTCGTAGGTGGCCTTTGACTCAGGTCGGATATTGAATTGAAATCAGAGCGAACAGAGAGAAGCGCCTTATACAAATAATGTATTTTCCTTTATACCTATTTGTATTAACATAGTCTCAGCAGCAACACGTTGTTGACAGTGTTGTTCTGCATGTTTAAGCGTTACTTTTTACGGCGCAAAATCAAAATTTTAGCGATATAAGATTGTCTGTAGTGTGGTGTGACGCAGTAGAATTTATCTCTCATGGTAAACGTTTTAATATTTGTCGTTCAAAGTTCCTGTTAAAGTAAGCAAGTCTTATAATCAGTACGTCAACTAAAAGCATATCGATTGGCGAAATATGGAAAGGTGGCGGCTACTCGGCGGTTTTCTATTACAAACCTAATTCTTTTCGACGTTTGTACAGCTTCTTGTTCGAATTCCCCCGTAGACACGTCGGAGGATTGTTTATTTAGTGCTTAATGTTCCCGTATTTGAAAATAATCGAGTTTGATCAAAAAAGTCAAGTTATTGCTACAGATATAAAGTGTTAAAATTTAAAAACAAATAAAATTGGGAGCATTGACCAAAATGACCAACGTATCATTGATTTTTGTTTCAAAATGATATGCAGCTTGTAATATGAGAACAACAGAGAAAACGGCGAAATGTGTGAAAATGGTCTCTACGTTTTTGCCTTTAGCGCGCTTGCTTTTTACGGGCCAAACTAACCATTTCAGTATGATAAAGAAGAATAATTGCCCGTTCGATAGAATACCTTTTTGCCCTGTAGATACGTATACCCTCGGCGCTGTGATCTTCCGAAATAAGGTAAAATTTGATGAATCAACTGAAGAGCGAATGCTATATTTTTTAAGCGTGTAAATAGCAAAGAAAAATTGTTAACATGGCAATGAAATGTAGTTTAAAAGGAAGTCCAAGGGATGAATAACAAATGGTGAAAAAGTGAATTTAGTCCGAACTTTTGTTGTCATGTTCTGGCGAGTTGAAAATACGCTAATTTGCATAATTTACCTCGGCCTTCGACGGCGGTTGGGCAGCTTTTCGAAATAAGGCCTCGCTGGAACTTTTGGGTATCATTTTTTAAAAAGGTTCACCAAAAGGGTCTTTTTGGTGTAGAAAAAGAAAATTCGAATTTTCGCTTCCTGACCGCGGATTCTCGAAAGTTACAGACTGTGGCTCTTAAGAAGCTTAAAGACCTGATGGAATCAAAGAAAAGCCCAACCTGGCTAATGGTTCAGTATTTTTTAAGTTACATCACTGGTTTTCTAAAACTATAAATCCGTTGTCTTTGGTAACGGATTGCTAGGATGGAAACGGATTATAATTGAGCAAACTGGGCCAGTTTTTTTTAAATTTCTCTTCTTTTTTCTCGTAAAATCGCGTCAAACTTATTTTAATCCGTTTCCCTTTGAGAAACGTCTTGATGTATTTCTCTTAGTGTTTTAGGGGCATTTCGTGAACGACACAGGGTAGTTAGGTTAAATTAACTTAGCACAGATTTAGCCTAAAAAAGTAGAACTCTCGAAACACAAGTTCGAGTAACTTTTATTTTTATCTCAGACATGACCACATCATTCTTTTCTACCACTATTCTTGTTTTCAGTCTTTCGACAAACCTGCGCTTTCATATACACTTATTACACGAATCAGTTATGCTATGAAGATGACAAATTAAGTTAACTTCCATTTTCAGGAATCGCTGTGCTCCCCCCTTTGCCTCTGTTTGGCCTTATTAATGGAAAGCTGCGTATTTTTCAATTACAGCTACTTCATATCTTACTTTACTGGGTGGCTTTTTAGGTGAAAACTCTTACCATCTTCATATCCCATGCTGGCGTACTTAGATTGTCGTGGTTTATTATAATATTTTGTATTTCACCCAGAATCGGTGACTTAATCGTAAATTTTTTTTAATTTTTTTTTTATTTTTTATTTTACGAATTAAATTATTTTTAATTCGTAAAATTGGCCGTTCTGCAAAAATGTCATTGTAATCTTTTAATCTTTCCACTTAATTAAATTTAGTTTGATAGATTTTTAATTCATTTTATGTTACTTTCAATTGCACTCTTTTGCTTTGCCTTGCTTTCCTTTGGTTCTCCTTACTTTACTTTCTTTTACTTTACTTTTACACTTAACTTACTTTACTTTACTTTACTTTAAATTTGCTAGTAAGGTATTTTGTTGGTAGCCAAATCGTTGCTGTAATTTCTGAGGGAGAATGCAATAAGAAGTTTTATAAATTCATTTTTAGGAGCAATGTTTAGAGCTAACCCCTTTTTTGATGTAATTATCTACATTGGCAAGTCTAGCAAGTCTGGGGCTTTTCAGACAAACGAATTATTAATCTATGGTATAACTGTAAAAGGTTTCTTTATAATCTATGGCTACTTATTTTCCTTTCTCGAAGTTGTTTTGAAGGCCATTAGAAAGCTTTGTTTTTGACGTCGTTCCACTGAAGCCCACAATGGTGATGAACACGTTTGCCTTGGTGCCTGCTCCAGCTTGCATTCCAGTGGTAACTGCAACCTTATACACTCCTGCAAAAAAGCAGGGTGAGAGATGTAGGACTTTAAATAGCAAATGTTCTTCTCTAGCTTAAGCCTTACAATAAACGAGTTTAAATTGTCGTTAAGGGGGGTATTTACATGATACCCGGTACGGCATGAACACTTTATATCGCCTTTACAAAAACCGTTTTTTGGCTGGTGTGAGTTTTGTTTTGGAACGATATGGTTAAAATTACAAGAAATGTAAAAGGAACAGTCATATGGCGTTTACATGACACCGGTAAGAGTTTTCGTACGGGAATGAGAATCTCGATCCAGTAGAGCTACCGAGGTGATTTCTGCACTGGTATGGCTCGCACTAGTATGAGACTTTGATCCGGTGTCATGTGAACGGATACAGAGCCACAAGCATCAGAGAACCAGGATGACCTCGTACCGGAATGAAAGTCGTGCCGCTATCATTAATCACCCCCCCCCCCCCCCCAAGTTTTGTTCATGTAATGCGCACTCTGATTGGTTTTAGATTAATTTCTGTATAGTTAGCATGACCATGACGTCACGTGACACATGTTTGGATTGATTTTGTGTAACAATTAGACTGTAAGGCTGAATTTTCCATGCAAGTGACAAAAATGCTCAAGAAAGCTTGTAATATTTGGAAAGTACGCATGTAAACCCTCGCGTACGGTTCGAATTCAAATAAACCTCGAGCTCTTTGCATGGCAATATTACTTCCTGGAAAACCCCCAAAGTATTCCGGCGTCTTTCTTGTTTCGCCCGGGAAATATCCCTATTTAAAATGGCTATGCAACCATATCACAGCGTGTGTCGTTATATAATGAACATTCAAAAGAATGTAGGTTTCTAAATATAAAATCGAAATAAACTACAAACCTTGTGAAACTGTTTGGCGTCTAATTGCCATTCGTTCTTTAAAAATCTTGCGGTGGAGCTTATGGGAACATTGTCCTGCTGCAGTAATAGCAACACAAAAAAAAAATTAATATTTTTAGTCTGAGAAGTGCGCAAGTTCTAAAAATTTAGAATTTTTACTTTTTTTTAGGTATTGAACAGCACGAAAAGAAAGTGCTGCTAGAGAGGCTATATTTGAGAGGTTTCCAGAAGGAAATGAGACCCATAGCTTACGAGAGCTCCGGATCCGAAGTTATCAATAGTACATAACTCTCAAGAGTGCACGGTAGTCGATGAGAACGCGCGAGAGTTACAGATTTAATAAAAGGAAATGCTTGAAGAATCATTGGCCAGAGTTAAACTCTTTAAGAGCACATGGAACGAGAGTACATAATGAAGCGCGGGACGGCAGGTAAAATTAAAAGCTGCAAATCTGATAGCAGTTTCCCGCAAAATTTGTGCAGGTTCATACTTTTTGCGTAAAACATGATCGATGAGAGTCGATATTTACCCAGATAGGAGAGTCGTACTTGGGTAAACCTGGGTTATTTGAAAAGTTCGCATGAGATTTAGGTAAGTCAAACTCTCCGAGAACATGCGATAGTCCACAGAACCTCATAAGTTATAAGTCAACGAAGAGCAAAACTTTTCACTTTCGCGCCAACGACTCTCGTTATCCTTTCACCGGGCTTTCAGAACTTGAAACTAAATCGAGGCAGCGGCTTAAGTTTACGATCGTTGAAATGATAGCATCTATAAAGAAACTAGTTGATATTGACTCTACACCTTAAAATACAAAAAGAAAACGACCTTTGGGAAAATCGTAAGAAACTCACAATCGATAACTCTAACGGCAACAAGAAACACAAAACTTTTCGAGATGGGAGAAATGTAAGTTATAAAGGTAAAATTCAGTAATAAACTAAAGCAAGGTTAAGCAAGTTAGCAAGAAGTTCAAATTAACTAGGGTTTGGGTTTGTAATGCAAATCATATATAACGGACGTCTATATACTCAATTAAGCGACTCATTCAGTGAGAGATAATTACGATAGCAACCTCAGGTAACTTAGGTTTAAGTACAAAGAAGTGTTACCTGTAAATATTCCCACCAGCAGTAGTACATAAAGGGGAAAGGAGAGTGCCATTGTTCAGATTTTTAACTTGAAAATGCACGTGTAACTGTAAGCTGTGAAATATTGAAAAACAACTATCCACAATGAATCAAAACTAAACTCATTGTTCCCAGCGCTTGAAAATGTAATCACGGTCGAATGACATATATTAGCGATAAGTAATGTGTAATTAGTAACGGGTAATATGTAAATATAAAGGAGGTAAATAAAGGTAAGACAGAAAACAGGTAAACCAGGTACATTGATCAGTGAAAAAGTTAGCAATGATTTATCAGTGACCTTTACCAAACCGCTTTGGCAATTATTACAAATTAGCATGCTACAAAGTAGCTGTATCATCGATTTTCTTCTGTTACGAAAACATATTTCCAAAGAAAATGTTTCACAATTTTATTAACCCTCGACAAACGAAATGGCGGACAGGTCTTTCTCGCCTCCTCGAATGAACGCCACAATAATCGCTGCCTTCCATCAAAATCGACTTATAGGTCAGTTATAATCACCAATTTATATTCACATTTACAAGGGGAAATTTGAAAGTTAACTTGGACACTGAAACAACTCGCCGGCAGCTCGTTTTTCCTCTTGAGTTTTGAACATTTTATGATATCATTTTTGTGTTACATAAGAGTGAAGACCATAAAAAAGTAGAGGTCGATTCGTTAGCTGGGCAACGCAAAAATTGACCACGAAAAGCAATAGTTCTAGAAGAACAGGGAACATAAATGGAAACTCCTGATCGCAGGTTAAATTTCCTAAATCCGGCAAGGACTCTCCAAGGGTCATACGGTCATGATGCGCACACTGGGAATCTCTGGATTACCTCTTTTGTTATTGTTTGTACCAGTTGACTTAACTATACGGTTTGCAGGAGGTTTTCCGATCGAGCTAAGTTATTTTTAGGTTGCCTTAAGAGGCTGTCCATGAAAAAACCATGCAAAGCCATGCAGTAGGTGCTACAAGCTACATCATGGATTTGGCTCAAATTTGGCATGTAGGCATAACTTGGGGCAGTTACTGCAAAAATGGTATTATTTAGGTTCAAGCTCCTTTCCCTTGGTTTTCCTGGGGGCTCCCCCTCGGGGAGCCATTTTTCCTCTTCATCAGGCATGAATTTTCATAAAGTTTGGATGAGCTGTTCTCTCGCATTTTTCAACAGATTTAAAGACAACTAACCAGCATGACAGCTTTAGGCTTATACTTTGTAAATATACAAAAATGGAGCTATAAAGTTTCTAAGTTAAATTTTACGCTTCATTGCCGGAGGGTCATTTTGTTGTATTTTTAAGGTGTCTGAACACAGTTTGCACGCGCTCTACGATTTGTACTGCTGGCGTGAATAAGCGCGCGCGCAAGGTTTTGAGAAAAGCAAATGGTGCCTGTACAGCGATCATTTTCATTTTGTTCAATGAAGATTGTGCAAGTGTTTTTTCCGTCTTAAGGTGGCTTACTACAGTTTTTCTGAGACACAATTGCGCGCGCTGAGAAATTCTCCCTGACGCTGAGAAATTCTCCCTTCGCGCGTGGAATACTTTACGCCATCATCGAGAAAAAGCTGAAAACACCTGTGAGATCTGGCTAGTAGAAATCGCTCGTGGCCTACTATTAACATTCTTTATCATGAATGGACGAAGTCTTGAAGTAGTTAGTGAGCGCTACCGGTATAAAATATCTGTAGAACCTTGAAAAAAACCACAAGAAGTTGTTGTAAAAATTATTATGTTTATCGCACGCGCCATATTGCTTGATTTCAGCGTGCGCTTAAGTTGCACGGATGCTCAGTTTTGATCACGAAGGAGGTCGCAAAAAAATCGCAAATCGACTTTTTGAGCCCAGTCTACTCGAAAACTGACTGTATAACCCACGGTAAAAAACTCAAAAATCAATTCATAATGGTAAGTTTCACCTATAGACAGAATATTAGCAAAATCTGTAAGAGAGATTTTTAGAAATTCTCAAAAAAGCGAAAATTCGACATTTTCTTTATTAGCAAAAATTCTGCCTTACAGATTTTCATTTTCTTTTGCATAGTTGTTTATTTATAGCCACTTTCCAGATCCTGAAAAATTGAGGCAGACTCGTACGGCTAGATTTTGAGAAAGAAGCCCTAAAAAAGTCTAGTTTCCAGTCCCCTTCTAGCACTCGGTCTGTTGTATTTGATATTTTCTAAGCTTCTCATATTGCTTTTCCAAGATAATGAGGGTTAATATCATTTCTTTTAACAGTTATAGCAACAAATGACCCAAAGGAAAACTCCCGTTGGCTTTGAACTAGAGGTTTGAAAAGTTTACCTTTCTCTTCTGAAAACTGTAGTAAGCCACCTTAACAATCAAACAGTTTGTTATGTGTGAAAAACGTTTGTTTTTCAATGTATGAAAAGTAATACCATTGGAAAATACCCTGCCTTTTTGGCATTGTTTGAATGGATCGAAAAAGTTCGAGAACCCTGTCAAATGCAGCGCATGCGCAGTTAACCAGAAAATTGTGACTGCACGATTTAGTGGAAATGCACTGATTTCTACGGAACCGCTCGTTAGAATTTCATGAAATTTGATAGAACAGTTCAGAACACGCGTAACTCGCCTGCAAACAAAAATTGAAATCTGACAGTGGACATGTTCAGAAAACGTTAAAATGCGAAACACAAAATAACAGAAGATCTCTCTGTGAAAATTTCACAACACCAGTGGCAATAGGCCATTATTTTTCTGAGTTTTCTAGAGACAGTTTGTGGAAAAAATCTAACGACTAGATTTTCTGAAAATAAATCAAACCCATTATTTAATGCTGGTTTACTACCAGCTTTGTTGCTATGGTAACCGCACCTAGTCTAATAAAACAGATCAAAATATAACCTTTTTTAGTTGAGCTTGCATCTTGCCAATTTTGGCTGCCCAGCTGCCAGTGGTTTGAAAATAACGATAAATAACGCATAGGTACAAGAAAACTGTGTTCGGCCACCTTAAATAGGGCGAAAATGATGCGTTTTTAAAAAATGCTCAAACAATCCTCGCAAACATTTACACAAATTCACTAAGTTCGCTAAAGTTGAAGATCGATCACGGATTCTGCCATATTGTGGCACGACGAAGCGAATTAAAATTCACGATATGACAACCCTAACAAGTACCTAGCAAGAAGCGTATATTTTAAAACATACCTTGCAGCTGATGAAATACTTTGAAGGCAAATTTTTGTGCGTCTGCTTTCAACAAGGGCCTAGGTCGTTCAGCACACTCTTAACACTGTTCAACATGGAGTGTTCATTTCGACGAATGTACCTCGTATGTCATCGAAGGATCCGTCTCCTCACGGCACACTATCGCCCTATCTTTACCAAAACAATTTGGTTCTTTTTCCTCTACCCGCTTTTAAAAAGAAAAGTCTCCATGCTGTTCACTTTTTCGAAAGTGGTCGGCGATATCATTTGTTTACAACGCTGTCACTTTTATTGAGCCCACGGACATAACGGAGAGGTGGTCTGCAACCTTTCAAGAGAAATATATGCTGTTTTGGCGCGAAAAGTGACCCAAAAGTTCAGCACTGATGTGATAGGCCTAGGTACAAAAATCCCGAAAAATGGCCTGAAAATCTTACCGGAATTTCTCCAAAAATGTTCTAGAAATCCCCGGTTTCACTTCTAAAAATCCCATAAAACCTCCTAAAAAAATCTGAAAATCTCTAATAATCCTATAATATTAAAAAAACTAGGCGACCTGTGGTGAAAATTCTATGGCGTTGGTAGGCTTTCTGCGCCAAGCTCTGCTAAGCCTGAGTTTTGAACTCACTGACAGAGATGCAAGGAATGCTGGATTACGGGTAAAATCGCTGACCGATACTGTGAGAGGGCATCAGAACATTGCAAACAAAGACTTCAGGATCTCTTGTGACGAAACTTTTCAGAGTTTCAAGCTTTTTTGTAACAAATAACAAAAAAACCTTGAAAATCTTCACCAAACCATCTAAAATCCCTCCAAATCTCTAAAAATCCTATAATTTTTTTATAAATCCGGTGAAGCTCTAAAAATCCCGAAAAAAATCCGAATTTATGAAGCTAGGCCTAAGCTGTGAAAATAGATCCTGGTTGCCAAAAAGTTTATATAATTTCATGGCTGAGGACCCCTTTTGCTAGTTAGAAAAATAATCCTCAACAAAGAGTTTGTGCCACTGCGAAGGTGCAACAGAGACATATCAAACTATCTTCGGCGAATGAAAACAAGCCAAGCGAATATCGAGGGCTAATGGCACCTGATACTATTGAGAATAGGATTGTTTGAAGAACAGGGTGAAACGCTAACTATTTGTCCGCAACACAGGATATTCTTGGTACGCTTTGGAATTCAAGTCGGCCTCCGACAAAATGTAGTCACCCGCTTCATGGTGCAAGCAAAGCAAAACCCGACAAAGGGATTTCCGCTGCTTTCTCAAAGCCATTCTAGATCACTGGGGTATGTTTATTCCTACTGGGTCAGGTAAATATTTTGCACTAATTTTGTTGTTATAGTAGGACATTCACAGATGCTTATGATTTGTCAAAAGTTGCAAGTAATTGTTTGACTGAAATTCTGAAGGATTATGTAGAAGGTGTAGAAAGCTGCATTCAGAGGAACTAACAAGAAAAGAAACCAAAAAATATCAGGCAAGTGCATTTTAATTCATTTATCTACACTTCTTTGCTTGTCTAATGTTCTGAGTGTCTATTCGGTATTTGTTGTTTGCTGGTCTGCCTGTATGCCTTCCTGCCTGTTTATCTGTCTGTCTTTCTGTCTATCTGTCTGTCTGTCTGTCTGCCTGCCTGCCTGTCTGTCTGTCTGTCTCTTAGCCCATCTATCTCTCTATCTGTATACATGTGTATCTGGGCCCTGATAGGTACCTATCAAGATCTGTACCTCGTTTGTCTGTTTGTCTGTCCGTCTAGTATGTACATACTAGACAGGACTAGACAGCTACATCAAATTAGGGTTTTTGGAACTGATGGTGAACTGAGAAGAATTCGGAAAATATGCGAGATGTAGTAAAATTCACGGCAGGCGATCGAAAGCTCCGAAGAATTTCCTATCTTTATCAGTCGCCCCAGACCTCGTGGGGTTTCTCTGTTCCAGACCTCACAAGAGCTGACCGCGGATGGATTATTGAAAATGAAGACGCCGATTAACAATGTCATAGCAATAATAATAATAATAATAATAATAATAATAATAATAATAATAATGATAATGATAATATAATAATACCTTTATTGATAGTCATAGTGAAAATACAATGGACAGATAAGAATAAGATGCTAAGAAATTACAATCAATTATTAGTTTAAAAAATTTTTAAGAAGTAAAACTCTTTTCTTAATTCTTAATTCTTCTTCTTATTGTTGCTAGTAATGATAATCTGCATTACAAATCAATCAGTAGGTTAAAAATACTAATGATTTATGAAAAGGTAATAAAATATTCTAATAGTTAAAAGTATATATATCCTAGTGGCGCTCATTCGTGAAACTCGGAATAATAATAATGATAATAATAATAATAATAATAATAATAATAATAATAATAATAATAATAATAACAGTTTGATTTACTCACTAGGTGGTTTCTTTGCCTTTACCTTTTGTATTTTCCCTTTCTTCTAGTTTAAAATTTTTGTAGTTTTGTCTTTCTTTATTTGCTTTTTGTCTTTCTTTATTTGGTTTACCGAGCACTGTTATTAGCTTTCCGAGTAAATGGGTGGCTTTTATTGTTAGTGATCTTCCTTGCTTAGGAGTTCCACTGCTAGATTAGCCTAGTTATATATATTACAGGTAATACTAGCAGGCATTCTATTCCAATTGCTTGCGTTTATCATTGCACCTGCAGCCTAAAAATACTGCACAACTCGTAAAATATCTGCGCATATTAACTGAATACGAGCAATCGGGGGCTCTGATTGGTCCCCTGTTTCCAGGCTATTAGATCATATGCTGTCTAGCGACAGTAGTGTAGTGGTTGTCGTCAGTGGTTCGAGGATTGGTCTCTGCTTCGTATCGTGTTGTTTCTTTAGAGAAGAAACTTTACTTCATATAGTCTCTCTCTATCCAGGTCTAAAGATGGGTACAAGTGAGCTGTTAGGGAATCCTAACAGCTCACTTACACTAACACTCACTCAATAGAGCGGTTTTCATTTGAGTGTCGAAAGTAATTCGCGTTTTGCTTTGGTTTTGCTTTACTTCGCTCTGTGGTTGGTTGAAAAATTTCGCGCCACTTTCTCCACCAATCAGAAGTAAAACTCAAACCAATCGCGACTTGCTCGCACGCATTTTCCCGCGCTTGACGCCGGTGACATGTATTTGCTTCGAGTTCTGATTGGTTCATTGGGTAATTCGTGTTTGTTGTGATTGGCTGGGGTAATTACTTTGGTTTTGGTTTTACGACACTCATTTGAAAACCGCTCTAGTGCAAATATGTCATGATAACCAGAATTTGAAGTCAGTGATACGTGTGAGGAAGTTCAGCTATAGAGAGAAGTTGATGTAACAGAAGCAAGACAGATAAGAGTGAAGAAGCATAGGTACTTCCGGCAAGGAACGTAAGCACATATGTGTATTTGTTTACTATATATGTAACAAATATAGTTTTTATGACAACTAAGAATCCAGTTGCCTCATTGCCAAGCCATCCCACTGGCTACGAAAACTTCTTTTAAAATTTGTTTTTTTGTACCCCAGTACATTGAAGGATCCAATCGCTTTAAATTGTCTAAAATGCGTGAAAGTGATATCTCTTGTTATCAGTTCTATGCAAACTTGCTTTTATTTTTCTGCGACCATTTCTTACTTTCTTTAATTAGCTGAGAACATATCTCCATCTGCTAGACCAGTACGGCTAGAACTGGTTTTCGATCTGCTGCGTCCCTGTACGAGAACACGCTGACGTAGGTAAAAAGGAAGTCGCTTGAGATTATGGAAGCGCTTGCCAGATCGTATAATGCCAGCTGTTATCATTGCGCTCTTCTGCTGCTTAGTACACATGGAATTAACCAGTGAACAGGTATCGTCGCAAGTCGATATGACGTCAGTGAGTCAAACAGCGGCAAGGACATATGCGACCGGCACATATCCCCTATGAAGAGCCACATACGCCAGTGTGTCAACGAGGGTCACGACGTCGAGAATGCATCAGGTATGAAGAGGGTACTAGACTCGTTCTCTGGTGTAAGGGTTTGCCGTGCGTCAGTTGTGAAAGTAAAAACGTCAGCACAACGGATTCACAGCCACAACTGGACAGGTGTCCAGATATTTTCAAACTTTCAGTTTTCTAAAGGAGGAATCAGAATGTGGAAGGACTATAACATCGGCCAGGGGAAATTTGTTCATTACAAGACTGTGACAAAGAAGGGAGGTAGTCAAGGAGACACAGGCTTGGTTATTGAGCCATTCACATCTCCAAGGATGTCAGTTGGGTGCTTGCAAACAGTTAAACCGAGCAGCAAGGCCAAAAGTAGCGATGATGAGGACACCAGCGAAACTTGTGAATTCAGTTGCCCTCAAGCAGGCTGTGTAAAGCTGTTTAAAACAAGTACAGCAATGCAGGAATAGATAGATGTTGGTAGGTACTGCTTTGAAAGACTCTGCTTATGACACAATAAAGCGAAAATGAGCTTATGCTTGCACAAGTATTCGTCCATCTTATGTATTTCTGAGGAATCCCCTGCAATGGGGATTTGATTGCAACAGATTACCCTACTGCTGAACTCGGCTGGGCCTTAAAGAAGAGCAGGAGAGCTACTCGTTTTTCAGAGCAGGTTAAAGGGTATCTCCTGAAGTTGTTCCTTGACAGAGAACAGAAGGGAAACAAGTGCGACCCCGCCGTCGTTGCCTTAAACTTGAAGTCAGTTTGTGCGGCTGACGGGAGTAAATTGTTTTCTTCCATTGACTGGCTCAGCGCACAGCAAGTGGCATCATACTTTTCGTGCCTCGCAGTCATTGCTCGGAGTGGAAAGCTGAGGTGGAACACCAAAGAAAGTGTGCAAGAAGAAGACATGGTCGACGCTCTTGTTGAAAGGGGGCGGTGGGAGTCCGTGCACGATCAAAGTCTTAAAAATGTAGATTTATAAGCTGAAACGGTAAAAATCTGTTTAAAGTTAATGACCAGATTATGAGAACATGTAACAAGTATGTTGCTGATTTTTCAGACCGATGAATCATTTGGCTAGAAGCGCGCCAAATACATAATGTTATTCATGAAAACAATTTTCCAATAGAACTCCTCTTTATATACGGAAACAGAAGAGATAGCGAATGACTGCGTCGCGTGAGTGTGCGATTTAGAAATCATGTTACATGTAATAGTCCCATGCCAGCATTTAGTTTTGAACTGAGGTTGGAGTATAAACTCCTTTCATTCGACTTTTATTGAAAGTATGATATTTCATACCATTACACAACTACGGATAGAAGACAAACCAATCACGCTAATTATCGCACGCAGAATTAGAACAGTTGCAACGTATACACGGTCTCATGTCTGAGGTAAACAGAGGAAAAGAAAAATGTGTGTCTGTGCATTTCTTTCTTTCTTTTTTTTTCTTTTAATATTATTTATCTACTTGAAAACGGAACGCTTTGGGGCGTCTGACATGATAGATTACACGCAGCTTCTGACAACCGCAGACCACTTTCTAAAGCGAAGGCTCAAAAATCAATAAGGCGATTTTCGAGTCCAGGAGAAAAGCGATCGTCTTGAGATCAAGAAAATGGTAAAAACATGCGATTTATTCCGTAATATCTTCAGAGGTAACAGACACCTTGTCTGCAGTACCACTGCAGTTGGATAAACAACAGGATGTGTCAGGCTAGAAGCAGATCCCAGGCTAGCTCTCATCTTCGGGGTTGATGTATACTTCCTGGACGACTTCCTGTCATCTAAAACCCAATAAAATCGATGTAACATTCTTTGTGGAAAACATGAAAAGGTTAGAAATTGAATTTGCAGTAGGAATGGCTGCAGGATTCTACGAATATGTTTGAATATATCCAAACTATTTAAAGAATGTGGCACGTTGCAAGGGTGCGCTGAGAACTGCGATGATCGATGAAAAAAAGGACGCTAAACAGGCCTCATCTGCTTGAATGCTTATTTCAGAAAGTCCCAGGTGTCATTCCACAGTTCGAAACAGGGCGCTAAAAACATTTCTTCGTCAATTAAATTTCATTCAGCGACATTGTAAGCGAAAAAATGCTTTAGTGATTTTTGCGGTTCCAAGCAATTTGGAACAAAATTTGCTTTTCTGTAACAAATGCTTATTTCTCTTGAACACTGCCTTACGGTGTTGCCAGTGTTCCTGTGATTCATGCTAGTGATTTAGTGATTTTTGCGGTTCCAAATTTCGGTAACAAATGCTTATTTCTCTTGAACACTGCCTTACGGTGTTGCCAGTGTTCCTGTGATTCATGCTACAGGTAGCAAATCTAACGCAGCACCGAAAGTCGTCTCATTCCCTGAATTAGACACAGACAACCCAGACAAGGTCGTCAACATTATGTACGTTGTTACTGAAATACATGTACAACTAAGTCAGCCAAAACAGGTTTCTTTTAATTACGTCATCAGAAAACAAATAATCATTGATCATTGATTGAGCTAACAAGCCTTCATTAAGTTCACATTTTATCCTTTTATCTAAGATCTTTCACCCCACTTAAGTGCTGACGGATTTCTTTATAGCATCGCCTTCTAGAACGTGATCAGCAAATTTCACTGTTTCAACCAAAAATAATTTACTTCTTGTAAATGTCTTTAAGTAGAAAGTTGAAACAAGGCAGAGCGTGAAAACTATTTGGTAGCAATAAAAAGCAGAATACCAACAGTTCAGCTAAGGAGCAAGACTGTATATATGGTCGAGGAGACTTGGACCATTGCCTCTCCTCCTGCTTTCGTCATTTATTCATCCCAATTCTCATGTATTTAATGATATAATATTTACATCTTCATAAGTCAAACTTCTTATCAGCCCACGGACAACTCATGCAGTTAGTTGCTCTCAAAACAAGCTTTATGTTTGAGCTTAATTGACATCATATAATTCAATACTGCACTGGAACTTGAGGTCGGACCTATTGAGTTTTCTCTCGTAACCGACTCCTGCAGCATCTGAATGGACAGTATGGTGGACAGTATCTGAGACTTCTCGTACAAGCGACAGGACACTGCCATGGGTCTCCCTCAGTGTGCATGGGTACAGGATGGAAGGCTGCTGGTGGTGGGTAATGGACAGTCAAATGTGCGCAGCAGTGTGAGTCACAACCTGCTTGACAAGTGGAATCAGCACAATGGCCTGGGCAGTATGATGCACCTAAAATTCAGGGAGTGTGAAGGTTTTGAAAAGTGATGTAACTAGCAGATTATATCTGCCCATTACAATTGGCTGATATATTTTATCACCGAAGGAAAACAAGTTGATTTTTCCACCTCTTATGGAAGACGCGCGTTTAATTCTTTCCAGTTGAATTTAACAATTCCACTGATTTTTGAGATAACAAAGGATGCCATGACATGCTTTGCAGATGCACTTTATGTCTTATGATACGTCTCCCACACTGCAGATTAACCCCTCCCTCCTCTCTCTCTCTCTCTCTCCCTCTCTCTCTCTCTCTTTTTTTCCCTGCTAATACGGGCAGATTACTTTAAAATTACAGCAAAGTGGGTATAAGTAGTTATAAATATAAGTGAAGAAATATTCAGCATGTTACAAGCGTAGTACAAAAGTTTGTTTCACTTCGGAGTGCTTCATCTTTCTTACATATAGTTAGTGTTATTAAAAGTGATGACGAGCAAGTGTTGAGTCAATCACAGAAAGTTACTGCATACCTGGCCTGACAATCTCGACGGCGGTAAGTCGTGCAGTAGCTCCGTTGGATAGTACAAGTTCCCCGTCATTCTCTTTCATTCTGCTTCTTAGGGCGTGAATGGATTCAGAACTGACACCTGGTCCCAGCCTCAAGATAACCTCAGCATTTGATTTACCATTTGGCATGCACCTACAATGGCGACAAAAGAAAGCAGACGATTTTATTGATTTTGTCCTATTTAGTAGGTTCACCCATTCAGCAGATACCTCAACTTACTTAAGCATCTAGTGACCTTCGGATTGGCATACATTATCCGTTGACATTCGTTGACATAAAATTAGCTCTAGGAAGCCCTTGAAGGGACAGCGAAGACAAGAGGAAAGTATCTTATTTGCAGGTATGGTGTTTTTGACTCAAAAACATCAATTTTTACTCTTTGTTGTTTCATGTGAATGTTAAGAACACAACGACTTTTCTTTTAATTTTTAAAATAAATCAATCGACCCATCAATCCGCGGCTCAATCGTTACCAAGATGTCTTTTTCCTGATGACCAAGACTTTTATTCTTGATTGCGCTCATACCTGATTGTGTTTACTATAGGGAAGACCAAGATTTTTCTTGCTTCGAAAAAGCGTGAGATCTGAAAAAGGAGAAAAATACTCACTGTAAGTTACGCAAAGCATTATCTGAAGCTATTGGATGTGTGCTGAACAAATGTTTACTTTAAGTGCATATTAAAGTTTTGTTTAACACGTTTCAAAAATTGCAAGAACAAACGTCGGTGACAAACAATTAAATTGATCTCTCGTTTGTTAGTAGACGACTTCGCGGAAATATCGAAGTAGAGATGCACCAGGGAAATAAGCGAATTCAAACTCTAAAATAAGCGAACTCAAACGAAATGGATAACGTTTAAAATCAGCTGACATATGAAAAGATTAGAGGCTTTACACGCTTTCTAAGCCATACTTGACATGGTCAAAAGAGATAACATTTTTGCTAACAGTAAACTAAAAGTTTTCTTACTTTTTTATTTTTGTGAAGAAAAGCAATTATAGCTGTTATTTGGACTTATTTCACCAAGTTAATATTAATACTGCTACAAAGATATACAGAGAGAGCATTCAGAGACTAACCCTTTCTCGTAGAAGGTCGTTGACATTTTGTACATAGGTTGTGCACATAGAGTAGTACCCAGGGTAGGTGGTGTCAGGGTACATGACATTGTTGTAGGAGGAAGGTTGCTCCTCAGTAACGTGAAACGTTAACTTGTAAGTTGTGAAACCTGCAAGAGCAACAAGATTAATCACCAGCGCCTAGATAAACATCAAACAAGCCTTGGCAAGAGAGGAGAACGAAAAATGTCCTTAGTAAGTTTCGGTTCTTGAAGCTTCCAACCTATTCACTAAAACCACATAAAAGTAGAAAAACACTCCGTGTTTGTTACGTTTTTTAATTGAAAAACGTTAACGTTATGTTATGTTATGTTATGTTATGTTACGTGACGTTACCATGACAGCATTTTAAAGCTGCGCGCCTAAGCAAGTTTTGGAATGCCCAGAAATTTTTAAAAGCGGTCATCGCTAACCCGGGTTGTTAAACAGCGTTCCCCTGCTAATTTAAAAAACAAAACGTTTTGAGACAAAGAGAATTTATAGGAATTAGCATCGTCAAGCCACCCAGGTTTTGAATGTACAATCAAAGGTGACGTACGTCGCTTTAGTGACACCTTTTCACACTAAAGCTTATATACATCTTCACGGACATTCCCCAACCTGCTGGCATTTTTCCTCTCTAAAGATTTAAGTCGTACATACCAGGTAGAGGAAGCTCACAGACAAAAGCCTTGATATCGAAACAGTGCCTGTCACCCCAGCCAGACGAGTGTTCTCCTCTTGCTTGCACGATACAATTCTCATCTTCATTGCCATCGGGCTCACCAGGCAGCCATTCAGAGAAAGGAATTGTAGATCCATCCACCCAGATGTAGCGTCCTTCCTTTGAGTGGTCATGCAGTCCAATCCACGCTTCTGAGATGTTCTTTTCTAAACGTAAAATCGCCGGAAAACTAAACTCGACATGATTATTTAAGACATTCGATAAGAAATTGAGAAACAGCAGTAAGGATAACTATGTGATCTTTGGTGATACGATTAAGAAGAAACCATTTTATTAGCTAATTACGCTAAAAATCGGAAGAAGTTGTCGATAAGAGCAAAGTAGTTTTTGAAGAAATCAGTTTAATCCTTCCTCCGATAACGCTATTTTCTTGAAGTTAAAGTGTTCTTAATAGTGGCGATTTACAATTTGGTCAAGGTTAAAAATATCAATACCTCATCGAAAAATTCTAAGGAATCAAACGATGAAGCATATTTTCTTACGTGTTAGCAGACTGACTACCAAATCTGCTTCTTCTCGGGTTTCAAGCGAGGCTAATGATCCGCCATCACGTGCACAGGCTGAGACGGCATCATTCCAGGTGAGTGGAGTGGTGTGGAGAGAAAAGCATGATTTGCTACCCATGGGAAGCCTAAAGTAACCCTCTGGGCAAGCGGCTTCAAAACAAAGAAATAACGAAAGAATCAATCCAAGCGCTAGTTATTAATTTATTGGAGGGTAATGTAGAAAATAAGTGTCTATGAGGTGATAGCTAAGTATCTGAAAAGCCTATCAGTATGAAGAAGGGTGGTATTTTAATTAAGGATGGCACTTTACTTAGAGATATTTTACTTAAAAGGACACAAATGATGACGTTACAAGTGGTTACAGTGTGGAGAACAATCACAAAACCAATGTTATCTCTGGAAATACCGGGACATTGAAACAGAAACTTGGCACCAGTAATGCTCTTTGACAGAGACACAGAAACGCATACTGTGATAGCCAAGGGTTCTTTTATCACTTCCACATATTACTGATATTAAAAAAGCTGACCGTATACTCACCATCTGGTGTTGGTTCAGAAAGTCCTAAAAAACACACATAGTTAAGAAAGAAATTCAAATGCATTCTTAAAATAAAAATAATGGCACAACTTGACCATAAAAATACTTTTTCTGACTGATATTAACATACAATCAATTTTCGTAGTTGCTTTCTCTGATTACACAAAGCATCAGAAACAGAATTAGTTAATCGCTGTGATAATACAAGCTGAGAAATTAAAGAAATGTACAAGATTGGCCAAGAAAATAGCTATCAAGAAGCTATTGCTGCTACCACTTCACGTAAATAATTATGTCATTCAAGTTATTTTTCCTGTTTTTTGATTGGCCGAGAAACTGTCCAATCAATGCTGGAGTAATGTTCTGCTCGTGCACAGTTTTTTTGTATCTTTTCTCAGATGGTAATGGAAGCTCCTTTTTGCCCAGTTATCGGAGAGCGTGGTGACTTCTTCTTTGAGTTAAAAAGAGCGGTACCACAAAGATAGCAAATATGTCTTTAGCTCCAGGAAAGAGATGTCACTCTTCTATTACTGGTGTAGCGGTCTAAAGAATAGCATTGTAGCAAACCTTTGTGCAGTTCCTCATCATCATCATCATCATCATCATCATCAAATCCTTTATTTAAACCGGCACGATAAAAAATTTAAAGCATAATGCTTGTGGGGTCTTTCCTATCCCAAGAATTCTGACGGCTTCTGATTTCTGTTGCCTAGGAAACCCAGTAGATATTCACTGACCTGCTGCAGGTAGAACATTTTCCCTGATTTCTGCCTCTGCACTCTGTCCGGGGTCTAAGAACACCACAACGTAAATTTTTCCAGCAACGACAGAGCGACTTTCAACATTGCCTTGATTTTCACCGTATCCTCTAGCGATTCCAACTCCTGCAAGTTCGTTGTTCTTCCAAACCATCTGCGTGAATGGCGATGCCTTTACAGTCAGCTTGGGATCAGCCCAGTCATAGAACCTGATAGCACTGTACCAGTGGACTGCGCATGCCTCGGCAATGTCATCTCCTGGGAGGTGGCTACAAACCAGTTGTCCGTAGGTGGAGTTGGGAATTGTTTGTTCTTCTCCCGCAGCAGCGATCTTATGTGCCCATTCGCCAGCTAATTGATTTAGTTTTTCGGTGGCTGATACATCCGAGGACTGGTGAAGTCTTCTCAAACGGTTTATTTCAGCAAGCAGGTGGTGTCGAAATTGCTCTGAAAAAAAAGGAACTGCTACATAAAGAGATACTGAAAATACATTCTATGAATATGATGAAAAGGAGTGAAAGCTACATGGAACCAATCAGATCTACTGATCTTGTTTCCCAATAAAATGGTTTCAAAATGTCTTGAAACCTTAAAATTATACTGAAATCGTTATAGGGTGGATTGGGGTGTCTTTTATGTAGTGTAAGGAAATGGTACGTTTCAGCAAATTCCATTAAAATGTGCTCCTTTTAAAACTTCGTTATTATAGAATAACTATATTTCGTATCAATCCGATGAATGGTGCAAAAATTTATTTTTAAAATGAGTTTGGCTGACACAGATAAAATTCCTGTATGTGTCATGAGCAGTATGTGTCAGAAGCTTACTCCTTACTCCTTACGTCTTTATCTTGCACAAAATGTTGGCTAAGTTAATCTAGAGTTTATCTAAAGCAACTTTACGTGTTTTAAAGACACACGGGTCTAATTTTCCGTCGTCCAATCTCTGATTTTCCGTCTAATCTTGCAGGTCGGGCTTAAACATTTGACTTTGAAGAGCTTTCCTTAAATCAGGTGACTAAAATTCTCAAAATCTTGATCAGTCAGGTAAAGAAAATAAGTACTTACTCAAATTTGGAAGTGGCTTGGCTGGTGCAGCTGCAATAATAAAGAAAAAATCCATTACGTTACATAAATATTTTTCGTTAACAAATCATTGTTTTAATATGAATTACAACAGAAAGCACGTAAAATAGGATTTGTTTTTTCTAGTTCAATTCGATTAACAGGAAATGAGATATTTTAGCTTTACAACCCAAGATCTACCTGCCTAAATAGCTGCTGGATCACGACTTTGTTCAGTATAGGGTGGGGGAGGGATGGGTGTTTACGGTTAAGTTATTATTATAGTTGCTTCACTGCTCCTTACTTTCACATTTCATGCCAGAGAATCCCGGGGGGCATTCGCATTCATAACCTTCAGGAAAACTTGCGTTTACGTGACATGTTCCTCCACTGTGACAAGGATTAGGCTCACAAACTGCAAACAAGTGAGTATTGGAGATGTTAGAGAAGCCTAAGGTCACGCTTCCTTTTATCATTTTTTCGTCCATACGCTTTAAAAGAAACGAGACCAACATAGTAGCGTGGCAGGTAGAAAAATAACAAAAAAATACAGGAACTAAAAAATAAAAGACTAGTTACTAGAAGTTACATTTATTTATATGGCGACTCGTGACCTTGCATGTGGAAACAACTTCAGAGAATTTCGAGAAAATGGTGCGAAATTCATGAAAGTGACGTTTGTAAAAGTGGTTTGCGATCGTTTTTAAAGCCCATGTTATTTGTAAGGTGTTCTTAGACCTTTAAGACAACTTTTTCCGTACTAGCTCTTTACAAAATGCAGACAAATGACACATTTGTGAGAGTTTTGCGTTCCTTCATGTATGCAATGCGACACTTTTTGCGACACCATATTGATCCACGACAGACAATGAAGCTGTTTTCCAAGACCACCTACGCTTGATGAGCTAGAATTTACTGGGATATTTCGGAAGATTTACAGCCGTATAATGCTGACAAAACTTTTCACAGGAAACTGACAGCAAACAGAGCTTACCACTTGAATTTTGCACCTTAATAGTTTAAAACCAACATCTAAAGACAGATGCGTTTCTGTCATCTGGATTTTCATTGGTTATTTATTAGATAAGTTCACTTTGTAGAACCTGCAAATCAAATGCAATAGGATTTGTAAAATTTATCGCATCCTTTTTCAAGGGAGAGGTTTCTTTCAAGATGGACTCGTCTTAATGATAAAAAAGATAAGAACGAATCATGAGTTTCAATCAACGATGGGTAGTATACAACCCAATGGTCTAAAAAAATATTTTCCCCTTCATTAATTGATCACAGTTGCACTCGACCTTTTATTATGACATTTATTTATCGCGGACCAGCCTCCCCACGAAAAGTCGTTCATGTCAAACCGTGTAAGTCATGTCTAACACATCACAATAGAACAGCAGTAAAAACACGTGTACGTTGGGTACCAATTTTTGACTTTCTTACCTGGTTTAGGTGTCTCGTCCACTTGTGCGTTAAAACAATAAAAACAAAGAAATTGTTAATTAAAGTTAAACAGTTAAAGTACACTTGTAAGGCGGGCTTTTTTAGTCAAACAAAAAACGAGTCTAGTCGTGTAATTGCTGTTGCGAACGCCGGCTTAAAGCCCCCAAAGAGTTAAGTCAGCGCAAACACCTTAAATTGTCATTTTTCTTTTGCTCTCATCGTTGTGAGACCTCTTTAAGAGACAGTCGTGGAAACTAATTGAATACCCAGGTCAAACGCGAACGAGAGTTACCAAGGTTTCAAAATATCCCTATAATTCGATCTTAACCTCTCGTGCGTTCTCGGCGATTCATTACATACGCTCTTGAGGAGCTTGAGCCAGCGCCACGTTTTTCATCTATTCGAGTGAGACGTTGCAGATTGGACAATTATTCATGAAAAGCCTGTATCATCTTGCAGTCTTGAAACTCACGAATGACAAAAAACAAAGGTGACAAAACATTTTAAACAACAGTGTACCAGAAAAACAATAGCTTACAAAAGAAACAAAATCTTTTCAGGTTCTTACACCGAGGTGAACCTCAAGCCTCGCTAATGGCAACTGACTACCCAAAGCTTGCTTTTAGATTTCTTTATCAAGTGTAAAACAGACACGTTGATTAAAACTGGTGAGGTTTTTAATAAGAAAGATACGACTTCAGATCAGTGTCCTTACTAATTCTAATAGGCCATTTCCGAGCTGTCTTGTGCCTCTTCTTCAAAGTGAGGCCAAGTGCACAACCTTTCTTATGAAAATTAGTTCTATCTGCATGTGAATGAAAGCTCATATCCACATGAAGGGTTATGCACCAAAACTCGCTTTGAAAAAGGGACAGAAGACAACTTGGAAATGGCCTATTGAGTAATTGTCTGAAACTGAACTCAGTGACTCTTTCCGGAGGTTGAGCCCTCAGAGAACAGATTCAGGCGCCATGCAAATCAAACTGATTTTTGACTTCTATTAAAGGATCAAAAATTCAAAGAAGCGCAGTCTAGAAAATGGTTTTTCAAAAGTGCTGTTGTGGCATTTCTTTTACTGCTCCTTACCTTCACATTCTTCGCCAACAAAGTGCGGTAGGCATTCGCACTTATAACCTTTAGCACTGGGCGCTTCAAGGCACGTACCTCCGTTCTGACACGGATTAGGCTCACAAACTGCAAATACGCGAGTTGTAAAGACATTAAAAGAGGTCACGCTTTCTTAATATATTGCCTCGTTAAAATGGGGAAAATTTTAAATTCATCACGTGAACCATACGTTTTGAGCAGATATCACTGTCAAGTTAAAGGCGCTCTGTGGTCACGGTAGCCTAACTAGCCTGCAGAGCAGGCATTTTTTACGAAATGAACGCTTGTTTAACGATCGCTTAGGCCGCCATTTTGAAAGCAAGTACAAAATGGACTCTCTTGGAATAATTTTTTGCCTCGCCCCAACCCTCTGTCAGTTTCATTATATATTCATCGCTCTCCCAGCAAAATACGCCTGCTCTTCAGGCTATAGCCTAACTCGTTCCACTTCAAAAGAAATTGGTTTGAAATCTTTAGGACCCTGAGCGTTGGCAGACAGTCAACACTAACAAAACGTACAGAAACAGATTTTTAACACGTTATTTACAAAAACTTACTTTTACCTTAATGAAAATGTTATTTTGAAAATTGGTTGCAATAAGGTTGAATTTGGTTAGATTATGCACAATGAGGTAGAGTTGGCTTCATTGTGACCACCCAAAGATGTCAAAACAAGAGTTTTGTAGTCTCTGACAACAAGCAAACTCGCGCCCATAAAGTGCTGTGAGATCAGAGAATCTCTTTTCATACGAGGTGGCACCGCCACTGCATCCTGTTCGTTTAACTTGTTCCCGACCCGTCCTCTAAAAGATCACCCCAAAAAAGATTACCGTTCATTATGTTCTTGTTTCTCCTCTTTTACTCACCATTTTCCTTCTCGGTCCCACCACCTGTTAATCAAATCAGAGCCTTAATTTCAGATTCCCGCTTACATGATACGAGCCAAAACAAGTAGAAAACAAAAACAAACAAACAAGTGGAAGGGAGATGCATATTAATAAACAAGAAGTTGCAACAGTAATGATCATGTGACTTGTGGTTTTTTCTTGTAGTATGATCTCCTGTTTGATTGGTCAAACAATGCTAATTTAATTCTTCCCGTTTTCCAATTCACGCAGACGCATTAAAAGAAATTTCAAGGGAAGAAGTAATTTCCGGGACTATTTGATCAGAATTGGTTTTGGACTGACTGATCTTACTGCCTCCTACCCAGGCATCTCAAATGCGTCGGGAAAAGCAGAAAGAAGAGGCTGATGAGTAGCTCGTGCAATGGAGCATGGGAAGGTTTAGCATTGGCGCAAAGGAGCTTGGGAAGATGCTGCCTAGCGCTCAGTCAATCTCGCGCTCGATCCGAAATCAGCTAGAACGTGCCTGAGAACGAGGCAGCTGATCTTATATGTCATAATGCGAACTGATGACTGACATGAATGAAATGATCATCAAAGTGAAGTCATGAGCTTCTTATAGGTTATGAGACCTACCCTCGTTGAAAGCATTCTGTATATCGTGGGGCTCCAGAATTCTAGTCCAAGTAACGAGCTGGTCGAATTTAATGCGTAGGACCCCTGACGAATAAGAATCGCTGTTTGGTTTACCGATCCTGAAGTCGTTAAATGCGGATTCATGCGAGAAATTAGTGGGTTGCGTTTGTGAGCCACTTTCTTCTCCGTTTATGTAATATCTAAGCCCCGTACCTAAAAAAAAGAGGAAACGTCAGAATGAATGAAAAGAAGAAAAAAAAGGTAAGAGAAAAAGTATCATTAACTTGAACTTTTAAGATTCTGCAAATCACTTAAAAAATCGTTCATGGATACGTCAGATTCCTTTAATTAAGTTAAGTCATTCATCTCTCCTTACAAACATTTACTTGAATTGTGTTCCCTAGGATGTAAAAGGTTAAGTTTACCTCCGTTTACAAAATTTTTGGCTTACAAGACTTACAGAGTTTCTTACTAAAATAAAACCGAAGAAATAGTTACCTTTAGACCAGGTAAAGGCGAAGGAAAACCAGGAATTGATTGGTATTTCTTGACTTGTTATAAATGCCTTCCACACTTGTGACTTGTCAGCCACTTTTAACACATACTCGCTGTTTTCGTAGTATAGTGAAAATCCCTGGGATCTATAATCCGAACCACCGCTGGAGAAAACGTACAGTTTTTGTCCGTACATTGTTTGCTCAAGTGGTTTCTCAAATTTTGCCCAGAAAATCATGGAAATGCCATCTGCACATAGGCTAGGCTGACCAATGCATCGTCCTTTGGAAGGAAATACCAGAGCAAGTTAACCATGATTTTCGATTTGACTGACTTATTCCATAACATTTTCATCGTTTTAAATTACGATTTGCGTGTGCATGTAAATTGCAGTGCACTTTTTAACTGTAATTTTATACGTAGGCCAATATGTAGAAGGGTCCTTGACTGGATTAACTGGAAAAGGAAAATTAGTAATGCAAGATCAAACTGTTTTCTTTAGCGTTATGCATGGATATTGAGCGATTGACAGAACGTCTTATGTATTAGATAGCAACGTATTTATTGTATATGTTCAGTGTCACATATTCATCACCTTAACTGGTATATTAGAAATCTCGGTTGCTAGCTCAGTAGATTGAGAAGGTGCACCACAATTGCAAAGTCCACCAGTTCGAGTCCCGTTGAAGTCTGATTTATTATTATTATTATTATTATTATTATTATTATTATTATTATTATTATTATTATTATTATTGTCGTTGTTACAAGAGAACGAGAAGAAAAAGAGGAAATACCAACAGTGAGTACTGGATGTCAAAATGGGGACTAAACCACTGATTTTTGGTACAAATGGTGGAATGGGAGCTGAATGTCAATTGTTCTTGAAAAAAAAATTAGCTGAGAAACTGTCAAGAAAGGACGGGGAATCATACGCCATCACGTGGTTAAGAATACGTTTTTCTTTCGAGATCTGTCCACATTAGCGTTAAGGGCTCAAGAGTACCCTTTCGCAGTGCTAATAACTTTTTAGAAGATCTTCGCCTAAATATTAACGCAGCTGGAGTTCTTAACTAGTTAGCTATTAGAGCATTTTTCTTTTAATGTAATTCGTATTCGCATAGTTTTAAGTTAATGTGAAAAAATATGTTTTTTGTCTTATTTTCCACTTGTGAACAGGAGACTCGCATGGGAAATGTTTTTAACTGCTGATCAAATTTAGGATTGGTATTGTTATTAGTAAGTGCATGTAAATAGGTTAACTGAATTTTTACATTTATTATTATTATTGTTATTATTATTATTATCATTATTATTATTATTATTATTATTAAAAACATCATCATCATCATTGTCAGTGAAGATCTCTTTCAGGTTAAGTTATTTTATTTCATATATTTATTATCACTAATAGTAGCAACCTGTTTCTGGTTTGAGAAATGTGTTGTTGTTTTTTAGAGTTTTGAAATATGCCGCGCACAACTTATCTGGAAATGAAATCTGAAATTTTGGATGGGGAATATAAAAACAAAAATTAAGTTGCAATGTGATGTATGTCTTGGCAAGCTTGCTGTTGTTAACACAATAAATAGTAGCTAACTCGACATTCCAATTTTTTGGCTGTTCTCACCACAAAAATATGTAAGTTTTACCTTGAAATGTGCCCAGATCAATCCAGCCATTGGTGTACGGATCAAGTGTAGACACCACCTTTCCTCTTGATGTGGACTCAACAATTTTGGCTCCGTCCTGCAGTAAACAGAAGACATACACGCAGATAGGTTCAAAAGTGTTGTTTAGGGCTTGGTAAATAAAGCGCGATCATAACAAGAAAAAGACCAGTCTTGGAGATCACCGACACAAGTTTGATCGGAACTAAATACTGAAGAATTCAGAAAACACCAGAAAGCTGTTAAAACACATTTCCATCCATTTCAATAGAGGCATTTTTTTAAACCGAGGTTTCGCTCTGGGAATTGAATGAGTTAAAAGCTAAATTTCTTTTAGAAAAGCCAACCACTTTTAATGCGGTGATTGCTTTCGTTATAACTTCAGTGATCTCAACCCCGGTTATCTTGAATCCTTCGATATCTCGAACTGAAATCCGTTTCCTTTGAATAATTTTGTGCAATTTTTTACTAATGCCTATCACTAACTCCTGCTTCCTTGAACAATTTTTCCCCTTTGTGTTCGAGCAGGCGGGGTCAACAGTACTTCAACCCGCAAAAGATGATCATGATTTTGAAGACGTATTATGTAGTCTTCATGCAAAATTTCTGAACACAGCCGGAAAAGAATTAAACAATACGAAGTACCACAACCGTGTCTAATAATACCACAATAAAGGAATCACAACACCAGCACCACCATAAAATTGAGTATAAAGATAATAGCCCCGGAAGACGACAAGAGTCATCGAGGGCAACGTGTATAAACAGTAAGAGAACTCCAAAAAACTCAGACAAATGTTGTCATTTTAAAACACATACTGCCGATTATTTACGAAATGCTAATTTACGTTTGGTTTAAGAGCACTAAAAAATGATATGCACCTACTCAAAGGGACTATATATCCTGGGGATTTTGGTGGCGTTTTGTCTAAACTGTTCTAAAATTATGGCTGAGTACCTTCTACCACGCACAAAATGCCCCCCAGAACACCTGAAGATATCACAAATGAATTTTCCCAAGGAGAGCAAGCTATAATACGTTTTAACGACTTTGCAAGACACAAGGCAACGTTCTCAAGCTGTCATCTACTATTAATTAAAGCGTGTGTAGCCACCCGTGGCAAAACACACCTATAATAATTTCACTGCACTAGTATAGTGTTTTTGACCAAAACAGGATAATAATGTTTAGCTACTCATTAACCCTCTTCGGCCGAATGGGGTCCTATAAGATCCTTGGGGTGTTATGAGGCTCAAACATTTCTAACGTAATCAGCTCTTTCATCAAGCAATCATTTTGAAAAGCAACGTATGCAAAGAGAATGGATATTTGCGTCGTGCCTCATTTAGGAAATTTTGACCATCTCTGCCAGAGATACCTAGAAAAGAACCATTAAAGTTTCTCGCCAAATTGATGGCTTATTTGACTATTCACCTGAACTCTTTCCAAAAGCAAACTTTTCTCCCCCCCCCCCCCCCCACACCCCCCGACAAAGAAAAAAAAAAGAGCCGAAAAATAACGAGGATTGATTTAGGTTCACGAAAAAGATCCAGTTTTGAGTTCTTCTGTGCATGCGCAAAACATAAAAGTCGCCCAAAATTACCTCGGGTTAGATGAAAAAAATGTAGACATTTGCAATTTTACACCATAACAGCCAAAAAGAAACTTGTGGTTAAACGAACTGGTTTCATTAAACAAAAATCCCAGCGTTAAAGGGTTAATGTGAATGTGATTTAGTTGCTAAAATGATTGACATAGTTCCTTCAAAAGAAAGCCGTTAGGGGAAGACAATTACTTATTTATTCTGTATCGTATGTCTTTTAAAAGGGGATTACGACCTGGGTTTTGTGACATCATGTCCGAACGTCGCTTAAGAATCGATTACCTTAAGGTAAGCTGGCCTATCTCCTCTCCTATCTTCCGATTTTCCCACTTGCGCTCCGTTAAATGGCCAGCAGTGAGAGGCATCACTAAATATGCCTTCGCACATGTCTGCGGTAGAAAAAAGACGAAGGTTTAAAAAAATGCGACCCCAGTGTGCATAAGGTGAGATGTATTACAATTATAAACCTGGTAAATTATCTAGCTCTTCAGGAGACTTTATTTCGCCCAGTTATTTAACTCTAAACTCCAAAACAGCGTTGTCAACTGGAGTGGTTAGTAATTGCCAATTTCACTGGCTCTTGTTTCAATAGACACGTGTTCAGAAAGTTGAGTGGGAATCAACTCAACTGATAGATATAAATAATATGATAACTTATACACAACTTTATAAATGATAGCCTATGAATGATAACTTATACACATTTAAGTGTTTTACAAACCAAATAGATATAAGTATTATCTATAAATGATAACTTATACACATGTACTTGTTTTAGAAACCAAATTGAATGTTTTTTAACTAAAAATTTGTAAGAGGCAAGCAAAAAGCAATAACTTGATTAACAAATCATATTTTAGATGTCAAGAAAAAATAGCCATATTGCATGACGTTTAAGATCTCGAGCAGTCACATTAACATGCTGATTATTAACCTGTTACTTTGTGAAGGAAGAATCAACGAACGAATCCAAAAAATATTCGAATTTCCTTCATGAATTTAAGCAAGAAATTAGAATATCTGAAGTCAGTAATGATTTTTTGACAGGAACTCCACACACCAAGGCGGTTTTCAGGCAGGCCCTACGACAAATTAAGTTATTAATTTAAACGCTTAACACTTGGGGGTAGAAGTTATAAAGCATTTTTCTTTTCCATTTACCTGCCATATAAGTAGATGATCTTCGAGCTCTTGTTGGGGACCTTGTTGGGTCGATATTGCGCGCATGCGCAAATTGTCCTGTTGAATTAAAAACAAATATGACATAAGGCTGATTGTGTATCAGACTCAGAGTCTACCATGGGCCTTATCGCCAAACATAACGATCAGTGATATTTATCACTCAGAAAAATATTATAGAAATCGACATGAGTTGACTCAGTAAAACAGTGTGTAAACCGAACTAATCATCTTCGTATCCTTTTTTAAAGTTAATTGGTCGACTAGATGAACCCAGCCTGGGACGGATAGTTTTGTAAGAGAGCTATGAATTAAGGTGCCCAATGCTTCTATGTCATCGGTACAAACTCAGCCAGTCGCGAGTACACATCGCTTCATATGCAAATTTTTGTTACTGAAAACACGAGTCTGGCTCGAAGCTTCGTCTCATGTTTTGCAATATTCTAATATTTTATTGTAAGCATGGCCTTGTTTATTGATTGTTGTTTTCACCAGTGCATCTAATTACTATATTATCTCCTGATTACAGATCACTTAAATGACCTTTAAAAACCAGTACTAGACTACCTCAGCAACTCAGTATTGCAACGCGCGCTCTAATTTATGCCAAAGTCGAGCTGCGTGAGGCCTATGTAGACACTGCCATTACACTACATGATAGTGCATTTTGTCGGCTTTCTGTTAAGCTGGAATTAGAAAATGAAGAGCTTGTTCATACAAGTTGATTACCTTTTGTGTTTCTATACAAACAACGTCTAAGAAATTTTTATTTTTAATTCCTTCGCTGTTGTTAAAGCATCCTAGCTTGAGAATTGCTAAATCGTTGCTAATAATTGTAAAAACAATGCTGTTGTTTGTCTAAAGAAAAATCGACCTGGAATGACGAATGACTGTAGACGATTATAAAAAAGCGCAACAAAAAAGCAATATGTTGAAAAACACCCAAAATTAGATCCCATGTTGACATAGGCTTAAGTTACCACAGTGGTTGTGACTTCGCCATAAAAGACACTCTTGTATTGTCAATATGAGTTAACACCGTTGTGAAATGAGCGTCAAAGAAATTGCGAATATTGGTAGGAAAAATTCCTCTCACGTAAAAAAAAAATCAGACAGAGAACCTCTCGATGGAAGTCGTTATAGCAAATTAAGTCATAACAAATCACAGAAAAAACGATCGATAATACTGTCACATCACGGGTGTTGAAGCTTGAGGTAAACTGTAACAACTGATTAAGAAATATATATTTTAAAAATACCTAGGAAGGCTCCTGCCAGCAGCACAACGTATATGGTCAAAGCCATAGTCCAACCTCTCCACTGAACCTGAAGATAAAGGGTAGGATACCGCATAAGCAATAAATATAAAATAAAGCGTTAAAATAACAAGAAGACGTACGAGTCCTTATAGAACGTTGCTAATTTTCTTGTTTACCTTGCTGTTAACAAGTCACTTCAGTAAGTGTAATATTTACTGTCCCACTTAACTCTCCAAGCAATATGAGAAACTGGAAGTTTTTCTTATTCTCCAAGTTTCAGTGTAAAAGCCTTATCTCATAGGTTAAAAGCTAATGAAACCTGACGTAAGTGTGGTTTAATTGCTCTGCGGGTTTTTCTCGCCGACTAGTGTAACAACCACCAAATGTGCTGTTAAAAAACCTTAATCTTTTAGCATCACAAAACTTAATAGACCACTATTTTTGAAAGGTTCCGTCGTCGTACCCTGAAGAAATATTTCCTCTGCAAAATAAAAATGTTTGAAAATTATATCTTTTTTTGGTCAGTTTTCTTTTACAACTTTTAAGAAATATTTTTTTCCTTGTGATAGATTATAGTTTCTTTTTACCGGGAATTAAACAGGTGGAAAACACTTAGTTTGGATCTTAACTCTGTGTTAAGACTTTTCTTTGCTACTCTTGGAGTAAATGAATAAAAGATATTGTTTCAAAAAATAGTTATCTTCGGCAAAATCAATGAAATGAAGATCGAAAAACTTTTATTGATTGATGTTGTTTTTTCTTTGCAGTACGGTTGATACATTTTAATTGTTTTTGATAAGAATGATTTTATATTTCGTTCCATAAACTTCCTAATAATAACCATATACCACAAGTCTTCCTCTTTAAATTCTTTAAAGCCAAAATAACTGTCGCATTTGTGCAAAACGAGCAAGAGACTGATGGCGTAAAATCCCAACTCGATGACGCTTACCACAAATTGATCCATTGATCTCAGTTAGATTCCGAATAGATAACGTATACATAAAACACCCTGACCAAACTTTATGTTCTTAAAAAATATGCTCCGATATTTGCCAAATGCCAAACGAAGCACATCATGTCATAACATTTCGGAAGTCAAGGTAACAATAAAAATCGAGAGAAGAATACAGCTTGCTGAATTGCAGTCTTTAATGTGATAACTGATTCCTTCGAAACGCATTCTTAATTTCTTCAGTTATACATGTAGTTCTTATTTTGATTTCACCGAGGCTGGATGATGACCCTGATTAAATGCAGTGAAATTCACACAAAAAGAAATACTAAAAACTTGAACCAACTTGACGTTCTTCGTCATCTTCTCAAGCGGTTTAATTAGTCTTCGAATAAAATTTCATATGAGAACTATGCTTCCAAAGAAAAGCCCTTGCTTGGCTATTTTAACCTATGTTTCGTTCTTGTCACTATTTGTCATTCTTCTTTCTTGCGTTAATGAAACCACCTGTTCGTTTTACAGGTTGGCCTGCACTTGTTCGCCTGTCTCGACAAAAATTGGAATCACTCCTCGATTGCCTAAATCAAACGCGAAGAAATTGAACGATTAACACGCGTTTAAGAGAAGCACGAAGGCGGAGAAAAAGAAAATTCTCCCTCGAATTATGTTGATGTGCCCTAAAAGTTTGCTGGCTCAGTTGCGTATTCGCAAGTAGAAACAGAACCAAATTAGTGAAAACACTTCAATTGACTGAACTAGAAAATTTGAATATCACGATGACAAGTACATGTTACGAATGAGTTAAGACATCACCTCAGCAAAATGAGATAAAAGCTTGCAATGTTTGTTGGTGGTGTACGCTTTTGTGGCTTAACTTGTCTAGAGGGTTTTGTTACAAGAACTCGTTGGAAAACTGTGTCCCAGGGACTTAGTTTATTGAGTTTCCCATGAAAGGACTTGCTGCAGGGAAAATCATATTGGCTGACTAATTGGTGTAGTTTTCAGTTAGTTTCGGAGATTATCTCACTAATCTGACGTGATTCAAACTGTTTAAGTCTAAGTTAACTGGAGTTTTTTTACAAGAGTGGATAATTCGCCCAAGGAGGCTTGTTTCAAGGAGTAGGCCTGGGGACAAGTTCTATCGCAAGTGAAACTCCAGGAAAAGCCACAAGCAGCTTATTAAAATTAGCAATTAGCATTTTTTGTTATTTTTAGCTGTGAAGTCGACCTAGTTGAGGTATAAGAAAAAAAACGTTACTAAAACAACAATAAACGTCGCCGGCTACAGGCTAATCAGAGCAAGATTTGACGGAGTGAATTAGAGAATTGTTACAGACATCGTAAATGTTGGAAACTTAATTCTGTACTTTACTAATGTTTACAACACAGAGAAGACAATAAGCATGAACACTAGCACTCAAACTGGTCTGTAGCTCCCTCGCTTTTTCCTCGACTTCCGGTTAATTGATGTCCGTGACAGCATAGTGACAACTGAATTTCTTTTTTTGAAGGTCCCCAGTATTGAGTTTTTCACCCAAGTTACGATACAAATTACCCCAAACGAGTGTTGCGCCCAGTAGTAATGCCTCTATGATTTCTATGATTTTTCTGCAAAAAATGTCTAGCGATAAAAAGCTAAGACATCGCAATTGCAGCTTTTTGTTGTCACGCACTCTTCTTCATTGGAAAAGTCAAGTTTAAAATATTTATAAAGTCGCATATCAATAATAAACCAAGATCCTCTTTATCCTGCATATCGATTCTTAAACGTCTATATTTTTTTTCAAGAAGAGAGTAGATATTTTATAGTTAGATCAGAATTTCTTTGAGAACTCCCGACGAAGATTCAACGTTTGGCCTGTGATGAGCGCAACATTCGCTTTATTCGCTCAGGTGTTTCTCGGCAGTGAATATTTTTCGGGTGAACTACTACAAAGCGCCTTTCAATGGAATTGAAATGTGAGAAATACGGGATTTATCTCAGGTACGTTGGTTATTACGGCTTATTCTTCATCATAGTGTGTAGTCTAGCATGCTGTTTTCCGAAAAAGTGGAGAATTGTTGGAAAAATGTATTTTCCTAATTTTTGTTTGACCTCGAAACGGCCAATAGCAATTGCTTGCCAAAAATAACGATTTGTTCTCGAAAATTGACCTGGAGTTCTATCTATTCTAAACCTAAACAAAGTAAGAATAGGCTACAATTTGTAAGAAAGAAGATAATAAATTTTAAAAATTGAAACTATCGAGACTAAATTTCGTACTAATCCTTATGCAACCGAGCATTATGTTCTTACCAAACAGTGCTCGCTTGTCTAGGTCAGTCATGGCTGAAACAAACTTCCAAAACCTCTACAGCGACTTTACAGCCTAACTGTTAGTTTTGTGGACTTAAGTTTTGTCGACTTTATTTTCTTTTACAGTTTTACAGATGTGACTCAACAGGATGCAAAGTTCTGTGTTATTTTTTACTTCACTTCTGCTCTTGACGGGTTGCAAGGCAGGTAGGTGACGGGTGCTAATTGAACTCAGCTACTAAAAGGAAATTGTGATTTCGATTCCCTTGCGCCACTTTCTAAACTTTTTTGTAATGAAGAATTGCTTATGAATAAGCTTATGTTTCCACAAATACTGCAAATTTGTAGATTACAGAAACCTTCACCAGACAAAATCTATGACAGGACTTTTCAGTTACAGTCACCAGTCAAGCAAATCACATTAAAGTGATGTTACAGTCCAAGATTGTTGGCTCGAGAAGAAAGCCGTGTAACAATAATTTAGTTGACTCTCTTTCCTTCACATACATCTGTTATAACGGCTTTCTACACCAAAGATGTCTAAACTATGTTTGTCAATAATAATCATGAAAGCAGTGTGATAGTTACAATAAGGCCACCCCTCCCTATTGTTTCCTTTCAGCGGGCATGTAATTATCAGTTAATTGTTCAATTACTGCACAAATTTCAAAAATGAGAGAAAAAAAAAAAGACAGAGACATCTATGTCATTCCAATATAAGAAACCCCGTTTGTATTATTTTAGGCTGTTTTTACTAAATGAACGGACAGCCCTTCAAAAATACACGTTGATGAAAGCCTTAACATCTTTCTTATGTTTCTCATAGACTATTCTTTATCTTTGATTCTGATTGCCATTCTCATCATAAACCAATTAATTTAAAGCTTTAGTTGACAAATAAGCTAATTATGGTCATAGCGTGCGACTCGGACTCGCAGCCTGGTTATCCATTAAGTTAGCCTATTACTGAGAGAAATGTAATCTTATGGTCTTATCGCTGTGAAACGAGTGTGAAACAATTTCTTTGTAATAAACCTAAATGAACACCCTAAACGGCTTCAGGGATAAGGCAAACACCATTTACAAAATCCGAGCTCAAATCCAGACATATCGGGAACAATAACCACAGTACTACTTCAAAGTACTTCTTTAAATAAATATCGACAAGTAAATTATGTCCTGAGAATAAGAGAGGACAGTGATACAGTTGCTGTGACTAACATAATTAGACCCCAACATTACCTACTAATCCTTACAATTTTTTTCGTATGTTTAGGATTAGGATCCAGGACTCTATACGAGGTTGACACATACACTGGAAACAAGTTTGGTGCTGGCACAGATGCACGGGTCTTCATTACCTTGTTTGGGGAAAAAGGTCGATCAAAAGAAATTGAGCTCGAAAGCAGAGGACGAAATGACTTTGAAAAGGGACAGTAAGTTTAGTCCAGTCTCTGCACTTGTTCGCTTCCTCGCATATAACAGTATGCAATACAAAGTTACACATCTGTCCTACTAGACAAAAGCCAACCTCGCAAGATCTCTCTCCATCTCTTCCTTTTTCGCCATCTTAACTGTCTCACTCCAAGGAGTTAAGTATGAAAAAAAAATGAAAGTGTCCAAACGCTACTCATAACTGCGGTCTATGACACAAATGTTGAGAAATTTGTGAAAATCCTTAAACGAACAATTCTTCCTCTTTCCCTCTTTTGATTATTGCTTTCCTGCTCAGAGAAAGCTTGGTGAATCGTGATACCTTCCTGAAAAACTAAACATTGAGGGAGGGGAAAGGGAATGACTGTCTGCCATGTTAGGAATAAGAACAGAAATGAATGCATGGTTTAATGTCCAACGTTGTAGCTTCTGCATGAATTGAATGGTTACACTTTAGTTAGAAGTACTTTGCATCTCTCGAGACTTGACCGTTTAAAAATGTTAACTTGTGACTGCTATTGATACAATACCAACTAGCTTTTTCGTGGACTTGAAAGCACTAGTTACTTATTGGCTTCGTTTCTTTTCTTGGTTTCTTAATTAAGAAACAACTAATGATACCAATTCACCGTATATATCAGATTTCATATTGATAAAACGATTTTTTGACATCAGTAATCACATTATACTCTACTGTCATTACTTTCAGAAAAGATAAATTTTTCATCGACAGCAAAAACTTGGGAAAACTGACAGCAATCAATATTCGCCACGACAACAGTTGGTTCGGGTCCGGCTGGTATTTGGAAAAGGTAATTTATTATAAGAATGATAATTAACTTCTCATGCCATGAGGTTCCCTGCTAGCAGAGGCCCCTTTTCCTTTGTATTCGCTGAGCTGACGGGCGGGAGCAAAAGGGACCTCTGCCATGGGTCGAAATGAACTGTGTTGAGCATGCGCCACGGTTACTTAGCGGCCGAAACGTCACGTGATGCTTTTAACACGTGATCAGCTGACGACTCCCACCTTTCTCAACTTGCGCGCCAAAGAACACCCGCACAGTTTTGTTGTCGTGAATGGCGAGTTCACCAAAACCCTAAAAAAACTAGACAGCTCGTCTAGAGATGGTTGTTGTCTAATCTACGGTATTAATTTCAAGTTATCTGGACAAGGAAGCTTTTTTAACATGACCACAACTCTAGGAATCAAAGAGGATTTAACCCATTGAAGGCTGCGTGTTTTATGATCGCTTCACTAAATTAGCCGTTGGTAATAAACAACCCATGTGCAGTACGAAAGGACAATTCATAAGTTCGAAAAAACAACGCTCACTTGATCTAGAATAGTTAAAATTTCTTACTTTTAAATAAAATACACCAGTTGTCAATTAAGAATTAGCGAAAAATACAATCTCAAAGTCAAAATTTTGAAAATTTCCGCAAGAGATTTCTCTTGTTGTCTCGCGCGTGAAATCAAACCACAGAGCATTTGTGTCTGTTTAGGTCAGATTACTACTTTTCGAAATTTTATGAATGAAGTGCACAGAAGAAGAGACAGTAAGCTTTTCTAAATAATACATTTATTAAAACACGCCTTTACTTGTTTCTGAAGACCAAACGCGTTCAATTCTTTCTTCGAGGGAAGCTACGCGCAAGCGATTTCGCTCGATGTGCAAGTTATTTTGAAGAGCATTTGGTGATGCGAACTGTGCACGTTTTTCAAAACTTTTACGAAAACTGTAAGGAATATGAAGAATCCCTCAATTAAAAAGCGATTTCGATACAAATTTACAATCAAATGTGTAATTTACTCTACCGTAGACTCGTAGAAGTGCTGGAGCATTTCACAGAAAGTCCGCAGCTCGAAAAATCTTTGGAGGTGGAAGGTTGTCCTTCGCCTTGACAGATGTTTTCTATGCTCTAAATTCCATTCCTTAACTTGTCGAGTGTTTCTTAGAGCTTCTTCGTTCGATTGTTTATCTTTCCGTCGTCCATGTTAACAAAAACGAGAGAAAGTAAACGTTGTAACTCTTCACGAGTTTAGTCCTCTTTCCAGGACGGCATGTTACTATGCAGGCTCACTAAATGACAGCGGAATAACTGCAAAGGAATGCGCGAGATACAGTGGGCTCAAGTCACGGTCAGCAAACAATACAGGGAGCATGCGTTTCGGAAACCGCCGTCCACGACCATGGACGGCGGCTGAATCAAAGGGAGTTTCGACACATGGCAGAGGTCCCTTTTCGTCCCGTCCGTCAGCTCAGCGAATACAAAGGAAAAGGGGCCTCTGCTAGCAGGGAAGCCATGAGGCTGATACACGCCATTTTAACTCCAATTATTTCGAATGCATATTTCATATTTCACTACACAACATGGCTCGCAAAAACCTTGCGGGGCCGAAAAGTTATCATTGATCTACGCTAACATGCCTCAAAAAGGCTTAATGACAAATTCAATGAAGAGCCAAGAAAATTTCGATTGTCAAACAGTTAAGGCCAAGTAATATAGGTAACATTTTTGTGCAACTTTTCAGCTGTTTTATCGCGCGTATTACTACCTCCTCACGTAACAAATTTTCCTGTTGCAGAAAGTAGACATGGCTTCCACATTTTGCAACATTAAAATTTGTTAAGCGTAGTTGGCACTGTACGCGCAACAAACAATCTCAGCTTGCCACGGAACATTGTTGTGCGATCACTTGGCTTTTAATGCTCTCGACACTGTTCTTCATACATTTCTTACTGTACTAGTTGACATGATTTGCATAAACAGCAATACATTTTCTCCTTGGTGATCATTTCCTTATGAACTGTACGGTTGAACAAACAGTGATATTATAAGGTGAAGTTAGACGGTGGTCACTCTTGGATCTTTAAAGTTAATTTTAATACATTTGAAAACTCACTTCGCCCAGTTCGACCATCTTCTGCATCGCTTGCCTAGTATCTTCGCGCATCTCTGATGACACGCTGCTGTGTTGTTGCTTATAGTCAGGTACACAGGAGCCCAAAATGTGACACCCACGGGCATTTTTGTCTGATTTTTGGCAACATAGCTCTTTTTATTAACTAGAGTACGCTGATTTCGAAAATCATTGTTGCCAAAAATAAAACACAAACAGCGGTAATAAACATTATAAACTTACGCATGTTTATATAAACTTGACGTTTCGTATGCTAGTCAACATACATTTTCAAAAAACCAATTGCAAGGCTGATCGGACAGCTAAGAAGGGTAATAATTTTATAGCCCAATATTTCGGTGAGACAAAACTCACCTTCATCAGGGGCTGTAAAAGCTAAGTAAAAATTGAATGAAACGGCTACAAGATTTAAAATGATTAAAATGAAAAGATTAAATATGATTGGTTGACAAACATAAAAAGCGGAAACGTGACTAACAGCTTTTTTAAAAATAGAAATAGGTTAAGTTTCATCTCGTCTGTTTATTCCGTGGGGTTCAAGTGCCTTGCCCTTTGAAATCAAAAATGCTTCTCTGGCTTTACGAATGCTGTCCCTGTTCGAGTGAATGAGTTCTAGGGGAATGAGTTCTATGTCGTTGATGGAGTGGCCAGGGAGAATGAAGTGATCTGAAACGGCGGTGGGTTGATCGATGTGACGATGGGTGATCGCTTTTTCGATTGCGCGTCTGTGTTCCCCAAATCTGTCGCTGAGTTGACGTTTAGTTTCTCCAATGTATTGCACCTTGCATCTGGAGCACTGTATCATATAGATGAGATTGGAAGATGAGCAAGAGATGTGATGTAGAATTTGCCTTTGTTCGTTAGTGGAGAAGAAGGTGTAAAACGTGGTTCCCTCTGTAATGAAAGGACATGTTTTGCACCTACTTCTGTTACAGCGGAAAGCTCCAGGTGTTTTGGGGGATGGTCTGCTGTGTGTGGCTCTGACTAGAATGTCACGTAGGTTGTTGCAACGGCGGTATGATATGAGAGGAGGAGAAGGGAATGCTGCTTTGCATCGCTGTGAAGAACGAAGAATGTTTAGGTTGTTGAAAATGATTTGACGTATGTTAGGAAGGGCTGGATTAAATGTTACTACAAAGTGACCCTCACAATTTTGACAAACCTTTTGCCAAGCTCAATTCTTGGGTCAAGATGGTGTTTTGGGGCATTTAATAGTGACGTCATTGTCCAAATAAGGAGTTTTCTTTCCTTTAGCAATTTTAAGTTTAATAGATCCAGAAATTCTTTTAAAGCGTTTTTCATGTACTGTAAAGATGATTCTAAGAATTTGTGACAGCTTTTACGCTGTTTCTATGAATATCGAGTAGCCACGTGACAATTGACCACGCCCTCTCATATAAAATTTACCTTATCACGAGTATAACTTTGACATTTTTTTTAAATTGAATGTGATTCTTGTTTTAATAAAAGTTGCAATTGAAAACATGCAATCCTTTCAATATCGTCAAAACACGAGCTCTTGGCAATTGGAAAAACTTCCCCTGCCTACCATAATCAAGGTAAGGTAAAAACTTTTTACGGTTAACTCAAAGGTGAAAACTAATTAAAAGAGAAAGGGTGGATTTATTTGAAGTGTACGCGTATTGCTGTCGCATTTGCCCGTTGGAATTTTTTTATCGTTTTGGAGATTAAAAACAATATTAAATTCCAACGTGAAAACGCCAGAATTAGAAGCGGAGTGCGACTGGAAAGAAGGGTGGCGGCATCGTTGGTATCACAAAGACACCCTCTGCGGTTAGCAGATGGACTTTATCCCACAACCTGCTTTCCTACATTGCTGCGCAAACATCAGCGATGTTTGGCATACACCACGACGACTGCTTGATCCACAAAGAGAGTGCCAAGGAGAGACAGAAACAAGATAATGAAGCTGAGAATGCTCCACATTCTACACTACAAAAATTTGGGGTGTCCTCGTCACAGACAAATGGGACACTGCAGAACATGGGCACAAAAGATCTTGCGACTCCAGAAATTGAACAGTTTCTCGTCCAAGCTCGTTTTTTGGGACAGACCCAGCTTCAAAGATTCGTGGAACGGAGGCTGCTATCTGCAGACAGAGAAGGAGAAGAAGAAGAACGGGAACGGGAAGAACGGGAGGAGGAAAACTTCCTTGACCCTATTTCCAAGAATAATCCGCCTACATTTGAAGTTAAAAGTACTAGTGCTGCAACTAGCTCCGAGAAGAGAGAGATTCCGCATGCGGGCCGGAGTATCTTATGTCGTCTAGTGACAGCGTCTGATGCCAGGCGCGAGGTAAACATGCAAGCCATAGTCCAGCATGCGCTAACGCAGAAATGAACCCCGCTATGGGAAGTTCAAGCGCCCGGAGTCAGTTACAGTTCAAGGGAATGCTGCTTTGTTCATTGATGGCTTTGCTCTGGTGGCAGCTATTGGAAAACCAGAAAAAGCAAAGACTCGCAGCGGCTTTGCGGACTGCTACGTGGACACTGTGTTACGGAAAGGATCTGGATACCAGAGGATCCACGTGTTTTTCGATCATTATCGCAGGCACTCCATCAAAGCAACGACAAGACGTCAACGCTCCAAGAACACGGCGTGGCCTGTGCGCAGAGGTATTGAAGGAAGAGAGGTTCCGTTGCCGATGAAGTGGCAAGCATTTCTGGCACTAGGAGAGAACGAAGCGGACTTAGCGCGGTTTTTCTCAGACTAACTTATCGTGCATACAAGCACCTGCTGACACTACATGGTAGTATCTGGCGGTTGTTCAAACGAAGAGGATGTTCTCTGCTCGGATCCTAGCCTTGATGCAGCCGTTTTGAGATCAAACCGCAAAGAAGCCGATACAAGGTTTGTTCTTCATGAAGTCGGGCATCTCGGCAACGTTGTAGCTTCTGCTCGAGACACAGGTGTGCTGTTACTTCTCCTGGCGCTCTCATCAAAGGTGTGGACATGGGCAGGAACTTCAAAGAAGCCAAAGTACATACCTTTGGAGGAGGTCTCAGGAAATCTAATTCCTCGTTACTCGTCAAGTGCATTGTTACAATTTCACGTCATCAGCCGCTGTGACAGCACCTTGTTCACTGATCTGTGGACATTCAAAGAAGACTGTGTGGACGGTTTTCACAGAGCACTTTGATCTTCTCTCCTCGGTGGGCGAAGATGTCCTCGATGCTGACGCCATCGCATCAGCAAAAAAGTTTGCTTGTCAATTGTATAAGACATCGGAGAACTCATTTGACTTGGCTTGTGTCGTGCTACTTGACAATATCAGTAGCCCAGAAAAGCTACCACCGACTAGCGACGCGTTCAAGCAACACTTGGAGAGACGACACTACCAAACTGCGGTGTGGGGCCAGGCGCGCATTCAGAAACCGGTGCTTCCAAACCCAGAGATAGACTGGACGCCAGCAGAAGATCTACTGGTCTCTGTCTTTATGACACTAGATCCAATCCCGAAGGCTTGTTTGGAGATGGATTCATACCGATGCACCACAGGCTGCGCGACTCTTCGCTGTAAATGCAGAAAGCCGCATGTCGTATGTAATGGACTGTGTGGATGCACCAAGACCGACGCTAATTGCTGAATCAACCTGCTCTAAAACGCATTAAAGACGCTTGTATAAAAAGCAATATTAGTTCAGTATTTTTGAAAGAGTTAAGCAAATTTATTAGTAATATTTACAATAATGGTCAACAATATTATAGACAGATTTAAACCTAAGAGTAAGGAGCAACGTCCTGTAAATTTGATTTCGTTAATACATACATACATACATACATACATACATACATACATACATACATACATACATACATACATACATACATACATACATACATACATACATACGTGCTTTATTCGTCCGTAAAGGGCTTTACATGAACGCAGCCAAAGTCACCATCATGAGCCCGTGACAGACAAAGTACATTTTGAAATGGCTTAGATTCAGCAATATACAAGACAAACAATAAAGTCCTATCTCCAAGTGTAACGACGATGATGCTAATCTCCATTTTCCTACTGTAAAGCTGAAAAAAAAATGGAAAACGCGATATATGGGCATTGTCTAACCTGCGAACGCAGACGTATTTCCGGCTGTCGTTTCCCTCCGCTGAAACGACAGCCGGAAATACGTCTGCGTTCGCAGGCTAGACATTGTCATGACGTAGCTCCTGATGCTTGCAAGCTCGTAGCTTCAGCGTGGCATGACGATAACATTTCAATTGCAACTTTTTATTAATACAAGAATCACATTCGCTTTTCAACAAAATGTCAAAACTATACCTGAGCTTGGCAACAATGATTTGCGAAATCAGCGTACTCGAGTTTGTAAAAATAGCTATGTTGCCAAAAATCAGACAAAAGTGCCCGTGGGTGTCACATTTTGGGCTCCTGTGTACCTGACTATGAAGAAAACCAAAAAAAAAAATTGCTACCTGTGCCCTATTTATATCTTTGTTGATCACTTACTGATTGAACAGCGATGGTAAACTTAGCCATATGCATTTCTGAGTTATGTAAGTACAAAAGGAAACCTTTACGAACAATCGAAAAGTGAGAGAGCCAATCTCCTCTAGCACTTTTCTCGTGCTATTTCTGCGTGCTCATAAATCAACAATAAACTCGGTCGCATTCACTATTCCCTTAGTTATTTCATCCTCTTTTTTAATTAATTTACTTTTAGCTAGTTCACCGATTTAATATTTTATCCATTGTAATTAGTAGTTAGCTTTTTTATATTTTATCCATTGTTATTAGTGGTCAGGCACTTTTTCATCGATTTTTTTTTGAAGGTTGTAATTTAGGTTTTAATATTTTTATCTTGTAAACGCATTGAGGCTCTGCGAAATGCGTGCATAAAAACTGTTATTATTATTATTATTATTATTATTATTATTATTATTATTATTATTTTATTTTTTTTATTTTTTTTTTATCAATTGACTACTCCTAATAATTTTCAAGTTTGTAGCTAAGTAATAGAGACATTAAAGATAGACAATGATAGCCATACCTAGCCCCTTTGATTTACTCTTTGTGTGTTACTTCCATTCCACTCCATTCCGAAACTGTAGGTTAAGATCAAAGCCAAAGATGGCTGCGTTTACGTGTTTCGAAATCACAAATGGCTGTCATCCAGTGTTGGAGATGGAAAAATTTCCCGGGAACTTTATGGCAAGAGTTACTGCCGTAATCTGGATTCTCCTCCAACAGGTAAAATAAAATTTATAAACCGAAATTATGATATATGCTGAAGAAATTTTGACCCTTAAGTCATTACCAAAATCTCAAGAGGTTTTCCTTCCAGATTACTAACTTCATCTGCCGTTTCTTTAGATTCCTTCGCCAGGTGTTTCTAAGCAGGCTTCTTTTTCTCTGTCCCCGTGGGTTTCACCTAAGAGCCTATCTGGTTATTTTAGTGGTTGCTCTCCGCATTAAGTGACCTAACCAGCACCTATTAGGCAAAACGTTATCTCTTGGTTTGTTGAAAAAAGCTTTTACTTGAGACCTTCTTAGGCCATTTGATGTTTAAGCAATAGAAACCTTTTTCCGTGTTTGCATAGCCTGATGTAAACACGAGAGGGGTTGGGAGAATTCGAGACAGGGGTTTACATAACTTTCGAGAATGTTTGCTATTGCTTTTATAAAATAACTTAAGTTCCCTCAAAGATCGTGAGGTCACAACTGTGTTTACATACTCTCATGCAAACACAACTCTCAGCCAATCAGAGCGCACGTTGTATCTTAGTTATTTTATTTTTAGATTCTCACTCAGTGTCTTCGTTGCGCGCCATGAATCATAAAGCTAGTGCTTTTCTGAGCCAAAACATTATGCAGTCATCCACAAAAGAACTCTGAACTAAAAGTTCAGCCTTGCAGACTATCTTTGCCGTGAAACGATGTAATAAGTTTATGGAAAATAAAGTTAGGTACATTTTAAGTCAAAACCGTGGGATTTTTATGTTACGTTTGTACAGTTACTATTTTGTACGAGGCAATTTTGCTACTCGAATGTAATATTCCAAGAAATTAATACGTTATTGTTAACTACAGAAGCGAATTTCAACACAAGCACTTTTTCTTTTCGAATTGACTGTACTAAAACCAATGTATTTTCATTCAAGGCTGTCAAGAAAGACTGGGTTTGAGCACAGGACTAATAAAGGATTCTCAATTCACGGCGTCTTCGTCATACGACGAGCATCATCAACCTTACCACGCACGCCTCAATAAAACCGTGAAAGGATCCCGAGGGGGGTGGTGCTCGGCTTTTGCAGACGAAACAGAGTTCCTTGAAGTAAATTTGGTAAACAAAACGGCCATATCAGGTAAACGTACCTTGCGTCTGTCATTCAACGAACCGGCGTGTTCTTCTTTATTTGTGTCTGACGTTTGCACTCGTTTATTATGACTTATGGAGACGTATTTATCTTCCATCTTTTTTAACTAGGTATTTCGACGCAAGGCCAGTCCATGTTTGACAACTGGGTGACTAAGTATGCACTTTCATACAGCTTGAACGGCAAGCATTGGCTAGTGGTGACAGACAAGCAGAGAAATGATGGCAGTCCCAGAGTAAGCACACTAGACCCTAATGTGAGGAATCACTGGCTCTAATCGGCTCGCTAGTGACAGACTCACCTTTTGAGGGTACAGCAGTTGCTCGTAATAGGTAGCAAGAAGAGATTTTTTAACAGAAAAATTTCTTTTAATAATTTAATGACACTGATTTTTCCACTTCTCAGGTGTTGTCTATACAATTAAAGCGTCCTTATCTGTCCTTCGTTGCTCCTTTCTCCCTTGCGAATCCCTTACTATAATCGAATAACCAACTTAACAAGTGCCATGCCACCGAGCCTAAAGATCATTTTTATCAACGAACGCTTTCAATTCAACTAATTTATTCTTCTTTTTGGCGTTGCCATGTTTCCACCATTTTTCATATAAACCATTACCATTCACAACCCACAATTCCCTGATTCGCTCCGACGAAGGTCTAGATCTAACGCTCGAAATTCAGCTTTCAATTTCTTTACGGAGGCCAATTTACCTTACCAACTCAGTTGATAAATCCAAGTTTTTGAGTTTCACTTCCCCACCGACGCAGCACCACGGTTTGTTTTAAGAAACTTAACCTTTTGTTTAAAATTCATTGTTGTTGCTACTGTTGTTGATGTTGTTTTTGTTGGTTCATTGTTGTTGCTGCTGTTGCTGTTGTGTTGTTGTGTACTGTTGTTGTCGTTTTTCTTGCTTTTGTTGTCTATGTTGTTGCTATTCTTATTTCTTTAGTCTCCTCCTTCTTTTCGCGGCTAATACCTGGGCCTTCTCATTTTCATTAATTTCTGTTGCGTTTCACAGAAATTCACAGGTAACAAGGACCGTAACACAGTAGTTACACACTGGTTTCCCCAGATAAAAGCACGACATATTCGTGTTCTTCCCTTAAAATGGAGTGGTCTGACAAACTGTATGAGGATAGAGCTTTTTGGCTGCAGAAACGGTAAATATGCACCGGTCATGCGAAGACATTTCCACCAGAAATTATGATATGTAATTTGCTCATGGCAAGCAGAGCATTTTATCGTGCACGTGTGGAATGCTTTAACGCTTTTTTTTCATATTATGTTTACAGTTACCGAGGATGCAGATGAAGAGAAAAAAGAGAAAGAAAAAGAAGCCAAAAACAGCAAATCCAAAGGCGACAGCAATTTAAAGGACGAAAACAAAATAACAGGTGACTTTTTCTTCTGTTGCTGTTGTTTCTGGTGTTATATTCTTCGTCGTTAATATTCCATCCTTTTCCAGTTGTTGTCTAAGTAAAAATTATTAGTAGCTATTCCCGTGGTCTGCTGTGAATACGCGAATCTGATTGGGTCAATTGTCACTGTCTGTTCGCTACTATTAGACACCCACCGTGGTACGAATACGCGAATCTGATTGGCTCAAGATTTCGCTGATACATGATGATCGTACGCTATAGTAAAATGCCTTTTGTCTTCCTGAATCATTGAAGGACCCCTTAATACAACCACCAATGAGCCATTAAAACTTGAAAAAATAAGACAACAAAATCACTGAATGAATGAGTTTAATTCTGGTCATAGAATGCAGAGCAGTTGCATTTTTTGCGTTGGTCCGTGAAAACGCGCGATCTTCGAGAGAAAGGACTGGAGCGAGCGCGTACTATACGAGTGAGGCTGGGGAGATACGCTAAACAATACGACTGTCCGTTAGCCATACACCAAATTTGTTCTGAATTTCGCGTTCCTCCACTAACGGGAAATTCCCATTGGTTGAATTGTGACATCATCTGTCATCATGTTTTCATCGCACCTCATCAGAAATGTGTGAATTTGAACGGTAAACACAGACGCTAAGCGGCAAATCGATGGAGGTGCACGTGGATTTGGATGTTGCTGCCAAAAATAAATTGGGATTTGCGCTTAAACCAGAGCAAAAGAATACCGATTCCATCTCTTCTCGGAAAAAGATATGTTTTTGCCGTGCATTAGCTACTTTCCGTTCCTCTGAGGGTCAACGAAAATGTTTTTGGTGCTTATCCACGCAATTTAAAAAAACACCGAACTTTGTTTTGAAGGAAGCACCGTACAGTTTGCTATTATCGGACGCTGTCGTTTCTTGTGTGGTCTACGTCCTCGTCGTGAGACGGGCTTTTTTGGAGTTGTCGGTTTCATCCGACAAACTTGTGCAAGCTGTCAGTGAGATTTTCCCAAAGCAGAAGGCTAAAGAGCGAACTCGCCAATACCGGGCGCGGCTATCGACTCTCTTCTTTGTTTGCCCGAAAAAACGGACTATTCTAGAGCATCAAATTTAGGGTAACAAGTTAATTTAGCGGAGTTGTGAAAGAATTTTTGACACATTTGGCTGAGGTAGTGAATAATTTCTGACATAATTGGACCCCTGGTCAGAACGAATTCGTTGTATGGAAAGCAGACAGTCGCTTTTTCTCGCCTCACACGCCGTGCGGGCGTGTGAGGCTCGTGTGCGCTCCGCGCCTCTTGTGCGCTTCCCTCGAGAGTCTTAAAAAGAAAAAAACGACTGTATTGCAGTCTATTCTGATCAAGAAAAAGTGTTCGTAAGGCGGCTGGCCAGTTCTAAAGTACGACCTAAATATCTTTGTTTTCCATCCTCGGTCATTTAGTTATGTTTTCTTAAATATAATGCTTTTCCCTTTTACAGGAAAACTTACCGTGGAGGATCTCAACATAATGTCTAGTAAGTGCCCAAACCAAGAATTAAATGCATTTTGGCTTCACATCCATTAATCCATCTGAATCATGACAAGAAAACGCCATAAAATCCTGCACTAAAAACATTTCATACTTCAATGTCAGTAGTAACGCGAGAGTAGAATCGCTTGGACAGAAACCTGATTCATTGATACTGATGTATTGACTGACTGACTGACTGACTGACTGACTGACTGACTAATTGTAACTATTAGTCATTACCTGTTTCTACTAGCAATAGCTAACTTTGGATGTTGTAGATACGTTTGCTTGTTGTTTGTTGGCTCGTTTGTTTGTTTGTTTGTTTTTCTGTCAATAAACGTTTTTGTTGGTGCTAGTGGTACTTTATTATAAATTGTTGTTGTTGTTGTTGTTTGATTTTGTGTTTCGAATCAAACGTGATTCCTGTGGTCCTTACACACTTGGCAAATATTTAATTTTTTTCAGTAATCGAAAAAGCCGTTGTGTACCTCCGCTTTGAAAACATCTTCAAAGATAACATTTTGGTAGATGAGTCACAACAGCACAACGATGCCAAAATTGTGAACTTTGCACGAACTGCCCTGTTTAGCGAAAAATGTGGCAATGGCGTTGATCTTAACGGGGGAGACATATTGCTGAGTGGGGCGTCATTTAGAAACAAACCACGTGTGGCAGTTACAATTGCAGCTTGGATAAAGCTTTTCTCAGTAGAAGGACCAAACTCTCTGTTTGACACAATCGGTGGAATTAACTCTACGCATGACAATGGGCAATATCATTTAGAAATCGATGATGGATCGGTAAGGTGGTTTCACAGAAATGAACGCGGTCAAGTAATTTTCAATGTCACCTCGGAAGTGATCGTTCAACCACACGTATGGACTCACGTAGCCTGCACATATGAAGCGAAATTAGGCCAAGCTGACATTTACGTGAACGCCAAGTTCATTATGAGAGGGGACGGCTCGGGAGAGTTGTCTCAAGACTGGCAGGAGAAAGCAGGCATCGGTGAGCACAAAGGAGAGAGGTTGTTGGACGGACAAATTGACGAGTTTTATATTTCAAATGAGGCTTTGAGCCAAGAAGACATTAAAAAATTGATGCAGAGATGTGAATTTGAGAAAGGTATGTACGGTTACTTATTCGAGGAGAAAATAAATTGAGCAACTGACACAAGAAGTCGTGTTTACTGTGTTCAATGCGGTGGATGTGCTGTTACATTTAACTTCCTTAACACTGACACCTTGGGCAATCCAACTTTCTTTAATGCAAACAACATTGCAAGCTGAACTGACTTAACACCTTAGGGTTGTTGGTATTACAAGAATATGAGGTAAATACTGAACTGAATTATGGCAGTGACCAACATCACGTGTACTTGTCCCATTTAGAGAGGTGCCCTTCTAAGATAAAGTAAAGGACTAAGAGTGGCAAGAATCGACACCAAGTGTTCAGGTTATGGGTATCTTGTCTTCATGATAGCACAGATTGCATTTTAGGCTTAAAAGCTTTTCATATCGGAAGGAAAAAATTCAAAACAGGAAATGCTACACATAATATGATTTAGTTAGGGGACCAATTTTTCATCTTTTTTGTAGAATGCTTCTCACCACTAGGAATGGAAGACATGAAGATCAAAGACGGGCAAATTACAGCATCGTCAACTTATCATTTGCATAAACCGTTTTACGGCCGCCTGAACCTTGTTTCGTTCTACGATGACCCGCAAAGAACGGCTTGGTGCGCGGACGAGGACGATAAAGAGCCATATCTAACGGTCGATCTTAGAGAGGAAAAGACTATATCCGGTGTAGCTCTGCAAGGTGCATCTTTAGCTGATAATTACGTGACCAGCTTCAAAATTTGTCATAGTCAGGAAGGAAGGAATTTTCAGTGCGTGAGTGAAAATTTCACCGGAGAGGTAAGTACAAGTTCTGAAACATGAACCTTCTCTTTTTTAATTTTGAACTAGAAGCTGAAGTCCCTATCTTCCATGTAAAAAATTACTCTTCACAACGGCTTCGCCAATTATTGCTGATTCCTCGTTTTGTGGGAAATGTGAGAAGACGATTTGCTCGGCCGCTGATATTTCCGTCGTCCAATGCGCTAAACCCAGACACACTCCATTGAAGACAGGTGGGTTTAGGCTGACGGAAGCTGGTAAATATAAAGAAAACGTATTTTTATGAGACAATGGTTTAATATAACGTTTTTCGATTCAGTCGCTACAGGGTAGTGAAGACAAAGATTCTGTCAGGATTCACTGGTTGGAAAGGTTTTTTGATGGGCGTTATGTTCGATTATATCCGTTGTCCTGGTATGGGGATCACATCTGTATGAGAATAGAAATATATGGCTGTATTCCAGGTAATGTATAATGTACTAAGCAATTAACGAGAAAGACGTTCTGATTAGATGTAGGTGTCCGAGGGGGAGTCGAAAACAACAGGTGGAGTGGTTTTGGACAAGATTTTAGGCGCTTGGTTCCTTAATCTAACACCCCTTCTAGCTTATGTTTGTTGTTGTTTCTTTCTGCTTTGGTTTTGCATTTTTGTTTGTTTGTTGTTGTTTTTAAGACAAACTCGCTGTGAAGGAGAAATACAGCAATAAAAAACGAAGAAAAATTTGCGCAATATCGGAACAACTCAATGCGTCTGTTTTTGTTTATTTGTTCTAATTATTGATTAAAACCAATGATTACGATGCAAGGTTGGATGGATACTAATAGACGCTACTAAACTGGTCATGCCGTCCGAAGGACACGTATGTTGCTTGCTCACACAAGCCATGAACTTCTATTTTCCAACCCAGACCATTTTTCTCGCTAATGCATTAAGTTAATTAATTTCATTATTCTATTTCAGGTTTATTGTCTGACACTGTTGAAACAGATGTTCATCTAATGACACCACAGATTGCATCTGCCATAAATCCGTTCAGTTCATGGACTAACTTTGGTGACTGTAGCGTCAGCTGCGGCAAAGGAACCAAGAAAAGGATCATAAAATGTCAACCGAAAGGCAACGAGAGAAATCAGAACTGTCCACCGGGTACAGAAACTTACACCGAAAGAATTCCATGCACCAAACCAAGCTGCCCAGGTAACTTTCGCAATAGTGCGGTTCTGTTTCATTTATCGTAAAACCAAAGCCATTCTGCGGGTCAAATGTGGCCAACTACAGCCGACGCGTGGAACATTTACTCAAGGTTAAGCGAAGGTTAAACTAAGGAAAAAGCACTGTTAGCCAAGCTACAATTAGTTTGTTTTGTTTTTGGTTTGGATTAGGATTGGTTAGAAAACTTACCGCTTACCAAATTATTTCACTTAAATTTTCACCAACTTGCAAAATAGGTGGAAGAATAATTCAAGAGACTTCTTATCTTTGTACGCATGCATATGTCAAATTATCTGCATCCCCTAATTCCGCATCCTCTTTGTTTTCATCCTACGTCCAGTGTGTTCTTATATTCTCAACTGTTCGTTTATAGAATGCTTTTCGCCAATGGGTATGTCGAACGGCACCATCTTGGATCATGAGATCTCGGGCTCATCCACAATAGACAAGGCACATCCTGCCTTCTACGCACGCGTAATTACCTCTAAGAATGAAGGTGTGTCAACTAGAGGAAGTTGGTGCGCAAAGCTGGCAGACAAGGAACAGTTCCTTGAGATTGACCTCAAGAAACCGAGAAAAGTCACAGGTTAGTTTCCAAAATAAAAATAAAAAAATAACGAAATCAGCACAGAAATCTTGTTGATTCTGCGCGCACATTATTGACGTATTTCTTCAAGCATTTTGGGAACATTGAATGCGAACAATAGATATTTCAAGTTTAAATTTAATTAAACAAGCCAATCCAACATGGTTTCCAAATTCCAAAAACAATAACCGGCCTGCTAGATCAAAACTGTTCGCGAAAGGTGAAGTTACAAAGTTTTTGTGATTGTTACTTGAAGGCATTCGAAGTGACAAAAGTTTGAAGTTTGTGTGGGTAGAATTAGCTCGTACAATCCCGCTCTCAACTGGGTTAAGATTCGGATAACCATACGCCATAAGAAGAAAGTTTTATTGATTGTTCCACAGCCGTTCTCTCGCAATGTAACGCATATAAGCAATACAGCCCTGATATGAAAATTCATATTCTCGTTACTGTTCTCTAATCATTTGTATGGAACTAACAAGGAGACATTTTGTCTAAATATCAAGAAATTTTATCCTCAAAGATAGTTTCCTTCATCTTCATCATTTGAATATTTAACAAGTAGTGCTCATGTAAGGAGAAAATGCATTTTCGTCACTGTTAGGGCTTAAAGTGTTAATGTGATTTCAATGTGTAGGTATAGGAACACAGGGGCAGGTGACTGATGACCGCTGGGTATCGAGATACATGGTAACGTACAGTGCGAATGGACTTAAGTGGACAAACTACACAGAAGACAACAAGCAAAAGGTATCTAAATCGTACTTAGTACGGCAAAGTTAACATGATATTTAAAGAGTCTGTGTACACATATGTAAGGAAGTAAAATAAAAACAACAAAGTAACATCACAATCTCATCACCATTGCATAGAGAAACAGTAAATAACCATTCTATTTTTATTTATTTCACGTCACTTATGAGCAACAGTATACTTAATGTCACCAAAAACGTTTACACTTTCACTAAGGGCGTATTCTGTTGGTTATATAAGGGCTAATCTTTTCCCAGATTAGGATTAAGAGAGAACATGATACATCATAAAGACACAATTCTTTCTCCTTCCAGGAACCAAATACTTTCATAAAGAAGGTCTATAATTTTTCTGCAATAAGTTGTTCTAGATCGTGCCCTGTATTGGTATGGGATCAACCGTTTTCAGTTTTGTTGCTTTTCTATTGCTTAAACCGTTTCGGTTCCTTTGGTTGATGAAAGCTTTCAGAAGTCACTTGAAAACTTTAGGCAGTAGGTATCAGTAGCTTTAAACAAATCAGTAAAGGCAGCTGAAAAAGTGTTCTATTGGAACATTGGCTTTCTCAAAGGCCCTTGCCTCTCTTCTCCAGTCTTGGAGGTTTGGGCGCGAATTGGAACAATGCAACTAAATCCATCGAAAAAGGTGGGTTTACCTCGATGTAAGAACCTGGCAAGATTTTCTTTGTTTGTTAGCTTTTGTTTTGCTGTACGGTATTGTTTAAAATCTTTTTGTTCCCTTTGTTTACGTCATCCGTGAGTTTCACAGGTTCTTACGCCGAGGTAAAGCCAAAAAGGTTGCGGTAGAAATGCTTCGTCTAATAGAACACTAACCTAGTCTCAGTTTGGGTCGAGCATACTAACTTAACAGACTGAAAGATGGAGGCAACGTCTAGTGCTTCTTTGTGCAAAACCCGTTCCCTCTAGAAGTGCGTTAACGCTCTGAACAAAATAGTAATCTATACCATCTTTATCTCTTGACAGATTTTTGTTGGTAATGATGACAGCAAAACTATAGCAGTTCGTCACCTAAAACACCCAATCACAGCACGTTACGTCAGGATACATCCCATGGCCTGGTATGGGGTACATATCTGTATGCGAACAGAACTTTTTGGCTGCGACCACTTAGGTAAATAACCTTACACTTTATTGATCTATTTTGTAGGGATTGGTGAGTGATTCTCGATAAGGAATGGAGAGAGAAATCTAGATTAATTACAATATAAAAGGACAAAAAGGAATTCTATAGTGGAATAAATAATGTTACTGTTGCCACGTGATTTATCCACACCTCATGTACGCCAAATAGTTGGCCGGCTGACCCTGGAAACATCATAATGTTCTTTTCCTTCCATTGACCAAGTAGAACATTCCAAAACTTCAGGAATAGATAATGGCCAAACTGAATGATGTCTTCCATAGCATCCTCATGGTAAATAGAAGGTCCTAAAGATCTCAATCTAAAAACTTAACGAAAAACTTTTTTAAGTGCAATTCTGACGGTTAACACTCGGAGTGGTTATTTGGTCTTTTTTCTAATCCATCTTAAGGTCGAAGCTTCAAGCCTGTTGAGGTGAAGGAAAATGATGAGTCCTCCTTTAAAGTTGCTGAGGAGTCCGTGGAAGGCAAAAACAGTAAGCAAAGTCAAGAGAAAACGAAAGGTGTAACTCCCTCCGTGGTCACGAGTCCAAATCAATCGACAAATCCGGGACTAGGAGCACTACCAGAGGCACACACAACTGGAAATTCAAAGATACATCACACTTCGACGGTTTACGCAGCGTCACATGACATGCCAAGTCATAAATTCCCTACAAAGACAGTTCCCTATCACATTCAAACTCATGTAGTTAATTTAACAGACCAAAATAACAACTTCCATGCCATCGAATTGCCTATTCGCTTGCACGCGCACCTAAATCTTCCTTTACCGGAAGTAAATGTCAGCACAAGCTTGAACAGGCAACAGGCCAGCGATATCCATGGCAACAAGGCAAGCAACATTCACAACTCTGGAACGTATCAGTGGGGCGCTTTCAGCAAATGCAGTGTAACCTGTGGAGAGGGAGTCAAGAAGAGATACCGGAAGTGCACTGTGGAAAAATGTACAGCTCCTGGAATAGAGACGCAGCTCGTTCCGTGTACAAGCTCCACATGCCCAGGTATGATGAAATCCTTTCTTGAGCTGTACTGAGAATGGGCGACCACTCCCTACGTTTTCAGTTTTAACCAAATTTAACATTTAATCTCGGTTATTACTTTTCTATCTTTCTCATTTGTTCACGGAACACGGGTTGTCAGCGAATAACTCTGTTTTTACCTTATAAGGAAATCGGACGTCACGTAAGGCGCCATGGCGTTTAAAACGTTTCACCTCGAGGGGAAGCTTTTATCAAAAATATTGAAAAAAAAAATCAGCAACGATTACCAAAGCTGATAATTTAACAAATTAATTATATCACTTGCGTTTATTGGAAATGAAATAATTATAACCACTTGGCTCTACGCATCTAGGCGGTTATTTATCACCTCGTAACTAACATGTGCTAGTGGAATACCGGTAATTGTTAAGTAGTGTTTAACAGGGGCGTAGCCAGGATTTTTCCAGAGGTACGCACAGCAGCCTTTATTAAATTTTTCATCACTATTACGAAGTTACGTTTTAAGCGTAGGCGTTCTTACTTGATATGAGATGACAACTAAGTCGTAAAATTCTTTGTAAGTTGTTTCTTGGGGATCATTGAAGCGTTCCGATCGCCTATCATAATAGAGCGAACATGCTGGCGGTATCTCAGAGTTTTACTCACAAACAAGAGGTCACAAATTAGTGATTTTTTACCACGTTCTTTTTGACCGGCATTCTTTGCCTTCCAAAAGCACCTTCATAGAAGTAATTGTGCCCTAGTTAAGTTTCATTTAGGTCCACGCTTCTTACAAATCTACTAAAAAACAACCAAATCGAAATCCTGAGACCATTTAAAATTAATATAAGAGTGAATAGCTTTCATAAGAAGATATAATGGTTTCCGGCCACAAGCACAGGGCGGGCACAGCGTTTAACGTTTCTTCCCAGCTGTAAACTCAGAAATGACCCCACTAAAGTCTATTTCCTTCAGTGTTTATGTACATGTATCACGAATAGCGAGGTCAACCGCGTATCCGACAGAGCGCTCCGAAATGGCGTCGTGATCCTCTTCATGCTACTGAAGCTTTGCTCTGCAACAAACGTCGACACAGGGTACGTAAAAAGCGTCAGTCTTGACGGCTACATAAATTCCAGGGTAAAGTTCGGGGTTGGCAAAGTCCAACGTTTCTACCAAGGTCTGGGGAATGCCACCTTCAACCAACAGCCTCCTTTGACGCTACCTAGTCACTTCTCGCTTGAATTCATCAAGGAACATATCCATGTCTTCGCCATAGTGGTTATACATGTCTTCCACACCCTTTTAAAGGGTCAGTCTCATGGCGATTTTTCTATCTTCTTTGTCACAATTTGGTTTAATTTATATCAAAATTCCTTGCTCATACATGAATTGTTTTTAGACCACCAAGAGGACTATTAAATGAATTTTCAAAAGAAAAAAAGGGCCAAAATTAGTTTTTAGAGATTTGATCTGCGACACAAGAACAGAAACTTGAAAAATTCTGCCAGAAGTTTTCAAGTTGGACGCCATTTCCATCCTGGCCATCCCTATCCAGAGATACTTATTTATAGTTTCCATGTACTGGAATACCGATTTTAATACTACTGATCGTTATTTTAGTCTTCCATAGATAAAAATGTGTCTTTCGACTTTTCACAGTGATACTAAAAATTGATGAGACTGCCCCTTTACGTCAGGTCTTGAAGATTTCCTGAAATTTGATATTTAAGATAAATGTAACACAAATATAAAATGGAAGTGTAACGGTATGATCACGAGAACAAGCAACTACCTGGTATTAGATGTTGTGCTTGAAATAAGCCCGGTTAGGGTTTCACTGACAGCTCCGGCGTTGACTTCCGACATAAGGTGATCCAGAAATGGAAAGTAAACTGCTCTCTTCCAATAGGCGGAAGGAGTATCCGCCTCGACGTTTTCATAGTGTTGCTGCTGGAGGGATGCTCGGATTTTTCTTGTCATAAAGCAGCAATATCTGTTGCTTTGTCTAGCAACGCATCCCAGACAGAATCATCATTCCTCTCCACCTGAAGGACTGATGGACAGACTTTTGCTCCTTGGACGCCTGCACCAGATCCAATTCAGCGGTTTAAATGAAATGAACATCTTGAAATTCTAACTATAAGAAACACATGGCAAAGTGTAATTATAACACAAAATTTGAACTCACATGGCTCTTCGGTTTCTTCAGCTGTTCTGTCATTCTGTCAGTGCTGATGGCAAAGTAATAATCTGTAATTTTTTGGGTCATGGTAAACCTAGCAAATCAAGAGTCTCATGCGAACACAGGCCGATCCAAAGCTATAAAACGAGGTGACCACAACGCATTCCATCCCGCTTGCTTTCTGCTCGCTAATTTCCCGCCTTTTTTGGACCATTCGGTCCAACAATGAATCACGTGGCTTCTTGAAAACTGACATTCGGGTGTGGAAAAACGCCGTCCGTTGTTTTATAAACAACATTTCAAAGCAACAAGAGGTGAAAAATGACTTGAGGCAAATTGTGCTTTTTAAAATAATTATCTTTTATTTATTTGCTTTTTTATTCCTTTTATTTTATTTTACTTTTTTTTGTTTTCGAATTTTCAGGTATGCACGGGCGTCTGTGCGTGCAGGTAGCTACGCCCCTGTTTAACACAACTCTTTCATGTGCGACATGTATTAACTTATTTACAGTTGCATCTTGTTAGAAATATGTTCGAGTCAGGGTTAGAATGTTTGACAAACGTTATTGCTATTTTGTTTTTATCCACTAAGACGTTTCCTTATACGGTTAAAGGTTGATGAATTAAAAAATTCGATTGGAATATGAATGGCAAGCCTATTTTGGTTTTCCCAATTGGAAAATTTCCAAAATAAAGGGAACGTCTTCAGAGGCAGTCCTAAATTCCCAACCGGGTTATCCAAACGGAATTTTTTTTTCCATTTGCTTTCTTTTTCCATTTCCAGGCCTTGTGACAGTGATCAATCTAATTCCAGAATCTCTCTGTAAATTAGAGTGAATTGCACAAAAGGTACATGCTAATCTCGAAAGGAATTTCTTATCCGGGAGGTTTTACTTACCATTTACACAAACCGTGAACCAACTGGTTACCTCATGTAAATGGTAAGCAGCCAGAATACCAACCTCTGTTAACACAGGTTTTCATTATTCAACTGTTTAATCCTTGACCGTTTACGATCGCGATCCGTTGACGAGTAACTTCCAGAAACGTCACTCAACGAACAAAGTCATAAAGACTCACAAATAATCATGCAAACAGAGACGAACTTATCCATTTTGTGTTACTTAGTTGAAGCTTTGGAATGGTCTCCATATTCACCATGTTCTGTGACGTGTGGCGTTGGCAAAAGAACAAGGTCCCGGATGTGTGATGGAGTGGCGTGTCCAAAGTCAGGACGAGAGATTGAAACAATTTCATGTGTGCGTCCAGGGTGTCCAGGTAAAATAGGGTGCTATAGACGCAATACGAACCAGGACATCTACCTAGAGCATACCAAAGTGTAACGTCGGTCTTTTTTGTCCACTAAACTTTTGTCATTGCAGGGATTTAAGGGAGCTCAAGGAAACTATCGTCGCTATTATTTAACCCTAAGTAAGCGACTGTTAGCAGTTAAACGGAACTAATCGCATTGCAAGATGATAAATGTGCGAAAATGGTGTGTACATGTCTGAAACCTTTTTTGTCATGCTTATGAAAACTGGATTTCTTGCAGGCAGTACTGTTGTTTAGTTTACCTTTTTAGACGGGGATGGGAAGGAGAGGTTGTGACCCTTCCAAAGCTGCAATTTATTCAAAGTTTGGGAAAGGAAAGCAAAGGCTCTCTTTTGTTCCAGATTTCTTTCTTGTAGCTTAGTCATCTCAACCAAATGCAGCTGATGCCTCTTTGGATTCTAAGATCATTTCTTTAATGTGCAAAGATACACTGTATCCCCTCATAAAAAACTGTGCGAACTCTTTGAATGACAAACCTTTATATTTTTCACTTAGTCATATACCTAGGGTTCGAAAAGTTGGAAGATCAAATTGTTCTAGACGAGTCTGACAAAGGCAACAACGCCTTCCTGAACAATGGTGCATTCATCATTCCTCACAGTGGAGCGTGTGGACACTTTGCCAACCTTGGCAAGTCAGGTGACATACTGCTAGAAGATACAACATTCAGAGGGAAGCCCCGCACTGGCGTAACTGTGGCATCTTGGGTAAACCTTGTCAGGACTTCCCGGGGAATCCACTCTCTCTTTAGCACTGCTCGAGTGATGAGTATTGGGCAGGTCATGGGTAAGAATTATTTTGTCTGTTAATAACATATCGACTGTAAACCAAAATGGCTAATCAAAATGGCTAATCAACAGAAGGATTGTGCACGTGCAATAGAATATGGCTAAAGTAAACAGTATAAAGCTTTGAAAAAGATAGAAGTCAATTATTACCTTAAAAAACGCTACGACGACTCACCAGAAAGTTTTCTCTGACCATGCAGAAATTTTAATCGTTTCAAAAGTGCTTTCACTCTGACCTCAACCGCAAAATTTCCATCGTTTAGTTGAAAATAATACACATTGCAGGGAAATAGTGCGTCTCGGTAGCTTGGTGACCTGACGCGTCAGATATGGTATTGAGAGAAGGCTGATGAATTAAGTGCAATTAAAAATCGAGGGAGAAGGGGTCTCTGACGATGCCGTCCTGTTGTCAATAATAAGATGCAGTGTGCTCATTCTAAACTCCAGTTTACCAGCAAACTTATGCCTCAACTTTGCAGTAGCCACATATTATTTGCGTTGCCTTATCAGATTTGTTTATCGACTCTCACAAGGCTGTTGTGACTTTGTACAACCCATAATGACCTCCACTGGGATGTCTTGTTGGGGCTCTCCTCCAATACTTATTGCCAGAATTTCACTCAGTTCATCCAAAGTAAAAGAAATTCAGTTGAAATGTGTCTGTTAGCTTCCATTCTTTGTAAAACACCACCAAACATCCACACGCGCATAAGCACAGTAAATCCTATTAGCGGCCCTTACTTTTGACATCTTGTATTTGTTTTTCAATTTTGACTCACCGGCAAGTTCTACAGCAATCGTTTCACAGTTCGTCATAGCTAGTTGATTATATACAAAAAAGCAAGCTACGTTTTACAAAAATCGCTAAGAACCAAAGGGCGTCCGTTTCCTCTATTTGTGACATATTTCAATGAAATTTTACATTATTTTCTTCAAAGACTAAAGCCGTTATGGCCATTCATGCGCCCATATTATACCTACGTCGCTAATCACCATCACTACCGTAATCAGACTGGTGGGCTGTGACCTTTATTTGAAAACAGAACCAAAGGCAAACTCCAGAATGCGCGCCTGGAAAAAGAAGAGAGTTAAAGAGTCGTTGGGTAACGATTTCTTCACGCCATTTCGGGAATGCGTCACGACCTCTCGTCTCTACGGAAATTGTTAAAGCTGCAGCCTTTAAGAAATACACTAAGAGAGCAAGCGAAAGCGAGACGACTTGCATTCCACCGGGGATGACATTGTGGTAGCAGGTGAGAATGCACTAGTAGCCCTCTACGTTGTGGATAGCGTGGAGAAGACCTTGATACATGTAGCTTACAATACCAACGGCTGCAAGAAACTAGCGACCCATGCAGAGTTTACATATACAGCCCAAGAACCTCCGACATCGGCAGCAGCTCGCTATTATAGCCCAAGGGTGTACCTACAAGGTAGTGAAACAGTGAAAAGGTGAAGGCGAAGGCATGTCCGTGGAAGATTGGGGATTAAAAGTGAGCTGGTGTGTCATATTCTTCGTGGAGACTTCTTCATTGCCCGGGGTCATAGCCATAAAAAAACAACGATAGAATTTGTGTATTTCCTAGTAACATAGTTGCAGCATAAACCACAAACAGACATTGAAAACAATATTCTCTCCCCAGTAGCTCTAGCGTGATCACCATTGACAGCATTATTATCATTTACGTTAGCCATACGGGTTCAAAAGGACTCCTTTCAGCCAAAGTCGTGAGAATAACGAGCGTGTCCTTCATATCGCGCTTTTTTCTGGCTTTTGGTGTGCATTCCAGTCAACTTTTTGCATCACCCAGTTTGTCTCAACACAGGCCAGCATGGATAACAGCCAGATTAGTCGTTGCTTCTGTTGCTTCTCAGTCATGCCCCTTCCTCTGGTCAGGCCTCCGTTTGTCCTCAAGCGTCGCATCGGCACTTGTTCGATCACAAGAACCGTTGTAGCCACACTTTTCCTTACTAGATGGAAGCCCGATACAAAGTCGCGATAGTTTCAAGAAAAAAGAAAAGGAAACACTCCACACACACTCACCAAAACCACAACAACAACAACAAATAAAAGCAGTTAGGAAAATTTTGTGCAGCCCGGACCCATGAGCATTATTTAGCTTTCATCTCCCCAAAATGATATTCCATTTTAACACAATAACATATAGCATCTGAACTTTTAACATTGAAGTTGTTATGTGCTTAAAAATCTGACTGTATTTTATGAAGTTAAAGACATTTGCATGCACGTTATGACAAAAGCTTTAGTAAGCCTCGTTCCCATGCCACAGCAAAACTGCACTTAGAGCCTCTCGAGAAATCCCGTTTTATAGCAACTTCCCCTGTTGGGATTTTTTGGGACTTTTGATATGTTATTAAGGATAGTGTTCCAAGTCTAAAACCGCTGTTGCAATTAGTTGCAGGTTAATAGATTTTCTCCACAAAATCACTGGACTATCAATGAATCTGATCTTGTTCCAGTTCTTTAAAAGAAGTTGCACGGGCGCGGATGCTAAGTGGTTTTAAAGCACGTGCTTGACCCCTAAGCGTGCCTTCTAGTCTACATCTGCCACGTAACACCATCCTGTATTCGATAAATAGTTAATCGAGAAATATGGTGTTCACCTAGTAAGAGCCAAAGAAAAGTAATAAATGAATTTAGTGTAGGGTTCCGCATTGCTCCGGCGTCACTTGAATTTCATTATTTTAGTTAATCCATTTTTCAGGCTTTTCTTGCCCTCATTGATTGGATTTTTATGCGAGTTGGAATAATACCTGAAAACAGTAAATCCATGTTTATTTGTACCCTGAATGCGCATGTCCTATATAGGAAAGCTCCAGCTTGCTAAATGGAACGCACCCGAAAAATCCACAATCAAACCAAAAAGTCAGCAATCTTAGTCTAGATTGCTAAATGGAATGGAAAGTACAACTTTCTACCACAAAAACGGTGACCAGGTTTAGTCTGGCTGAGCAAATCGCGATCTTTGGACGATATTTTTGAGTACATAATAGCTGCTCTTAACATTTTTTATGGTGTGAATTCCATAGGAGGGTATCATTTTGAAGTTGATGATGGCAAAGTCCGCTGGTTTCATCGAAACCGCTTCCTGACTCCAGTGTTTGGCGTTACCACTGACGACGTCGTCAAACCTGATGTATGGACTCACCTGATTGGTTCATATAATAGCTCGACACAGGAGGCCAAGGTAGCTTAAGCTTAAATTCGCGTTTTTTGTTGTTGTGTTTGCGAGTGTGTGTGCCGGGGGGGGGGGGGGTAATAGAGATAACGGGGGAAACCACTGAGAGGAAAGTCAGGTACAAAAATGGTTGCTAAACAAGTAACGCATAGAGGAGGACAATACATGCTGCATGCAACACCTAACAAGCATCCTCTGATATAAATACGAAAGGTAGACAACATGATGCACATCCTGTCTTCGATGGTATTCGTGATGAAAAGCAAAATTGGGCCACTCTTTAGGAGACCATGGGACACAAATTTACCGGCTGCATCCAAGACGTCAACACTGTGACCGGCAACCGTCAAGTTTGCACCCGACATCCCTAGACGACAACGTTCCCATCTCCGACTGTCATATCTCAAGGTTTTAGGCCAACCATTAACCTCTTTTTTTTTTGTATTTAAAAATTAACAGGTCTACGTGAATGGAGCAGTACGGGGCGTCTCGCGAGGTTACGGAAGACTTGATGACTTCTGGGGCTACAAGGCCTGTATAGGGAGCTTTGACTTGGGTGGACGGTATCTTGGTGGTTCTGTGGACGACTTTCACATATTCAACTATGCGGTCGAACCGGATCAAATTAAGGATCTTCTGCGAATAAAGTGTCCAGCGAAGACGTGAAGCCAGTCTTTCATAAAGCTTCCTTTGAAACATTGATGAAACGCTACCGAAGAAAATCAGCACCAGTTCACAATGAAAATGTGGCAGACGCTTCAATCAGGTGACGTGGCCGTCCCAATTGCCACAAAACAACAAAATAATGTGCGCAAGGTTTGGCCTAAGAAATTAAGGGGCAAAAGAACTAGCAAGACTAAAATTAATTAAAGAACAACTTAGTCGCCTTCGTAAGGTTTTTTTAGAGTTTAAAAATGTGACATATTTGCAATATTAAGAGGACGGACCATTCTGCAAAATATGTGTTGCAAACTGTGAAAGGTGTCAACAGTTTGAAGTTTCTGATTCCAAAGATCAAACTGATCATGTACTTTCATGTACTGTTTTATTATCTTACATCAAGCTTTTTTGATAATATAGTGGATACAGTTGTTGTAAAAGTCGACGATATACCTATGCACATTGTTTGTAATTCCACGCTACATGTCACTTGATGTTTGTAAGGTGAGAATGCTAAAAGAGAAAATGGGTGGCTATTTGTGAGAACATAAAACAGACTAATTGTGCAATGAGCTGTTATTCTTTTGAAAAGTCCATTAACGTTACATTTACTTTCGGTGGAGTGCTTCTAATAAGTTCTGGTACATGAGCCGATTATTTAGTTTAAGGTGATTCCATTCAATTGCATTGCGCATCCTTTCTGCGCATCATTTTTTGCGCGATTAGCACGCGCATCTTTGGAACTTGTTAGGTTTTTCATGAAAGCTGAGCTGTTCAGAGAAATAAATGGTCGTTTTATCCTAAACGAGCTCGGTGACCCCATGTTTTAATACATAAATTCAAACGGCACACGGTCGAGTACAATATATCGCAATTTTAAGAAAAGTTAAAAATTCTGCTTTCAAATATTTTTATTTAAATGCCTAAAAAGAACACGTCTTTAGGTACAGCAGGGTTTGTACGCAGGCGGCAAATTCTTTTATTTTGCTTCATATCCTTAATTCCTGTTCAACTAAAATAGCATACAATGCAAGATGAATGTCTATTTTGTTGAACTGCTCCGATATTTCAAAACAAGCAAGGACTTTTTAAAGCAATTATAGTTCTCATTTCTGATTACTAGGGTTTCTCAGGAAAACGTTGCGGGTCGTATAGTTGCTATTAATGGCTATCCATGTTGTGCAAAAACATTTTTATTGCATTTTTGATTAAGGGTTAAATGCCTTCCATTTTATTGTGGGCTCTCGTATCAACATTTTTGAGTACCAAACTATAAGCAAATGTTGTATTTGGTGATTTAGATATGAAAACCATTTCATTCATAGCCCGTACCCTTTCTCACTTAGTAAAGGCGAATCAATTGCTTTTTTAGCCTGAAAAAAAGATTTCAAGCCTACAACGGACTAAGATCATTCCACTCATTTCATGTTTTCATGTTAATACCGCAGTTCACAGCATATGTCTTTCATATACCGTAACTGCTGCTAATAAGCCCCCCGCCCCCGGTTATAGGCCCATCTACCTGCAAACAAAAAATACATCCGGTTATAAGCCCTCGGATATAAGCCCCCCTCTAGTGTTCCTTGTTTCCTAATATTAAGCACTCTCACAGAACACTGCGGAGATGAACTCTGAGCTTCTGTTTTGTTACGTTCCGGTTACGTTTATGTTGTTACAGTTTTGATTTTGTTGTTAAAATTAAAATGAATTCGATTTATTATGACGTTTCAAAGGTTAATTAAAAACTGGTAAATAAAAACGTATTTCGATCAACACCTGCTGTGGCTCATTTCGAAACCTTTTTTCTTTTAATTCCACTTATCAGCCCCCCCCCGCCCCTCCCCCCGAATATAAGCCCACCCAAAACACCTTACGAAGTTGTATAAGCCCAGGGCTTATAAGGGGCAGTTTACGGTATTCATTTCGTCATCCAATCCACGTGCGGGATACAAGAACTCAAAATTGACCGGCTCCCAAATGCAACATCTCGAGGGTTTATAGCTCAGTTGGTATAGCAACGCTCCGTTATCGCTGAGGTCAGGGGTGCGAATCCCGTTGTAGCCTTGAAATCTTTCTTTTAGGCTAAAAAAGCAATTGGTTAAATTGCTACGCACTGCGAATATCATTCCACGTTAAAATCGCAGTTCACGTCTCATATATTCATTACGTCAAAACAAGGTGTTGCATGTTGATCAACAGATGTATTAGCTCCTGATAAACGTTGAAAGACGAAAATCAACATGTTAAACACTGTTAATTGGCATAGTAGAGATCTTAAGCATTCCCTGCTAGCAGACGCCCCTTTTCCTTTGTATTCGCTGAGCTGACGGACGGGACGAAAAGGGACCTCTGCCATGGGTCGAAATGAACTGTGTTGAGCATGCACCACGGTTACCTAGCGACCAAAACGTCACGTGATACTTTTAGCACGTGATCAGCTGACGACTCCCACCTTCCTCAACTAGCGCGCCAAAAAACACCTGCACAGTTTTGTTGTCGTGAATGGCGAGTTCACCAAACCCCTAAAAAAGTAGACAGTTCCTCTAGAGATAGTTGTCTAATCTACGGTATTAATTTCAAGTTATCTGGACAAGGAAGCTTTTTTAACATGACCACAACTCCAGGAATCAAAGAGAATTTAACCCATTGAAGGCTGCGTGTTTTATGATCGCTTCACTAAATTAGCAATTTCAAGTTATCTGGACAAGGAAGCTTTTATAACATGACCACAACTCCAGGAATCAAAGAGAATTTAACCCATTGAAGGCTGCGTGTTTTATGATCGCTTCACTAAATTAGCAATTTCAAGTTATCTGGACAAGGAAGCTTTTTTAACATGACCACAACTCCAGGAATCAAAGAGAATTTTTAAAACCCATTGAAGGCTGCGTGTTTTATGATCGCTTCACTAAATTAGCAATTTCAAGTTATCTGGACAAGGAAGCTTTTTTAACATGACCACAACTCCAGGAAGCAAAGAGAATTTTTAAAACCCATTGAAGGCTGCGTGTTTTATGATCGCTTCACTAAATTAGCAGTTGGTAATAAACAACCCATGTGCAGTAAAAAAGGACAATTTATAGGTTCGAAAAAACAACACTCACTTGATCTAGAATAGTTAAAATTTATTACTTTTAAATAAAATACACCAGGCCCCGGTTGTTCAAAAGTTGGATAGCGCTATCCACCGGATAAATCATTATCCAGTGGATAACGCAATTGGTTTCCCTATCACTTATCTACTGGATAGTGATTTATCCGGTGGATAGCGCTATCCAACTTTTGAACTGGGGCCAGTTGTCAAATAAGAATGAGCCAAAAATACAATCTCAAAGTCAAAATTTTTAAAATTTCAGCAAGAGATTTCTCCTGATGCTGTCTCGCGCGTAAAATCAAACCACAACAGAGCATTTGTGTCTGTTTAGGTCAGATTACTACTTTTCGAAATTTTATGAATGAAGGTACACAGAAGAAGAGACAGTAAGCTTTTCTAAATAATACATTTATTAAAACACACCTTTACTTGTTTCTGAATACCAAACGCGTTCAATTCTTTCTTCGAGGGAAGCTACGCACAAGCGATTTCGCTCGATATGCAAGAGCATTTGGTGATGCGAACTGTGCACGTTTTTCAAAACTTTTACGAAAACTGTAAGGAATATGAAGAATCCCTCAATTAAAAAGCGATTTCGATACAAATTTACAATCAAATGTGTAATTTACTCTACCGTAGACTCGTAGAAGTGCTGGAGCATTTCACAAAAAGTCCGCAGCTCGAAACATCTTTGGAGGTGGAAGGTTGTCCTTCGCCTTGACAGATGTTTTCTTCGCTCTAAATTCCATTGCTTAACTTGTCGAGTGTTTCTTAGAGCTTCTTCTTTCGATTGTTTATCTTTCCGTCGTCCATGTTAACAAAAACGAGAGAAAGTAAACGTTGTAACTCTTCACGAGTTTAGTTCTCTTTCCAGGACGGCCTGTTACTATGCGGGCTCACTAAATGACAGCGGAATAACTGTAAAGGAATGCGCGAGATACAGTGGGCTCAAGTCACGGTCAGCAAACAATACAGGGAGCATGCGTTTCGGAAACCGCCGTCCACGACCATGGACGGCGGTTGAATCAAAGGGAGTTTCGACCCATGGCAGAGGTCCCTTTCGTGCCGCCCGTTAGCTCAGCGAATACAAAGGAAAAGGGTTCTCTGCTAGCAGGGAATCTTAAGCAAGGATATCGCTGTGATTATATTTTCATAAGTCAGGAATACCTGGGGTGGTCGACAAACTGCGAAATCGCCGATTGTATGGGATCTTTCAGGTATAGGAAAGTCAGACTCTAAGGCCGCTAGTGCCTGTTCACGATCAACAAGGAATTGTTGACTTCCAAACAGGTTGCCCAAACACCCCGGTCCGTAAATGTTACCAACAATAGTCTTTTTCCACTACTTTTATCAACAAAGTGACTCTTGAGACTCCCGAGATTAAACCATTTACCAGAAGTATTTATTTTGACAACGCCCTAGCTCGATTATTCTGAATTCATTTTGCAGAAGGTGTCAGGTAAGCGTTTGATTTAAACAACACTAATTGAGGCAAAACTGCGCCCAGCAGGCCGGCTTAATGTTGCCCTTGGCGCTGAATTGAGCCGTTGTCCGTTAACGCTCACGGCTTCCTTCAAAAAATTTATTAGCATAATGTCTTAATTCTAGCTATAATCACATTTCATGGAGAAATAATTGTCACTCACGGAAAAAAGCGCGACACAACGGCCAGGTTAGTGTAGCCCTTGGCGCTGGACTGAGATAGTGAAAACGTAAGTTCCCTATTGATAATGTGCCACCAGAACCTTGTTCTGGAAACCGCAGGCTAGCTTGAGTATCTGATTCTGTTGCGTGAAGATCAAGGCGATTACGCTGGAGAGCTTCCAGCCACGCAAGTAGCTCAAGTGTTGTTCTCAAGATGGATCCGCAGAATGGGCCTCTGTTTCCATGTCTACGCCATGAAGATCCAGGCCAGCTTGAGAGCTATCATCAATACTTGATGTTGAATCCCTGATAGTTCGCGGTGGATCCCTGTCCAAAATTAAGCCGTCGTTAAGTTGTGTCGACGACGGCGGAGTAGATTGCATTTCAGCTTCAGACATACTGTTTATTTTACGTGTGGCAGACACAGTGTATACTTCGTCCTGAGCTTCAACAGCAACCAACGTAGAACTATCCTTAGAGTCTCGTGCTCGGTGACCTGGTAACGCAGATGCTTTGTGTATGCCTATATCATCTTCATCACCTGAAGAAAATTCGTCTTCTTCGAATGAACTGCTCGATTCCATGTCCAATTCTTCACGGTTGAAAAACTGCGACGGTATCGATTGGAAAAATGACAACGTGTCCGTTTTATATTTGCAGAGAGCGACATCTTCACTAGCACATGATCCAATTGAGTCAACATGGGAAGAACTGGGAAGCAGTGACTCCATATATTCTGCTTTTGGACCACGCAAGAGAGCACTGGGGATGTTTGTGTCTACTGACAATTCCTTCCTTGCCTTTGCTTCTTCACCAGAGTCTGCAATAATTTTACCTGCCAAAACGGCGGGACAAGACTTCACTTGACGTAATAGATAATCAGACTTCAATATCTTTGCCTCAGATTTATGGGTAATTGCCAGGTCACTTGAACCTCCAAATCTGCGTTTTGAAAGACGCACAGATGACAACGACTTGGATTCTACTCCATGAAGATCGAGGCTACCAAACGAGTCTTCTATAGACTTTGTTTCAGATCTTTGGCTGGGTGGTTGTAGATCTCCTGGGCTCTCGCCTTCGATACCACACAGATCCGGACTAACATAATATTCTTTTCTCTGCTTATCGTGCAGTGTTCTGTCAATAGATAATTGCACTTCAGATGGTAAAGGTTCTACAGACTCACTTTCAGATGCTGTTGTGTTGCATATATCATCTTCGTCAGCTGATATAAACTCGTCGTGGTCTAATGAACTGCTTGACTCCTTGCGTGTTTCGTCGCCTCTTGCAGACTGTGACTGTGACGGTGTTAGTTGTAGAAACGACCACGAACCAGTGACGGCTGTCTTATATCTAGTGAGAGGGATATCTCCGCTGGAAGATGATGTCAAGGACTCAACTGATGAATAGCTGGGATGTGGTGGCTCAGAAACCTCTGTCGTTGTAGCAGGGAAGAATGCACGAGAGAGTTTTGTTTGTATTAACAATTCCTTGCTATTATCTGACAGTTTTTCTTCAGCAGAATCTGCCACGATTTCACCCGCCAAAACAGAGGGACAAGACTTCACTTGACGGAATAGATAATCAGTCTGCAATATATTTTCCTCGGACTTACGAGTAATTGCCTGGTCACTTGAACTTCCAAATCCGCGTTTTGAAAATTGCACAGCTGACAAAGTTTTGGATTCTACTCTCTCAAGTTCGAGGCTAACATGCCAGCCTTCTATCGACTTTGTTTCAAATTCCACGTTGCTGAGGTCCATGTCAAGTTGACAGCCTGTTGCGTTGACAGACCGTGATGGTGCAATGGTGAATTCCAGAACCTCAGATTCCTGGGTAGGAGGTTGTAAATCTGCCGGGCTCTTATGTTCAATTCCGCGTTTTCTTTCCTGTGACAATGTTTCTTTAGCAGAATCTGCCAAAATTTCACGCGCCAAGAGACAGGGAGAAGACTTAACTTGACGCAACCGACGATCAGAACTGAATGTCTTAGCTTCAGATGTATGGTTGATTGCCTTTTCACTTAAGCTTCCAAATCTACGTTCGGGAAATCGCACTGCTGTCAATGATACTGAGTCTATTTTATGAACATCAAGGCTAATCTGCGGGCCTTCGCTAGACTTTGCTTGAAATTCCATACTGCCAGTGTCTGTACGTTCATCGTGCAGTAACCTGTCTCTCCATAATTGCGTTGCAGATGGTGAACTTTCTGGAGATCTAGTCTCGGAGTGTAATGCACCGAGATCTGGTAGCGCAGGTGCTTTAATTTTGCGTGTTTCATCTTCATCACCACATAAAATCTCTCCATCTTCCACTGAACTGCTCGATTCCTTGTCCGTTTCTTTACTTCTTAAGAAACATGAGGGACTCTGCAAAACCGACAAGGAGCCAGTTAGTCCTGTCTTGTGTCTACTGAGCGGGATATCCTCGCTGAAGGATGATCTAAAGGAGTCGACTGAGGAAGAACTGGAAGGCGATCCTTTAATTTTGCATGCATCATCTTCATCAGCTGAAAAGAACTTGTTATCCTCCCATGAACTCCTCGACTCCTTGTCCGATTCTTCACTTTGGAAGAACTGTGACGGTATCGATTGCGAAAACGACCACCACGGGCCAGTTAAGGCTGTCTCGTATCTATTGCGAGGGACACCTTCGCTGGAAGATGATCTAAAGGAGTTGGCTGAGGAAGAACTGTGAAGCGATGACTTCGAATGTTCTGCTGTTTGAGCGAGGAGGAATGAACTAGGGATTTTTGTTCCTAGTGATGATGCACTCCTTTCCTTTGATGGTTTTTCTTCAGCTGAATATACCATAGTTTCACCCGCCAAAACACAGGGAGAAGACTTCACTTGACGCAGCACATGATCGCAACTACCAACCGGTGCTTCAAATGTTTGGCTGATTGCCTGATCACTTGAACTTCCAAACTGACGTTTTGAAAATCGCACAGCTGACAACGATTTGGATTCTACTCTCTCAAGTTCGAGGCTAACATGCCAGCCTTCTATCGACTTTGTTTCAAATTCCACGTTGCTGAGGTCCATGTCAAGTTGACAGCCTGTTGCGTCGACAGACCGTGATGGTGCAATGGTGAATTCCAGAACCTCAGATTCCTGGGTAGGAGGTTGTAAATCTGCCGGGCTCTTATGTTCAATTCCGCGTTTTCTTTCCTGTGACAGTGCTTCTTTAGCAGAATCTGCCAAAACTTCACGCGCCAAGAGACAGGGAGAAGACTTAACTTGACGCAACCGACGATCAGAACTGAATGTCTTAGCTTCAGATGTACGGTTGATTGCCTTTTCACTTAAGCTTCCAAACCTACGTTCGGGAAATCGCACTGCTGTCAATGATACTGAGTCTGTTTTATGAACATCAAGGCTAATCTGCGGGCCTTCGCTAGACTTTGCTTGAAATTCCATACTGCCAGTGTCTGTACGTTCATCGTGCAGTAACCTGTCTCTCCATAATTGCGTTGCAGATGGTGAACTTTCTGGAGATCTTGTCTCGGAGTGTAATGCACCGAGATCTGGTAGCGCAGGTGCTTTAATTTTGCGTGTTTCATCTTCATCAGCACATAAAATCTCGCCATCTTCCACTGAACTGCTCGATTCCTTGTCCGTTTCTTTACTTCTTAAGAAACATGACGGACTCTGCAAAACCGACAAGGAGCCAGTTAGTGCTGTCTTGTGTCTACTGAGCGGGATATCCTCGCTGAAGGATGATCTAAAGGAGTCGACTGAGGAGGAACTGGAAGGCGATCCTTTAATTTTGCATGTATCATCTTCATCAGCTGAAAAGAACTCGTTATCCTCCCATGAACTCCTCGACTCCTTGTCCGATTCTTCACTTTGGAAGAACTGTGACGGTATCGATTGCGAAAACGACCCCCACGGGCCAGTTAAGGCTGTCTCGTATCTACTGAGAGGGACACCTTCGCTGGAAGATGATCTAAAGGAGTCGGCTGAGGAAGAACTGTGAAGCGATGACTCCGAATGTTCTGTTGTTTGAGCGGGGAGGAATGAACTAGGGATCTTTGTTCCTAGTGATGATTCACTCCCTTCTTTTGATGGTTTTTCTTCAGCTGAATATACCATAGTTTCACCCGCTAAAACACAGGGAGAAGACTTCACTTGACGCAGCACATGATCACAACTACCAACCGGTGCTTCAAATGTTTGGCTGATTGCCTGATCACTTGAACTTCCAAACTGACGTTTTGAAAATCGCACAGCTGACAACGATTTGGATTCTACTCTCTCAAGTTCGAGGCTAACATGCCAGCCTTCTATCGACTTTGTTTCAAATTCCACGTTGCTGAGGTCCATGTCAAGTTGACAGCCTGTTGCGTCGACAGACCGTGATGGTGCAATGGTGAATTCCAGAACCTCAGATTCCTGGGTAAGAGGTTGTAAATCTGCCGGGCTCTTATGTTCAATTCCGCGTTTTCTTTCCTGTGACAGTGTTTCTTTAGCAGAATCTGCAAAAATTTCACGCGCCAAGAGACAGGGAGAAGACTTAACTTGACGCAACCGACGATCAGAACTGAATGTCTTAGCTTCAGATGTATGGTTGATTGCCTTTTCACTTAAGCTTCCAAATCTACGTTCAGGAAATCGCACTGCTGTCAATGATACTGAGTCTGTTTTATGAACATCAATGCTAATCTGCAGGCCTTCGCTAGACTTTGCTTGAAATTCCATACTGCCAGTGTCTGTACGTTCATCGTGCAGTAACCTGTCTCTCCATAATTGCGTTGCAGATGGTGAACTTTCTGGAGATCTAGTCTCGGAGTGTAATGCACCGAGATCTGGTAGCGCAGGTGCTTTAATTTTGCGTGTTTCATCTTCATCAGCACATAAAATCTCGCCACCTTCCACTGAACTGCTCGATTCCTTGTCCGTTTCTTTACTTCTTAAGAAATATGACGGACTCTGCAAAACCAACAAGGAGCCAGTTAGTGCTGTCTTGTGTCTACTGAGCGGGATATCCTCGCTGAAGGATGATCTAAAGGAGTCGACTGAGGAGGAACTGGAAGGCGATCCTTTAATTTTACATGTATCATCTTCATCAGCTGAAGAGAACTCGTTATCCTCCCATGAACTCCTCGACTCCCTGTCCGATTCTTCACTTTGGAAGAACTGTGACGGTATCGATTGCGAAAACGACCCCCACGGGCCAGTTAAGGCTGTCTCGTATCTACTGAGAGGGACACCTTCGCTGGAAGATGATCTAAAGGAGTCGGCTGAGGAAGAACTGTGAAGCGATGACTCCGAATGTTCTGTTGTTTGAGCGGGGAGGAATGAACTAGGGATTTTTGTTCCTAGTGATGATTCACTCCCTTCTTTTGATGGTTTTTCTTCAGCTGAATATACCATAGTTTCACCCGCTAAAACACAGGGAGAAGACTTCACTTGACGCAGCACATGATCACAACTACTAATCGGTGCTTCAGATGTATGGCTGATTGCCTGATCACTTGAACTTCCAAACTGACGTTTTGAAAATCGCACAGTTGACAACGATTTGGATTCTACTCTATCAAGATCAAGGCTAACATGCCAGCCTTCTATCGACTTTGTTTCAAATTCCACGTTGCTGAGGTCCATGTCAAGTTGACAGCCTGTTGCGTCGACAGACCGTGATGGTGCAATGGTGAATTCCAGAACCTCAGATTCCTGGGTAAGAGGTTGTAAATCTGCCGGGCTCTTATGTTCAATTCCGCGTTTTCTTTCCTGTGACAGTGTTTCTTTAGCAGAATCTGCCAAAATTTCACGCGCCAAGAGACAGGGAGAAGACTTAACTTGACGCAACCGACGATCAGAACTGAATGTCTTAGCTTCAGATGTATGGTTGATTGCCTTTTCACTTAAGCTTCCAAATCTACGTTCAGGAAATCGCACTGCTGTCAATAATACTGAGTCTATTTTATGAACATCAAGGCTAATCTGCAGGCCTTCGCTAGACTTTGCTTGAAATTCCATACTGCCAGTGTCTGTACGTTCATCGTGCAGTAACCTGTCTCTCCATAATTGCGTTGCAGATGGTGAACTTTCTGGAGATCTAGTCTTGGAGTGTAATGCACCGAGATCTGGTAGCGCAGGTGCTTTAATTTTGCGTGTTTCATCTTCATCAGCACATAAAATCTCGCCACCTTCCACTGAACTGCTCGATTCCTTGTCCGTTTCTTTACTTCTTAAGAAATATGACGGACTCTGCAAAACCGACAAGGAGCCAGTTAGTGCTGTCTTGTGTCTACTGAGCGGGATATCCTCGCTGAAGGATGATCTAAAGGAGTCGACTGAGGAGGAACTGGAAGGCGATCCTTTAATTTTACATGTATCATCTTCATCAGCTGAAGAGAACTCGCTATCCTCCCATGAACTCCTTGACTCCCTGTCCGATTCTTCACTTTGGAAGAACTGTGACGGTATCGATTGCGAAAACGACCCCCACGGGCCAGTTAAGGCTGTCTCGTATCTACTGAGAGGGACACCTTCGCTGGAAGATGATCTAAAGGAGTCGGCTGAGGAAGAACTGTGAAGCGATGACTCCGAATGTTCTGTTGTTTGAGCGGGGAGGAATGAACTAGGGATTTTTGTTCCTAGTGATGATTCACTCCCTTCTTTTGATGGTTTTTCTTCAGCTGAATATACCATAGTTTCACCCGCTAAAACACAGGGAGAAGACTTCACTTGACGCAGCACATGATCACAACTACTAATCGGTGCTTCAGATGTATGGCTGATTGCCTGATCACTGGAACTTCCAAACTGACGTTTTGAAAATCGCACAGTTGACAACGATTTGGATTCTACTCTATCAAGATCAAGGCTAACATGCCAGCCTTCTATCGACTTTGTTTCAAATTCCACGTTGCTGAGGTCCATGTCAAGTTGACAGCCTGTTGCGTTGACAGACCTTGATGGTGCAATGGTGAATTTCAGAACCTCAGATTCCTGGGTAGGAGGTTGTAAATCTGCCGGGCTCTTATGTTCAATTCCGCGTTTTCTTTCCTGTGACAGTGTTTTTTTAGCAGAATCTGACAAAATTTCACGCGCCAAGAGACAGGGAGAAGACTTAACTTGACGCAACCGACGATCAGAACTGAATGTCTTAGCTTCAGATGTATGGTTGATTGCCTTTTCACTTAAGCTTCCAAATCTACGTTCGGGAAATCGCACTGCTGTCAATGATACTGAGTCTATTTTATGAACATCAAGGCTAATCTGCGGGCCTTCGCTAGACTTTGCTTGAAATTCCATACTGCCAGTGTCTGTACGTTCATTGTGCAGTAACCTGTCTCTCAATAATTGCGTTGCAGATGGTGAACTTTCTGGAGATCTAGTCTTGGAGTGTAATGCACCGAGATCTGGTAGCGCAGGTGCTTTAATTTTGCTTGTTTCATCTTCATCAGCACATAAAATCTCGCCATCTTCCACTGAACTGCTCAATTCCTTGTCCGTTTCTTTACTTCTTAAGAAATATGGCGGACTCTGCAAAACCGACAAGGAGCCAGTTAGTGCTGTCTTGTATCTACTGAGCGGGATATCCTCGCTGAAGGATGATCTAAAGGAGTCGACTGAGGAAGAACTGGAAGGCGTTCCTTTAATTTTGCATGTATCATCTTCATCAGCTGAAGAGAACTCGTTATCCTCCCATGAACTCCTCGACTCCCTGTCCGATTCTTCACTTTGGAAGAACTGTGACGGTATCGATTGCGAAAACGACCCCCACGGGCCAGTTAAGGCTGTCTCGTATCTATTGCGAGGGACACCTTCGCTGAATGATGATCTAAAGGAGTCGACTGAGGAAGAACTGTGAAGCGATGACTCCGAATGTTCTTTTGTTTGAGCGGGGAGGAATGAACTAGGGATTTTTGTTCCTAGTGATGATGCACTCCTTTCCTTTGATGGTTTTTCTTCAGCTGAATATACCATAGTTTCACCCGCCAAAACACAGGGAGAAGACTTCACTTGACGCAGCACATGATCACAACTACCAATCGATGCTTCAGATGTATGGCTGATTGCCTGATCACTTGAACTTCCAAACTGACGTTTTGAAAATCGCACAGTTGACAACGATTTGGATTCTACTCTATCAAGATCGAGACTAACATGCCAGCCTTCTATCGACTTTGTTTCAAATTCCACGTTGCTGAGGTCCATGTCAAGGTGACAGCCTGTTGCGTCGGTAGACCTTGATGGTGCAATGATGAATTCCAGAACCTCAGATTCCTGGGTAGGAGGTTGTACATCTGCCGGGCTCTTATGTTCAATTCCGCGTTTTCTTTCCTGTGACAGTGTTTCTTTAGCAGAATCTGCCAAAATTTCACGCGCCAAGAGACACGGAGAGGACTTAACTTGACGCAACCGACGATCAGAACTGAATGTCTTAGCTTCAGATGTATGGTTGATTGCCTTTTCACTTAAGCTTCCAAATCTACGTTCGGGAAATCGCACTGCTGTCAATGATACTGAGTCTATTATATGAACATCAAGGCTAATATGCGGGCCTTCGCTAGACTTTGCTTGAAATTCCATACTGCCAGTGTTTGTACGTTCATCGTGCAGTAAACTGGGAGAAGACTTCACTTGACGCAACACATGATCACAACTACCTATCGGTGTTCCAGATGTATCGATGATTGCCTGATCACTTGAACTTCCAAATCGACGTTTTGAAAATTGCACAGTTGACAATGATTTCGATTCTTTTCCAGGAAGAAAGACGCTAACACACGTGTCCTTTCTGGAAATTTTTTCAAATTCCGTACTGCTTAGGCCAACCTCAACACGGCAGAACGCTATATCAGTAGATCTTGATGGTACAATGGTAGCCTGCAGATGCTCAGATCTCGGACTGAGAGGTTGCAAATTCGCAAAGCGCTCATGTTCAATTTCACCTTTCCTTTCCTGTGATAGTGTTTCTTCAGCCGTACCTGCCAAATTTTCACGCGCCAAAACACTGGGGAAAGACGAAGCATGGCGCAACAGATGATGAGAACTCAATATACTTGCTTCAGATCTATGGGTGGCTGCCTGGTGACTTGACCTTCCAAAGGGTAGGATGGTAGAGTGCAGTTGCTCGGATCTCTGGCTGGGAGGTTGTAAATCTGAAAGGCTCAAACCTTCAATTCCACCAAGATCGAGACTGACAAATGATCCTTTCCCTGGTGTTGACTCTGAACGTTTTTCGAGCAATGATTTGTCTCTACGTAATCGCGCTGCAGATGGTGAAGGCTCTACCGATTCACTGTCAGAGTCTACTGCACTGAGACGTGGTATTGCAGGTGCTGTAATTTTGTGAGCATCATCTTCATCAGCGTATAAAACCTCGCCATCTTCCAATGAACTGCTCGATTCCTTGTCCGTTTTTTCACTTTTTACGAAATGTGACGATATCGATTGCAAAAACGACATGGAGCCAGTTAGTGCTGTCTTGTATCTACCGGGAGGGATATCTTCGCTGGAAGATGATCCTATGGAGTCACCTGAGGAAGAACTGGGAGGCGATCCTTTAATTTTGCGTGTATCATCTTCATCGGCGTGTAAAACCTCGCCATCTTCCAATAAACTGCTCGATTCCTTGTCCGTTTCTTCACTTCTTGAGAAATGTGACGGAATTGATTGCAGAAACGAGAAGGAGCCAGTTAAGGCTGTCTTGTATCTCCTGAGAGGGACATCTTCGCTGGAAGATGATCTAAAGGAGTCGACGGAGGAAGAACTGGGGGGCGATCCTTGAAATTTGCATGTATCACCTTTATCAGCTAAAGAGAATTCGTCATCTTCCCATGAACTCCTCGATTCCTGGTCTGATTCTTCACTTTTGAAGAACTGAGACGGTATAGATAACAGGAACGACCAAGATCCAGGGAAAGCTGCTTTACATCTACTGTGAGGAACAATTTCCTTACAAGCTGTCAAAAATGACTCATCTGGAATTGAAACTGTAGGCTCAGTTTCCATTGCACTGAGGTCTAAGCTAAATTGAGAGTCTTTTAAGTGGCTTTGTTCAAGTTCTACTGACTCGCTGTGGGATATCGGTTCTGGAGACAGTGGCTCTGGAGATCGCATATTAACTTCTGACTTGTATTCTTTTCTACTGAGGTCCAAGCTAACTTCAGCGCCTTGAAAATGGCGTGATCTCGATTCCAAAGTCGGTGCTTCCGGAGGTTCACTTTTACTGGAAGATTTCATTTCAATATCTTCCAAGTCAACTTGAGAGCTCGGGTCTCTAGCTACATGGTAAACTGTAGATGGCACCCTTCTGTCTGTCTTAATCATTCGATCATAATCTGTGGCCATTTCAATAATACTTCTATCGGGTAATACTTCTCTTCTTCGCTTCCGAGCAATCTTTCTTCTTTTCCTCCTGTCAAAAGAAAGAAAATATCAAAAGTACTTCTTTCAGCCTTAGCAGGCATGGGAGGCTTCGAGCAGCAAACCACATTGCTCCATTTCTGAACGCAAATTTTTAACTGGAGGCCAATACTACCATTTTCAGTTGAGAAAGGCACGAGAGAAGTTTGGTCACAAAGTTTTAACGATCAAGTTACCATGTTGTCAAGGGCAACTTGCTCCGTTTCCAAGGGAGACTGCATGAATCGATCCTGTCTGACAATTTCTCGCGCGCTTTATCGCTGAACGACATAGTCTCCTTTGGAAACGGAGCAAGTTGCCCTTAACAACACGGTAACTTAAACGGCAACTTTGTCATCAAACTTCCCTCGTGCCTCAATCAACTGAAAATCGTTGTAAAACTGTTTTATAATACAGCACACTAACTCGGATACGAGCTCATTACTGTTCTGACAATGGAATCATAACTGTAATTTGAGGTTCCGGATCCCTGCCACATCACCAGTAAAATAAAAGTGAAAGGCGCATAATATTGAATTATATAGGCTCTTTTATATAACACGCAAACTCTGAAATTCAACGGCGTCGTTTTACACTGCCGTCAGTCATCGTAGCGGTTCTTTTGAACTCAGCTCAGTGGGGTCAAAAGGATACGTTTGTCCGCTATGATTGGTGGATTTCGATCCACTTCGTCGGTTTCTGTTTTTCATGGTTCGTTGGTTGTCGAAGTAATTACGTGCGACGCCTGTAAAGTAAAATCGTCAGCTGGGTTTTGAAGTTTACAGTTCGCGTGTTACTTAAAGGCGCAATAAATTTTTTTATTGAATCTCTGCTACGTAAATGCATTACCACTACCATTTCTTATTAACATCAAGAAATAGAGCAATTAAAACTGTTCAGTTACTTAGGGGTTGTTTCCATGACTGTAACAAGCCATACCGCAACAAACACAATGTTGTGAATGGAAGCAGCTGACTACTTGTGTAAAGCGTGTCAACAAAATCACCATTTACAGCTCCAGCCTAGCTGAAAAACTCAGCATAAGACGATGAAAGATTTGTTTGTTATTTCTGTGTTGTTCTATCAGATTAAGCTATCAGTACAGACGACACAACTGATTTTTAGACCAGTATATTTTCGGCCAATCTGGATTCGACGTTGTCAGATAGGCTCCTTTAAACTAAGTCGGAATTAAGAACCATGGAAAAGTAAAAATGCCGAGGAAACAGACTTACCATATGTATAGGCTAACGGCAACGAGAGCAGCAACGAAAAGAGCGCATCCCACACTTAGTCCAGACGTTAGAGCAACAGACGTTTCCTTAGCAGCTGTAGTAACAACATCTGCGGTAAAAGACATTTATTTTGAAATTTCCTGTCGACACTTGATCATCATCATAATCATTATTTTGGTCCGGCTGGGACATAAGGCCACCTGGGACATAAGGCCACCTGTTAATAATCGCATCTGTTTGTTAACACTTGCCTATGCATGGTTATGCATGACTGTTTATACTTGAATGTACGTAAAGACGAGAACAATACTTATAGTCCAGATCATAAGGTAAAGTTGCAAATCTTTGACACCCAGGAGCGCAGAAGCTCAAAACTAGAAAAAAAATTGTAAAACGACACTAAAACCGAAAGTATTGCTACAGAATCTTCAAACCGAGGTTGGATTCTGCGAATGAACATGTCAATGAGGTGACTACTATGGCAAAACAAAGGGTATGGCCCAGAGCCTATAGATTGTACGTGCCGTTGGCAGCACCGTAGTTGGCTGATAGGTTTGAAATTTTATTCTGCAGAGTTTACTGGTTAATTCTTTCAGAACAAGGACTGGTACCTAAAAGCTGAATTCAGGAACACAAAAATTAGTACGAAACATGAATAACGTAGTCTACACCCACCATAAAACCACATCCTAACACGAGTGGTGTCTTGCGAAGAAGAGTTCACTGGCACTGCGTTTTGAGCTTTCACAACAAGCACGATTGAATCTTCAGCTATAGCAGTTAAGGGCGCCACAAGGAACAGTTCTCCGCTTGTCGAATTGATCCAGAACAGCTCTTTGTCGTTTCCCTCTATTATTGTGTAAACCATCTTGGCATTTTCACCAACATCCGCATCAGCTGCCTATTAAGATGGAAAAGTGACAGTTATAACTAAGATATGTGACCAAGACACACCTATAACTGTATAGCATTAGATTAAAGTCATTTGTTAAATGGTGTTTCTGGTCCAAGATGCCCCTATGTGACTTTAAAAATGGTTAAATGGAATTTTAATTCCTCGTTGCGGACCTGAACCTTAAACAGATTTTCCTTCCCTACCTAGGATTTGAGTTAAATGAAAATATAAAATATTGACTTGATCTATATAAACAGAGTCTTTGGGTTTACCTCGGCGTAAGAACCCGACAAGATTTTCTTTGTTTGTTAGCTTTTGTTTTGCTGTACGGTATTGTTAAAATGTTTTTGTTTCCTTTGTTTTACGTCATCCGTGAGTTTCACAGGTTCTTACACCGAGGTAAAGCAGAATCTTTCACAAGGGCCATCATCATAAAAATGCAAACTTAAAATAGTGATTCTGTTACCTTGAATACGCACTGTTAAACGTTTACAGATTTTAAAAGACTAACTTACTCAAAACATTTTCAGATAGCCTGCTTTCAATTTTTGAAAAGAAATCAGGGATGAAAAACAGTGATCGCTCGGATCGAAATGGAATAAATCTGATGAAAGAAAGGTCCCTAGTCCCTAAACAAGATCTTAGTCTTCGCGCTCCAACGCAGAATTTTGCGAAGTAATAGAGTAAATATGTATGAAAGACATCTTACATTAACTGTCAAAAGAAGTCCAGGTTCTGTATACAGGCTTAGGGACAGTGAATACTCATTTTTAGCAAACACCGGAGGGTTATCGTTGACGTCTTCAACTAACACGCGCACTTGCACTTGGCTGCTCAGAGACTTGGGGCGACCTTGGTCAGTTGCGATTACGGTAAATATGTGGCTATCATCGGTCTCTCGATCAAGAGCTACAGCAGTCTTTATCTCACCAGATGTTTGATTTAGTTGGAAACTGAAAAATAATGCATGCATGTAACAACCTTTAACATGTACAGTACCGTAAATCTTAAGTCATAAGTCAATCCGTGACTTATGTTTTTTCAAGCGCGTTTGAAGGGGAGAGGGAGGTGGGGAGGGTATTGAATTTGACGGAGCGCCAGTTGACTATGAGATCAAGAACAACTATATTTCGCCGCACGGTCAATCTGTTTTGGGTCACGTGGTCCGGGCAAAAAAGCGAGGCCGTCGTCTCGGATACATCACCGAAACGAATTGACCGTGAGGGGAACTAGGCATACGATTTACCACAACTAGAGTAAAAGCAACAAAGCTTGCGTCTATCGTAAGTGAATTAAGGCCTGGATGGAATAGTTCAGTTTCAGTTGTTAAGGACGAGGGGGAGTTAATTTCGTGCTCCAAAAAAGGGGGAAGGGGTGTTATTACGGTTTTGCGTCCCGTGAAACACGTCGTCGAACATGCAAATTAGCTTGTAAAAAAAACGTACAGGGCATGCGTAACAAGATGCAGAGCTGTCAATCATTTAAGCCCCAAGTGTATATCAATGTCGTAACCATTGTTTCTGCTCTCAGCGTTCGAATCATTGACCTATTCATCGAGGAACAATGCCCGTAATTAGGAAGACTGTCGCGGTTTAACCTCTATTGTTAAAAATAATTTCACACCTGAAATTAACATAAACGTGAAAGCAGTATGAACACGTCGTGTAAAGTCCGTAGATTATTAAAAATCGGTTAGAATAGACGGGTAAACTATTAGGAAACAGGCAAACGATCGACCGATTATTAAAACGCAACCGCCAAAAGTAACAGAAGTCAGAACAGCAGGCAAAGCATTGTACGTAATCGGTTCAAAATATCTGAAAATTTTTTTTTCACCTTTTCGTCAAAATCCTCTAGGTATCCAAATACTTGACGGCAAATTAAACCAGACACTGCAAGCGAAGATTTGAGCAGACTAAAACAGTGACTTCCAAAAATTACAGAAAGTCTGACAGGCATCTGCATGGCCTCGCAAGTAAACAACTAAGTTGACAAATGGCGCCTGCCGGCAAGAGATCGCTCCTTCTCTTTCCCGGAACTCAGCCTCCACAAAAACTCGAATTATCGAAACCCCTCTTTTTTTAATACTGTACGCGAACACGTAAAGAAAATTCTTTCTTTACACAGACAACAGTAGATGATCATGTAAGGAAATATTTTTCGCATGTATCTGGTTGAGCAATTTTCGTTTCCTCTACAGCCAGCATTAATCTAAAGTGAGAGCATTTTCCGCAAATTTCCACAATAGCAATTACTCCTATTGTCTTTTCAGGGACGAGAAGGCGACCGAGAAGGCCAGCCGTATAAATCCCTTTTGGGAATACCTGTATTGAAGTCAAAGAGACCCGAAAATGGCGGTGTGCTTTGTGAGCGCGCACAGCATCATGGATACCTACATTTTTCGGGCGACACAGTTCATGGGGCGCGAAACCGTAATGGGGGCGGCGGGGCGAAATCTTGCTAGAGAGGGGGCTTAAAACATATATTTTGTACGTTAACTTAGCTTGGAAGAATTGTGAATTGCTCTTTCATCCTTTTTTAATCAGTCTAGCTACTGATTGTGTCTGTCGAAACGGAAGTTCATGCCACACACTACAGTAAGTGAGATAGTATTGGATCAAATGTAATTTCACTAAGTTAACGACTTGGAGCAAGCTATCCCTGCAGTTGGCGTGGCGTTAGCGTTTGTTTGGCGTACTGTCTAGTGTTTGTGGCGCTTACAGTTTTGCATTAGTGATTACTGTCTTCTGGAGCCCAGTTGCAGGGTCTCCGTCAGTTGCGCCGTCAGCGGTATGCTCGCACGGTTTATGCCTGCACCTTCGCACGTGCTCGTAGTTTTACTTTGCTCAGCTTTTGTGACGTTGCAGCTTTAGCGCTTTTTTAGTGCTTTTCTCCCCCTCTCTCCTCTCCCCATAACCTTACTCAGAGTTTTTCCACTGGACTTCTACTCTCAGTGTGACGGGTGCTAGGGCTGGGGCTCGTGGCTGGGGCTCGTGGCTGGGGCTCGTGGCTGGGTTTCGGGTAGGCTGGCTTAAGGGGTGTTCTACCTGGGTTTGGGCCTGGCGGTACCAGCCCCCAGGCCCCTGGGCACCCAACCTCCATTTGCGACATAGGTGTTAAAATAATAATAATAATAATAATAATAATAATAATAATAATAATAATAATAATAATAATAATAATAATAATTTGGGGGAGCAGGGATGGCGCAGTGGTGAGAGCGCTCGCCTCCCACCAATGTGGCCCGGGTTCGATTCCCGGACTCGGCGTCATATGTGGGTTGAGTTTGTTGTTGGTTCTCGTCCTTGCTCCGAGAGGTTTTTCTCCGGGTACTCCGGTTTTCCCCTCTCCTCAAAAACCAACATTTCCAAATTCAAATTCGATCTGAACACAGTGGAAGAAGAGCCACCCAGTGGATCCACTGCTAATCCCTATTTATTATTTTATTTTTATTTTATTTACTTATTTAATAATAATAATAATAATAATAATAATAATAATAATAATAATAATAATAATAATAATAAAGGTGAAGCCTTACAAACTGGCATCTTCCTCTTTACCAAGCGAGTAAGCTAACTTGCCACTCAATCCTTCGTCACGATCGAAAGCCTGGAAAAAGAAACAGAAATTGTCATTTTATTTTCTTCCATGACATAAAACGATGGAGGTAATTGTCACATGAAATACACAAATCCGCTAAGATTTTTCAATGATACAATCGATCAAAAGACGCAGTGGGGCATGGGTGTAGACTGAACGTACTATCAAGTCGACAGTTTAGGAACAACCCTTTTATAGTTCACTTCAGAAGTGATAGTAACAGCACTAAAGTTTTTTTTCCGTTGGGAAGCAATAACGACCTTGCTTCGTCGTGCGTTAAATTTTGCTAAGTTCTGTAATTTTAATGGTTAAAAAATCATCCAAAGTCCTCCACAAACCATTCGGAGCATACAGCAAACATCGGAATCGCTCCATAAGCAAACCCAATAAACCTCATTCGTAAATGGCACCCGTAGATTTTAATTACTCAGAAGAATAACTTGCAAACTATTTAGTTCGAGGTAATGACTAAGTCACAGTGTATCGTTTTGTGGAGATTTAAGGCCGTAGTACGAGTTATTAAGCAAACAGGGAGACTTATTTTCGTCCAAAACCTTGGGAAAGGAGGGAAATTAAGAATCACTCACTATCCAGATCTCCTAAAGATGTATGTGCCAAAACGTTTCGGTCACAAAAGGTAAACCTCTCAAACTTGTCAGGCTTATCACGTCGTTTTAATGTTTTTTTCCCAAACCGGGCCAGGAAACCAATTTTCGTCAAAAACGGTCCGGGGAGCAAGAGTCATTTCTCCCACACGACTCTCTTAAATTTGTACAATCCATAGCTTTCAGAGGTCTTTAAAACTGCAAACTTTCGAACATTTGTGATGCTTTTTCACCGAGCCGCCAAACAATAAAAGCTCTGAGAGCAGTTTTTGAATAAGATCTATACAGCCATAGATCGGCTTAACGCAAATCCCCACTTCTCGTTTCTGCTCCGTGTTTCATCCTGACGTTGTGCGCGGTAGATATTCTCACTTCTCGGGAAAGAACATTTGGTAAAATCGACTGCGCTCGCCAGTCAGATAGGTTAAATTTATAATAGCTTGGTTCTTTTCACACTTCAACATTCGGATTTACAAAACTAGTTTGCACGTACGCGCATATACATAAGCTTAACCCTCGATCTCAAGAATTTCATAAAATAAAATGCTTTCTCACTTGAACTACGTCTAGTTCTTAGTAAAATGAAGTTTCTAATTCCATCTAAAAAATGCGCCTCATCTCTGAAAGATTATTACGTCAACAATACGGATTTCACGAGATTTTCTCACGAAAAGGTGGAAAATATAAGCACGAGAATAGTTCCGTTCATTTTGTTTTCCCTTGTTTTGATTGGCCAGACGTTACAGGGTCACTAGCATAGGCACGGTGAATGCAGATACCTTCACGAAGCCAACACTGAGGCCTTCTCCTTCTTCTTTCACGCTGAACGTGTACCCGTCGGGCTGTTCAAAAGTTGGGCGGAATAAATTGTTTTCTCCTGTTACATTCACGGTCACAAACGCCAAATCCAACCGAGGAATCCCCGATACTGTGGCTGAAGCTGCAATCTACCAGACATAATGGCATGTTCAATAAGCTGAACTACAAACATCAATACAATACAAAAACTTCATTTACACACGATAGGGTTTGACGCGTTGTCGCTTGTAGGGCAGAACGTTTCATGGGGCCCTGTGGGGGCTTTTTCATAGAAGATGAATTGAATCGTGGCACGGAAACTTCATAGGAGTTCAGGGCGATAAATTTTCCAGATGTAGTAGAGATCATTTAATTTGATCACCACAGTGTTCAATGCTTACAGTACTAGTTAAAATTATGTAAGACAAGAAGCATCGAAGGGTGAATCTCAGTACAGCAGTCAGCAGCGCATTACCAGCCATTTTGTACTTGCGAGTTAAAATTGAAACAATCTGTTTGCAGCCGCAGCAACTCTACAAATCTACACACCTCAAAACTATAGATGCACAGCGTTTTTACTTCTTTGCAACTTCTTTTAATGTTATTTGTTCAGTTCCCAACCTTTTGGCCAGCAAAGAGCAGATTATGCGCTATTACATATCCGTAACATATCCCATTCAATGCTTCCGTGTGTGACCTGTGGTGTGTATGGATTGTGAGGCTGGCTGGTCATTCAGTTATCAAGAACGCACTTCAGTTTGCAGAACTCGTTGTAGACGAACTGAAAAGGTTCTCTTCACCTGTTCATGATGGATATCACAACCAACGCTAACATTTGCTTAAGTTCTTCCAGTTTTTAACTGAACACCGATAATAAATTCAAATTCGTAGAACTTGTTGAAAAGCCTATGTGTAAGGACTCAAGACCCACCTTTAACACGTAAACTGCCACGTCGTTCCGTCCGGTCCTCAGCATGCCATGACTATCGATAAAGAACGGCCTTGGATTGCAGTTAACGACAGAGAAAGAGACATTTGACTGAAAAAGAAAAAGGATTAAAAACGTCACGTTAAACGGACGAAAAACAACACTCAATGGCTTTTAGGTCGACAAACATCGAAGTTCAACACAAGCAGAGCTGCAAATAACTGTCGGTCATCGGACAATGTCCGACTAAAATCGGCCCATGTCCAACGAAATCTTATTACAATCGGAGTTACCATAGTAACGCAATGACGTCATTGACATTTTTACATATAGTTGATTTTCTTGAATTCTTGAGGTTTTTATTCAAAATGGTTCACGGTTCTTGTAGTTCCTATAGTTGTCTTCGTGTATACAGATTTTGAGAAAAACCTATGAGAGCGTTTTCGAGAAATTCGCAGCTGAAGTTTTCAGCTATAAAAATGAAAGGAACTCGTTTCAGTAGTCCTAAGTTATGTTTACCGGATCTGAGGAAAATAAATTTTTAGCTTTTATCATTGTAGCGCATGTTAGTGAATGACCGTGAAAAACCAAGAGAAATCGCTTTGTTTGATTTCGAGTAATATGAACATGAATAAGTTGTTTTTTTGCTCTTTTTTCAAAAATTTGCTATGTTTTTACGTAAAAGGCCATAATATGAAAACCAGTCGAAGGATTTCTTTTAAACTCCGTTGTCCTTTAATTCAATAAATATTTTGAATGACCTCCGGGTTTCAAGTCCATTGAAATAATTTTAGGTGGTCAAACATTGACGTCAAGTCAGGAAACTTTTTCATTCATATTTTCAACGCAGAGAACACATTTTTTATTTGTTGCTTGTTTCTTTCATTATGCATGGCTATTGTTCAGAGTTTTCACACCGGTATGAATTCACGTGCATGTAGAGCTTCCGATAACGCTCGATTGAAACTGAGCCGAATATGCTAATGTTGAAAATTGTATTATAATGACAATGGAGTAATAAACGTCAGTCACACATGCGCTTAGACTCGCACGTAACACTCAAGAACGTCCTCAAGAACAGTTTTGAACTACAGTGTGTCGAAATTAAGCAGGGAGCGGAAAAAGTCACTATGATGAAAATTATTAATCGTTGGGTCAAAAAAAGAAAAAAAGAAAAAAGAAAAATGTGAAAGTTCAGTTCAGGTTATTTGCCTATTATCATTGTCAACATTAGCATATTCGGCTCAGTTTTCCGAAGGCAATCAAGCGTTATCGGAAGCTCCAGATGCACGTGAATTCACACCGGTACGAAAATCTTAATAATAGCCATGCATCATGAAAGAAACAAGCAACGAATAAAAAAATAGGTTCTCTGCGTTAAAAATATGAATGGAAACGTTTCCTGACTTGACGTCAATGTTTAACCACCTAAAATTATTTCAATGGACTTGAAACCTGCAGGTCATTCAAAATATTTATTGAATTAAATGACAACGAAATCCTTCGACTGGTTTTCATATTATGGCCTTTTATGTAAAAACATAGCAAATTTTTGGACAAAAGAGCAAAAACACAGCTTATTCATGTTCATAATACTCGAAATCAAACGGAGCGATTTCTGTTAGCTTTTCACGGTCATTCATTAATATGTACTACAATAATAAAAGCTAAATTTGTTTCCCTCAGGTCCGGTAAACATAAATTAGCGCCATTAAAATGAGTTCCTTTCACTTTTAAAGCTGAAAACTTCAGCCGCGAATTTCTCGAAAACGCTCTCATAGATTTTTCTCAAACTCGGTACACATGAAGACAACTGCAGGAACTACAACAATCGTGAACCACTTTGAAAAAAACCCTCAAGAATTCAAGAAAATCGACTATATGTTGAAATGTCAATGAAGTCATTGCGTTGCCATGGTAACCCCGATTGTACTAAAACTCAATGTAGCTGAGACTTTAACCTTTTGTAGCTAAGGTGTGGCAGTTAATCGCCCTGTTTTATTTCTAATGATGGTGTAATTACTGTTCAAACTTTATAGGTGTCACCACTAAGAAATCCAATCAAGCCACCTTAACTTTGGTCGAACATAATGTCCGGACAAATTTTTTTTACCCAATAATAAGTAAATTTAAATGATAAAAAATAATTAGTTCAAAAAGACCTTCACTTAAAAAATAATAGAAGTAATAAAAAAACGTCCCACCACATTTTTGTTTTATCTGCAGGGTTAAAACTTGGCGGTCGCACGGTCGCCCGTGGCGACTAAAAAGTGTCCAGGGGCCCGTTTCTCGAAACTCCCGATAACTTTCCGCGCCCTAAAACTATTTTAGGTGTACAATATTCTCCAATAGCTATACAATTTGTATTGATTTTGAAAGCTAAATTTTAATCTTTATAATTTCGTAAGCATATCGCTAAGTTTGCACCAATAACTACCATTAGCTGATAAATAAACGAACTCGAAAAAAATACTCACCGAGCCCGGAAAGTTATCGGGAGTTTCGAGAAAAGGGCCCCAGGGCCACTAAAAGTTGAGGTTTGATCGCCCGAAGGGCGACTACGATTTGAGAAGTACGAAAAGTATAACAATAACAATAAAATGAAATGTTTTTCCTTGGAGTACCTTTCTTTTCTTTCCTTTCTTTCCTCAACTCTAAGTTCATCAATTGTAGTAAAAGTTTCGTTCAAAAGTGCAAATTCAAACCGTTCGTGATCGCTCCGATATGTAGACGCCATTATGATTTTGTTGACACGAGATGCGGTACGTTTTCAAACATAAATATCGGCAAAATCACTCAACACTGCTCGATATAATAGACTTACTTTTCACCTGAATTCAAAAGCATTCGAAAGAAACTGAGAATCGTGATACTGTAGTTTATAGGCGTTGAGAAGATCGTTTTGTCTGTATTAGGAAAAAATGGTCCAGTTTTTCTTTGGGAGTTTATGGACCAAGTCAGAACCTGTAGGTTCTGACGTATAGGGCAAGGAAGAACGAGACGAATGATTTCCAACACAGACCGAACAAAGTTTTTATTATCATAACAGTTTAACCAATTTCTCGACAGTACACTGGCAAATGTGAGCTTTCAAGACAATGTTAATATCAAGCAAATTCCTTTTGGCGCATCAGTCGAACACCCTACTAGAAAACACGGGCCGAAACATCCGTGAGGCGTTTATTCGAGTAAAAATAGGTTGAATTTTTTGTGTCAGCAGAGAAAATTTGAGGGCCACTTTATTTTGGCCTGGGCCACTAAGAATTCAGGGATACTGGCCCGAGTGGCGACTGGGCACTGAAGTTAATTTTTAGCCCTGTATCCGACCAAAATGGAGACTTGGTCGGACATATGTCCTTTCAAGAAAGAAAAATCATTTGCAGCCCTGAGTCAAGAGATGCAGGGTCTGGTACTAGTATTCAAACCCGGACCACATTGGTGGAAAGTGAGTGCTCTTACCATTGTTCCATACTTCGTACCTCAGGGAACTATAACAGGTATCGGTAATACAAGACCCACCTTATTCCCAGATATTAGAGCGAGCTGAAGCACGGGGTAACCAACTGGAGTATGGTGACCGATGTTTTGTTCATAAATATGCTGAGACAACAACGATTCATTCCGAGTGACCTGAAGGGCTCTTAAGGTCACAGAATCATAACATGCTTCGTGTACTGCAGGATTACTCAGGTTACCAATACAGTACGTCACACAGTACTGTGAAAGGAAAAAGAAATGGAATTCAACTAGAAAATATTCTCAACTGTAGTTATCGATCAATCACTGAATAAAAGCTGACAAACAACATGTGTCTTTTCCACAACCAATAACTCGTTCAACTTTTCGAAGAAAGTTAACTGACACTTAATTAAATTTTATAAATAAACCCCTTAAGAAATTACAAGGACAAACAACTGAAAAAGAAAACAATAAATTAAGGACGGTGCCTCCTTTTGTTGCTGCGCATACATTCTGCGCATCTTGGGATATTCGGTTTTCTTAAAGGAATTTGCCTTCTAATACAACAATATTTTTGGCGGTTTATGACTATGTGGAAAAAGCAAAACTTAGCAAGGGCTATCAGAATCCAAAACGAAAATTGGGGGTAACCACGCATTTTTCAGAGATAATTGAAAGAAATTACCATTCATTCTTTGTATTTTAACGCCTTTTGAGTATTACGGTTGCTTAATTATCTCTGAAAAATGCATGGCTACCCACATTTTTCGTTTTGGATTCCAATAACCCTTGCTAAGATTTACTTTTTCCCCATAGTCATAACCCTTGCAAAAATACGTCGCTATTAGGAGGCACCGTCAATTTAAAATAATGAAAAAAAAAGGATGAAAGCAGCGATTTCATAAAATTTCAATTGGCCATACACATGATAGAAACACAATAGAAACGACAACAACACATAACAAACGTAGAAAGAAATTGGACGTATTTCTATCTTACCAAAGTTTCCACTTGTGACTGGGTTTGTTTGGTGACTGCCATCAGAAATGTTCCAACAAAAGATGTGTTGCTCTACAAGGAGAAATTTGTAAACAATTAATATTTGTACAGTAGAACAAAAACAACGACATAAATTTGTTTATTGTAGAAGTCAAGGTAAACCCATCAATTACATACATGTATTAACTGACAAAGAACAAAAAATATGAAAAAATGTCCTGCAAAAAGCTGTATGCCTGTTTAATAATTGATACAGTTTAAGCATTTTTGTGATGCTTCTTTTCCCATTGAATGATTCACCAAATGTATAGGAGCTAATATCATGGTTAATTAAATGTTCTTGGTTACTGCCGCTTTGATTCAGGCAATCCAAGAGAAAAATGTTAAAATACTATTAGGGAGTGATAGCGGCATGGACCATTTCAATTTATAGAGGGCAAGAGATTATGACACACAGTTGTAAGATAACATGTTGATGTGCAAGCCATATGTGAGTCTGGGTACAAGTAAAAAAAAGCATACATATCCTGGATTACCCCAATCTTGTTTTGAACAACTGCCTACCCAGAGGCCACCCTTAGGGACGTTCGCGCTACAGTTAGATAATGATTTACCCATGTCAGAGATGCAAAAAAATTTGGGGGTTACCAACTTCGTTTTCCAAATAAAACGCGTGGAAAACTACCCCAATTTTGACAAATCGGCCCTCATAACTCGACATGGCCTCAGTGGTTGTTAGTTGAAAAATAATAAAAAATTATTCGCTGAAGACCCACTTTCTCTGATAAATTTCATTGAAGTGGGACTGTTGAGTAAATAATTTGAACCAGTATCATTCTTTCAGTTAAACTCAACCTTTGAAATGGGCTTTTGCCAACACCGCGTAGCTAAAATAATAGCGGAATTTGATGATACGTGGGCAGAAAAGTTGGAAAAAAACAAACTTCCACAACACAGATTTTCTTCATTTTTTCATGAAACGTTGATAATTGACAAAGAAAGTGGTCTATCAAAAGAAAATCTGGGGTCACCGAACATTTAAGAGATTTAAATCCATGCAAAGATATTAAAATGCACTCTAGCGCTATATAGCTCTACATTTCTTCAACAGCGTGCGCGCTCAATGCATGACGTGGCATGACATGGCGATGTGCACAGTAAGGATGCGCGGAAACATTTGGCACGAACGTCCTTAAAACGTTTTTAACCTGGCAACCCTTTTCTATCTGGAACACTGAATACACTGACATTTTAAAAAATCTGTTACCTTTGTACAGCAAACCAGGTAACTCTAAAAATATTTCTCATGTTAATTGTCCTCTTACCTGAGTTAGATTTATTGATATTTGGTTGTACAGCATGCTTGATTGTTTGTTGAGAGCAAAAAATGGATTATAGGCAGGATCTTCTTGTACATGCAAGATGTGCACATTGTTAAAGCTGGAATCAAATGTAGATCCTACAAGTAAAAAAAACACACATTAAACGAGCAATAAATATTCTCTACTTTGTTTAATTCAAACATCAAGCCATCTGCTAAATTCAAGCAAGAAATGGAGAATTTCTAGTCATTAAAAAGACATCAAAAAATTATCTCCTACAATAGAGTAAAGGCAGAATTATAAAGAATAAATAGAATAAAGATCATTATTTATTTATTTATTTATTTTATTAGCTTTGCCAAAGAAAACAAAACATTCAACGTAACTAAAATAAAGAAGCAGGTAGGCAGGGACACCACAACAGCTGAGGCCAATTACAGCGGGCCTGGATTGATTGAGTTTGATCGATCAATTGCCTGTTTGATTAATTAATTAATATGCAAACTTTTGTGAAGACCAACCATTTAATGAGCATTCAAGCAGGAAATTCCTAGAAACCAATCCAAGTTCACTTGTGGCCTTAATTGTTTTCCATTTACGTGAGCAAAATGGCTGGTCAATCAACAGTTTATCAGACACCAAATATATTCAAACGGGAAATTCCAAGTTGGAGATTTGTCATGTTCCATTTACCAGAATGTCTACAGTAGGCCGAGGACTGAGCTGAGTGCCATGCGTATGGGTAAAATTGGTAAAAAGCCTGGCACTGGTAGAAAGAACAGGACAGTACAAAAATTTTGGACTACATTCAAGAAATTCCATCCTGGAAATTTTCTGTTTGGGCAAACCAAAAACTACTTAGCATTTACATTCCAACCAAATTTCCAGACTCTTGGAGCAAATGGCAAACAACCCTTAAGCTATCTTCCTGGAAGCTATCATCAGCTATCATTTTTCATTCATTCATTCTTTCTTACATTCAATCATTAGTTTGTTTGTTCATTCGTCCATTCATTCATTCATTCATTCATTCATTCAATCACTTACTTATTTATTCATTTCTTTCTTTTTTATGGTTGATCGCCAGGAAAGTTGATGTGCAAATTCAATAAAAGTGAGTACACTTCCATGCTTAACCAAAGTAAATCAGGGCATTTCTACTTAAATTTCAGTTTCTCATAACTTTCCCTCCTTAATCAATATAAATTAAACTACAGACAAAATTCAAGTCAATAAATTATTGATGGGGATTAATGAAATAGATAAAAACAACTCCACAGGAGAGGGTTTGCCTTATTTAGCCTTTAATAGCCACTTGATGCCGGATAGGGTAAATTGGGCTTTCAGGGTATAGTTACACTATGTACTGTCTCACAGTAAGCTGGGTATATTTTTGGAATTTGTTTGAAGCTTATCACAAATAAATGTGTTAAACAGGCAAGCATTTCATTTACTTTGCATAACAATCTTTGTTTGGTTCAGCTCTGACAGCAGCACAAGGCCAAATCATGTCAAAACCATGCCTATGGAATAAATTGCAACTGAAATACCACATCTCTTGCCTGTCTTAAATCAAGTCACAAAATGAGGCTTTCTGTCTTATATAGGGTAGGAAAATCAAAAAGCTTTGTTTCAAGGAGAATCAGGGTTTACAAGGCCCAGAAGCACTTCGGGACTCAATCATAAGACACGTACCCCTGCCCCCTCCTGATCCCCATTCTCCAGACTACAGGGTTTATCCTATTAGTATCACTCAGTGAGTGCCCTTAAAGGCTTGTTATGTATCTTGTGGATCATGATGGGACTACAGAGACCAATAGAAGACTTTTTTTCAATCCCCTGAATACTTTGAATATGATTATGCAACAACTTCAGTTTCACTCTTTGTCCAAACTGTTGTACATAAAATAGAACTGAGGCAGCTGAAAATATGCCTTAAAATTGCAAAAAGATGACTTGTTATATTTGTACACAAGCAGAACTATAATTTGAAATTTTTACATAAGAACTTTAACAGAATCTTGATGAAATTATTAAGAAATTGACAAATGACATTTCTGGACTCAATTAACAGTTACGTTAGTAACCTCAGTAATTTTGCAACTAACAGTCAGTTGACAAACATTTGAAACAGAATATTTTTGGTTCAGACAAGTGTTAGGTAAGTGTTAGAATGCTCAAAACTAGAGAGTGTTAAGCTAGTTTTCTGTAAATGACATCAAGATTTAACCATCTTGGATGTCAGAGAGACCAAACTTTTTAGAACACACACTTAAAACAAGATTAATTGTCCTTTTGATTTTTTTTTGCTAATATTTGCCTTTTTTCTTCCTATAGATCTATTAAAGTTGTCTGTTAATTGAAAAATCTTTTCAAAATATTGTAACAGAAACCTGGGGGGGGGGGGGGGGGATCCATCAACCCTGCCATGTTCCACAGTGGGAGTATGTCTTTGTTTGTATGTATGTCTTTGCTAGCAAAGTTAAATTCCAAACAAGCTTGTCTCTGGTCAACAGTTGCAGATGCAAGAGTTCGCCTAATGCACATTCAAATTTAAAATGTTCGATGACAAAACAAGCCATGTTAGATGCCAATAAGGTTATGCTTTTTGTGTTATTTCCACACACAAAAGATTTGCCCGACAGTAACATGAAGCAACGTACCAGGATGCAATAATTATTATATTTTTTCACCTCCAATTCTGGCCTAGCATTAACATCTCATTACCCCATAAAAGAAATATATTGGCTCCAACTAATTAAGCACAATACCAAAATTCCTTCAAATTGCTCTTATTTGTAACCTCCCCCACCCCCCCCCCCCAAAAAAACTAGCTTTAGTTCCATACCTGACCAACCCTATTTATTTCCAACCTGAGGCCTAGAACATTAACACTTTAAGATCTAAAGATGAATTGTGCTTTTTGCAATCTTGTACCTTATCTTTTCCAGCTGATGGTATTTTCTTTGTGTTTTTTTCATCAAAAAGATTTCTGTAACAAGTTTGTCAATCAGTCCAGATGTAGAGACCTGTTCAGCCATTCCAGCCATTTAAGTGGATTTTGATATGATTGTACTTTGAAAGAAGTGTACTAATCAATTACAATTATATCACACTTTTTATAAACTTTCATCAACTTATAAACCGTCAGTCCCATCTATACATAGCAAAGGCCCACTAATTACAAAACAAAATTAATTATGCTGGTGACAACTTGTGTGGAACATTCAGATTGGTCAATGCAGTTACACTTGCCAAACTAGTTTTGATCAGTCTCATCAATATCAGAGCTCATTCAGTAAAAAATTTGCAATCAAGAATGAAGCTTCTATGGTAAGGTCATTGCACTGATAAGAAACAACTTATTAGTAACTTGACAGTGAGAAAAAGAACTTCAAAAAATAATAATTTATAGCATAGGGTGTACTTGTACAGAGTGACCACACCAAACCAATTATGAGCAATCAGCTGTTCAGAACAAATTCATTCAGAACACTTTCAAACGGATATGGGTTAACCAGAATAGATGTTACTTACAATCATTCTAGAGTATGATTAATTTAAGCTCATTTCTTTTTATAATGGAAAACTCGGTATTTTGTTTCATTTTGTTTTATTTAAAGAGCGAAGTCTTTCAAGCTCCCTGCGTTGGCCAGTTTTAAGCTTAAAATTCTTTTCGATCGTATGTTAAAAAAGTTTCCCTAAAAGCTCCATCAATGGAGGCATCGAGCTGGTGGCAATGGCACTTTTGCAATAAGGACTCATCAACATTTAAAGCTTGTACCTTCGGATATTTTTTGCTAGTACTCCACTAATTATTTGGCGTTGAATTGCCCGTTTCCTAAGATAAGGAAAATTTATCCGACTTCTCTTCAGTCTTGCAAGACGCACTAAACTGACTAGGCTGCTGGTTCTTCTGGTTTGGGTCCGTCTTTAACACACTTGACGAAATCAAAGACGCATAGGAACTAAAGTTGTTTACACAAGTTCCCCCACGACGAATGAATGCGTCTCTCAACCAGAAAAAGTCTTTCAGGTCGTGCAAGAGTGGCCGTTACGATTCGCAACGCCGAACACGAAGCTGTTTGACAAACTCACCTTCTGGAAGTGACTCAGAAACGAGGAGTTCGTGGTTTTCAACTGGAATGGTACTCGGATTAGACGGTAGGCCTAAAACAAGTCAAAAACATGAAATTAAGTAGGAAATGGAAGCTACAGAACCATAAACTTACAGTTTTGAAGAAGGGGAATCACTGAGAGAAAGCCTAATGTAAAAGACGCCACTGCAGCTTAAAGCTAATTTGGGTGTACGTCACTTATTAAAACAGACAATTTATGGCATTAATTTGTAGTTTCTGGTAACCAAAATCAGTTCAGTTTAGTCGCAATAATAAAAACTCTCTTCCTAATACGTCGAACACATCACGTTCCGTGAAAGACTAAAATTCAAACTGAAGCTTACCTTGATGAAGAGTAGAGTTCAGTTCCAAAACAAAAAGTGTCAAAATAGCTGCAGGACAAGCTAAAACCATAGCCACATCACGGACCAAGCGATATTTTACCTTAACAACTACATTTCAAAGCGTTTTCTTCACCCCGTTGCAAACCACTGTGTAAAATTCAAACGTTTGTAATCGAGGCGGTTTTGAAACTTTTACGTCAGCAAAGAGCAGCAGAGCGCGCGCAATGTTGGTAAGCGCGGTAACCATCAGAAACCGGACAAAATGAAATTGTTGATTGCAGGATTTCGCAAGATAATTTTTTCCCAGCTCAATACATTTTTCACGTAATCGAATAATAGCCCCGTTTTGAATTTCTCAGTTACTTTTTTTTTACATTTTCGAAGGAGGTCGTTTTGGTAAAAGGGTTTGCACACTTGCTGACGTCAGGTCGCCATGATGCGTGACGCAAACTGGCTAACTGTCGGATTTTGTCGGAAGGTTTCGTTAGCTTACGAACAAAATCGAGGAAAACTCGAGCACTAGAAAAATATGGAGGGTATGTAGCCTTGACAAGGAAAGCAGCATAATGGCACGCGTCTAATTTTTAGGTTAAAGGAGTGGAAAAGTAGTTAATACAGTTCTGGTCTTTTCAGTGGCTACTAGGTCTCGAGCTTATAAAAACGTAAACGTTTTCATGGGCAATGCAAGTAAAGTCTGATTTCTTATGGAAGACTTCTTTCTCCACTGTGAAATAGCTCAGTGCTGAAACAAGAACGGGCATTAACAAAATAGAAAAGCGACGGAATTATTAACACCACCGTTGATTCAGTTGCAAATGCAAGAAAAAAATGTTTATTTGATTTTCCTACAAGAGATTCATAATCATAAAAAAAGCGTACAAAACGCCCGTGTTGCCTAGTATATCATATTGATTAGAACTTCCCTCGGTGGAAACAACTAGATGATGCTAAGTGCAGTCTAGACTGCACACAGTATATACTGTTCAGATATATGTCAGTAAAAAATAAATTATCTATTTACAAGGAATTTACTCTGCATTTGTCTACATTATATAGTGTTACATTGAAAATGTCAAGTATGAGTAAAGCCCCGTCCACAGTACACTATAAGCAGTCTCTCCCTTCCACAAGGATAGTCGAGGAAGAAAATCGCCTATCGAGTGAAAGGGCGCGTGTGAAGATTCCACGCGACGGAAGATATTCGCTAACGCCCTCCTTGAAAGAAAAGGGGGCTGCTCGTGATTTTTTTTTTGTTTTTGTTTTCGCCCTCCAGAAAACAAATTAGCTCCGTTTTCAAAGACTCATCGGTCACTTTTGCGGTGCACAAGACTACAATTTTACGCCTCTGCATTTCAAAGAGTACGTTCGAAAATACCAAATTATCGCGTTAATTTCAGTCGTCATTTGCAAGTGGATGTAAGGACAAATTGTCTACAAAAAACTTTGTATGTATCAAAATATATATTCAGTGAATTCTTCCTAACACGAACACGCGCTACTAACTGTCTAACCAAAAGAAGTGCCCATAAGAGAAGTGTCTTCAGCGAAGGTGTAATCAATGGAGGCGTCCAACATAGAGAGGTGCCACAACAGACGTATACAAAATGGAGAAGTGTCAACTTAAAAAAAAAATGTCTGTGTTTAAGCTAAGGACTGGAGTACTACAGGGACGAATAACACGTGTTCGCCTTAGAAAAAGGTCCAGTCTGAGGCTGGCTTACATGCGATCAGAAACGAAAGCGGACGATCGCTAAATAGCTGGCTCAGCAACTCATATGGATCATCTGGAAACAAACACTCTCAACCGTCGGCAACCATCAAGCGTTGATCACAAGAAATAGAACCCATGCTGTCTTCCCTGACATCGAAAGCGATAGCGCCATTAAAGAGTTGTAAATATTCCCCCCCCCCCCCCCCACAATACGTCCTTAGAACCTTATAGAGAAAGGAGCCGTGGATGGGGCCTAAGACAAGGTGTGGTGACGGGGTCAGCTGGAGTTGCCGCCAAAAGTGCTGATTGGTACTTTTCCACTGCTCAGATTATGGATCATGGCGGCGATCTGTGCCTGCCGATCCAGCTCGGACTGTAGTTCCTTAATTGCAACTTCTCGCTTTTTTATCACGTCTTCGTTCTGTCGGCAAATCAGTTCCAATGACGACAGCTGCAAGCGTGTCAAGAGAAGAAATGTAAGTGTAATTATTATCTTATAGCATCATATCATAAATCCTTTTCGCGCCCAGTGTCGCACTAAGCGCGAATATTATCTTAACTTATCTCATATGGCGTCTCCGAAACAAAACAAAACAAAAAAAATGGTACGGGAATGCTCTTTCTAGATTTAAAACAAACGAACGTCATGGTCTTGTGGGTAAGTGTGGTGGACCTGTGGTGGAAAAGATAGTAACACAGGACACTTTGCTCCCCTCTGTCTTTGTATACTCAGGTGTGTGAATGTGTAACTGACAAGCCTATAAAATGCTGGCAAGACTGACAAAAACCCGGCTGTAAATCTTTTGCGCTCGCCTTAACCAAGGCACTGATCCTGGTGTCTTGGTGTATAGTGAAAATATTTCTGTGCAGAAAAGTAATCATTTCCCTTCCTTTCTTCTCTGCCCCTAAAAGCAAAACATAGCAGCACCAACCTTATGAGCTAACTCCTTTCGCTCTTTGTCCGCTTTTGTTAAATCACTTTTCAGGGATTCGTTTTTACTTTGCAGTTCGTCGATATTCTTTTCTCTCTCCTTGGTCTCCTCCTCTTGTTTCTGAAGTGTTTTACGGAGTTCTGAAAAAAGAAAAAGCAAAAATCAAAGAAAAACACTTGTTGGGTTGTCTTTACATCTGAAAATCAATCTTCTCTGTAAGTACAAAAGAGCAATTACCCTGGGACAACATCGGGTTTTTCCTCCGGTTGTTCGGGAGATTGAAACAGGCGAAAAACTAGATTTATAACAAACTAAGCAACAAGTACACAACCCTTCCCTTATTAATTTTTTTTTCACTAGTGTTCAGGATACAAATGCACTGGTCATTGAGCGAGCGACTTCAGTGTTTGTGTACGGAGCTTCTGGTGAAGAAAACGTTCGAAAACTGCTTGACACCTATTTTTGTGGCATTTCGTTTTCCCTATCAGGGAAGCAAAACGACCACCATTAACATCTCGAACGTTGAAACCATGTAATAACGAAAGCGCGTTGTTATAACACCCTCGAGAACTGTACCCTGACATTTGCTGTCCTTCTCCTTCAGTTGCTGTACAACCTTCTTTCGTTCTGTTTCGAGTTCCTGGAGCTGTTTTGTCGTGCTAAGGAGAGAAACATAAATATATTAGGGTGTCGTGAACTAAGAATGGGAGAAGTAATACCAACAAAGATCACACTTTATTTAAAATATTACAAAACTACAGTTTATATGTCCTTCTAAGAGGTGCAATGAAAAAACGAATGTGCTCAATCACTTGGTTTTACCCACCATCTCGTTCAAACGTTTTGTGACTTTGAATGGGTGTATTTATTGATTGTATTTGCGGTTATGATCATTTTCCACTACTTTCGGCATTTTATTAGACTGAAAAAAAGCAACTGACGTTAGAAAGGTTTCCAATTTCTGTGACTTTTTTACCAACGTACTGGGTTACATACCATTCTGGGCTACGTTCCTAAAACAAATCAAAACCGATACACAAAGTGTTGAATACGCATGATAATAAGTATTACCAGTCATGTTGACTCTTAAGGTTGTCGTTGTGTCTCCTCAGCATCTCATTTAAGTCTGACAGCGCTTTGTGCTCGTCTTGAGCCGCCATAAGACTCCGCTGACTCGTTTCCAGTCTGCAAGTAAGAGAATAAAGATCGGGGTCCTGAAAGGAAATGCAGACTGGAAGCCGTTAAAAATGGGTTTAAATGTTTGATTGTGAATGGGCCAAACATGTTCGAAGGCTGGTGGTGCTAACATGACGTCGACATTTAAGTAAACAAACAAACAAACAAACAAACAAACAGTTTTTACCACCTCTTTGACTTTCAATGCTGATTTTCACGCAGTTTGCAATAATCCAAAATCAGTCAAATCCACATTTTTGTCGCGGGTCCGAAACGTGTAAAAACTAGAATTTATTTTACCTCTGCGACTGTTCAGCAAATGCGATCTTTAGCTGCTCGTGCTCCTCTTCAACAACCTTCAGGTTTTCATTGTGCCTCATCAAAACCTCCATCTGAAAATACAAACCAAAAAGAAAGGCTTCAGTAGACAAATCATTGGTATGAATTAGATCAGTATTGCAGATACAACGGGGAAACTAATCAACACGAACACACAAGAACATATGTACCTCTTTTGTTGCTGCCTTTTGAGCCTGGAGTAGTTCGTTTATCTGTAGAGAAAAAAGATTTTACACACGAAATACAATGTACAGAAGACCGAAGACGGACCATTTCTCTCGTGTACTATGCGACAGGAACCAAATTACATGTAGGTAATTAAAACTGTCAAAATACCGTAGTTCTAATGAGACGTGGTTTTGTCAACTCCAACTTCATTTACAGAGAACTGTAACCCTTACATTCCTGGCAAAAGCTTTTTGTTTTTTGCTGTTGTTCATTATTAATATTATTATTATTATTATTATTATTATTATTATTATTATTATTATTATTATTATTATTATTATTCGACGTCAGGGTTTGTCACCCAAATGCTGAAAGCTATAGGGACCTGGAACCGCAACAAATTTATCGGATACATGAGAACGAGAAGAAGCGGCAGTACGCAAGCAGAGTTGTTGATATTGAGCAAGGAACTTTCACACCGCTGGTATTTACAACCACGGGTGGAATGGGGAAAGAATGCCGGATGTTTCATAGCCGCCTAGCCGAGCTAATCGCTATCAAGAAAGGAGAAGATTACGCCAAGACAATCTCCTGGATTCGTGCAAGAACTTCCTTTGCTCTTTTGAGATCAGCGCTAATCTGCCTTCGTGGATCACGAACAGTTAAGAGGGTCTCATGGGACTTAAAGAACTCTGACATTGAAATTGAAGCAACCGAGGGAGCCATTAGATAGGGACTTTTGATTGATTTTATTATTTATTCCGAGTTTCACGAATGAGCGCCACTAGGATATATATACTTTTAACTATTGGAATATTTTATTACCTTTTCATAAATCATTTGTTATTTTTAACCTATTGATTGATTTGTAATGCAGATTATCATTACTATCAACAATAAGAAGAAGAATTAAGAATTAAGAAAAGAATTTTACTTCTTAAAATATTTTTTTTAAACTAATAATTTGATTGTAATTTCTTAGCATCTTATTCTTATCTGTCCATTGTATTTTCACTATGACTATCAATAAAGGTTATTAATTATTATAATTATTATTATTATTATTATTATTATTATTATTATTATTATTATTATTATTATTATTATTATTTTAAGTCATCGAACTTCAGTTGCTTATTCTCCAATTTTCAATCGATCGCATTAGCCTGCTGGCTTCCATAAATTCTGGTGTCGAGGCTCTCTTAAAATCCCAAAAGAGAAGGAAGCAGAACTAATAACGCTTTAGCATTCCTCACCAGAAGCTGATTTCACTCACAGAAAAATGGATACATATCTGAGACAAGTCAATTACGAACCTGCTCCGTTTGTTTCTCCGCCTTCTTTTCTGTAGTCTGTAACAGCTGCATTAACTTGGCACACTAAGAGAAACGAAACCAGACAACAAGTAAATCCCTGGCCAACTTAACTGTTAATACCGAGTACTATAGAAAGCATCGCCATACCTCAGCTTCAGACTGTGCCCGTCGACACCTGTATTGCGAGATCAGACGGTCAGCTTGAGAAAGAGCAAGAGCTTTTGCTTCTAGCAGATCCTGAAGATGACTCTCTTTGGTCTGAAATTAAAAAAAAAAGGTATTAAAGCGTTGAGTAGGTGTTCAAAGAAAGAACGAACGAAAGAGGAGCGAAAGGAATGAAAAGTGAAAGACACTTACCTCCAAAGCCGCCAATTTAGCCTCGTAAATATCCATGATTTCAGAAGCGTGGGGATCTGGCTTGATCTACAATAAAAAATCGAGGAATAAAACAGACGATTCATTTGATCGCTTTGGTATCGCTTGAAGTGCTGCGTCCCGCTAGTAAATGCTTTTTGACCCACGTTTCTCATTTCGTAGCAAGGAAATAAACAAAAGTAAACGTCCTCTCTGTGTCTCAGAAGCAACAAAAGACAACCTTAAAACATTCACCATCAGTTATAACTAAGAACTTCTCTTTTCATAAAGGAGATGTCAGATGAAGTATAGACTGTTCTACAGTAAACCGTCCATTGCCATACTTGTTGGAGATCGTTTTCGGTAGCAATGTAGCCGCGCTGTAATTATTGAAAGAATATTTGAGATCTGAGCTCTATATGAAATAAGAGAAACAACACGCATCCTTTCATACTTTACTGACAATAGGCCTTGTTCATGTATACGTCAGACTCGGTAATTTCAACCCCGAGCCTCGATTAAGAGTAAGCCAGGGAACTTTCTTGTTACAGAAACCCAAAGCAGCAAAGATTAATGCTCACACAAAAGCAGTGTCAAGTTTTCAAAAGTTTGCAAAGAAGTTTGTACAAACGACTTGGGGGTGAATTTTTAGATGGCGAAGTACACTGTAACATGAACTTGGTCACCACATTGGGATTTCTACCCAAACGTATGCATGACGCGCTTGATGATTTACACTTTGAAATCAAATGTTGAACTTGAATGCAAAGTTCCTGGGGAAGTTTACACGGACACCCATGTCCGAGCACAATCTTGCTTGCTCGATGATCAACTTTTCTACAGTACCACCTTTTGATCATGGTTAAACAATTTAGCCAATATTGTAATGAAAGCAAACCTCTAATCCAGACTTCATCTTCTCAATCAATGACTCGATGTTTGCATCGTGTTGCGAATTTTTGACAGGAGCTTTGATTCTCACAGGAACATGGTCCAGGCCTACTGAGCGTATAGTGGCCGCGTTTCGACTGTTCGCCAAGGAGACTTGGTGCCGAGGTGATGTTGGGGGACTAAGCTCTGTGTCATTGGGTCGTCTTAAGAGCGCCATCTCCTCTTCGCGAGCCGCATTGTTGGACGCGATTAAGTCTCCTAACCTGTAATCATTGAGTTACAACCAATTTTCATATAAAGCTGTGACTTTTCAGTTTGTGACACCATTTTAAATAAAGCTATTGGGCACTAATTTTCTGAAGTGCCGTTTATCATTTTTGCATAAAAATGCTCTGATTGTTGAGCCTGTCAATCAAATCCGATCCAGAGTGTGACCATTCGGAAGATTTCTACTGAGCATTTATTTCAATGAAAGCTGTTGTGCAGCACTTTACCTGGTGCTGTTCAAAAAGGAAATTGTCAAAAAAAAATTGCTAATTCGTATTCAGGCATTTTTTTTCGCAGTAAGTCTCCCAATAACTAACAGAATTGCGCTGTGCCATTGCGAGGCGAGTCAATTTTAGTGCAGATGTCACACTAGACAAAGACAGGGACTTCAGGTTCAAAGAAGGATTATAAATCATCGTGTATAAAAAAAATCCATGCAAAAAAGAAAAACGAAATATTTAGAGAGTAAATCCACATCACCCGCAGGTTGTTTCCATATAGGTCTTTTATTTCAAGATCAAATTGGGATTTGGAAAGACGGGTTTTTCTGGAAGGTAGATACGGATCCTCGGAAATCTACTTCTCAGATATCTTTCTCAAGCAACCATGAAAAAAACCATCAAAAAACTTACCAAATAGCCTGGAAGTCTGGGAGGCTGGTGGCTTCACTCAAAATACGCAGAGCTTTTTGAACACCGTCACGTGACTCACTAGCCATCGAGCGTGCCAGGAATGGAACTAACCGCTGGTCTTGTAAGACGAAAGCAAGTTGCTCCTGTGGTCAAAGTGGTAAAGACAAAGATATTTAGGGAACAAATATATTGAATATCGAATATACGCGTTGAAAAAAAACAGCCCTCTGGACACAAAACGAAGAAACCTAATGGCTGGTTTTAAATAAACATAAGAAAACATGTCACTCATCATAATTATTTTTGTTCTTCCGTAGGCAGACATGGTACTTTGAAACTTTTTGGAGGCAAACCAAGATTTAGTGCCTCAGTGAGCTTAACTTGGTACTTCAGATCAACACTTCAACTCCCATCTGATAAACTAAGGTTTAATATGAACGTTGAGAATCTCAATGTGTGTCAGCTGAGATCGTCAAATTTTGTCATACAGAGAAAATATGGTAAATGTTTTACAGACAACTGAGAAACACACGCCAATTCCGCTATCGTTCTTAAGAATTCGCAATGGAGAAAAATACACCTCTGGGTGACCATTTCTTCCCACTCCCACACGGGCGTTTGCCGAAGTTAATCCTTGAACGACACGAAACTGCTGTCGGGCTCTAACGTGGGCAATTTTTCTTCAACTTGCAACGCAATAATTTATGAGGAAAGGGGCATAGCGAGGCACGTTGAGAAATGTAAGTTACAGTACATGCAGCATCCCGAGATGCTGCAAAACACAAAGTAATTTACCGTCGCGAGAAAAAGGACGTAGCAAGTTGTCCTAAACGTAGACTCGAGATATCTGCGAGATGAGTTGCACCGTGTAACATGTATTTTGCAACTTCCATCTCAAATGTGCTTGTCAGTGCTCATTGCAAGATGCAAGTGACATTTTTCCCGAAACAGCAGCTGAACTGAAGCCACACACCTTTAGTCCTATCACGTCATTCTTCAGTTTACACAGCAAGTCTAAAATCTGAAGTACCACACTAACACCCTCAGAACTGCAAACATAAAACAAATAACCAATACTGTCAACAGATACCCATGCATAGTACAAACTAAATTCCCTGTGTGAATCTGATTTTTCGATTAAGTGGTGAGACACGTTACCACAGCCACTTGACTTCTTTTTGTAGATATTCTGACAGTTCTTGCATTTTTGCCATTTGGAATGGAAGCTGCCAGTAAGTCTTAAAAAAGATACATGTACGCGGGGGGGGGCGGGGGGGGTACTTCCTTATATACGCTATATAGGTATGTGCCGCCCGATAGGGTAGGGTTTTTGAGGTGCTCAGTCCTTAAATAGGGTATCCTTTTCGGTGTTTTTTGATATTGTGATCCTTAGATGTTCCTTAGATAGGGTCACTAAATTGCAGTATCCACCTCAACGCGCAAAACGAAAAACATATGGTCTGTTAAAACCGTACTACACGTTATAAAGTTTAACAAAGCGATTTTAAAAGGACGTTTATAGCTTGTGTTGGCACTCCTCACCGCCTAGTTACAGAATTATGAGTTATCTTGTTTCCCTTAAATAGGGTGCCATTTCTTGGTTTTGGGCCTTTAAAAGGGTATCAATTCTCGATTTTCTACCTTTAAATAGGGTCAGGGCTTGAGAACCTTGGTGGCACACACCTATCCTAAATTGACGGGAGTAACCCCCCCCCCGGGCATGTACTTCAAAAAAACAGGAAAGAACCTCAAACTAACCAAAATTGCTGTCAAGTAGTAACAGTACATCGTGTAACACTGTAAATGTAAATGTCGCATGAAACTCCACCAATTGACATACTGACGTACCTCCAAGATACTGCCACAGTGCTTCGAGTTCCCACACTGTTGTGCTGATACTGGTATTCCAGCAGTTTCCACCAATCATCAAGCTTTAAATTTCCCAACACAACGCTCTTCAGGGAATCCTCAAAACAGAGGAGTTACAAAAGTCAAGGAAGAACACTTAAATCTACAAAAAAATTAAATTAAGGAAGGTGTGGAAGAGCAGGTCACTAAGTAAACCACATGGCTGGTGCTTTATTCCAGTTTTGGCGTGAAGTTAGCAAGAAAATTATCCGTTCAAACTCTGAATTTGATTAGACAATTACTACTCCCCCTGGATGGGATTAAGCATCTGGGTGGAGAGAGACAGTTTGAAGCAAAAATTGTTCTCTAGGGAAAAAATGATGGTAAAGACAAACCTTGAATTGCCAACTTTCAGATCTATCAAAATTCCAATGGACTTATTACATGAGCTAGTCCACAATGCCTTGATGATTATTCATTAAATGAATTGACACGATTTAAAGAAAAAGGATATCACTTAGAACTTCCAAGGCCTTGTTGATCTGTGCACACTTTTGTTTTAGTACAGAGCCATCAATCTCTGTTGGTGGTACTAGTAACTGTGTCAGTACAGGGATTAAATCTGATGTGCGGGGTGACAACTGATCCAAGAGACCACCATCAACAAGTTCCTGGTATAAACAACAATAACAAACAACAACAAACAGCCATTTGAAAATAATTTTATTTTATTAGAGTCCTATATTTAGGTAGAGTAATACCATATTTCTAGACCTACATTATGGCCAAATAGACCTAGTAAGTCTGATTCATCAGCCAGACTCGCACATAGCCAGCTTGTCTGCTACTGTTAGTTTGGATTTTTAAGCTTGCTATGTTGAATTTGTATTATGTTTCCTTTTGACTAATAATTATTATTAACTGAGGTGGAGTGCCGCAAACCAACTTGAAAGCAAAGTGCATTTTCTAATCAATGTAAACAGAATTTCCTTAATTTTAAATCTGTTAAGGAACTTTTTTTAGCAAGACCAAATGTCAGCTTATTAGCGACTTAAAAATCATTGCATAACTGGCAACACCAGTGCCGTCTATAAATAGACAGACGGTGCATGTAGTTTCGAAGAACAAAATACAATTTAACAGTCATTTTGTTTAATCAAGACAGTGAAGTGATTTCCCTTTTTTCCCTTCTGTTCAAAGTTACATGTATTTGAAGGGGCTTTATGCCAACTTTTGCAACATAAAATATAAAATACATGAAAATGTTACTGAAGAAATCCGATGCTCACCTCGTAGATCTCCTTGATAAAGTCAAGAGCCTTTATGGACACAGTTGAGTGGGCGTCAGCTGACTGACTAGCCCAATATAAAACAACATTATATGCACTGTTGACATTTGGGTCCTTTGGTCTAGAGTTTGCAGGTGAGAACAAAGCTCGACAAACCACACTCCTCAAGCCAGTCACTGAACAGAATGTCAACAACAACTCAAATATCTGGTGAATAAAGACACAAATTTTGTTAATAGATTAAAACACTGCATAAATACTGGTGTTGAAAAAATGTATTACGTATGTCCTGCCGCAATAACATTTTGAGCTGTTGCAATCAATTATGTATGTTATTTCATGTCAGTGTTTACTTTTCTTGTTTGTGCACATTTACACAGTGGCAGATTAGTTAACAAAGGGGTAGCCTAAGGAGAAGTCCCAGCTCCCCCCCCCCCAATCCCTTAAGAAGTTTCCCATCATACAATTTTCACCATATGGTTCAGCACCAAGTTTTTGTTTCCATCTGAAGTCTCAGCCAGTGACAGCCTCTCTTCCTAAAGGCCAAGTAAGATGGGCAACACTTGCGTGCAACTAATGTAACATAACAAATGTTGTGTAATGCAGTTTGGAATTGTTGGTTGCACATATTACAATCTCAGCTACCAGTGAACTTCACCATCAGAATGAGAGGCAATCACTGGCTGAAATTTTGCCAGGAAACAAAAATGGCACTTATTTTGAATGTGTATAGACCAAAAAGATGCCTGTGCTTATTGGTGAGCCTGCTTAGCTTTTTCTCTACTACACAAGTACATGACACTTCCCCAATAACAACCTTGCAGTATGTATATTGTCAGCGGGGGAAATGAGCAAAACACAGCAGATGACAAAGACGGAAAAAGAAAATGCAAGGCATCCTTTAATATGGATAAAATACTTTACAGTATTCTAATAAGAGGATACTGTGAAGATTTGCAAGTGCACAAAAGCATGTACACTGTCTGTTATTAAAACCAATATTATAATTAAGGCTGTAATGACTTTTCTGTTACCTTGGCAGCTTCCTCAGCTTCATTTAAGTGAAGTAATGCCAAAATTTGTTCCAAATAGAATGCTAAATGTTCATGTCTAAAAAAAAGGTACAGAGTCATTTCAAATATTAAGTTTCAATTTCCAATAGGAATAATAACGTTATTTTTTAATTTAATAAAATGAAATGTATTTTACACATAATTTATATAAAAGATTAAGATTACATTTAAAAAAACTTTTTATACCTAAAATTAGTGAAAAAAGTTCATTTGTGATGGACTTACATCAGGAGAGACTGCTGAATCTTGGGGCTGGCCAGTAAGTCAACAAACAAGTCTACTGAAGACCGCCTCGTCATCGGACCTTCGCCATTTATTAGAAAAGTGAACACAAGTTGAAAGGTCTGGTGGATGTTCTTAGCATTGAAAAGCTGCTCAAAGGTGAATGGGAAAAGATATAACATTAACAAATTTAAATCAAATAAAAATAAATAATTTATATAATTATTTAATTAATTATTATTAATAATAAACACCAATAATTTTTTAAACTTTTTCACCTAATTTCTTAGAATTATTAATAAATACCTTCTCCCCCAACTGTTCATGAAGTGAAAGGCTCGTCAAAATGGACAAAGCAAACACAATCACCGTGAGGTTGCTGTGAGAGAGAAAAGCTATCAGAGTCCGATAAAGTGATTTGATGTTCTCCTGCAATAAAAAAGTGTTCAGGACATTAATGTAATGAGGCCCACTGCTGCAGTGCTTAGCGTTTCCATTTTTTGAATGTAATTTCAATCAGAATATTTACTAGTGGAGGGTTACCAGCTCAATAGCTCCTACTAAGCTCTGTAGCACATACAGTATTGAGATTGCTATTTAATACATGTATGTAGGTAGAATAATATGGTAGTTTGTGTGGGGACAATCGGACGATATTATGCTGTAATCGTTCTTGGGATGTAAACTTAATAATTAAGCCCATGGGTTTATATTCGGAGGGGGAGTGGGGGCTTATTATCAGCGGGCTTTTTGCAAATGAAATCTGGGGGGAGGGGGGCTGATATTTTGGAGGACTCATTATCAGAATTTTACGGTATGTTGATCCAATCAAATGATAAAGCACTTTGAATTTTGAATTTCCTGGCATTTTGTTGCTAAAAATAGTACAAAATGGTCAGTTTTGAGGTCCTCAAGGTATTGATGCAAATTAGTTTAAAGATTGCTTTCATTATTACATATATGAATGTTGTTAATATTATTATTGAATAACAATTTAATAAACAAATAAACATGTAGTGTACGGTACTTACCAATGCTTTGACGTGTGCCTGGATTGGCAAATTGTGTCGACATAGGTTTGTCAAAAGGCCAAGACAGGGTATGGTTAGCTCTGACTCAGGTAACTGTCTGTGGTGAAAGAATAAAAGGCAATAAATAAAATTATTGCCTTCATGCAGTCATTTCTCAGACTTAATAACTTCATAAACTTATTATGTGCTGTCTGGGAAAATGAGATGGTAGCAACTTTTTAAGAGGGCATTAAGCCTGTTAGCCAGGGTTACTTACAAGTACATGTATGTATGTTCAATTTCAAGCCTTTTTATGGCCTGAGAAAACAACTGATGTTTCACGAGGTCGCCAATTGAGCACTCACAAAACGACATCTGAGTAACGAGCGCAGAAATTCCATGCTGATGACCAGACACTACCCAAATCTTGGTAGTGCTTCTGATTGGTTGAAAGAAAATTCCAACCAATCAGAAGCACTACCAAGATCTGGGTAGAGACATGTTATCAGTATGGCATTTCTACACTTATTATTCAGACATCGTTTTGCAAGGGCTCAAGTGGCGACCTTGTAAAACGTCAGCTGTTTTCTCAGGCTAGCCTTTTTATGTCACCAGTTTGGGAGACAAAAAAAAAATTGGATTCACCAAATGACTGGAAATTGAGCCTCGAAACTAGTTACATGTAATTACAGCTGCTGTAGTAAAATTAAAATTACAGTGAGCTTAAGAACTTGTACTCACATGTTTGTGACCAGATATCTGATCAACTCTTCAACATATCCACTAGGTGCAGTAATCTTACAACCATAGGTGACTCTTTCGAGAAGTTGTAGACACTGTTGGTTGATAAAGAAGAAAATAAAAATTATACACTCGCAGGCATTTCAAAACTATAGAATACACCACCCAAATGCGTTACCACTCTGTTCTTGTTTGTCATGAATCAGGTTGGTATGTACCATGTAATGTACAGTGTACCTGTAAAATCATTTTTTCATTTGATGCAAGGTGATGCTTGTGAAGTACAGCTGCTAGGGTTGATGTCAAGTGATATGTGGTGTGAAGAACCTCTCTTGTTTCTGGATCATTTACTGGAAAAAATGAAATCATTAAACAGTAATATTCAGAAGCAATCATTAAAGTAGGAGTTCACTGGAACATAAGTCTCTCTTCCTTTCTCTTTCCCTCATTTCAGCAGAATAAAAAACATAATGTTGTACAGCCAACTACATGTACCTTCATTAGGCCTAACGCCTAATTCAAAAGTTATTGAAACGCTCCAAGTCAAGTAGATCATCTAGAAGGATCATATGCTGGCATTTTAAATGGGTGAGATGAAACTGAAAAAGACTGATATTGGTTAACCAAGTTTTGACAACCTGAACACAAGGCATTTTTTTAAGAATGTTCACTATCAGTGTAATAACAAACCACTTAAGTTGCCAACAACGATCTTTTTCAGTCCTAACTACCACTCCACTCTCACAGAATTAAAATAGGACAAGGCTTCTACAAAACAGAAGAACAACTAAAATAACCAAAACTAACCAAGATTAAAGAGCAGGACCATAGCCTTGTTATGTAGACTTGGTTTCACATTGTTCTCACTCAGCAAACCCACAAGAGAGGACAGACATTCTGCTGGGAGAAGCTCTTTGGGAGAAAATCCACGTAATGGTTTGCCTGATGAGGTAATGCCAATTAACACCTAAAAACAAATGATAGTTTAAACTCAGTAAATAAATCTGATTCATGTACTGTTTTGTTCTTAATTATCCCTTTTGTCATAGACTTTAAATGTCAAAAGCACGATTTAGAATATTTTTTAAATATTGTTAAACTCTGTGTACTGCTAAACCAGCCTGTAATTAAACCCTGTTTGAGATGGAAGGCTTGTGTGGTTTGCAGAAGTTTACATAATTTTAAGTAAGATTGCACTAACTTCTTTAATGTTACAAGTTAGGTAAACCATACAGTGGATTTTGCATGTGACGATTCCTACACACTGCTGGTATCAGTCATGCTGAAAGCCTTCTGTGTGTTGATAAAGAGAAAGATATCATCACACCTACAAGTAGCTCTGGCCAGGCATGTCCTCCAATAGTCTCCCTTTAACTCAGTGGTTAGCACATCATATAGGTGTGTCACCATGTCATGAGCATGAGACAAAGAAAAACAATCTGAGTCCTCAATAGGAATTGAACCCATGACCTTTTGTAGCACCAGTTGGATGCTCTAATCACTGGGCTACTGAGAGACTCATTGCCAGGAAAGTCATATGAACATATTTACTAGCCGAAAGTTCATTGTGACACAAGGATCAGCAGTGGAGAAAACAGACTGTGTATGATAAGGGAAGACAGAAGGCAAATTTTAAGCTTGGTTTTGAAATAGGAAAAATGCAATATTCAGAATGGGGCAAACACTGAAAAATATGCTGAACATTACATTTTCCTATTTCCTGACCAAGCTTCAAGTTTACCATCTCTCTTTCTCAATCAGCTCAAGAGGCTTAACTCCTGTTGAGGACTCAGATAATTTTCTTGTAGTCCCATTCTTGTTTTTGTCATACTGAATATGGTTAACTCAAGTTACACTGCATTACACATATCTCAGTCTCTCTTTTTGACTCCAGTAGAATCTGACCTATTTTATGGCACATTTTTCTAATATATGGCTATTTATATAGCCCATTTTTCTAACAAATGAATGCTGGATAACTGGGCATACATGTATCTCAGAGATACGGGCATTTGATTTCTTTTATCATAGTACCCCGGACCTTAGTAATATAAACTTCTGTAAAGTTTCATGTGGAGTTCCACCAAAAGAAAAATCACAGAAAACAGAGAAAATAACCAAACTGCTGTATCAGGGACAACAGACACAGCTAGACAAACGCGTAACGTCTACGATATTTTATCCAGAACACTTTCGTCTCTGAATTCAGCCATAAACATTACATTATATGGTTTCCACGGGATGATTTCGTGACCTAGGGTGTCTCAGGTGATCGTAGACTATGTGATGTCTGCTGAATTGAACCATGAACTCGTGTGAAGCCTCCTTGGTCAGGAGGCCATGATCATGTATTCGAATCTCGCTGAAGTTTGATATTTGTTTCTGGCCTTTCTTAAAATTGTTCAAGCAACTTCTATGTCAAAATAAAAGGACCTTTAAGTTATTAAAAGCAAGTCAAGCTTACATCAATTTGTCGTTCAAGATCCTTGGTATTTTGGTCGGTCGTGTGACTTCTGTACTGGCAAAAGGCGCTGGAGAGTGCCTTCAAACACGCCGTCACATCCAGCGACATATCCAGCTGGTGAAGACAGACCTTCACGGGCCACAAAACAAAGGAAAAATCAGCTGAAATCAGACGAATTTCTTGCAAAGTTTACAAATTTAGCGGAAAATAAAAATACTGTTAGTTTCAAATTCCCGCGCATAAAATTTGCGCATCATTACTAATGGAAACCGCTGTGCAGTGAGCTGTGCGATCGAAAGAGGAAGTGCGAGATTTAGTAGGTAAAATTAATTTTGCGAGCGTCATATCATCATATTGTCACAGTGACAGAAAAACGGAAAAAAAGAACATGGCAATAATTTTGAGATTTTTTATTCTCGTGAGTTCTAAAGACCGAGGAGGTAAACCTATGGTTGCATGATTCCTACTGGCAACCGGCTCTGAGCTCTCGGATCTGAAATGCAGTTTTGCACAAAATTAATTAGGGTTGAGGACTGCTAAGTATTAAAAGCAAATTGCATCCGCTTCTTCGGCCATAATTCTGCACAGACACTTTCTGAACTTCCGGTTCAGTGCTCGTGTGCTTTCGTGCTGGGCGAACCGATCAAAGAGCGCAAAATTTAAGCAAGAAAATTCGCGCGCGGTTTCAAGAACGAGAAATTGAGAGGGGGGGTGGCTGGGGGGCAGCCAGGGCAGGAGAAACTCGCAAATGTCAAATATGTAATGTAATAGCAGAAATAGACAACTGGTCATACAACATCTTGCCAGCCGTCTGAACGTAGAACAAGAACTGATACAAAAAAATAGGTTGCATTTGTCAGTCTAACATGATGAATCTGAAATTTGAAAAAGTCAACCGATACGGCGGCTAAATCAACTCTGAATAGTGAAGGGTGCTTGCATTTAACATAATCTTAACTGCCGCGCCCATTGGCAGGTATTTGTTATGCCAGACGACCACAGTCAACGCTTGGTTCGCATGCAAAACATTTATACATATATATATACATATTTTTTTTTTTCATGTACATGAAAAATGATAGATCATGGTAATGTGACCTACGTGGCAGAAAAAATACTCTAGAAAAGCGTATACTCTCGTTTTGAAAAGAACAATTGGTTTTTCTTCGAAATTTTAAGTGTTTGGTGTACCTGTTGCTGTTAGACAACTTTACTTATACTGGAACAGACCACAAGTGTTACCTCATAATGTATGCATGATGACCCAGCCTTCTCTTCTCTTTCATATTTCATGTTTCACTTTTTATTTCTTCCTTTGAAAAAGCAATACAACAACCGATGACTATTTCCATATTCGCGAGCAAAACTCATGCACCTTAATGAGACAGACATAAGCTTTGATAGGCACCACTGAAAAGAGCAAGCTAAGCTTGCATAACAAGGGCAGGCGCAAGAGAAACCCTTCTCCTTGACTGCGATGAGATGAACGGCAAAATGACAGCCAGTTTAATCGCCATTTGCTTCCTTTGTCTTGCACTTGGAGCGCAAGCTCAGAAAAATGGATTTCGCGGAGGTTCAAAGTCGTATGAGGTTCATGTTGAAGCGAGTCCTATGGGAACAAATCTCCATTATGAGTTGCCGGAGTCTAAAGTGAAAGCAGCCTCAAAACAAGACTGGCTGGTAGACAACGATAACGCAGAGATGCTAGCAATGAACAGCCCTGTATTGGCTACAGTGAATGTCAAACACCCCAAGTTTAGCATGAAAGGACAATGGCCTGGTTATAAGACGAGCTTCAAAGTGCCTAAAGACGTTAGCGTGGCTTCAAAGAGAAATGATTTCTCTAAGTCTAGGCATGGAAAGCAAGAGAAAGTAGGTGAAAAAGTAAAACAACACAACGCGGACCTTTCTGAGGATGAACAACCTAAAACAAAACAAACAAAAGCTAATAATGAACCCTTAGCTTCCGGAGATATACTTGCAAAAGTTGCGGGACAATTTCTTAAACGGAGAAAACTCGGAAGAAAATCAAATCACGAAGGTAGCTTGGAAATGCTAAACATCACGAGACTTCTCCTTCCAATCGGTTTGAAGAATGTTGATCTGAAAAATCCACACATTAGCAAGGCCATGAAAGGAGTAATAAAAAACGCCAGAAAAGTGGTGAAAGAAGCAAAGAACGTCCTAAACGATGCTGCGAGTTTTATTACACGGGTACGCAAGCTTGTCAAAGTAACAAAAGACCACACGAGCACGAACAGAAAAGCAGTCAAGGCTAGCGTTGTTGCCAAGGAAACGGAGAAGACAGGTTCAAAAAATTTCTCCACGAACGCTTCGAAACATCCAGTGTCTTCAACTCAACACGAAACCAAAATAAAGAACGGGAGATTACAGGTTGAACAGACTGCTAAAACAAATGACTTGAAAGGGCGGCAAAATCTTCAATCAAACCCGCTTGATCAAAAGCACAACACAAATGCGAAACAAGGAAACGAAGACAAAATAATTAGAAGAGAAAAAGAGGACACCAATTTAAGAGGTGTGTCAGAACAATCGTACCGTATTCTACCAGAAAATGAAGAAGCCCGTAAAAAGGAAACAAAATCACGGGTTAAAAAACGAGGGCTTCCAGATACATTGGAAAGCATTCTTTCGACCATCAACGGTCTAAAAAATCTCTTAAAGTATCATTGAAGACAACGGGGTAACTGTCTACGGCACTGACTTTATCAGTGATATTTTAACAGTCATAGTTCGGTATAACCGTAGGCCGCACGCGATCAAGAAGGGGAAAACGTGGAATTTCTACTCAGTTTAATGCAGTGCACGTACAGGGATTGTGTAGCAAAACTTGTATAGTGTACCCCCGAGTTACTTTCAACTTTGCGTAACACAAGTGTCAGAGATACCACAGCTGAGGGAGAAAGTCACTCTCAGATCAATAACTAATCAATGAAAAATATTCCGTGTTTGTTTCCTTTAAGTTTTGGCTTTTGTGCTTCTTCACCTTTGTGCTTAAAATTAGCCTTCGAAAATATTTTCAACGGAAAAAAATGAAATCATCGAATGATTTTTTTTTAAATCCTGGACTGGCACTAATCAATTTCCGAACAACTTGGAACCTGATCATGACTGAGGTGGCATTAGTAGATATATCAAACGCTCTTGTCAGTGTGTCTCATACAGAAGGAGAAACCCCCCTCCTACTAACTTCGAGCAGTTCCAGCCTGTTTTCGGGCAATTTTCCTCGTCCACTTGGGATTCAGACTCCGCTGACCATTTTTACCAATTCATTTCTCCTTGAATGTCTATGAGGTATTGGGTCTAACAGCGCTAGGATTACCGGTATCTCGTAACTTAAAACCGCACCAACGCTGTCCAATCATGAGATATTTCATTTTTATTTCAAGAATTCCTAAACTACGTAGTTGTAGACATTTTGAAGTTACTTTTCAATTCACAAATAAAGGGTTTTTATCAATCTAGTTATTATAAACATCTATTTGTAACCAATACACTAAAATTTAAAACTCTTTTACAGTCTAGGGATAAAGAGGAACAATAAAATGCTCATCGTTTCTTTGCAGTTTGTACTACTGTTCTTATCTACTCCACTCCCCTCCCCCCCCCCCCCCCAAACACGTCTCATAACCGCGGATTAGTGTCTCCCACAAAAAGCCCTTGGAGACCGGGAAGCTGGTCGGAATTAAAACGAAAACAAAAATCCCACCCTTATAGACAGTATTTTTTGCTTACACCAGTGTGATTCTCCTTGACCGGTACACTTAGAAAAATGCAAAATGTAAATGCTTTGTCTGCAGTGAACTGTAACCGTTTTACACGTAAATGGAATAGAGTTTGACACTATTTGATTACATTTTAACCTACGCGTTTTCTACATCTGTTTGCAAACGTTCTGTCAGTTCTCACAGACTGGCTTGTTGAAACGGAAGCCTGCATACATACATACCTTTTAATTAATGACGAAAACTTTGCTCAGTGGTCAAGGCAAGATGTATCGCACTGCTGAAGGCAAGTACCATTAAAACATTTTACATTGAACCTGCTATGTAAGTGGCTATGAGACGAACCCCAATCAGTGCCATGAAGGGACCCTGCATACTCCCACCCACCTCCCCCCCCCACCCCCGACCATCCTTTCCACCTGATCTCATTTTTCATTCTCAGTTATTCCTCTTCATCCCACTCTACGCTGCACAAAATTCCCAAATGTTCAACACATAAAACAGAATGCCAACAGCACCTTTTGAGTTTGCTCAGCAATACAAGGCACTAACCAGTCATTCTCTACTTACAATTATCATCATAATCTATAAGCAAATTCATGCAAAGAACAACAAAAACGCACCTCCCGCATCTCCCTTGGGAGATGTGTTTCTTGTGGCCTGTCATAATCTACAATAGCTGACATGTTTATATAACAATAACACAAAATTATACTACTTTTTGGAAATTAAAGTTACAATAAATTTAAGCAATCTTACTTCTAACAAAAATCACGAGTTGCACATGTACAAATAATACCAACTCCTACCACCTCTCAAAATATAAAAGAAAAACATACAATATCAAAACTAACACCAGAGCTATGTAACCAGTTTTTGTAGCCGGCTAGGACTAGACAAAATAATGCCCTGCTCTTCCATTCTTACAAACACCCTGCCATCTAATTGACATGAGTTTATATTTCCTACAATTATCTAGAAGACTAGATACATATACATAATGACTCAAAACAGGTGAAAGAACTATGTCAAGAAACCTGCTACAGAAATCAAGTATAATCGGAGACTTGCCTAAAACCTGCTTTGTAATTCTTATCTCACAGTTTATTCTAGAATACTGGCTTTTCAGGGCTCAGTGAGCACCCTTTGCAGATTCCAGTGGGCATGTTTCCACGAAAAAATGCACCAAAGATATTTGAACTTCTCACAAACAACTCCAGTGATAGATCAAACTTATAATGGAATTCCTTTACGTTTGCAGTAAAACAAAATAGCTGTAAAATGATTGTTCGAAAAAGCTGCCCAGTGCCGAAAAGTCAATTTTAACTCTCTTCAATGGGAACATCGACTGCTTTGGAAAAAGATTGTGCATGACTACATTTGATGTATTTGTGCGAACTGTATGTGCCAATATATTCTTAATTACAAAACTCTGGAATGCCGCATTCAAGAATAACCCTGATATCTATGAATGATGTGTGTTATAACTTTCCTTCAATACCCAAAATAGTCAGTGTGATAGCTGCAATAATAATGGCCAGCACAAACAGCAGCAACAGGCACATCTTCTTGTTTTGCCACCACATCTTTCTACGCAACCTTGTGGCATGTGTGTGGAAAACCTGTGACTGGTAACAGAGATAGAAAACATTAGAAAAATAGTACCTTAGCCCATTCAGGGTGTAGAGGTTTATGGTGCTGTAGTGATTAGCACATCACACACACATGTAAACATAATTCATTCAAAACAAGAGCAAAGATTTACAATAAAAGACATGAAATAAAAAAAAAAGTGTCATGAAAGGGGGACAAAAAGTTAACGTTGTGTAAAGAGACCCCCTAAAAATACAAAGAACTTCTAACTACAACACAACAGTGAAAACCTACACAAACAAACTCGGTAGTTATAAGATTGACTTTATATAATAGGACTTAAATGTGACTTATCCTTTCCTTTGTACTCTCAGGCAAAATAGCAGTTGCCCCTCCGCAGTCCCCCATCCTCTGCTAAATGTTTGGCCTTTTCATAGCTTTTGATAGAATATCAAACTTCCTTATGTGGCCAGATAAAGGAAGTGAGCAGGATCTTTTAAATTTCAGGATTCCCAGTGCAACAAAAGTTCAAACTGGGAATTATTATATCAAATTTCCCCTAAATTTGCTCGCAAATACATGGAAAACAAACTCCAGCACAGCAGATTTTATCTGATTTAAAATAGCTTGTTCTCAGATATTTTCATCCACAGGAACAAGAGGAAAAATGCCTTTACCATCATGAAGTGTGTTTTATTTCTTGATTGATAGTAAAAAAGTGTAATAGAATGGGAATTCTGCTTGTCTTTGTGTTATAATTTTTCCCTTAAGCCTTTCACTCCCAAGAGTGCCTAAAATCAAAATTCAACACAAATCCTACACTTAATTTTGTAAAATACTTAAATATAAACAGTACCACAGGAAAGTACTGCTCAGTAGCTTTCATTTAAATGGTCACACCATAGGATTTCATCCACAGGCACAAAAGTTAGAACCACACTGAATGTCTCCTTAATAACTGACTCTGGGTGTGAAAGGGTTAAAAGTTAAAAGTTCACAAGACTCCTAACATAAAATCACCCTCTCACACCATCAACTTACACTGTGATCCAATCCTTCTGCCTTTTCCACAAGGACATCTATCTTTTCTCCTCTTTCAAGAACTTTTTCTACAAATCAAATATTAAAGAACACATGCAGTGGTTATTTACATGGCCCTAGCCACAGTGTAAATTTTAATTAAATTTAATCCACGTGTACTAGAAGATACTGGATGAAGCTAGTATTCATAACCATTTAATTCATTAATTAGTGCAATTAATTTAATTAATTACTCATTCGACAATAAATTAATTGTAAGCTATAATTATCACAAACTGATCTGTCTGGGTAAGATGCTGTACACAATTTTTATTTTGTACAATCATAGGACTTATAACACTGTGTAAGCAATATTTACAATGGAACATCAGTGCCACATTGACTTTGTTACAACATTCGAATTTATAAACTAGACAAATTCCCAGCACCAGGCTAGATTCTTCCCACTATATTACCACCAGAGAAGAAGCCTGGGGAACAAGATGGATGTGATACATGTGATACATGACCACCTAAAACAACGTCTACTCATATTCTGACCAAAAGATCCCTTCACTTAAAATGGCAAGGTGACAGATGAACATTCATATTTTGGCAAGACATCAAACAGTCTCACTGACATATAACAATACAGTAAAGATAATTATATTTAATTCAACACACAGTTGTTTGGTCACCTGTCAGAAGAGCTGGATGTCACATGTTTGTATACAAGCTAGACCATTAACCACATAATATCAAAAGCCCTGTCAGGATGGCATCAAATGTAGTGTTATATTATACAGTTACAGTGTAGTCAGTCCATACCTATATTTTGAGTCATGACATCTTTCACCTCGTTCACCTCTCGTCGCACTTTGGAAATTTGATCTGTTTCATCATAACTTGAATCAGAGTACTTGGCCTGTGTAAGGTACAATGTACAGAATTAAACTTTTAGGTACACAGCTCAAGTACACGCACAATTTTTTGGCATTTGATATGATGATCATAGCAGCAGAGATGACTCTTTTAATCATATGGATCAGCAGTTTCCACATTACAGTGCTACACAACCATTTGCCAAGTTTTTAAAATTATTTTGTGAAATGTTTCTGACATCTAAAAGCATGTAATTGACAGTATAATATATAAAAAAGACTGAAAAGACTTAAAATTAAAACTAAACGTTTCTGACACGTGAACACTTTTTGTGACCCCTGTTTCAACTGACCAATCAAATCTTAAAACAACAGTTGAGAGGAGCTAGGAGCTGTGGTGAATAAAAACATGAAACTTAACAAGTGCACCTCTCAAAGTTCTTTCATTTTAATTAGCACATCACTGGCTAGAATGCCATGAGAAAGTTCCTCAAAAACATGTCAAAAAGTTGTCAAAAACTAATCAAAGCCTTTGGGCAAGTGGTCATGGTACAGCGTGTAGCACTGTAAGGTTTCACGTTGTAGGTAGAGTTCTGTTGGTTTTTGTACTGGTTGCACAAAAGTTGGGGCAATGGCATTTTACAGGAATCTTTACAATTATTTTGGTTTCTTTGAGACAAAAACAAAAACCCATCATTAAGAGCTGTCTTTGAACAGAGGTTTCTTTAACCCTTTCCCACCCAAGAGTGTCATATGGCACAAGATGCCATTACATGCTCAATATTTGGTCAATTTGTGTGAAATTTGCACAACCAAAAGATCTTGGAAAGATCTGCACACTGAAGGCATAAAATCGAACCCCCCTCCTATATGAGACTTGATTTACCACCCCTTCAACGTTTGGAACATTTTCCCCTTGTAATTTTAGGTTCAAGTTGATATCTGACAACAAGCAGTGCACCGAGAGCTGCAAATTTAGCTATAGTTTAGGGGTATACCAATTATGTATGAGGAATAGGAAAATTTTACACGTTTTTCTTTTTTAATTTTGGACACTTCTCGGTCTAATCTAAGACATCCTCCATCCCTGTTAGTGTGATTTGCAGCACACCCTAGAAATTACCTTTCAAAATAATGGTATATCACATGGGGTCTACCAGTTCACTGTTGCCAATTTAGAAAAACTTGGCATTTACCTTGGGCTGGAAAGGGTTAATGCAGCATCTTTGATACAGACTGCCTTTCTGTACTACTCACCATACTCCTTTAGCACAAATGCGAGAATATAAGATACAATGTAGCTTTGAAGGTTTGCAGGAAAGGACTTAAAATTAAGACCTTTTCTCACAGGATTCTCCAGACTAAATACTTTTAAGGATCAGATGTGGGATTAATGTGGAACAAGGCATGGTTGTGTAGAGGTTAGAAACAGAAATCTTGTTAGGAATAAGTGGTGTAGACCATCTGTGGCCTGAAGGGTTTTTTCCCTACCTATTTTTACCATATTGGGTAATATAGCCACGGTGAAAAGCAGGTCATACTATGCTTTGTTGGCCGAATGAGGGAAAGATTAGTGAAGTTGTAGTCACAAGTGTGATGGAAAGAGCAAAATACCTGACTCCAGTCACTTTGCATCTCATCAAAGCAGAATTTGGATAAGGCAAAGATCAGCATCAGTAAAGCAGAAGTTGTGGACAGGAAGTACAGTGTAGAATAGATTGAGATAACAGGTAATTGATGCCTTACCATCTGACTGGCCAGTACTTGTCCAAAGTCTCTTCTAAACTCGTATGCGTGAGCTGTTCTTGCTCTTTGTTTCAAAGAGCTATTTACAAAACGGCGCTTGATCTGTGAACAAAATTGAATTGAACAAGTAAAGGTAAATTCAGCAATTATTATGTATTTACGTAATTTATGCAAACTAAATAACATTGCCATTAGTATTACAGCACCTGTGACCTGACACTCAGTCTTACATAATTCAACAAAAAGCAGTCCTTCAAGCTGTCATGTGAAAGCTAGTACAAATGTAGGCTGGACAGATTGACATGAATCATTTCAAGAACAGCCAGATGGTTCAGTTAAAATTCATTGCTATAGTATTACAATTAATTAAATAACATCCACTGTCTTCAGCTGAGTTGCTGCAGTTCATCACATGCTTGATTTAACTTCTTGTAAACCAGAAGTTAATTACCTCTTCTAGAAATGCATATGGTTGTCTCTTCCCAAAATCCTCATCAGCCATGCAAAGGAAAATTAAGCCATCATCTACCACCACGTGAAAATGGTAACTTGAAAAGAAACAAAAACCAGTAACAATTTAACAAATGAAAGTGAATAAAATAATGAAATGATATTAATCTTTGGGGGACACTTGACTGTGCCCTTTGTTAACCTTTTCAATTGTCAGGAGGTCACTATTTTTCAGCAACAAGATACCTATACATAAAAATTAAATCAAAATGGCCATTCATAATTCCACTTTGGGTACAAACCTATTTGAAACTATATATTTTCAGAATGGTCAGGCATTCTTAATTCTCTCATTGATATGAACTATTGATTCCAAGCCGATCTGATAAAACTTCAGGGCTGCGCAGTAATTGGGCTCTGGCATTTTTCCGTGCATGTGTGTGTGGTTAAGACTCAAGGGTTAACCTAAAACTCTTTCGAACATTGTGCATATACACCTATTGTTTTTACCCATAAGTTGGGCGGGAGGGATTGTATTTTCAATTAATTTTTAGTTAGTTTTAGCAATTTTTGGTAATTTGGTACAAAAACTTTGTAAGTTAGACAAGTTGTCTGCCTTAAAATTTCTTAAGTAAACAACTTAACCACCCACCCACTTCCATAATAATTTCTAATTGCTCTTACCAACTTTCATGTTTACCAACTCTAGATGTCCCAGCTGTGGTTACATTTCATCAGTATTTCTACAAGTAGGTGTTAAACCGCATGATCCAAAAATGGTTTTGGCTTTAAGACCCATTAAACCCTGATTTTTTTGTAGGCTTTCTTTACAACTTCTAAAGTTGTTATTACATCACTGAGGGGAACTTGAAAGATTTCCACACAGCCTTAATACTCCTATTTTCATTATGGCTTTATGGCTGTTTGTTTTATATAATTTATGAGTGGAGCTTATGATTGTGCAGAGTTGGCTCTATAATTCCCGGCATGGTCAATCGAACCCAATCGAACTGTATTTCAATAGAACTCAATTGGACAATCGAACTCAATCGATTGATTGAGTTGGATTGAATTCAGCAATCGAACGAAATCGAACTCACACAAAAAACAAAATCGGACAATCGAACTCAATCGAACGTTCGATTTCCAAACTCTTGATTTTCGTACAACTTGTGTTGAAAATCAATAGCAAGGTTTTGGAGGCTCGAGTTACTTCAGTATAACACGTGTTTTTCGTAACCGCACAATTCCCGGAGATGCGCTGTGGGTTGTTAGCTTTAAATGCATAGTAAAAGGTTACCAAGAGTGTCGCTTTGACGTGAAGGAGGGCGAAGAGTTCAACATTTTAAAGAAAATAGGCGAGAAAGGCCATGCATTTCGAGTTGTAAATGAGCATGTTAACTTACAATGAAAACGGTCCAATAGTTCCAGAATACAGTAAAACACAGGAATAATGATAGCTTTGTTCTAATCTGTTCTTTTTACTGTCGTGGACAGTTTATTTTTGTTATTGAATTATCATTAAAAAAGGACAAGAAAAACGTGTTTTCGATGGGCTTGCCTTGTATGTAGGTTCACCAGAGCCAGCGCACAGTAACCAAGGGGGAAGTCAGACCACATAACATGACCATTGTCCAAGCGAATTTATTCATCGACCACAATCCAACGCAATCCATTGGACTGTGTTTGATTGAGTTCAGTAGCCGAACTCAGTCGAACACAATCCAATGGATTGAGTTCGATTGGGTTCGATTTGTTCGATAATTCGATTGCTTAGGAAATCGACCTCACACAAAGTTCGGTGTTCGATTTCGTCCGATTGCCGCAATCAATCGAACTCAATCCACGGATTGAGTTCGATTGAATTCGATTGAGTTCGATTTCCGAAAGTTCGATTGACTATGCCGGGATAATTCAGCTTAACACTCATTATTAACGGAACCCTCACCTCAACACACCCCATGAAATTATAACAAACTCTAATTAACATGAGCGTGCAGTATCACTATCATTTTCTCTTTTATACAGTAAAGCTTCCTCGCTTTGACGTAACGTATTGGCCACTTCCGTTTCTGTGCCTTCTATGATCTAGCGCCTCGCTGATTAAATTTGGATAGGAACAAACAAACGAGAAAACAAATGACATAAGTACCTCCTGAACACTTCTGTACGACAAGAAAAATATTAACATTTAGCTTTAAAACCTTCACGTTTATATTTGGTGGATAATAGCTTGCAGCTGTCACAGATTGCGACATCTTTTCAGACGGCGGTAAACCAAAGACTATATTTGGGTACAATTCGAAGCTAGACGAACAATCTTTCTCGACTGTAAAACAATTTATAAATTCATTCCTTGTTCTGTTAATACAATCACAAGCGAATAAGTGGTAAGTAAGTTGTAGTTGCCGGCATAACAGAGGAGTTTGCACATACTTCAAGCCATATATGAAATCAACTTACCTTCCGGAAACATAGGTGCATTTTGTATCGTCGTGTAAGGGGATTTTTTGCAATATTGAACCTGTTATTTGCTGAAAGTTGCCTGTAGTTTCCGTATAATCGACAAGCACGGTAGTTCCACGAGCTATGAGGCTGTAAATGATAGACATGGCTAAACACAACTTCCCTTCACTTCGTTGCCGCAACAAACGACGCAAAACGCAATCTCGTACCCAGAGTCCACTGGCTTTTTGGTCAGCGGGAGGGCGCCAGTAGGGACTCTGGGATAATGGAAAAAATCTATTTTTTTGATTGGCTGATCATAAAACAAAGGGAACGGCGGAAATTTCACTGAACCGGAAAACTAAGGAAAAATATAATTTTTTGGATTGGCTGATTGAGTAGCTTGCAGCCAACAAACCGGAAGCTTGCGACCAACTCAGTTTCATTGAAAGTTTGATGGTAAATAAAGCATTTTTCGGACGGGCACCAGTCTGAATAACTTTAGCCGTTTTTGTGCGGTAATTTGCTATGCAATGCTGTCGTCTGGCGGTGAATCACCGTGAAAATACAAGCAGCTTCGATGGAAGATCATTGCCGCGGCCGTTCTGCTCATAGCTGACTCGATCAACGGAACACGACATTGACGTTTTACTGGTTTGTAGCAACTCCAATTTGCCGATTCTGTCATCAAATAAAGGGGATAATTGAAAAGGTTGACACTTTTAACAATATCTGCAATAACAAAGAAAGGGAAAAGAGGAAAAGTAGCTTCATGTACAATGACTGAAAGTTAAAACTATAGAAGAACCATCGCGGATCGAAGTCCTTCGCACGGCTTAAAACGGAGGAAAATTGACACGAACACAGAGCAAGAACGAGGGTCTCTCTGTTCTTAACCAATCTTTCTAAGCCTCTACAAAAGCCTACAGACGCGGAATAAAGTTATGAGAAAGTGGAGGTAAATCTATCCAGACATGTAATAAATATTATATTGCAAAATTTTATTGCAAAAGAAAAGTTTTCCCAGTCCAATATAATAAAGATCAAGCTCTTTTGGAGTACTTAAAGTTAATATAAGCTGCATTTTTTTATGACGGAACTAAATCTTTCATCGTCGAAACATTTTAAACAAATCTTACTTTTGTCAAGATTTATTATAATTTAAAACAGTTGTCTGTTATTATTTGAATGTTCAACACACGTTCTTAAAAGTGACACTGTATGCAACTTGAGAGACCCGAGTGTCGAAATACTAGATTCTTCCAAATACTTTTTCATTCAACATGTTAACTGCGGGAACAAATTAAAGGTGAAGCTGTCACTAAGTGTGTAAAAAGAAACATGGAAAACATGGCCCCTCAGTTGTGCACATTTTCAGAAAAGAAACAAAACCGCCGTGACTGAACTTCACTGGGTCAGTATAATGCATACACTTATAATTGAGGACATGAAAAAGAGAGCTCAGGACTGTAGTTCTTGATTTCCTTGCCACAATTGTGTTCCAGTTGTCAAAAAGAAGAAAAAGATCAAATCATAAATCATAGCATATGGAGATGAGGAAGGGAGCTCAGCCTTATCCAAAAGGTCATGACCTTTATCCCTGGAACTGAACACCTTAATAGTAAGGTTAATCTATCTGACATATTGATGTTTTGTTCAAGTAAGTTCCAGTTACAATCAAGCTAAAGGGCCCATGTATTCATGCAAGCTATTTTGTTAATCATAATTTAAGATGTGAAAATAATATTGTGACCAGGACTATCAACCTGTAACCTTTTTGATTTTCACTGGTACTTTGAGGTGAGTATTTTTGTGAATCTTTAAAAAGCAGAGCTTCAAAATTATAGTAAAAAGAAAATTGTCCATGTCCCTCCACAGCTAGCCTTACAACCACTGCAAAACATACAACCACTACAAAACAAATCTGAATATAAATGATTTTTTGTAATAATGTTTGTTCGCAGTGGAGCTGATCTGGCAATCCCCTATTTTTTCCGTGGTTCTGATTATTTGCCTAGAATTTCCTTTGAAATATGAACATTACAAGGATGTATATAGCTATAACCGACATAACTTTTTTACCTCTACACTGTAAAATTGTGTGGATCCAGGAAATACCATACCCCTCTCAAGGAAGGTTTTTGCATCAGTTTGGACTCCCTCATGCCTCTGGAAATTCCAAACACTGACAGCTTCCGATTGCAGGGGGCTTAAATTTGCGTGTCTCTATGTCATATATGCTTAGATGCCTGTGTTGTCCTGGCAATAAATTGAACCTATACTCTGACTAGCAATAACTGTTAGGTAATAAATGTTGTGAATGTGTTGTGCAAATGAGACACATACTCATGTATTTCTCATTTTAAGGCTGGGCCCTGAATAAACACTGGCATCCTGAAGTGGAAAGTTAAATAAATTAGAAAATGCAGTATTTGCATTGCCATACGACACATGTCATTGAAATCTTTTCATTTGCTGTTCTGGCAGCCAGTATTCAAAATCACTGGATGTTTTGGATGACAATGTTTGGTCATACTTTTAAGAATGTCTAATACCTTCAAAGCTTTATAACCTACATGAATTTGAATTGTATTATTGAAATACAATGTTTTCTAGGGGGAGGAGGCACTCCCTTATTGTGTCACTTAACAGGGTATGGTTTTCAGGGTCTTGCATCTAACCTTTTAAGCCCCAATAATGATCAGCATCAAATTTCTCCTCATCATAGCAGTGTATTATAGCACATACAGGTCATAAGAATTTGGCAATGATCACCAAACATGAACTGTCTTGGTCTTTAAACAGGTTCTCCCAATAAGCAATCAGTAAAATCTATGGAGACCAGTAAGGAGAATTTGTATAATGAAGTTGGGGCTTAAAGGGTTAAACAGGGTATACAATTTCACTATTTAGCACTTTTTAGTGAGAAAAAATAAAGCTTATGTATGTATGTATGTATTTCTGGACTGAAAGCGTTGAACAGGGTGTGAACGTTGGCAGTGAGCGGTCTACATGTGTGGTGCCAACAATTTTTTAAATCTAATTCTACGATGTCATTTACTTAAACAAATACTTTCTGAAAAAAAATTTTTCTGGTCACAAAAGAAGGTCTCTTGTCTTAAACAGGGTAGCAAAATGAATGGATTTTGCCTTAAAGAGGGTCAGGGTTTGAAGGCCTTGGCAGCACACCCCCACTTCCCTTCAAGTGCCCCCCCCCCCCCCCCCCACCGTCGGAATGTTTACCACACAAAAAAGGAACATTTATTACAACTGACTACACTGGTTTCACCAATCGTGATCAATAAAATTGCAGCCCATTGAAATTGTCATACTTGGGGGACTTGGGCTAATTTATATAAAGTTAAGCACATACTTTGCAGAAGATGTTCATTGAAACTGGACATTCATTTTTTAATTCTATATAACAATAATTATTAATGTTACTACCAAAAGTAAACCAAACTGTCATTTTCTACACTCTTCAAGAACCATGACAGTGGGTGATACACATCAGCTACAGAACAAAATAAAAATAATAAATTAATCTGTATTATTTTGTCTTCATGTAATTATGTTACTTTATTTTATATCTTGTTGTCAATGACAATGTTTTTATTTTTTACTCCCCACTGGCAAAGTTTCAAATAACAGTTGGTAATCGGACAATGACCATGCAAAAAAATTTGCCAGTGTCCCAACTTACATGACAGGACGGAGAAAGCGCAAACTGTAAGTACCTCCTGTTGTCCCATACAAATTCTTAGAAAACTTTTCTAAGAATTTGTGAGGGGTTTTTCAAGCGTATCTAATGGGCTTACCACAAGGCGTCCTAATCTGCTGCTTCATGATTGAAATGTCACTGCATCAAATGTAAACCAGAACAGCGGAGACGTAAGGACCAACTAATACATGTCATTAAGTCATAATAAAACGTGACTTGATTTTCCCATAGAGGAGTGTTACGCATCATTCACAAGTCATTGCCAGACAATTTTGGTCAATCAAATAGGAAACCCGAACCAAAAACTCATTTGTAAAACAATTTAACTGCGGCAAGGTGAGACCGCTCAAGGTGTTAGCAATCGAAAAATAAAAAAAAAATTAAAATTAAAATAACCAAAAAAACGCGGCAAAAAGCAAAATAATAACGCTTGTTCTGTTGGTTGGATGCGACTAGTATTTGACTGTTGCGTTTGAGAAGAAAACTCCACGATGGACTTTCGCCAAGAATAAACTTTCGACCAGGAGCGCGACCAGGAGGACTTTTAACTTTTGTACATTATTATTTGTCACCGGATGCCAGTAACGAAAAGGATCAGTGAAGTGTTTTCTTGCAGTTTCTGGTTTCATTTTCTTGAGAAACGATGCGATGTCACAAGTGGTTGTTTAACGCTGATTTCAGTGGTTTTTTTTCCTTCCAATACCGTCAATGCACACGTTTCCGAAGCCTAAAAGCCATGTGATTAGATTGACGTTATCCTGGAAGTCTGGGAATCGACATTTTGTTTTCGTTTGGTATCAAACAATGGGATAAATTCAAGCTAGATTACAGTGAACAAGTCTCGCGTAGTGGACTATGGTAAGTTGAATCTGTATGTAAGCCGTGCAAAATCATTACCGGTATAATTGCAGCTGCTAGCTCGGTAGTCTCGTCGGGATGGAAAAATATTAGAGTGCTACAAGAACTGAACAAAGCCACGTGTCCGGTATATGAGAGGCGACCCACGCGTTCGATCTGCGATTCACTGAATTCAACAGCGTTGTTATTTATCTCAGATATGCCTTGGTTGCATTTAAGATTTCGCCGCCTCATTACAACTATAAATCATTGCTTATAACAAACGCGAAGTTGCGGGAATTACATGCCAGATTTTTCTCGCCAGTATTTTGGATCGGTTTCGATCAGTGCTCAATAAAAGCACTATAATTTTTTGGCGGGAATTTGTGTGGTTCGAACAAACGCAAAACAGCATTCTATAACAAGTTGGATACCAAATTCATTTATTAAAATTAATTTCAGCTAATCCACATTAATTTGTTTACAAGGTCTGGTTGCAGTAAGATGCTAAGTAAAGAATCAGAGGAAATCAGTAATGTTTGAAATCGGCTTTGCTTTTTCGGTCTATTAGACAAGTCAGACGATGGAAGAGGCACCTCTTTTGTTAGAACACTGGCCACTAAGTTGACAGTATTTTTACCACTTACTAACTCTGATTCATGGAAAGATATTTGAAATTCAGTTATTGCGATGTTCATTTTGCCAGTCCATAACTTAGTTAATACAGGCCAATCCCTCTGAGTAACATTACGAGTCTTCTCAGCTCTCACAGCAGTAATGTTTGAGTAAAAATATGGAAGAGCTGAAACTCAGTTGAAGAATATTTGTTTCTTTGTGACGGTAGCAACCATCCCTGCTCTTAAGATGACTCATCTTTCACTAGCAGGGCTGCCAAGATGTCACATCTTTTGCCAGTTTGTGTTTGCTGTTGTCACAAGAAATAAATAGCAGTTGATAAAAACCAAAAAAAGCAACAACAACAACAAACAAACATATGATAATAATGATCCGGCCGTGAATAAGAAATGAAAGCTATGGTTACAAAACCTTTGTGCTCAGATAATTTCTTGAAAGAATTTGTCAGCCTACCCGGCCTTAGTAAGTAGAGTTAAGGACGAGAGCGGCCTGCATAACTAAAACTCGAACTGGCAAAATGAACAAAGAAATATTTAAAAAGTTCAAAGCAGCGACCTTAAGTCGGAAAGCAGCTTTTAGCGAAATACATGATCAACCCGAGCCATAGTTTTCTCACTTCTCGTAGCAATGAAGTTTGAGAAAAAAAAAAGAAAAGAAAAAAAGAAAGAAAGAGTTGAAACCCTGGTTGAAACTCAATCAGCGGAAGAATATTGGTTTCTTTGTGACGGTGGCAACCATTCCTGCTCTTAAGATGACACATCTTTTATTAGCGGGGCTACCAAGATGACACATCTTCTGCCAGCTTGTGTTTGCTACTGTCACGAGAAATAAAAAAAAAGGAAAAAAAGTGTTGAATCCCTGGTTGAAACTCAATCACCGCAAGAATATTTATTTCTTCGTGACGGTGGCAACCATTCCTGCTCTTAAGATGACACATCTTTTATTAGCGGGGCTGCCAAGATGACACATCTTTTGCCAGCTTTTGTTTGCTGCTGTCACGAGAAATAAATGTCGCTACACCAAGGGCAGTTGGTAAAAACAGAACAAAAAACACACACACAAGAAAAACGGAACAACAACAAATATGACCCGGCCGAGAAGAGAGCGAGAAGGCTATGGCTGAAAACAATGACAACCAATTTGTTTCGCCTTTGAACGTTTTTTCCACGCTTGGCACTGGTCACACGTATTTGCTACGAGCTCTCATTGGTTCATTTGATTATCTGCATCCTGTAATTGGTTTGGTTTTAGTTTATGATACCTGATTGTTTTGAACTTTGTCCTGCCTTAACGTCATGGCAGAGCTTGCTATTGAAAACTGTGTCAAACTAAATAAAAGAAGTTGAAACCCGGTGGGTTCATTTGGGAACCCACCCAGTTTGGTGTGTTCAATGACCCTAGTCCCAGCACTTTTCAAGAAAATGTTTGGATAAAAGTCAAGAAATATTTGGTTTGCAAGTTGCCAAAAACCGACAGGGAGGGGAGGGGGAAAGGCTCAAAGGGAATTAAAAATCCACTGACTCTCGCCTCCACATTTTTTCCTCACGGCTGCTCGTCTTCATCGTGCACTTTTCGTTGTCAGTAAAGCAGTGATAAAAGTCTTGGGAGATGTTTCCCGCTTGCTCAATAACAGGATAGGAAAGAACTACATTTGAAGGCTTATGTTACGAATATACATGCATCAAAGAGGGTTCGTCACGTGCAGTATACGTTTTTAAAATTCAGTTACAGACTACGAGCAGTCTCTCTTTCCGCTCAGGAATAGTCTCACTACACTAGCGGCTCGACAGGCGCGTCACGTTTCAACGCTGCAGGCGACTTCGTACTCGCTCGCTTGCTTGTTCGTTTTCCTCGACTATCCCTGAGCGGAAAGAGAGACTGCTCGTAGTCTAATTCATTTAAATGATTTGTGGAAGGGAAACATTTTTCATAAAATCTAACAATGCGGTACAAATTTGCAACTGCAGAAAGTGACGAGAATCGCAGACGCATTGACTGAGTCTTTTAAAACCCGCGCGAGAATATTCAGACATTTATACAGGCATACGCTGAACAAGGGCAAATCGCGTTTCGTCCGTACCGGTTGATGATATGCGATTCTGTACGTATTTAGAACTTTCGGAGAAACTAGAAAAAAAGGAGACATTGCAAAATAAATAAATAAATAAAATAAGATACTGAAAACTGAACTTTTCGAAATAGTGAGAAAATCTTATCAGTTGGAAAGGAATACACGCAGCTTGTGAGAACAACTCCTGTAGAGATTGTACAATGGCACATTTTGGGGCGCACAATTACACACTCGTTGTTGTCGGCTCAGTGCAAAAGCGAGGCACGTTTTCTCGCGGCAGGCGGTTTTTAACGCTCGCTATGTAGAAAAGCCAGAGACACTGCTCCATTTTTTGGTTGATTGTGACAGGATATCAAAGAACCTCATGTTTTTCTTTCCATTCTTGGAGAGCTTAGTTTTACCCGCTGTATACAAAATCGAAAAGTTTACTAACAGGATGGACGGAAATCCGCGTGAATTATTGAGAGACATTAGATGGTCTTAGATCGCTTCCTCTGGTACTCCTTGATTTAGACTTTGTTAGCCGCCATGAATAGTCGGAGGATAAATAACGAACATAAATTGATCGAAATCGAACACAGCTTTGCCTTCGAAAACAATTTCATCGGCTAGCCAAGGGGTGAAAGACTGTGTACAACTTACTCGTGGCGGAATGTCACAAAATTCAGTCTTTTATTTATTTCAGGAAATCACGTTTCGACGAAAACCAGAACTTTACGTCTTTCATTCAGAACATAGTGTCATTTTACAATATTCACCGTGGCTTCATTAAGAAGCGATGATAGCTTGATTTCCAACAGCTAAACAGATTTTCACACTTTCCCAAGAAAAGCCGAAAAATTCTCTGCGTGAAACGATACTTACAGTTAACGCTTTATCCGTCCTCTCATGACAGGGCTCGAGACTAACGGTAGCCAACTAGTCACAGACTAGTAGAAATTCCGTTTTGGCTAGTAAGTTTTGCGCTTCCACTAGCCCTTTTGGCTAGTGAAAATTTCAGAGCACTAAAGCACCGGATGGGAACCAAACTAAATACTGCTTCTGATGATCGGATCCCAAAAGCAAACTGAGTGAGCAGAAACTAAAACTTATTCCGTAAAAGGATATCATAATGTTTGTATGATATGATATTTGATTTGTCCTCCTCTCAACGTTTTTCCCTACTAATTCTTGTCTCAGATGGCAAATTTTTCTCCCTCATTACTACGCGACGTTCAAACGAAATTAGCTGTCTTTAGAACGTTTCACCATACGTTTCCTTGAAAGTTCCATTAGTGCGTTCATATCGGGTTCATATGATATTTGTCTACACGTTAATAGGTTCACACAATTCTTTAGTCTTCTGTTATCGACTTTTTTGCATTAATTGCTATACGTTCGTACAATAGTTTCTCTTCCCAGCGTTTCTCTCACGGCTCTTTACGCAACGTCTTCACGTTTCTCCGTTCGTAAGTAGGTTCGTCGATTTACTAGTCTAGCCTTCTCAACGTTTGTTTGTACGTAAGCATGTTCGCACGACATTGTTCTGCTCTTTCTAAGGTTTTTAGTGTGTTAGTACATTCGTACGATAAGTCGACACTGCTTAGCGTTTCTCTGTGCGTTAGTATGTTCATACGGTATTAGTCTTGTCTTCTCAACGTTTATCCGTACGTTAGTGCGATTTTAGTTGTCTCATTTACATTTCTCCGTAATTTATTGCCCCACTTTAATAGTTCAGTTTGTCCGTTCGGCGTTCTTCCGTACGTCACACACGTTCTTACGGAATTAGTTTTGTCTAATAACCTTTCTCCTTAAGTTAGTAGTTGCGTATTTTATTAGTCTCTGTATTTTGGTACGTTGGCAGCGTTTCTGCCTACTGTAGTGCATTTGCAACCAATGTGTTTGATATGACTTCTCAACGTTTCTCTTTACCTTAGTAAGTTCGAACCTTATAAGTTTTTCTGCTCAATATTCTCCGCACTTAAATACGCTTATAATTTACTAGTCTTCTCTTGTAGACGTTTTTCCGTACGTGAGTTGAGGCTGTATCAGTCTTGTCTTTTTGACGTTTCTCCGTACCTTACAACGTTCGTACAATGTTAGTCTTGTCTTCCCAACGTTTCTCCGTACGACGACATGCTCGTATAAGATTAATTGTCCGAGTTATTTGTCATGATCTGACGAAACGGAAAAGAGAGGCGTGAACTACATCGCGCCTGCGAATTTGCCTTGAACTTAAGTGAAGGCATATAGTACTTTGTATTCGTGTGAGGATCTTTAATTGTTGGAAAGAACAGTCAACATTCAAGTTCTTCACTCCTGAGATTACAAAAAGGCATGTTTACAGTACTTAACCCGGCTAAAAATTAGACGTATTGAACACAGTATGAGATTATGTAAAAACAGTCTGGCTAGTGAAAATTTATTTTGGCTAGTGAAATCAAGCCTCTCACTAGCCACTTGGCTACTAAGCTGAAAAGTTAGTCTCGAGCCCTGTTAGAAATCCTAATTGTGGTTGGAAATAACCTCCAGACAAATGTTGAAATGTTTGCAGCACATTATAGCCGTGGGGAAAAGTTCTTCACATAGATTTTAAGTCAAGCTGAGAAACCTAGAATACATCTTCCTCAGGGTTTTGGGGGCAGGGGTGTTACTACCCCATATACAGCATACAGGTATGGGCTGCTGGATGAGTTCCTATTTTTGGCCTTCTTATTAAGTCAGTAAAGTAGTTCCAATTTTGGCCCTTTAGTCTGAGATGGGGTAAACTCTTCTGCTTATTTGAAATTCATAAAACAGTGTTGACAGTTCCTTTCTTTATTTTGCCCGATTTAGATGTTTTCTAGCCTTCCTTTCTAAATTTATGTTGTTACAAAATGTGTGAAAATAATACATTCTGAATAACAGAGAATAAAATTTAACTCGTTAGTCTAATATGAGATCAGAATATAGAACATTTTTGGTCTGAGATGGGGTAGGGTTTCCAAGTAAGCCCAGGACATATGAAGGGGTGCGTGGAAAGAAGCCCTAAATGACTTCTGATAAACTGCTAAATTCTCTTTCCAAATTTCCTTTTATTTGCTTGTGAAACAAAAGGAGAATATGACATTACATAAAGAGTCACTTAGGACCTTATTCCATGCACCCCTTCATATTAATGTCCTTGGTAAAAACAGATTCCAGCTTTGACTAGTAAATGTTTATGGCTGCCTGTAGAAAATGGCCAAGCCTGTTACAATAGTTGCATCTTCCTGGAGCTGATTCAGTGAAATTGCCAGTCCTCCAGAGGCTTCAGAACCCCTACTTTCCCCAGTCAATGATCTCTTAACCGATGACCAGGAAAACAAGATCTTCAATCACGGACTGCAAGGTCTTTAGCTGAGTGTCTTCGTCATGCAATATAATAGATGACACTGGAAGAGAAGGAGGAGGAGAGCGCATGATGAAATATTGGAATGCCCTTTTCAATAGGGGAACAAAAGAGGCCAAAAAAGCATTTGAAGCAAATATGCATCTCACAGCAAATTGTTGTGAAAAACGATAATAATTTATTACTTATTTTTATGTGCAAGAAAATGGTCAAACGAATATTCGAATTCCATACCAAAATCTAGAAAAAAATAGTATAGAACTCTACAATGGTAATACGAAAATCTGATGTAAAGCCTGAAATACTTCGACGACCAACGATTTTACTATCCATACAAATTGGGATTGTAAATAAGATATGAAAGATTTGGAACTTAGATAAAGCAGAATAATAATTAAGATGTGGAACTCACTGTGTATTTATAATTTTCTGATACCAAAGTATTAAAGAAAGACACTCACCGAAGGCTCCAGAGACGTTACCAGAGACGGCGCCAGACGCTCTATCTTTCACTCTACTCCTCTTATTCAAAAATTTCAACTGCCTTCAATCGTGTGTAAGAATCAACTGTGCCTAGAGCTGCCTTCTGGTGTACGGATTACATGGCTGCCATTTTGGGACATTTGACTTCCGTTTTGAACTTAAGCATGCGCACTAAAACCGGAATCCCACGTTTTCTGGGATAAAAAATTCCAGTATCCCAGAGTCTCTACTGGCGCCCTCCCGCTGACCAAAAAGCCAGTGGACTCTGGGTACGAGATTGCGCAAAACGTGCAATGCGCGAGTGGCTGACTCAGCTTATTGACCACCGCATATATGACGCAGGAAACAATCCCCCAAACTGACCTCGTCCCCAGGTTCTGTTGGATCTGACTCGGCAGTGTCGTTGTTTTTCATACCGGGGGTTCGCCGGGGTTCGCTATATCGGGGTCCTTTGCCATATATCTTACTGTTACTAGTCTGAAAAATATCGTTCTTTATTTCGTTACTAGATTTACGACACAATAAGACAGGTTGGTGTGGGATTCAAGACAGCCTTAATTAATCTAAAATAACAGATGTTAACTTAACTGATACATTCTTCTGATTGGTATACTAAATTTGTAAACCAAAATACATATAAAGAAAAATAACACTCAGGCGCTACATCATGAAGAATTAGCTAACAAAAATTATCAGAGACCGCGGTAAACAAACTCACTCGCAGGGAGGGGAGGGAGGGGAAAAGCTCTAATGCTTTAGTAAAATGCTACCTAGCTAGGACTGCAGTGTAACAAAACCAACTATAGAAGTAAAACCCTGGCTATCGTAAAAGACCAAGAAGCAAATAACATACCAAATATAGTGCTATGTGACAGCTATCCTTGTGAAATACAGATAATAATTTGATGAATCTACTGAGATAGCCACGAGGCTAGTTACGTGCATGGTTAGATCTCATGTTCAAAAATTACTCTAGTACAGTGGATATCTTGCACCCCACAAGTGGTCCCTCTCCCCAGTTTGGAACATCATCAGACACACATCTGAAGCAACCCTAGGCCTATAGTGGGTCGTTATATCGGGGTACCACTATGATAAATATGAAGCACGAAAAGGGGTAAGTTTCTGTAGAAGTCCATGCTTCAACATTGTTGTTGGGGCGTGTTTTCGACTCTGCTCGCGTTCATGATGTACATACTTATGAAAGGAACTGGTCCAGGTTTATTTACCAGCCATTTACAGATCTTTGCAACTGACATGAAAAAAGTCAACTTGTGTCTCGGTAGAAAAAAAAATCAGTGTGCAAAAACACGGCGCTTGCGAAGTAAATCCAGCCCCATCAACACTTAGAAAAATACCAGTTTTTCTTTTTTAGGAAATGACGTCACGAAAGTGACGTTAGTGGCTAATGTCAGCAAAGCCTAAAAGAACCGCGCTGTCCGATATACGATATATCTGTCTTCATCTATGAGGCCGGGGGGGGGGAGGGTATTCTGTGAGATGTTGGGTGGGGGTGTGCCACCGGGACACTGAAACCCTTCTTATCAGCAGCACATACTCACACAGCTTATACTATGGGAGTACGACCCCCGGGCTTTGAAGTGTTTTGCATTCGCTAGTCTTGATCAACAGGACCTATTTTATTTATTGTCACTTCGAATGCCCTGTTTTGTGTACTTCAGGTCTGGCAGGATTTTATTCGCTTTGTAGTCCAGCGTTGACTTAGCCGTGGCGCAATTTGAGATTTAAGTATGAACTTCTGGCCGCAACGAACAGTGTGCTTTCCTGGGAAGCAGAAACGCTTTGTAGATAGCTTGTGATGCGAAGTAACAAAAGAAAAACCGGAAGTACCGTAATTTCCGGCCAATTACCCGCCTGAAAACATTCTCACTATCGATATTTAATTGAATGAACGTCAACTCTCTAATTAAAACAAAAACAGTGAAAAGAATCTATATTTAAGGCCCAAGTTAATAACGGTAGTGAAAAGACTGGAGGAACAGCATTAAATACTTCGGGGTTATCTCTAGCTAACAGCGAAGTTAAGGTGGCTCGTCTGGATTTTCCCGAGGCACACCATCCCAGCTTTGAACGGCTAATACTTTACCGTCTGAGCTCGGTGGGGCAAGCTGCTTCACACATTTACCAGAGATTGAATGAACTTGTCAAAAAAGTAGGTTTGAGTGACATCGGTGTTACCATAGCAACGAAACGATGATGTCATGATTTTTTTATATCAGCAATTTTCTGGATATCTAGACCTAAACTTTTAAAACGACTTTTTTTTTTGCTTTGGGATGAACAAGTTTGCCATGCCTGCTTGTTACGCTTCGCTGGTGCCGGAGGGATCGTGAAAATTCGGTTTTTTACAATGACAATGAAAGCCTTATGCTAATGCATCGGTCAATTCCAGCTGCGCCCATTCCCCCCCGGGCTAACCCCCAGGCATTAGCATTTTTTCTTTCTTGGATGGCAAATTCCCGGGGATGGGGGCACTTACGCTGCCAAATGCCCCGCGGTGGGGACGAAGGAAGAGGGCAAATGCCCCGCCCCCCGGGATCGTACGTCCTCAATCAACACTGCAGCAATTTTCATTTATTGCACAATAGTGCCACTTTCAGCATTTAAATGTGTGATTTTTCGTTTCTGTAGGTCTGCCTCTCCGTCTTCTCCTATGGTTATAAATAAAGTTAAAACCGCCAAGCAAATGATATTGACTTCGCAGACAACACTACATGATAGTTGATTCTCATTTTATTGTTATTTATTTTGTGTTAAACGGTTCGCTGGTAAAAATATCTTGACAAATATTTTAATAATATGCAAAAGTACACGACGATCGCTATAAACATATTTAGAATTTAATAAACGATCATGATAGTTTTAGAATCCTGGCGACTAAATTCAAATTATAAAATCCGTGATCAATGTAGCATACGTACGTCGATTCACGTTGATCGTTCCCGATAGTTGAAGTTGTGCCTTATTAAGCAATGAAGAAATTAACTCAAAATCGAGAAAACCTCCACAAGTTTGTCCAGTCCTTAACTTTGACAGACAAGCCAATCTGCCGAACTGGTCGTCCTTTCCGATAAAATCCTCCAAATTTGGATTTAGAGTCGGAAACCACATGCGTGTCAAAAGCCCGGGGGTAGTCCCGGGGTAGGCAAATGCCCGACCCCCGGGCCGAGCCAAATTTGCTTATGCCCCACCCCCGGGACTGACATGGTGGGCAAATGCTCCGCAGTTGCCCGGGGGGGGGATGGGCGCAGCTGGAATTGACTGATGCATAATTGCCATTGTACTAAGAACAGAATTTTCACGATCCCTCCGGCACCAGCGAAGCGTATTAAGCAGGCATGGCAAACTTGTTGATCCCAAAGCACAGAAATATGCAGAATACAGACAAAAGAGAAACTCCTGAAATAAACCGGCTGTCAACAAATGATGCGGCAATGAAAATTTTCGAGACGAGTGCAAGAGTCTCCTATACTTTTATTTTTATTTCGTGCCCTTAAAATAATTTAATGCACGTGACATTTACAGGGATAGTTCAATACTTGTTAGACTTGAGATCACTAAATTTAAAAGAAAATTCATCGACTAGTTTTTGAATAAAAGCTTCCGTAATGAAGACGTTGCTTCTCTGTGTAAAATGGGCATATTTGAGACATTACTTCTGATTGCATCATTTGAAATCTGGGGAAGCAAACCGGATAAAAGCTTTAGGAAAAGTAGCTGTATGCTGCAGCTATGACATATGGTGAAAACATTGTTTCAGTTTGTCAGGATAACACTGGTACCGATGAAACAATAGAAGCTAATAGAAAATAACGTAAATCTGTAATATTTTCCTGGAAAAAATTCAATCCGATTTTTTCGAAAACGCTCTCATAGAATTTTTTCAAACTTTGCAGTCTTGAAGATCTACATCTAGACTATAAGATACAATAGGTCGTTTTTAAAAGTTTAGGTCTAGATATCGAGAAAATTGCTGATATAAAAAAATCATGACATCATCGTTTCGTTGCTATGGTAACACCGATGCCACTCAAACCTACTTTTTTGACAAGTTCATTCAGTCTCTGGTAAATGTGTGAAGCAGCTTGCCCCACCGAGCTCAGACAGTAAAGTATTAAGCGTTCAAAGTTAGGATGGTGTGTCGGAAAAATCCAGATGAGCCACCTTAAAATTTGCCGTGTCTTTTTTGCGTGCGTAAACAAGAAACCATTTTCAAAGTAAAATCGGAATTTGCGGAGGCTTGTGCCTACACTGTATACATTCCTAAAACTGAAAAACGTGAATAAAACTAATATAAAAAATCCAAGGTACAGTGGTGATCAAGACATTAGAGTAAAATCTTCAAGATACCAAACCTTACATCGGGGTTACCCATCGTTCAAAGCGTAGATGAACAAAATATGCATAGCTGACAGCTGCTTGTAATTTGAAACTTGGGAATGTAACGCAATGCTCAAAACAGCTCGAACCGAACGCAAGATCAACAACAACAGATATGCGACAGTAGAGACCTATTGAATTTTGCAAGTTTTTTCATGCCTGTCAGGACTTGAATACATCAAAAATGCAAGAAGCAGACGTGTTAAGATATGTTGTCTTTGAAGGAAAGTGAAACTAAGAGCTTTATTTACTTCACACGCAATTTTAATGTCACGCTATAATTGACTGTCACGTAGTCACGCTGCTCGTTACCATGTTTTATGATAACTGAATCTGTTGATCCCTTGCCCTGGCGAAGACATGTTACGCTAACCACAAGTTGTCGGGGAGGGGGGGGGGGGGGACCGCACAGTCCGCATTGTAGTGGTGTGAAATCCATAAATTTCACCATATTGCGGAACAAACCGTCATTGGCTCTGCACGCACTGCGTGCCTATGTTTATCTTAGCAGACAATACCCGATTACTAACATGCCATGTTAATTTTGCTTTGATATTTCGGCAACCTTTGGTCGATTAAAATATGTGTCCCGGAACAAATTGCAAGAGCAAAGCGATGCGTACTTTTGTCGTACAATTTGAAACATTTTTGGTTACAAAAAGATAAAAGTAAAAGTCGCATTTTACAGGTAAACTGACATTGACTCGGGACGGTAGCTGTCAAGTCCAATTTAGTCGATAGTTACATGAAAGGTTCATGGACTGAAAGTTATATGAAAGGTGAGAGGACACATTTTAACTTATGTGAGAGGTGCAACAACAATAACAACAACTTTATTGAGTTTGTATGGAGCAGCTTTCAAGCTGCAGGTCGGCACCATTCCATTGCAAGAAAACGGCGAGCTATTGCAACTAAACCTTTTTACTCATTTCATAGCTGTTAAAGGTGTTCAAATCGTGATAGACGATGCGAGAATAAAAAACAATATTATTATGCCGAAGGTATCCAAAGCGTGTTATATAGGAGAGTTCGTATGGACAGTTTTCTTTACCAAAAACATACAAAATCTTCATAAAGTTTTAAGAAAAACCTTACTTTGTGTTACGCCCACTTCCCTACAACGGCCCCATATTAGCTCGGAGAAGCGGTAAAAACAGATAAGATTTCTCAAACTTAATTCACATTTTTTTTTCGTTTTTTGGAAGGAAAATTGGCGATTATTTTTGATCAGATTTCAGGTCCATACAAACTTTCCTATTACGCACTGGTTACCTACTTTGTGCGAGGAGAAGAGGAGGAGAGGACCACTGTGTAGTGGTCCTTTCTCGGAGCGCCGCCCTATCGTTTTTTCCCAAAAAACTGAACTCCTGGACATCAGGGGAAAAACTACTTAGCACATGATATTCCACAACTGTAGCTTTTTAATAAACTATTTTTTTTGGCGAAATAAACAGAGCAAACACTTCCTGGTAACGTCAGGTACCTTGACCTCTAACAGTCTTTATTATTTCGTTACTCTAGTGACGGTGCCTCTCAATGCCAATCTCAAAACGAAATTGAGGGCCGTTGTTTCGCGTGTTGGGCGGACTCATCAGCTGGTCTTCACCTCAAAGTAACTTTTTTACATGCTAACTAAAACTGACGTTTCACAATAAAGTAATAAGCTTTTGCCACTTTGAACTCAATGTCTCTCTTTCGTTGAACAACTAAATATGACATTCAAGAGCTCCTAGGCGCACATGTATTTTTTATCTCGGAATATCGTTGTCCCGGTACAAGTTCTTCAAATTAGGTTATGCTTCACCCTCTGCCTTGTCTTCCAAGCTGCAAATGAAGTCGAACTCATCTGGGGAAAAGTTAGAAAGAAAAAATAAGACAACACTTGTTAAGTTATAGAAAGTAGTGCTTTTTCCAAGAGAACTAATGATCCAACACTGATCCCAAGAACCCGGCAGAGATAGATAGCAAGGAAAGGGAAGACAGAGAAGAGAGGGTACGCTAGGGAACTTTGAACCTTACACCAGTGGAGACAAGCTTGAGTTATGGGATACAGTCTGTGGATTGTGGGCATTGAAAAGAAAGCTGTTAAATAGAAATTTTGTGTGGTACTTCTTTCTGTTTTGGGGTAGTCTGCAAACTGAAGTTTGGGATTTTTCCAGTTTCAACCCTTTAAGCCCTAACATAAAAATGCATATTCTCCTTACTGCTCTCCATACATTTTGTATGAAACTAGTAAGGAGAATTTGACTAAATATCAAGACATCTTTTCCTTGGTGATCACTTTCTTTATTCTCATCACTTAAATGTTTGAATAGGTATGTTAGTGATAATGTAAAGAGAAATTTCATTTTCATCATTGTTAGGGTAAAGGGTTAATCTAGAGCTTTCTCTGGATAGTTGGGAGTGACTAAGTTAACTGTCAATAATTCAAACTACGAGGAAACCACATAAGAATCTACAGGAGTACATTGATCTTAGGTTTTTCACCAAGCACCTTCAGTGACTGGTTGAACTGACAGTCGTGCAGATGTGAACAATGCAAGTGATTTTAGCGGTCCCCCTGCGGCTTTGTGCTCCTACAAAAACAAAGGAAGGTACTCTGTAAGTGTTGATCCCAACCACACATAATGAAAGTTGCTTTTCATAGTGTACATAAAAGTAACAACAGTCTAAGTAATAACATTTATTTTAATTTTTGATTTTTTACCTTGGACAAAACAAGTCGGTTAACAGTTATACTTATTTGTATGGCAGCTTGAGTCAAAATGAACAAAAAGTTATGACAATTTTACTGGACCTTTCAGTGACATGCAAAAAGCAGCTCAAGACTCAACCAAAGGTTGTGTTTTCACTGAAAATTTCAAATTGCAATTTTATTGCTTCAATCCACTCTAACATGACATAATACAACACAACAAACATAACATAACATAACATAACATAACAACATAATGTTACTGTTGGTCACAAACTTGTATTAACACCATCAAAAGGAGATCCCAGGAAGTTTTCTCAGACTTTGTCCTGTGAGAAACTCCTGTCATAGCTAAGTTTGTTTGCTAATTTCAAGTAAGACTCATTGCATTTATTCATTCAGTTATCACAATTAAAGAAAAAACAACTGTTGCCTTACTAGATGAAGAGTCTTCAGTTCTTGCAATGGGATATACCGTTTCATCATACGAACAAACCTAACATCTACCTGAAAGAAAAAAATTTTCATAAGTGATTAAGGTTTCTAGACTATTCCTCAGTTCACCAGACTCCTGTCGTCTTATAAATTGTATGACCTTAAATTATTTTCAAGGTGTATCAAGAGACTTTCTGCTTCCCAGCTCAGGCAAGGAATAAATGTGACTTGTGATGTTTTACTTATTTGGTTACCTCCAGACAGATCAGAGTTGTGATCTGATTACAACTATAAACAGGATTTTTCCTCCAATTTAATAGTAAGTACTCCTGATTAACACACCGGTATTTAAAAATATTTTTCCAGATGATTTTTTAATACAGCTTAGTTTTTACTTCAAGTGAAAGGTTTACTATCTGCATGTATGTGACTATATATCCTGACTTGGCAATACAAGAAAGTTCAGTCAATTAACCATAATGGAACTATGGAAAAGGAAATGCATGTAGCATATCTGCACAAAAAAGACAGGTCACCATTAACGACGCAACATCAACTAAGCTATTTCTCTTACCATAAACCACTTAGGATTGTCTTTTTTGGAACTCCTAGAAAAAGAAAAGACAAAAGGAAAAAGGATATGACAGCCCTACAAATTTTACACAACACAGCCGAGTGCTACAACTGTGTTATTTTACATGCACAACCATGTTATTTTGGAAGCATACTCAGCAGCCATGCATGCTGCAACCCAGTTTCATTAACTTGGCAGCCCTGTTGCAGCCCAGTTGATCTTTACTTAGGTTACGTTATTGCGTTGGTGCAGCCCCGCCACAACCTGTTTATAGCCAAGTAAATCCTAAAAGGGGGCTGGATATGGCCTTCTGCACGAATCTTACAAGGTCTCAACATGGTAGACTTTTTCTTAAGGGGAGGGCAAAATTACAGACACAAACCATCAACGTTTTTGGTAAAGTGAAGGTACAAGCATTAATGTAAATCTTTAAGTCATACTAGAGCTGTTGCTTTTACTTACGGGTCATAATGAGGATCTGCCTTATCAAACTGTGTATCATCCACATAGCTTTCTTTCACAATCTGTTTTAAAGAAAAAGACAGCAAATTGTGTTGGGCATACGGAAACTTCACCTGGTAGCACATACATTGATATGTTGAATGTTTTATTACCTCTATAATCCCAGCTATGCCAGGATTCTTGCAGTTGCTATGGTAAAAGAAAGCAAGTTGGCCTTTCTTCATCTGATCACGCATAAAATTCCGAGCCTGAAAGTAGTTTAGAGTAAACTAAAATGTGTTAAGCATCAACAAAGGTTTGCACTAAGTTTTAAATTAACAATATTATTTCATGACATCACTGCAGTAGTGGAACTTTATTGAATGCTTTCTCGTGTTGTATCATAAATAACCCACTTATGACGTGAGTTTTGTGGGTATTCACACAGTCACCTGAACAATCCTGTGTACATTGAATTAAATCAAGGCACTCGTGAGAGACTTGGGGTGACGTGGAGGATATTGTAATAGATTACTCAAATGAATTGGTATAAACCTGTAAGCAACCACATAGGCTTGACATTTTGGGTGGTCGCTTACAGGAGGTGATCGAGGACAGAAAGTCAGACCACAGGGGGTATAAGCTTTGATTTCTTAGTTTAGCTAGTTTCAGAGGTTTATTTTCTTTACGAAATGCTGTTTATAAAGAAGAAGAAACCAAAACTAAACATGCACTTGGACTCTATCCGCGCAAAACTATTTATTTAGACATACTTACCATGCACACACAACTGCACGCCAAATATGTTACTTATTGTTTACTTTTTTTAACACCTCACCTTGTATATATTAACTCATCTATATTTTATTTTCTCACTTGAAAATGATGTCATGGAGACATCGAAACGTTGTGTTAAACTTTTCTCGCTAATTTTTATTCTTAAATGTTTATCCAAATTCAATCTGATTCGAATCCACACATCAACAGACATGTAACCCAAAATGAAGTGTAATATCTTTAAGTATTCACAAATTAACAGTTGTATACTTCATATTAGTTTTTACGGTGCTACTTTAAACAATTTGCACCCAGCGCAAACTGCAGTGCAAAAGTGGTCATGGCCGCTTAAAATTTTGGTACTTTAGAAAAGTGGTCACTGATGGGCGGTGGTTGCTTACCAGAGGTGATTGAACAGGAAAAGGTTCGACTGACCATTTGACTGTAGTATTTGTGTAGAAATGTCATAACGACAACTGGATGCTTAATCAAAAACAATAACCAGATTAATAAATAAAGGATGACTTTTTTCCTGGCTGTACCTCATGATATCATTTCACAGGTGCTGTGAAACATTTTGTGTCTTCTCAGATGGCCACCATGAAATACTAAATAAGTGGAAAAGTTTAACCAGCTGTGTCAGGTATCTTCATACGGCAAAACAAACACTTAGTACCTGATAATTTCTCACACCATCCCAGCAAGCTGTTTGATTTGGTTCTTTCTTTAAGTCCTCAATGCCAAACTGAAAAAAGATCATGAAAGATTTACTAGATTCCACCACAGAGTAGACAACTGCACTATGTACATATGCACTTTTAAATAAAATACTACAGGCAGCTAAAGAGACTTTGTTCTCTTACAAAGAAAGAAAAATACTGCCTATATGGGTCCGTTTGAGTGATGCTGGAGACTGTTAGTTATTAATAAACAATAGTCTAACTGTAGAGAATCCTCACCAGAATGAGGATTCTCTACAGCAAAACCCGAAAATTCTGATAAATATATACCTCAGTGCCATGATACATAGAAATGAATTTTTACCTTTACATCTACTCCTTTCTCCATCCTGCTTTCTGGCTCTGATTTCATTAGCCATCTGGTATATTGTACCTGCTAAAACAAATTGACTTAAAGGTTTGAACATTTCTCCAATAACTGTCAAGTGCGTGCTTAATGGCTCATCAACCAAACATAATCCCATAGCCCTAACTATAGATTTACAGGTGCCCATTTATTCACGTAAGCAGAGACAGAGAGCTTGGGGCATGCAGTGTCTTGTCTAGTAAAAAAACCACTTGTAACTTAGCACTGTGACAAGGGATCCAGCAAAAATGTCAACCTTTACCTTGATGTCTTCCAAATAAAAAAGCCACATAATAGCTATAATGGTAGGATCTTAGTGAAAATGTTTCAGCAATTTAGAGTTTTTCTGTCTAACGTTACACTTTCCTGTTTTGACAATACGTAATAAAACAGTAAGCGAAAATGGTTTACAGCTGGGTCTGTTATCCTGCTCGGATTGAGTATCATCTAAATCCTAAACAGAACTCTGGGAGGTGTGTAAAGATATGCTGCACAGATGGGTATTTTAAACTTTGTTTTCTCTCCAGGATTACTAAAATATACACAGCTCCTGGACAACGTGTTTGCAAGCATAAACCTGATTGGTTCCATTCCCTTTCAGCTCAGCAAAGTTGCATGAGATAGGATAAGCTGATGATAAATAAAATGCTTCTTTTAACCAAAAATAGTTTGTTCCTTTGTCAAGTTAAAAACATTTCTAATATTCTAGCGATTGCCTAATTATAAGTTAGAATACAACATTTATTCCACAAGAGCTCATGATAGTTGAGACACTGTATTGTTGATAGGCCATTTCTGTGCCTCTTTTTCAATGTGAAGCCTGGTGCCTTTTATGTGAAAATGAGTTTTATTTGCATGTGAATGAAACTCATTTTCATATGAAAGGCTGTGCACAAATTAAGACTCGCTGTGAAAAAGAGGTACAAGACAACTCCGAGATGGCATATTATCCAGCTGGAGCCCTTTGGATATGGACCTGAGTTCCAGTGTCACAGCCAAATCTCCCAAATAAATGTGACTCTTGATATTGAAGCTAAACAATTTTAAATTTAATTTTAGACTATACACCTCTTATTAGCCGAGTTCGAGGTCCATACCGTAAGTTACGGACCAAGTTTTTTCCGCTCGATTTATGGCCCAAGCAAGAAGCGCGAAGGCCACAAATTGAGTAGAAAAAACGAGGATCTGTCACTTACAGTATGGACTGAGAATACAAGGCTAATAAGATGTTTATTATATCTCTTTAACTGGAGGAAAAGGAAAACATTTCAAGTCAAAAGTTGAACAGGTTCATTTGAGTGACGTGTGTCAAAGGAATAAAATGCACAAATTTCATTGGCTTTTGAAAATCATTGCTCGTCTTCAACGTGAACTGCGGTTGCTGAATGAAAACTTGAGGGCTTTATTTTTATTGTTTTGTTTTTTGGCCTGTAACATATTCACAAAGCAAGACTAAGATAGTTAAAAGACTTTTTCGTCACTGAGAGGACAGCAAAAAGAAAGAAATCTTGTTGCAATATAATTGTACTGAGAGCATTGAAGTTGTGTTTTGTCGATGTGGAAGATGTGGGGGCATTCAGTCAACACCAAGTCAGAATGAAGGAACTTTTAAATGACAAGGAATATACTGGAAAAAATTTCTACAAAGCCTAATTTCATCTGCCTTTGGCTCTCAATTGTGCTCAAGTCATGTTTTCAAGTAAAGTATATGCTGGACACTGATCAAGGAGTTGCGTCAGAAATCCTGAGTTTTAGTCTGGTAATTACAAATGCCCGAGCGAAGGCCAACTTTTGAAAAAGGTATTCCGTGGATCTCCACTGCAAGAACAAGAATTTCACTGACAATACTGTTTTGTTTTTGTGACAACTAAAGCGATGGTTTTCAAGCTTTATTTGAACAAAATTTATGTAAACCAATCAACAATAAACAATTTTGTGAGTTGTTTTGAAGCTGAATTCAGCTGTGAATTTTTTCCACTAAGAGAATGGTTACTAATGAAAAACTAATGACGTAATTGCTAGAAACTCTTTTATTGCTAGTTTTCACGATCTGTGTAAGTTAATTTGGCTTGTTTGAGCTGCCTTCTTAGCATGTTTCAACTTACCAGTCGCAAAACATGCTCCCAAGGTGAAATTATAAGGTTAAATGCTTTTAGCTTCACAGTTGCTGACAATCGTTTTTCAGATTTCAGACAGTTTCGTTAAACTAAAAAGTTTTTAGTCCTGCTTTTTAATTGTTTTAAATCCTGTCTAAGACATTAACCTGCTAATTTTTACTATATAAGACTACTGCTGTAAAGAAATTCAAGGCCTTTCAAATTTTGCAGCCCGTACGGTAAAATACGGCCCGCAAAATTGACCAATTGCAGCCTGCATACTAACTGAGAAATATAATAATAAATTTTATTCTTAGATTACAATTTATTTCATTTTCAGAAATATTAGCCAGTCTACTATCTTAAATTAAAAGTGAAATAAAGTTTTTGATTGATTGATTGATTGATTGATTGATTGATTGATTGATTGATTGATTGATTGATTGATTGATTGATTGATTGATTGATTGATTGATTGATTGATTGATTGATCCATCCATCGATGAGTCGATCAATGGATTGGAGAGAAAGGTAGTCTTGAGAAAAAGGTAGTTTTGAGAAATGATTGCCAGATTTCAATTATCTACCAAGGTTGGCAGCCCTGCTATTTTACAGTCTAAAAGTAATGCTTTGCCTTACTTGCTTTGAAGTCTTTGCTTTCTTAGCTGCACTTTGGCTCTCTGAAAAGGTGACAATATTGATAACTGATGAGTGTTATGGCTTGCAAATCCCAAAAATAATGGTGTGTTCATTTCTTGGAACTAATCCATGGATTCATGTTACCTCGCCAGCCCCTTCCCCAACTCGACGCAAATGCGCATCCGCGTCCCCCCCCTACCCCCCCCCCCGCACCAACCCTCCTTTTCGCCGTCGTTTCAATATTGCAAGCTGAGAAGACCTTGTCAAACATGCACGATAGGCTAGACTTTCATTTATCAACTTAAGCTGGGTCAGCATACAGGATTTCTTTTTGACTCAAGATGTTCTTAGCACCACTCCTCGTTAAGCCTTCGACAACTGTCGCCTACGACCTCTAAATTACCTTTAGCCCTGCAGAACAGTTGCGAGTGATTCGCATGCGGACCAGAGTTGAATATAGCACTTGTAGATACTCTGAATGCTCCATTTGTGATTAGAAACAAGCGTATCATACTAAAATTGTTTAACACTGACAAACCTTATTTTGTCATGGAATCGTTTTACCTTGCTTGGTTTTCTTGCTGGGTTTTTCGTCTGTTGATTCCAATTTGCGTTTCTTTTTGGGAGGCATTTTGGCGACTGGGAAAGGAAAGGGAACTTACAATCCCACAATGCCTTGCAACTGTGGAATGAAATGGTAGTGGTCAAGTGGTCAATGGTCATTCTTCGGAAATTCTATCCGAAATTTTTGGACCGGCTCCTGAGGTATTCCTCTTTACCCGGTTTGAATAAACTAATCGAAAATTACCGTCCTTAAAAATTTTATCCTTTCTCTTGGTTCCAATCTTCCCCTGGATATAAGTCAGGAGAAATGGCACGCCTTGAAAATGACACGCCGGCTCCTGGAAACGTAATACTGGGTAAATGGTAAGATCTCATGATTCCATCCTGTTGGTAACGCAAAGCGGTGATTTTCTTTATACCACAGTGTGTTATTTTGTCTGCGACGCAGGCTAGTGTTTGGGCAGCCCAACCGAATTTTCGCTGGTAAATGGTAATTACCCACTGTCTCGTCTCGTACAAAATTTTGGAGACGACAAGATTATTTTCCAGGCAGTAAGGATTATCCAGAATCTTGAAACGACAGAGTGGAGAAAGAGCAGAACTGATGGAGTCCAGAGTGAAGAAACAGTGACAAACAAGGTGTATTTTCTTTAACGGCTAGAAAAAATAAAAACAGGGTAAGACCCTGAAAAAAACTTTTCCAATCCCGCTTCTCGCGGCAATTTGTGGGCCCTGCCATCCGCGTCAGTAAGAATCCTCACCACTACCCCCATGCGAAGTGACTAGAATGGCGTGATTTTAGAACCGTTTTCATTCCGCTTCCTAACAAACACCAAAGATTTCAATGCTTCCCTGCATCCCACCTATAAAATATAATGCATTCCGTATCCCACCGTGGTAATTTTATACCAATTCACATTTGAAATTTATAATATCCCGTATCCCTCCGAATGCTATTTTGGGACACCAGTTTATTCCGATCAAACTCGCCTACATAGCAACAGTTAACCCAGCTGCAGTCAGAACATTTTTCTCCTCGCTACCTTATGTTGAGTATGGGTTAATTCACTGAGCTGGATATAGTTTTGTTGTAGGCCGATTAAATCCTCGGAACCCTGAAGTAGTAGCGAAATAGAGACTGATGCTCTTTATCAATAGGCAACACATCAGAAATAGAATACGAGCCATCCAAATAGACAGGTTTATTTTTTTAGGATGCAACGAGGCACCCAAATAGACAAACGAGTTTTATTTCTACAGGAATTCGATCATTATTTCCTAATTTAGGTGTTTCAAGCAGATTTACAGTTGAGTACTTTCAAGATACCTTCGAGCTACAAGGACCGAAAAGTACAAGAAATAACTTATGAAAAGCAATTATATGACACAAATAAACCAGTTTTACTTTCGAGAAATTCATACCCTTATACTTACACCAACTAAGAAGTGTCTTTTAAGTATGTACAACATTTTACACAAGCAGACAGAGAGGGAAACTGCCAGTTTCGACTCCGAGAATTGAAGCATGATAACGAAGAGAAATTCAGGTTCCCCTGCAACATGAAGAGTTTAGTTACCATTTAGTCAACCAGCTAGCACGCCAAGGTAGCCATTAGGGACCTAACACAAGAAAAACGGTGACGACAACGAGAACCTCAGAAAACAACACATTTAATAAGCAACCCAATGGCACTCCACGTGTCTTATAACACTGCAAATAGTTTTCCTAATCGCGCGCTGCAAATAAATTTCTTTCATTTTCAGGACACGCGTCCGACTAATATAACCACAGGGCGCAGAGGAGTAATATTTGACTGTAATGCTGTCTAAATTCATCGCGCAAATTCAAAACAATAAACGTGACTGAACAAAGCGTCATGCTATCTCGTTACGCGTCTGTTGAAATTCTACCCGCAAGACGAAAACCTCATACAGCAGTTACTGTGGGCGTATCACCAGTAACTAACAGCCGACTAACAGTAATATAACCTCGGGGTTCGACTGAGTTAACTAAATTCAACGTTTTTGTAGAACACGAATGCCACCGGCGAATTTTCCTTTCTCTTTCTGAACTCGGATGCTGTCCTTACGGATGGTTACATTAGACGAAACTGAAAGAATTGGCATACAGAAAAAAAAGTTCAAAAGAACTTGAATGCACTCCAAGCAACACTTGGCGTTATCGTCACTTGATCATTATCACTATTTTATGATTCCTATGACGAGTTGCACAGTCTCCTCACCATTTCGCCTATTGTTGAACTTGATTCAGTTAAGTACAGTTCACAAAATGTTAGATGTCTGAATTAGCCCTACACTATACTGTAATCAAGAAGCCAGGTTTACTCAAGTATATCTTTGTACCGCAACATTTTCTTGACAATATGCACTCGCTTTGCAGATCCTTCCTTCAAAAATCAAAAATAATAAAACGATCCTCTAAACAATATTCATCTAATTCTCTCGGTTCAAGGCCATTGGCGGTTAATCTTGCTTCTTTGAGGCTTTCAAGGCAGCGTGGTATACCCAGCATTCCACGGTATCGGTGTCCAAGCTGACGTTTGAGGGAGGAAGGGACAAAATGTTCAGAACACTTGGGAGCTCAAAATAAACAGCCTGTCTTCCTCACGCTGAAAATAAAAGTAACAGAAGAAATAAATAAAGGCTCTTGGTGCATTCAGCGATTTGGTGGTAGATTATTACCAAAACGATAAAGCAAACAACAAAGCGACTGAGCCAAACCTCGTTTCTTCAGGGCATAAGACGAAAATAACTTATTCAAAAACGTTCCAAAATAAGTAAACTAATAATGTGCCTTGTGGAGATGTCAGTAGAGATGTAAAAATGGTAAAACCCAGTTTGGCTTATGTGTAACAAAGTATTCTTACAGTTACCAAAATCTAAATATCACACCTTGATCCATCTTAAAAGCTTGTTAATAGCATTTATGGCATCTGGTTTGGTTACAAGCGGGCTGAAGGCAGCATATAACTCAAAACCTGAAGTAACCTGCAAAACAAAAAACAAAAGACCAGTTTGTTTGCTGTCTTATACAACAACAACACTTTATTTAAGCTCACCATTACGTTGTTAATTAAGAGGTTATTGTTTGCCCTTAGTAGCAGTGTAATAATACTGAAAAAATCAAATACAATGTGATACTACTGTAATACTACGGTAAAGTCTTTTCCAATCTCCTTTTAGTTGATATTCACCGCGGTCTATCAAGTGTACTGACCGGCTCACCATAGTCTATTGTGAATCAAAAACAAATGCCAACTGGGGATGAAACACTAAGTTGTGTTATCTACTAGAAACATGAAACATCGTCTTACCGTCAAACAAAATACAACTAAACATCGCCGAAGATTGAGCAAATTCATGTCCAGAAATACTTTCAGTATTTTCCATTACTCTTCACTTCACTTACCCATCCCAGGAGCATCTCTCTAGTGCCCACGTGACATAATATCTTTAGAGGCCTGGCAGCTGAGTGGATACGATGATGGAGGTACAGATACAAACCAAAGAGTCTGGGGATGAACGCAGATATTAGTTTTATGACACAATATGGTTTTGACATAATGGCTTCCATATAAAGATTGGACTGCTGAGTGAGTGTCATCGGCAAACAGATGAATGTTTTCAGACTGCACGAATTAAGTGTTAGCCGAATAGAGTGAACAAAATAGAAGACAAGTATTATGAGAGGCCAGTGCAAGCGCTCTAACAAGCCACTGACAGTAAGAGAGGGGGCCCGTTTCTCGAAACTCCCGCTAACTAACCGGGCCCGAGATTTTTTTTTTCAAGTCCGTTATTTATCGCTTTGTGGTAGTTGTAAGTGCAAATTTGCCAACCATACACTTAATTTAGCTTTGAATTTCAATAAAAATTGTTCTTCTGTTGAAGGACATTGTGGACATAAGATAGTTTTCGGGCGACGTAGCGGTAAGTTATCGGGACTTTCGAGAAAAGGAGCTCTGGTCATATTTGCGAGTTCTATTATTTCCGTGAAATGATGAATATAATTATATGAGTACATGGATCAAATTTACATGAACTCGGGAAATATAATTAAAGAGAAAGAGGTCATAGCGGTTATTCAGCCACTAGAGAAACTGCAAATAGATCCTGCAAAAATACAGTCTTCAGCGGGATTCGAAGTCATGACCTTTGCGACACTTGAGCAAACGCTCAGGGCTATGGCGGTCTAAAGATAGCATTCATAACCACTGTGAAGTAACAACGCATTGTTACCTCTCTTGCTCTTCAGCTTCAACATAAGGAGCTTCTAATTCAGGGGATGTGTACTGCGCTGTGCTTTTAGACTTGTAAACAAAATGATACAACTCTGGAATTCCCACTTGATCTGCAGTAAAACAAAAATGTATAAGTTAAAGCATTGCGTTTACAGAGGTTAAAAGTCATGTTAAAACAGTTTAACTTTCAACCCGATTGGATAGCTTGGTGACCGGTCAGGCAGTATTGATCTCCCGTTTCCTACTATGAGGCGACTGGGAAAAGGAACTTCATCAGCCATTTTTAGTAGCACTTTGAAAACCCAGAAGTCACATTTACGTTAATAAACATTCAAAATTGGTCCAGTTTTGTTTTAGACACTATACTAGTGTAGTAAAACTATTGAGATGGAACCGGATTATAACTTGAAAACGTTGGTCTAAATTACTCAAGTTCTGCGGTTGCCCTGCCAAATTTTTTTAAACTTCTTTTGGTTTGCTGTCCTTGCAAAAATTCGCTAACTATCTTCGCCTTGGTTTCTAGGAAAATTGTGTGTGAGCGAAGGCACTTTTAAAATCGTAAGTTATTATTATTTTTTTTTAACAAAACACCAGCAAAATCTCCATGGCGTATTCCCTTTAGGAGTACATGTTTTACTAGAGATGCTAATCCATTGCAAGGTTACACCATCATTTTGTTAAGTTTCCTCAACAATTTACCAGTACTCATCTACACACCAGGGCAGAGAAAGAAAATAAGGAGCAAAATACCACAGCACGAGGGCAATCACAAGGGTTCAAGAGACAGATAACTTGCCTGTGCTGTAACTCTTTTTCGCCACAGCTTCATTAATAGCTTCTATACATTTGTATCTTCTCAAACGCTGAAAAATGAAAGAAAAAGTCCTTCAACCAAATACCAACCAAAATGTGACTAAAAAGCTTTTACTGACAGTCACTATATACTCTGAAGGAAATTCTTAACATATTGCTGACAAAAGCCTTCCACTTGTCTCTTCCACAACTGTTTTAGCCCACAATAGGTGAGCCACCTTTTTCTTTTCTTTCACTATCTTACACCAACATTGATCTCTAAAGGCTGGTTTTCGCTAGCGACGGAGTTGGAGTCGGAGTCGTAATCAGAAGCGCAGAGCGTTTTTATCTTGTGAAAACAACGTTCCGATTCCGCTTACGAATCCGTCGCTTACGATCCAGTGAAAACTAGGTTGTCGGAGTTGGAAGCAGAAGCGGAAGAACTAAACCAATCACAAAACGTGGGAACGAGCACAGTGATCTAAACCTCCAGTATCTGAACGCCTGGAACAGGCTAGCACAGTGATTGGTTTATCCTACCGCTTCTGCTTCCGACTCCGACAATCTGGTTTTTACTAGATCGTACGCGACGTAACGTGAGCGGAGTCGGAAGAAAATGGAAACGTTCTGATTCTTCCGACTCCGATTCCGCTGAGCTTATGACCCCGCATTCGACTCCGATTTTTGATTTTCACTAGGTCATAAGCGCTCTTACGACTCCGCTAACGACTCCGACTCCGTCGCTAGTAAAAAGCCAGCCTTAAAGAGCAAACATAGAAGCTGAGGGCTAGGGGTCCTTGTTAAACCACTGCTGCCAATGATCCGCGAACTACAAATAAGATAGCACAGAACAAAACGAGGTTTCACTCTTTCACAATATATATATATATATATATATATATATATATATATGTATATATATATATATATATATATATATATATATATATATATATTAATACTTAATCCATTCTGTAGAATAGTGTCCACAGCATCTGCTTGATTCTAATCGTGAGAGAAACACTCATTCAAAAGCACTTACCTCCAAGGTCTTAAGTCTTGTTTCAGCTAATTCAAAGAAGGCGTTACGATCAGTGGAAAGTAACAACAAGCACGCTGGACAATCGTCTTCCAAATACGAAATGTGCGCATACAGATAGCCGCTGAAAGAAACAAAGATGGAACAGTTGTGCTTCGCTGTAACGATATGAGAAATTTTCATAGTCAAAGAAGCAAGATATCTCAACTCCACAATAGAAAAATTATAAAGGAGACCATCCACCCAAATCCTCAAATTAGCCAAGCCCCAAAAGTCATTCCAGGATTGGGTTTATAACAACCAGTAGTTTACATACCATACTGCTTGACAAATGTTTTTTATTAGTTCTTTTTGAAACTCTGATATAGTTCCCTGTTGCAAGAGATGTGGAGTCAGGATTGTCAATTTTCAAACGTTCACACTCATGACTCTGGCCTCATACAGTTCTTTTCTTTTGTTGGAATAGTTGTTGTTTTTGTTGTTGTTGTTGTTGTTGTTTTCAGACTGACTATTCATGTGATAGTTGAGAGTTCAAGGGTAGCTCATTCCGTGCACAATATAGCCCTTCACAGCATCATGAATAGGGTTAAAGGTTGGGTTAAAGCTTTATTGTATGCAAAACACAGCTAGATGTATTCCAGCAAGTATTTATTCAGTGCCATCTTTAGGCATTTTTATGAATATTAATTTGGTTGCCCACAACCGGAGTTACGGATAGTCCCGTAGATGAGCCGCACCCCAGATTTTGAACCCAAATTTTGGGCAAAAAGGTGTGGCTTATACACGGGTGTTTACGGTACGTTTTTTTCGAAGACCTGAAAAAGGGCCCTGTTTTACAACTGTTGCAAAAGGTAAGGCAAGTCTTTAATGCTGAGGGTATACTGTCCTTTCTCTTACCTGTTATCAAAGCGAGGTAAACAAATTGGTGTCCAAGACTCAGCAGTTTGGAAAGATGTGGATGCACTGACTAGGTTAAAGATAAGATGAAGATCTGCAAAACATATGAAATATTGTCCACGGGTCACTCAAGTACTGTAGGAACTCTGTTCTACTCAGTCAACTGTACATGCACATGGATTGTGCTATTTGTCTAATGCAACTTGCAAAAAAGTTGTTAAAATGTTACCAGGGAAAAAATCAAATACTATATATAATAGAGTGGAACGGGAGAAACTGTTCTTTGTCTAGATGTGAGCAAGACGTTTGAGTTAACCAGGTTTAATTTCAAGCAAATCTTATATTGCCATACATTTCCATACTTTATGAATTTCCTCTTGCATATCGCAAATGTGCTGCCAGCTATCCAAGCAAATGGAGAAAATCAACAAGGACCTAAACTCTACAAAAAGAGTGCAGAATTTAGAATGCAAGACCATGTTGGTAAAGCACGCTTTTTTAGCCTCATATCGCAAGGTGAGTGTAATTTTACGTCCATTAGCTGGGATCAGCTCAAATAAAGTTAACCAGGAAAAGACCGTGTGAGTCAAAAGAAAGTTTAGAACATCACACGGCATTACTATGGCATGTGCATGCTATGTTGACTTGCTATTGTGTCAAGAACGAGTGTGCTGCCTTGCTTTGGCTTGGAAGCAATTAGACACTAACGTTTGAGACATACCTGATGGATGCAAACTGTGCTTCTTGGGTCTTATTAAAGTGACTAACTGATTATTAGCAACTAAAATAGCAAACACCAAGTCCTGAGGAGAGAGAGAGAGCAGTGACAATTTAATACCGCTACACTGGATTTTTAAGTGGCTCTTTAAGGTTTGTTAAATAACAATGACCATATGAGTGTAACTAAAATCAGTTGTAAGAAGTGTTAGAATCAGCTTTGTTGTTGTTATTAGTTCAAAGTGTACCTTAACTCTTGCTTGAAGCATGCTCTGGCCAATGGTTTCTCTAACAGAACTTGAAAGTGGTAAACACCTCACCTAAATAACAAGAACAGTTACTGCAATAATAAATAATGCTCACATGTTTCCAAACATAGTTACCAGAAGAAAGTCTAGATTTTTGCATACATTGTAAGCACACTGTATTTCTAACTCAAGTTTACATTTACACATGCAACTGCGAGGGTAAACTGGGTGGGAAGGTATTGCCCAGTTAGAACAACATGACAACATAACATTAGATTAAGGAGACTACAGTGTACTCAGTCTGCTGGAACATACAGACAGGTTGTAAAAGAATTAAATATCCACAGAACTGAAAATAATTTTCGATTCATGCATTTTCACATGCATGCAAATTAATATTCTATAACAATGAAACCAATAACCAATGTTTACTTACAGATCCTAGAAGGAAACTTGGTTCATGATCCATTAAATTTAATAAATTATCAATAAATTTTTCAGTTCCTATGGAAAAAAAAGGAACTCAAGTTGGTTTTGAATTATGCTCATTTATACTCATTCATTTATGCTGCTGACCAGTAAAGCACCCATTCCCAACCATACAATCTTTCCTTTCCTCAGAAAAAAAATTAATAACACACAATCAAGCTTAATGGCCAACAACTTCCCACATTTAACTCAGACTTCTGTACCACAAAATGACTGACTAAACAAATCGGATGGATGGGAGATGGGAGGCTAGTCCACTGCAGGGGTACTCCCGGAGTACCACTGGCCCCCAGTATTTCATTAGGTTTTCTAACAGCTCACTAAGGCTCCGTTTACATAAGTGATTTCATCCCAGGACGACTTTCATCTCACCCCGGGATGACTTTCATCTCAGTTTCTGGTCATTTACCTGCACATGTTTACATGATTTGGAGCTAAAATGTGTTCACCCCGGGATGAAATCATCCCGGGGCAAATACATTTTAGCTCCAAATCATTTTTTTTTTTAATGCACACACTTACATATACAATTTACATTACATTGGCTAATACGAAAAACGTGATACAGCTAAAAAAGAAAAAACAATACTGAATAAAGGAATAAAAGAACAGAAAAGAACAAGTAAAAAAGAATAAAGAACAGAAAAAAAACAATTACAAGATATCAATCGAAAGGGCACCTACGAGTTACTTACAATCTACATTCATTGCAGTAGTGCTTACGTATAGCTATAAATATATCACTTCGAGTCTTCCCTCCTTTTTAAAGTATTAATTTTTTGAAGGGGAGAAACAGAATTAGTGAAGAGCACATTTCTCTATTTGCCATTGCATCAACATTTTATTTTGGAATTCTTTCTGGATCAGTTTTTTCTCAAGACACTTACAACTGTAGACATATTGTTTCAAAAGAATAACAAATAAGTGTAGTCTGCGTCTTGGGTATTCTGATAATTGATGAAAGTCGGGTATTTCATTAAAGGTAATTTGCTCGTTAGAAAGTTCAATTTCGGTCTCGTTTACTCGGTTAAACCACATTAATGCTTCATAATAAGAAGATTTTGTCTCGGAGCAATCCAGAAAAGTATGCTCTATTGAATCTGAGTTAGGGTAAAAGGTACAGGTTGCATCATCGGTTAATCGAAATTTATGCAGTTCGTTTTTGGTTACTATAATTGAAGGGCTGAGAGCATAACCGTCTTATGTCGAATTTTAGGGCGTTTTTTCATGTTGCTGAAAACTGCCTGAATTTTTGCATGTGACCTTCCCTTCATTCATAGAACATTGCCCAGATAATTTTTCCACTGATTTTCGCTTCGTTTTCGAGAAAAACGAGGCCAACAAGTCAAGTCAGTGTACTGCCGCCTGCTCTCAGATGTGGATGTCGAAACATTGGGTATTTTAAGGGGCGAACGATGAGAAGAACGAAGGGACAACAATCTGGTCTCAAATTACCGGTTAATTTTAGCGGTGTTGTATTGAAATATTCACGTCACCTTCTGGTGTATTTGTGTCATCCACCGACTGAGCTTACGCGCGAATGTGGTAATTTTGTAAGACGCACTGCATGCTACGCTTCGTGTTGCAGAATTCGCGACACTTCTAAAGTTTTTCGGTGGATTCTGAACAGCAGTTTGTTCTTCAAACAAGTGTAAAAACAATAATAAATGAACAAAAGAAGAGAATTCATTAAAAAGAGAAAATAAAAAGTGGCTCAAGACAGATTCGAACCAGCGACTATCAGGAGTGTATAGTGCCGCATTAACTGACTGAGCTAGCTCGACATTTTTCGAAACCCAAGAAGATTTTTAGTTTATATAGTTAAAATACACTGCATACCCCGCTTCCTGTTGGGGAAGTCATCCACCTACTCGAAAAAGAAGCGAAAATCGGTGAAAAAATTATCTGGGCAATGTTCTATGAATGAAGCGAAGGTCACATGCTAAAATGCAGGCAGTTTTGAGCAAAATGAAAAAACGGCCTAAAATTCGACATAAGACAGTTATGCTCTCAGCCCCTCAATTCTATGCAATAATCTAAAGGAGAACTGTCTTAACTTGTTGTCTCTTGTTGATTGATATACAAAAGAAAATTTGTTTTTCCATTCTTTATGAGTATCGGCAAAATTGACTTTCCAGGTTTTGATGCCAGTTGGTTCTACTGTGGGGTTTTTATTAAGTATTTTATAGTAGTGTTTGCAGCGCATGTCTGCCAAATCTACGAGATTGCTTCCAGGAAACAAAGATATCGTAGTAGTATTTAGTAGCTCGTGCGAGGGAGCTTCACATTCCCTGGCTTTTTCCTTCAAGTCGGTTGGAATAGATGCTATGAGTTGGAAGTAGTGGAGATAATTTGTTTTTATGTTGAACTTATTTTGAAATTGTTGGAATGTTAGAAAGTTTCCATCAGCATTTAGGATATCTTGTATAGAGAGGATGTTCTTCTTGAACCAAGATTTCCCGAAAAGCGTATTTTTATCAATGGCTATTTCCTCGTTATTCCATAGCAGGAATTTGCCATACGAAAATATTTTAGTCTTATCTTTAAACTCTTGAAAATATTGTAAAAGCTCCCGATAGAAAGTAGGTAAACCATTATTTATGGAGGCCGCATTATAGTTGCATTTAAGAAGGAATTTTAATCCCCCATAAGTATTGAAATAATAATTTGGAATTGCTTTCCACGAGTCGGTGGTGCTGCTTAATAACCGACTTATCCATGCTAGGCGCAAAGATTTTACTACTGCAGAAAAGTTTACAAAATTCAGACCTCCTTCCGAAAGAGGTTGGTACATGACCGTTCTTTTTATTTTGACTTTTTTGTTTTTCCACAAGAATTAAAAAAGCTCTGTTTGAACATTTTTTATTACTAAAGATGGAACCGTCAGCATGGACGCTGCATAGACTAACTGAGATACTCCTAACGTTTTAGCTAATAGTGATCTTCCGCATAGCGTCAAATCCCTGGAAAGCCACAGATTTAATTTGATTTTCATCTTTCGAATCCTGCTCAGAAAGTTCTCTTCAATGTTTTTATTTTGATTGTACGTTAGAAACGTGCCCAGAACTTTAATAGGGTTCTTTGTGCTTTTAAATTCTAATATATTAGAGTTACTGTGTTTCATTGTACCCAGCCACATTGTTTTGGTCTTTCTCTTATTTAACTTTAAGCCTGAGACGGTGCCAAACCATTCAGTTGTTTAGAGATGCGATTTAAGAGAGTCCGTGTTGTTAGTTATTATAGTTGTGTCGTCTGCAAATTGTGAAATTTTTACTTCTTGGTTGTTTGGTAAATATATGCCCTCGCAGTTCCTGTTTTGGCATATCTAAAGGGCTAACAACTCGACCGCAAGAATAAATAAGGAGGGGCTGAGTGGACAGCCTTGGGGAACTCCTCTTGCGCTTGTTATTTCGAAATAGTTTGTCATAAATCCGCCATTTACGACGGAGCTCTGTACGCCATTGTATAGGACAGTAAACCACTTTTTGAACTTATTTCCAAAGTTAAAAACTTCTAAGCTCCATTAAGCTTCTAAGCTCCATTAAGCTCCATGAAGCTCCATTCCAAGGTGTCGAATGCCTTTCCGAAGTCTACGAACAAAAGTATTCCCTGGAAGTTTTTGCTATCTGAAAACTCCATTATGTCACTGAGTAGTCTTATATTTTGGCCTATATATCTTCCGTTGACAAACCCGGTTTGATCAGAGTGAATTAGTTTAGGTAAGTGTTGCTCCATTCTCTTGGCCAATAGTTTAGAAAGAATCTTGTAGTCGATATTAAGTAAAGATATAGGCCGCCAATTCTTTAAATCAGACAGATTTTCATCACCTTTCGGGATGAGCGTTATTGTTCCTCTCTTCTGGGAAACTGATAATGATCCTTTGTTAAATGCATCATTATAAGAATTTAAAAGGTCTTTCCAAAGGAGATCAAAGAATGCTTCATAGAATTCCTTTGTGAATCCATCTTCTCCTGGCGATTTATTGTCCGCAAAGGATGTTAGAGCATCTTTTAGTTCCTCGAACGTCAGATCCTTTTCTAGAGATTCTTGTTCTTCTACATTTAATTGTGGGATGTTAAGACCTTCAATAAATTTGTGAATGTTATTGTTGTGTTCAGATACATCACTGGTATTATTGCCAGTGATTTTAGAGGTACCGGTATACATTTTGCTATAAAAGTTCTCAATCTCTTTATTAACCTGCACAAAGTTGGAAGTTACCTCATCATTTTCTGACTTAGCTTCTCGAATTAGTTTTTTCTCGTAGTTGGTTTTTTCTAGATTGAAAAAGTATTTCATTGGCTTTTCTCCTTGTTCGAACCATTTCGTCTTGGATCTAAATATAACCTCTTTCCCTCTAGTGTCGTGTATCCGTTTTAATTTATCCTTAGCGGCTTTGTATTTTTCCAGAGTTTCCTGATCGAAAGCATCGTTGTTGCAGATTTTTCCATCCAGTTCTTGTAGTTCTTCTTGAAGAGCTTTTTCTTCGTTTCTTAACTTAGATCTTTTCTCTTTCGAGTACTTAATCGTTTTCGCGCGTAACTCCATTTTTATCAATTCCCAGAGAAGTTGTTTGTCGATAATTTCGCGGTATTTAACTAAAATTTGCGGGTAATAGAACTCGATGAGTTCTTTATAATTTTCATCCTCCAGTAATGTGTTGTTAAATTTCCATAGTCCCGGCTCTCTCGTTTTTAATTTCGATGTTTAGGAATATTGATTTATGGTCGGGTGCTATTGATGTTCGAATTTCTGTGTTCTTGACGCAGCAAGAGAGAGGACGAGAAATAAGGACAAAGTCGATCCTTGATTTTAAGTTTAAAGGTTTTGACTCATAGGTAAAATATTTTTTGGTGGGATTGATTTGTTGATAAATGTCTATAAGATTGAGTTCTTCCATGAAATTCATGAGAGAATTTCTTTAGTTTGTAGCTTTCCAAGGCTGGCCACCTCGCTTATCAATTGGATTGAGAGTTGTATTCCAATCTCCTGAAATGACGACTTTTGAGGTGTCTGTATTCGAAATAGCTCCAAATCATGTAAACAATTACAGGAAAATGACCAGACACTGAGATGAAAGTCATTCCGGGGTGAGATGAAAGTCATCATGGGATGAAATCACTTATGTAAACGGGGCCTAAGTACTTACAGTATGTATGATACTCCAAAGTGGAAACAGACAAAGTGGAGAAAAGGGTATTGTCTAAGGATGATACAGTGACATGACACAGTGTTACATTGTGTTACCACTGTATTTCCTTGAATGATAGCCAGGGAAAATTACATTATTAATACTATTATTATTATTTTGTTGTTGTTGTTGTTTTTTTTTTTTGCTCTAGAAGGGGGCAGTTATTTGAGGGAAGGGGTGATTATTTTAAACATTGCTAGCTGAAAGTCATGCCCTAAATATTTTGGAAAATAAAGGTCAAACAAAACAGGATATTTTTTAGGGGGAGGGGGGTGCAATAATTCAAGGGATGTGCATTATTCAACTGAGCCAATAACTGATGTATACACACACTTGTTAATGAACACCAGTCAGACATGCCTTAAGTCACCAATATCTTAATTAAATGCCTTAGAGTGCAAAACATAACTACAGGAGCTTTCACAATTTTGTTGCATTGCACACAACACCACATATATTCAATTCTTACCTGATAAGAGCCTTCTAAGGTCATAATTTCTGCGTTGTTCCATTATTCGTGCAAGCTGAGTATACGTTAAAACACTAAGGATTTGATTATAAACATAGGACAGCTGCAGGACCAACTATAAAAAGAACACAAAGAAAATGAGTACTGGCGTATTCAGAGAAATGTTTGAAAGTGGGTGATGAGCACATTCCAACAAGATTTTCAAAGATGTTCACACTGCGGGGAATGTACCAGTATTTTCTGCTTGACTGCAACCTCCAGCATAAAAGCTTTATGTACAACTCTCCAAGCCCAGAAAACAAAATGGCTGACTCCCTGCCACTTTTATTTGCCATGGAGTTACTACAAACATCCAGTTTACCAACATTTCATATGACAAACTTGCAAAGTACACCCAAAAGAAAGTACCCTAAACTAGGCCTTTCAAATTTTATCAACAGCATGCCTTCATGATGCCCAATTTTTAATTCCCCTACGCTTAGTTAAAATTATGTCTCCACGGGGACTCCTCCACGGTGATACCTACACATACACAACCACTATGCATAATTACATGAACTGTACATATCTAGCAGTGATATACAGCCAAGGTTGACCTAAATGACACCTACAATAGGCAGACATCCCTCCTGCACAGACACTCAGTCACGGTCCCAGCTACACACAAAAACTACATTTTTAGCCTCCCTTAGAATGACAAATTATTAATTTGAAGCTTTGACAGTATATTATTATAATATTATTGATGTCTAAGCCAGAGGTTGCTCTTGCACAATCAAGGCAGATTTATTTACCTGAGTCACAGACTCTTGTGTGTATGCCACTGCCACTAAAATAACATGTCCTCTAACTAGGAATACAAACTTATGGTTGCCTGCCATAATACACCTGAAAATTAAAGCAAGCAGATTGGCTTGTAAGGAGACACCTTGAATGAACACATTTGGTTTTATTTTTTAAGGATCTTTAATGTACTGTCACTAGGTTGACAAGAACAGTGAAAAAGTATAAGTCACTCAACCACATGCACATGACCTCTGAATTTCCGATGAAAATAATTCTTTTGATGAGCAAAAATTCAAATACAGCTGTATGCATTTATGTACAAATACAGTGTATGTACAGTTCCAATTCAACAGACACTGGATCACCACCCTAAAATCTAGTCCTCCAACACACGCATTTTAAAGCCCACTACAAAAACAAGTCTGTTGATTGGTACTGAAGTTTATTTAACTTCAAATGTCTGATGGCAAAACAGGAAACTGATGGAAATTTCAAATTGGCAAACAGTAAGTCACCTTCAAGTCCAATCCTTAGACTAGACTTGGTTGCCAACAGAGACAACTGGCAAGTTGCAAGTGAAAGTCAACTTGTTTACAGCTTGTTGATTAATATATAATTTACACTAACATAAAAGTCAGGGTGGAGGTCTATTGCATAACAACTGAACCAAAACGATAACTGTCATAATCCTCTCAACTCTTACCTTATTGTATTTTTCCCAACCTGAACAAATGACACTATTGCTTGCATAACACCCATTAAAGTTGCAAGCTTGTCTTCACTACCATATCTGTGTAAAAGAAACCACAACAAAATAATTATAACAGAGGTAACTGAGATTTCACGAAAGATGCTTCAAGTGAAGAAACGGTTTGAAAGCAGTGTTCACCATCTTATACTCTATAACTTCAAAGGATTTGATGCAAAAATGTCACCACCCCCATTGCTATTTTTTCTTACATTTAAGGAAGTTACAATAATCCTCGGCTGGTAAGCCGAAAGAAAGTTAATTTATACTATTTCATTATTTTTTTGTATCAAAACATGTAGTTATACAAGGACGCCTGATTTGGCAGTATTGCTAGTTTAGACAGAGTCCTGACTAAAAAACAATTAAGTCAAATATTAAATAAAGATAAAGAACTAATAGAATTTAATATTAATAACAGTACATGGAGATCACACTAACAACAAAGAGACATGAAAACTGCTCAAATATCACTAGGATGGAAAATAGCCCTTGAAGTGGCAAAAGTTGCATTTAGTGCCATATGAAGTAATGTTATTTTTGCATCCAGGTATGAAAGAAACATGACTTTGTTCAATAAAACTAACTCACCTAGAGTAGATTGGCTTTCCAGCCTCACTAAAGACAAAAACATGCTTTTTGTGTAGAGTCCATTTAGGGTCATTTACATCTACAAGTAATCAGAACATAAACTTCAATATAATTGAAAAATAATTCACAACAAAATTTACAATTTGGCAATGAAATAAAGATCCTTCAATGGGCAAAACAAAACAATCAAAGTGTCATAATGCTTATGACAATCATAGTTTTAAAGTTTTCAATGAGATTATGACAATTAGCTGGTGAAATTAATCACCTATGCCAAAAGTTCACCTGAGTTCAAATGAAGAATTATTTCAAGGAAAACAAGTATCATTTTACCCACCTTCCACTGATGTTTCTCTGCTGATTTCTCGCACACTCTCTGCTCTTGTTTTGCGAGCCTCTGGCAATAACAAACCACATAATTGCAACATGTCAAGTAAATCTACTGTATTTATATAATAAGCTCAATCATGCATGCATTTTGATTGGTTCTCACTTACTGTATGATCTGTTAGAGGACAGACACATAGATTATGTCATCATTAAAAACTTTTACTTTTTCTTTATTATGTAAAACAAATAGATTCTATGTTGCCATGCGTCTGTTCAGTAATAGATCACAGATGACCTCAAAATGTGGTAAGAACAAAAAAGTGTCACACAGGGCGATAGCCGAGTGTGTCACTGATGTTACTGATACTATTACTGAACAGATGCACGGCAACATGGAATCTATTTGTTAAATATATTGTGTAAAGAGAAATCCAAGAACTTTACGGCCTGTGCATCAAATGTTTTCAAAGGTTTTTTTTGCCTACAAAAGTGGACAAATTATTATGCTTGGAACATGCAGAACAGCCAATGGAAATGCCTGCTACACAGGCTACAAGAACTAGAAAGCAACTCACCTTCTTGTTCATCCTCCACACTTAAGAGGCTTATTTTAGAATCCAACTGGCCTTCAGCATCATTCTGAAGATCAGCCAGTTCAGTGTGAAATGTTGCATGGAAATTTTCACCCTGATCAGCTATGTCATTTTGTAGTGAACTACCCATGAGTTCATTGTTTGGTGTATCAGGGGATCCATGACTGCTTATACTAGAGATGATCCCTGTGGATGCTAAGCTTGCATCAGAGATGGCAGATGCTCTGGACTCAGAATCAGAACAGATTTCATCCACAGAAACATCAAGTTCTTCATCAGGTTCAACACAAAAGAGCGGCTCATGGTCACCTGAACTAAAAATTATGAAAGGCCAATGTGTTAAATGATGTAGATATAGCAGCACCCTGTTACAAATGGATATGTCAGAAAGCCAAAAAAGTTACCATGATGTTAATTTTGTTTACCTTTTTTGAAGGGTTGCAACAACAGCAAATTCAAGATGATTTCAAGAAAAAGCACAAGGAGGGTGGATGGGGCGGGGCAAGTTCAGGTGTAGTTTGTGCAGGCGCTAACTCACCTTAGCAGTACATTTTGTAGAGTGCGCAGAAACTGTGTTCAGACACCTTGAGCTAAGTTATGATACATGAACATGTCAGACTTCACAAGCATATAGGGTAAGCAATATTTTGTAGTGCTATTTACTTTCTAAGGTAAACATAAAGTTGTGAATCGTGCAATTAACAATAATAATAGTAATAACTTGCTCTCTAATTGTTCTCACAAGTACAGCAAGGACGTAGCTCAACAAGGTCAGACCGAAAGCAGATATAGCAGATATAAGTGCCTTCTGGCAGCCACTGTACAGTCCATGAATGATTTTGGAGCAAAGCCAACAGCCAGCTCGAATAAGCTGCATGCTGGTTTTTGCTCAGGGAGGAAACCCGGAGAAAAACCCTAGGAGCAGGGCCAAGAACCAGCACAAACTCAGCCGACACATGACACTGGGCCACATTGGTGGGAGACAACCCGAACCCAGGCCCCATTCGTGGGAGACAACCCGAACCCGGGCCCCATTGGTGGGAGACAACCCGAACCCAGGCCCCATTGGTGGGAGACAACCCGAACCCGGGCCACATTGGTGGGAGACAACCCGAACCCGGGCCCCATTGGTGGGAGACGAGTGCTCTCACCACTGTGCCATCCCTGCTCCCCTTATGCGAGGTCACATGTGATTAACTCAAGCTACTTATGATGTCACATGTGATTTGCTCAAGTTACACCAACAACACTATCTGTCTTATCGATGTAAATTACACCTAGCACGTACAGAAGATTTCTTCAGAGCAAATTAAAGAAAAATTCAAGAAGGGCTTGCACCGGTCTCTTTGATTTTCCTGCCTACTCAACTCCTAGTAGAGCTTGCAGAGCATACATGTAATTGTCAAATCAGGGGCATTTCTATTTTCTATTTTCTCCAATTAAAGCAAACTATGATAATTCCCTTAAGATGGCTGTTGTTACTTTTAAGGGACCTGCTCTCTTTCGACAAAAACTGTTTAAATGCAGGAGCTAATAATGAATAATAATGACGAATTTTCACAAAATGACGGGAATAAGATTTGTGAGAAAAACGAACGTGTTTGAGTTTCTAGGAATAACGTGCCAGTATGAGTAGTAGTAGTAGTATAACTTTATTTTAACACGGTAAATCCATTCAGGAGAGAAATTTATACAAATATTATTAAAAGAGATTAGTTCACCAGGCAGTGATTTGCCAACTGCAGACAATTATTTGCCACTTTTTTCACACAGTACTATAATCTAACTTACTTTAAAGTAACTTCAATCTTGATGAAATTACAGTACTAGTATGTTTCATTCTCATTAAATTATAATGACAGATTTACTACTCTCACTTTTACCAGGCTAAAATAGAAAAAAATATAGAAAAACTTGTAATCCAGTGCTTATTGGCCTTAAGGTACACATAGGAATGCTATGAAAATGTACACAAGCTGCAATCTAACACCCTTGCAAAAAATGTGTCACCAGGCAGTGATTTGCCATCTGCAGACAATTATTTGCCACTTATTTCACACAGTACTTTAATCTAATCCTCCATGCAGGCAAGGGGATCAAACCTTTCTGCCTACTTCTTCAGTTACACCACATGCTACAGTACCATGATACAGTCTGCACATTCAGAGTAGGCTTAGCTAAGGGTGGTGCTACACAACAAGATTCATATCAGCAATTTAAAATGCAACACTGTTGCACAAAAAAAATTGTCAAAAACATTTTTTAAAGCATGTTCTGTGTCGAGATCATCTCAGCACAATTTACAGTATTGACTGTTGACATAGCCTGGAATTATAACAATCCCACGTAAACATCACCCTTTTTATCACTATAACCTAATTCCTTAAGTCTGCTGTCTGCAATTTGCATATTCTCTGTTGAGAAAATTAACAGGAAAAGTAAAGCTCTAAAATAAAATTTGACAGATTTACTCTTCCAGGCAACTTTTTCAACATGGCAAAAGGGTAACTCTAAGATTGTTTTAGTTTTATTCAACGTGATAATTATCATGGTAATTAAATTCTCAGAAACTTTAAATTAATGATACAATCTACATTACAGAACCGAGAAGACGTTCGGGATGATTACACGAAGAATAAAAGCAGCTTATATTCTTCTTACTAAATTTGCATGCATACTAACCAATAATTAAGCTACAGTAAAAGTAAAGTTTTGACAGAAAAACCTCTAAATCAGAGGCTTTAAACTTATGTTAAAAATTCACATTTGCTTACAATTTGAATAAAAGAAATGAAATAAGACATTTTGTTATATTATAGGCTACCGTATTGTGCTGTTTTGATATGAAACACTGATTCAAATCAAATTGCTGCAAAGAGAGCTATTTATCAGCGAAGCTTACCCGGCTCCCGGCTCAGAACCTTGCAGGACATCTTGTTCTTGCTGCTCTCGTTTTAAACTTGCATTTGAACCAATCGCAGCTGCCATTTAGCACCTGAAATGCTCATAATAAGCGAACTATCGACTCAAGCTTCTTCTCCCGCTCCGCCGCCGCCATGTTTACGAGTGACATGCAAACGAGGCACAGCTGCACGCTTCTACAGTGGCATCCTCGTCCCCAGGGCCTTCTCCTCGTTCAAAATGGTGGTCGGAGAAACTCCAAAAGTTCGTTAGAATTTCGTCACGCAAACACGATGAAATGTCTTCGTTTTATTTGAATAACGGTTTCCGATTGCAGAAAACGAACAGGGCCACCAGATGCTGGAAACAACCTCCGAAAAAGCCATTTCATCATGTGTCACGTGACAAAATACTCCACGATTCTTGGAGTATTTCAGGAGCCTTGGCCAGGGGTTTCTCCGACCGCCATTTTGAACGGGGAGAAGGCCCTGGGGACGAGGTTGTACAGAGTGGGCAATCTCGTCCCCAGAGCCCGCACGCATTTACGGTCAGCAGGATCGAAGTGCCACGGACTCTGGGATAATCAAAAACCAGATGCCACTTTTGCGGCTTCCGGTTTTTTAAAGCGCATGGGCGGCAGATTTTGAACTGAGCATGCGTTATGGGTCGTGTAAAGACAAAAACGGCGCGAAATATTAGGACGTCCCCTTTGTTATGACGCCTTTGACATTCACGCAAGACTCGCGTGAAAATGAAAATAATCCTCGCTCGCAGACTCGCGAAGATGGCCGCACCTAACCTGCGATCAGGCTCTATTTTCGTTTCGCTCGGTGAAACATTCAGGCGGGACGGGTGAAACGGAAAATAGGGACTGATACAATTCTTCTACGGAACGTCTGCCGCCCACTTTTTTGATTGATTGACATTCAACAAAACAGCCAATCAAAATTTCTTCTGCTTGCACGATCCTCGGTATGCAAATTTCCTATAACGGCAATTCGCAGAAAGTCACGCAAATGTCGGCAAAATAAGAAAATCATTAGCCTCTTCCAGGCGTTCAGATAGTGGAGCGCGAGCGAAAAAGAAAGCGAGCGAAAATGTGTGGGAAAAAAACGAGGGGAGACTGGGGAAAAGTACGAGGGAACGCCTGTGAAATTAATTTTAAAAAGCTTATGACGGTATACCAGAATCTGGTATACCCTCTGATTGGTCAAATTTGACACCTCCTGTCAACAACAGGGGGTTGTTGACACAGACAAGAAATGCGATATGGCGTACCCGTGCGAAGGTCATCCTCCATCGAGTCACGCACGGTTCAATAACTGCACGGCAAGCGCTTGACGATTTCCCAAATGTGGATACTTTACAAATGGAATAAAAAGGTTGTCTTCAAAACGCGTTCCTGGGACGAGGTCTCATCGCCATTCTTCCAACAAGATTTGAAAATAGCTTGATCTTTCAACTTCTTCCAAGGTTAATCAACGCATGCTGTTTCTAAGGTAATTGTGGTCACTCCGCTTGTCACAATCATAAAAGACCAAGTAGAACAGCATCAAAGCATCGGAATTAGAGCGCTGGCTATCGGAGTAGACGAAGAAGAAGACGAAGTAGGAGCAGGAAAAATGGATCGGCTAGATTGTTTATGAAATTCCTGAAAGCCTGCTGTCTAGGGAATGGAGAAAAGAACAACAACAAACATATCGTAGCCATCGCGATCGATGAAGACGACGAAGTTCATTCCGTCACAGAGTGAAAAGCTTTCTATTCATCAATTTGATAAACCGATGTGTATATAAAGTCGTCTGTGATTCTCGTTACCTTTATTGGTCCAGTAGTGGAGATGACATTTGCGTTTCCGTATCGCAGAAAATTTTGCAACGTGCATTCGGCATGTCAGATGTCTTAAAGCATCATCTACTTTTCCCAACGCTTCAAACTCGGGTGAAACCTATTTCGGTCAGCATAATTACATAACTTTCTTGTTTACTTTGACCTGACCCTGGGTTCATGTTTCTCTGCCGCTGTCGGCGGTCGAAAGTGGGCGGCATGGGCTTTTTAAAATTAATTTCACAGGCGTTCCCTCGTCCTCTTCCCCAGTCTCCCCTCGTTTTTTTCCCGCCTTTCGCTCGCTTTATTTTACTCTAAACCTCCAGTATCTGAACGCCTGGAACAGGCTAGAAAATCATAGGCTACGATATATCTTTTAGGCACAAGCACTCAAATTTACACGATTGCTAACTTGAAGGTTCCGGTATTGTACGTGGTTTCTCTGTCTGAGCTGAAACTGAATGAAAATTCAAAACACGGCGAGGTTGTCATGTACCAAAATACGCTGCATGCTTGAATCCTTTCCCATTTCAGACATTTCAGGTGGTATCCGGAAATATTCTTTACGCATTTGTCACCGATTTTCTTCGTAAAAAACCTTGGGCAAATAAGAGAAGTACCTTCAGTTTCATTCTTTAAAATAAAGATATAAATAAAACCGTTTATATACAAAGGAGTATTTTGTAATTTAATTTAGTTCCAGAAGTGATAAATATTTGAGATTAGCAGCGAATTTTATCTCTAAACAGCAGCGAATTTTAAAAGGAAGAACATTTATTATAAAACTAGTCAGATCCTTTGATGTCAATGTCAGAGATCAATAAAACGACATTTAAAAACAATGAATGAATATAAACTGAAAATCGTTATTGCGACTTGATTGCGGTTCTCGCCAAACATCGGTTTACCGTTAAGTTTACCGAATTATCGGTTGACTTGTTGATCATTCTTGGCGAAAGATACTTGTTCGTCTGCTGTTCGTTTTGTTTTGTAAAACGCGGAAACAGCCACTTCTCTGTTCATGTTATCACTACTAGCTGAAAGCCGTCAAATGAAAATTCCGAGACACGATGCGATAAAACGGAATACATAAGTTACTTCACTGTTGCTGTACTTCTCTGCTCCAGATGAGAGACAGCTTGCGTCAAACCGAGCGCCATTCTCAGGAGAGAAAGAAATGGTGACGATTCTCCTAGAACGAAGAGAATTTATTAGAGCAACACATTTTACTTCGGCCGACTTGTTCCTTGGTTGTTCCTTGGCGATGATGGTCGGATCGAAATTGTGAGCGAGTCTCGTAGACAATTTACTTCCGTTGACAGCTCTATTGTTAAAGGGCCAATCAGATTGCGAGATTCCCGTGGCCAAAATTTGGCCGCCGACACGAACTCCTGTGAGAGATTGTATCAGGCCCTATTTTAGCGAGCGACCAACGTAAGAGAGTATGAGAGCGATGCTAAAATTCGGCCTGATCGCAGGTTAGGCCGCACCGGTTTCTAAAAATTTGTTTAAATTTGTTCACTTCACGTTAGAAAATTCAATTCAGAAAAGAGAACGGACCTCTAATGAAAAGAACGCCAATATGAGGTGCTGAAGACTGTTGTTGTTGTTGAGGGTAAAGATACCATTTGTGTACTGCCAGCTGAAAACGGAAGATCCCTCAGTGACTGGCTACCTCCATGCGTTTGTGACTGAATATGAGTGTGTTTTTTAGCAAAAGTGGTGAAGAGAAAATTAACTCTTTTATTGTAGTCGTATCCTCATTAAACCTTTTGACTGAGACGAACAAATATCAAACATGAAAGTTTTCAAGGGTACTGAAACGTAACCATTGTCGAAGAGTTTGAAGTGCCGACCCAAATTTTATTTCACATCTTACGGCCCTTTACATGATTAATTAACAAATTTTCAGCGGCATCATGAAAGAAAAAAAAACCGATAGTCGTGGACGAGGTTCATTTAGCAGTAAAATAGTGTATAGAACCTTTTTGTGTTTTGTTAGCTTACTAATTTGAAAAGTCTAACTGAGCAAGAAATCAACCTTTAAAAAAACATTCTTACTCGTAGACTTCCGGTAAATTTTAGTAGTCAATCAGAGTTCGATTTGCCGGCGTTTTGACATTGACTATCCCAGAGGTCTTGCATCCTTGGTGCTGACCAATAGGAATGCAGCCTCTGGGAACGAGATTGCAGAGTGGGCCGACAGAGTGTAGAAACCGGGGAGCTGGCTGGTCCGGACTGGTGAGGTGCCGTCATCAATGACTCCAGTGCTATTAACAGAGTTATTACATCTATTTTCTACCAACATTTCCATCACATGAGTGAGACATGATTGTGCATCAAGGCAGTGTTTTTATCGCGTTACCGTTCCCAGATGAGTTGACAACCTAGCCTAAAATGCCTCCTGTACCACCACAACTCTGTGGAAACAATTTTTAGCGATTTTTAGGGTAACTGGCCCCGGTACTTCCAGTTTTCGCTTGGCCATACAAACTCGTCGCCCTTTACCTCTCGTTTGCACCTCGTACCCTTAGTGTCGCTAATATTTTTCACCTGGGGAATCTTCCACAGGCACAGACTCCCACAGGTATTATACAACAAAAAAGAGGTCCAATCATGTGGAATGTTGTTATTGCGCAGGACAAGGACTTTGCGGATACGAACTATAAGGACCCAGCAAAGAAAATCCGTTCGATCGATATTTTCAAGGAGTTGACTTTTAACGAGACTTCAGTAACAACGGCCAATTTTAGTTGTACAGATTTTAATTATATAGGATCAAGGGTGCGAGGGTGTGTATGTATAGTTTAATGAAATGCCTTATTAAGAGGCAATGTCCACTAAGACTGAGCGAAATCGCAAATATGTGGCACATGATGAAAAATCAAAATTCTCCATTTTTGGCCCAGAGATACCTTATGGTAGCTCTAGAAACGTGGTGGCATTTTTTGTTGAGAAACTATTTTTAAACCTCCAAAAAATTAAAAAACCGTCACCGCACTACGTGTCTCTACAAACACCCCGAATAAACGCGAATCATACCTTCTCGTAAACTTCGCTCTGTTTAATTCGCGTCATGGAACAATCCTGTTTTGAGCTCAGAAATTTGCTGTTGAAGAGTTTACAAGTAATTTGAGTCAAATTATTCTTCGGTGGATTAATTTTCAAGGTCGTGGCAGGCTGCTGAAAACCACTAAAACTCGCTTGCTTTGAATTCTCAATTTGGCACAGTTTTTCAAGAGAAAGTTTCCCTCCCCGGTAAAACACCGAATCACTTGAAATTCAGAATTCTTGAAAGAGGAAATGCCGTTCTTAAACCAGGTTTAAATATTAGTTTCGGGCTTTTTATCAGCGCCGAGTACAAACGCTCTCAAAATCCCGATAATTACAACATTAACACGTCAACAATTGGCACATACCTCCGACCAAATAACCGAAAATGTGGACATTTCTTCTATTTTGGTTGGTATTCGGTTGTAATCCACAGCAGAAAGGTAATGTCTAGCTCATCTGAATATGGTATTGTCTAAATATCAGGTTCTGTGCGTACTCTTTCATAATAACCATCTTGGTGTCCGGGGTCGACAACATCACTGAAGCATCGCGTATTGGCAATCAACCCAAATGACTTATTTCCATCCCGCCTCCTTGAGGAATAAAATGATTTTGCCTTATTTGAACTTCAAAAGAGTTTTCTCCTATAAGACGTCTTTTCTTGATCTGTATTCGTTGTAAAATTTCGAAACGATAATTTCTTGCCGAAAGCTTACAAGCCTGTTTAGTTTGAGTCACGCAACAAAATGTCACGCACTTGATTTTACCTGACGTCGGGTTTGACTTGGAGGGGGAAATGCACAGGAAACAAAACAACAACAACAACAACAACAACAACAACAACAACAACAACAACAACAAGCAAGCAAAAAACAAACAAACAAAAACAAAGCAATGAGAACTTTGAAAATCTGTGGACCCAAGGACCGATTACCGTCAACTGCCGCTTACAAGCCTTGGGCTTATACAACTTTGTAAGGGGTTTTGGGTGGGCTTGTAAACGGAAGGGCTTATATCCGGGGGGGGCTTATAAGTTTCGAAATGAGCCACAGCAGTGTTGATCGAAATACGTTTTTAATTTACCAGTTTTTAATTAACCTTTGAAACGTCACAATAAATCGAATTCATTTCAATTTTAATTTAACAACAAAGTCATAAACAACGCGAACGTAACCGGAACGTAACAAAACAGAAGCTCAGAGTTCATCTTCGCAGTGTTCTGTGAGAGTGCTTAATATTAAGGAAACAGGGAAAACTAGAGGGCGACTTATATCCGGTGGAGCTTATACCGGATGTATTTTTTTGTTTACAGGTAGATGGGCCCATAACCGGGGGGGGGGGGGGCTTGTAAGCGGTTGGGTTTATAAGTGGCAGTTAACGGTATTTATGCATTTATCAGTATCATTAGAGGCAGTGAAGCCTTGCCAAAACCTTGCCTGTTACTAGGGCTTTGAAAAAGAAATTATTATTAGGTCTCTATGTATTGGTCTTCAAAAGTTGGTCAAGACAGGAGTGAGAATGTAAAAATGTATGTTGAGTTTACTCAAGCCCAAACCAGGGATGTGGCCAGGGGTGCCGGAACCGTCCTTTTCGTTCTTTATAAGCTTGTGAAACCATTTTATGGCAAACCTAGCGGATTACAATTTTATACATGAAACTCGAAATCAAGTTGAGTTTGCAACTCAACTCATGTTGAAACTCATTATGACAAGGAGTCCTAATGTTTAGGGCTCTTTGTCGCTTTCCGCCTGATCTTCTGAGCAGTGCAGGTGACGAAGGTGGAGAACCATCCTTGTGACGAATGGCTAACGCTCGAAACGTCAGCTTTCAATCTCTTCACGGTGGCTCAATTTACCTTATCAACTCAGGTCATAAATACAAAGTTTTGTGTTTCGCTTCCCCACCGATGCAGCACCACAGTTTCTCTAGAAACTAACCCCCTTGTTTGTCAAGAGAAAGTTGGTTGTGCAATTTTTCTCCGTCTTCTCACGGTTGAGGAGAACGAGCTCGGTTTCGCTTAGAGCACTGCTATGGACAGTAGACCATCAGATGACAGGGCCTTAGTTTTCAGCGCAGATATTGGTCTTATAGGTCCCACGCCATATGCTTTTCATACACGGACGGATTCCTTCTTTAGAAAACTGTATATTCACACCATCGATCTTCCAAGTAAGTGGCAACTAAACGGCTTGCAATGGACGCGCACCGGATGACACTTAAGGATGGTTCTCCACCGGGATCTTGATATCGTGTCCGGAGTTTAGGAGGGCAAATGTATCCGAAATAGTCTCCGCCGGCCTTTCGGTTGCAGGCTCCCTTCCCTCCATGGGAAGGGAAGGGAGCCAAGAGTTTGAACACCACGCCCAGCTCTGCTCCTAGTACTAATGCGCAAACTATGGTGGCCCTGCAGGCCCTGCAGTGGTAGCAGCCAGCACTGTCCTGCCGGAAGCTGACTGTCTTCAGGGCTGGTATGGTACTGAATCTGCTTAATGACGTCTGCCATCATACTGAGGAATGCACGAAAGTGGGTATGAGAAAAAAGTGTACTTACCAGAGCCCACTGGAGGGAAGACACCGATGTGTTGCAAAATAGCTTTGGACTCCAACTTGTCATTTCCACGGTCTGCTTTTCTCGCTTTCCCGTTCGAGGCATACTTAGACAGCCCTGGTAGAACTCAACATGACCAACGTCGACTTAGTTCCCTCTGCGCTAGTCCAGGACAAGAGCGATGGGCTAGGCAAATGGTCCATGTTAAGAATACTAATTAAAAATACTTTTGCGCGTGCTAAAAGAAAATCAACGAAGCTCAACTTCTGAGTGGGTATCGCTGATTCCAATACTGCGAGTGTGACCCGAAAAGTCTTTTTTTGCAACTGGAATAGCAACTCTTGTTCATATCGCTTGTAAGAGGCGCAAACGCCTGCAACTAGTTTCTGAAAAGAATAAGTGACCTCTATCCGCAGCCAAGGGAGATAATGGTTTGATTGGCTATTGTACTAGGTGACAGGGGTCCTGACTGCGAGAACTCCAAAGAACCTATCCTTTTACAATGGCGCGATATAGAAGAAGCGCTCTACAACTGCTGTGTGTTAAATCTGGCGTTTTCCTTTTTTTCTTTTTTTTTACGAAAATTATCAGTTTTTGAACATTTACTCAAAGCCGATCCGTACTTAAGACATTTTGTCTAGTTTCCAATAATGCCGCACCTGAAATTCTCACACGCCTGATTTCCAACAAGAAAATCATTTCCGCAAATGGCAGCTTCTCGAGGCGCCTCGGCTCGACGCAACACTGGTGGCTTGCAAATAATATTGAAATCCTTCACCGTGAAATTAATTAGACTTGAAAAGTCGAACTCTTGAAAAGTCGAACTCTGCATAAGATATAAAAAAATATATCGATGTTTGCTATTTTAGACTATTCGAAGCTAATACTTTCTGCTTCTAGTGAACACGTGACAATTTTTTCCTCTCGCCAGAGCGTCACAAAATGTACATCTATGTAATCTGCAACTTGTTTTGCACAGGTCAGAATTGTGTGGTGAATATAGTCCTGTCATATGTAGTATCACTCTATTTCACTAGTCGAAAGATATTTCAGGCATAACTTCGGTAGTGTAACATGACACCAAACAGGATGACGGAATGTGAGTAAAACAAACACAGTTGTAGCCAAGTGCTACGCATTGAAAACTTACGATTATAGGTCGAGAAAAGTGAACTTAAAATTTTCAGGAAACTTGTAAAAAACAAATGGATGCCTTCTTTGTTAGCCTTTGATATGCTTTAGTTTAAATCATGGGAAAAGAATCAGCTATCTCTGCGGTTTGTTTTTACATTGAGGTAGTCCGGCATCTGGGATGAAAACGGGAAACGGTCATTTCGGTCGAGTTGCTGAAACAAACGCCATCACTATTTACATCGCCTTCTATCTTGTATAATTTCTTTCATAGCTTAAGTTATTTCAGACGTCCTAATCTTTCCATTTTTTTCCCCATTTTTGCAATCCCATCACCAAAACCTATCCTGTGACTTGACCACAACCCGTTGCGTGACAGACAAATTTAGTTAAATCAGACCATAATAACAGTGCAGTTTCTGAGATGAATGTGGAGATCACGCTGCAAAGTTATTTAGTTTCTTCAGGGAATTAACACCGGGAGATTTTAAAAATTCATTTGCCATTCGTTAACGGATGTGAATGTGTTGGCGGAGTCGTTACTCATTACTTGAAAGTCAATCTGGAGATACCAGGAGATAACGGTCGATTCCACGCGTCAAGATGGCCCTTGAACAGTACACCTAAAACTTGACAAAACCTGGCATTTAGACAAAATCGTATTCAAGGTAAGCTAGATGTGACCTTTATCCTGTACTTTTCATCCAAGTACCAAAGGAAACAAGGAAAAAATTCCAAGTTTTCGGCTATTCGGTCGGAGGCACGAGCCTATTGTTTGCACTGGTTGACAGGTTAATGCTATAATTATCGGGATTTTGAGAGCGTTTGTACTCGGCGCTGATAAAAAGCCCGAAAATAATTTTTAAACCTGATGTTAGAATGGTATTTCGTCTTTCAAGAATTTTGAATTCCAAGTGATTTGGTGTTTTACCGGGGAGGAAAACTTTCTCTTGAAAAACTGTGCCAAATTGAGAATTCAAAGCAAGCGAATTTTAGTGATTTTCAGCAGCTCGCCATGACCTTGAAAATTAATTCACAGATCTAAAACAGGACTCAATTACTTCCTACACACTTTAAAAGCAAACTTCCACGCTTAAAATGGGGGTTTTCTGTGGTGCAAATCAAACAGAGCGAAGTTTACAAGAAGGTATGATACACGTTTATTTCGCTTGTTTACAGGACACGTGTGGCGTAAACATGTTAAATTTTTTTTTCGGGCTTAAAAAAATTTTTCAAGAAAAAAATGCCACCACGTTTCTTAGATTGCCATAGGGTATCCGTGGAAAATTTATGAGGGAATTTTATTTTTCATCATGTGCCGCCACTCGCTCGATGTTAGTGGACATCCCCTCTTAAGAAATTAGTTCTTAATTTTGAGTTTTTTGACAAAGAATTTTATATGAATCGATTTTACTGTGTATACACTTTGTATAAAGTTTAATTTCAGTTTTTTATTAGTTTTTATTATTTTGCACGACCCCACAAGCTGCAGAGCTTTAATTTTAATCGTGTTAAAATAACGGCTGTCTGTCTGTCTGCCTGTCTGTCTGTCTGTCTGTCTATCTGTCTGTCTGTCTGAGTGGGGTGCGGCGGCCGGGTTTAATGACCTTGGGGCTTTTCTTGTTTCATATAAGAAATAGAACAATTCCTGTCCAGGTTTCCATCCAAGGTAAAATTGTTGCTGTTGTTGTTGCTGCTGCTATAGCCTGCGTAGCAAGCGTTTCTTTAAGGTTTTCCGCACGTTCGCGAACCCAATTTTCGCGCGGCCAAAAAGCGAAAAATGCCTCGAACGTGCGGAAAACCTTACGGGAACGCTTGCTACGCAGGCTACTGCTGTTATGGCAACACGAGTGGAGTGGAAGATTACATAAAGACTTCTGTTCCTGGGCCATCGTAGCTTGATCAAAAATAAAACACAAACAGCGGTAATAAACATTATAAACTTACGCATTTTTATAATGTTTATTACCGCTGGAAGTTTACATGACGTTGATACGGGTCGAAGAAAAAGCTCCCAACCATTTCTCAGTGGACTGGTAGGAGATAATATTTTCTATTTGTTGCATGAACTAAGTTTTCAAACTGATTTAATATGTTTTCTAGAGGTATGGTTTTTAATGAGTCAGAGAACGCGTATTGTCTTAGTCATAGCCGAGCAGTGTAATATTTCTTCCTGGGTATTGTTATTAATGATATGATAATAAGGGATGGAGAGTCGCTCTGACCCGGGAACATGCCTAGGTTAGGCGAAATTGGTTGGAGACTAGCCTCAAACCCGTCTCACTCGAGGGTGGGCGGAAGGGTGACCGACGTTGTCGCGGACTCGAGTGAAGTAGATGGGTGGGGCATGTATTCTCTTTATATACTCATTATTCAAATCCCCAGGGGCCATATTACCAATTCAAATGGACTTTGAATAGCGTGACTATGCCCCTTTAAACTGGCACGTCAGTGTCATTTGTCATAGCAAATTTGTCATGTGAATTTTCTCTTGTAAAAATGGACGTCAAAGATTTCTGGAAAATTAGTTTCAGGCCCTTTTGTTAGTACTTGTTTTGAGGCTTTTGTGCTGTATAACCAACTGTCTGCACCGTCCATCCTTATTCGCAGCGGAAAACTTCTGGATTGTAATCGTCCCATTTAGTGAAACCAAACAGTGGACCACTGCATGGATGGAAAGTGGAATGGGAATCATCCAAATCAGAACTATAAACACCACTCTGAATTTTGTAATCGTTCCCGTGTTTGTCAGGGGTGACTTGACAATCGCACTGTATCGTTCGTAAGACACTGGTGAAAAACCGTGTTGAGGTAAAAGTATCTCGCAAAGAATGGATCGGGAAGGCACATTGTTTCGCCGTATAAGCATCTTTCTTGTGCTATGCTTGCGATGCAGAATGAGTTGACGAGGATTAGGAACAGGAAGTCGGACCATGCGAGGCTGGCAAGTAGAATGCACTGCATCACATGAAATCTTTTTTCCAAGACGATCGTCACTTTTACAAGTAAATTACCAGGAAGACCGTAGAACGCTGCAATGATTTGAGGGAAACCCATGTTGAAAATAAAAGTGCTCCTTTTAGTGTTTTTATGGCACATGTGACCGAGGCTATAATGTTTAGACGATATATTTGCATCTAACTTGACAATTCCTTTGTTTTTTTATGGAAAACAAACCTCAGTTTTCTTTGCCAAAACAGCTTGTGCGGAAATTTTGTCTCAAAAAACAACCAACAAAGCACCGTTACACTTGATCGAAAAAGAAAACGTTTTCCTATAATTAGGCGGCCGACGTGCATATATACACGTCGTGCCCACTCATAAAATGGAAGTTGCATTCCTTTTGCATTCCTTTTGCATTCCTTTCGTCGTTCGTCGTCGCCGTCGTCCGTCACCGGAACTCAGTCCCCTTGGTGCATGTCGCGCGGCCAACAGAGACAACTGCACATAAGACTTACTCAACGAGAATTGAATGGTATTGCGATAAATTTTCCATCTACGATCGCAGTTAAATTTCAGAGAATTTATTGAAAAACTACAATACAATTACTGCAGACGTGTTAATCATGTTTTTAAAGGAAATACGGTGACAGATCGTGACAGTACACGAACGGCTAATTGTGCCAGGCAGGCCACCGAAGGCCAATGTTAAAAGCCGAAAAAGTTAATGCTAGAGAGGAGTCTAATTCCGTTGTTTTGAGTATTGCTGCGTATGGAAGTTAAGTAAAGGTAAGCGTTTAAATGTTTATGTCGTTGTTTTTGACAACATTTGGTTTGGTAAGGGTCAGCGTTTACACAGGTTAGTGATTACTTAATTCCTTACATGCTGGAAGTGCAAATTGTCCATAACAGGTCACCGGAAACCAAGAACTACTAAAGTTTTTGCTTTCCTTAGGAAAAGGGGAGACGGGGGGGGGAACTATCGGCGGCCTGTAAATTCTTCAGAATTTCTTGTTTGCAACGTGTTAAACTTTATACGATTTAGTTATTAGTTATATAATTCAATGATTGCGAATAATTCAGCGAACACGGCCAAGTTTTTGAGTCATATGCCTCACTTTGTTACTTGCGAAATACTTACGGACTAGTGATTTTAAATATTCTACTTTTATATTTCATTGCCTTTTCTTTTTGTCTGTCATTATTTATCCCTCAATACCTTTTGTCGTTTTCGAGTACATCATACTACCAAATTTGGGGCAAAACTGTATACAGTGACGTATTACAACTATTCTTCAATTCAAACGTAGTTTCTGCAGATGAAACCGAGAGAGCAGGCGACGTATGTTGATAAAAAATGAGAGTTAAATTTCCATGAAAATTGTGCTGATAATTTGAAGAGACCTAAAATAGTTAACAACATAGAAATTATCGAAAATTAAATTTAGAAAACTTGGATAACTATACTAGCATATGTTCAATGATGGAGCCTTTTACCTTGCGTATTTTTTCCATTTCAGTCCTTTCTTTTTAGAGCATTGTTTTTCAATCTCAATGAACTCCAATTTCAGCCATCATTGTTTCTTGGAGTCCTTGTTTATCAAGATCTTCAAGCCAAATCTCCATTCAGCAAAAGCTGCGGAAGAAATGACATCGTTTGGCCGATTTTTAACTTTCCTTTTTCTTATCTCCGTGCTCTTCGGAAATAATTTTTGTCTTATTTTCTCTCAGACTTCGTTTACACAAAACAATTCGTTAATGCTTCTGGATTCGTATTAGGATTTGTTAGGCGTTTTAATAACAAGGCCGATTCAGATTTCGTAGGCCCGTTTCTAACGTTGAACCATTGAAATTCATAAACTAATTCAAATTAGCCAAAACAATATCTTCCACTCGCTTGCATTCGATTCGGCACATAAAGTTCGACGATTAAACTAGGCCTACTGCACAGTTTACACCAATGCATGAATATGGAGATAGAAGTTGCATAGCAAGTGGAATACCCACCAAAACTGTAAGAAAACTTTCAGATTCTACCGAAAGTGTGAATTGAGCAAACGAAGGGGTGAGAATACTGCAGGGGGACACTCTCTTCACGTTCATCAAAGAATGAGGACAATGGTGTCTGCCTTGTGCCTGTTTGAAATTTTGTAGAGGACCCACTGAATGTCGCGAAAAACTGTTCAACGAATAAACGAATAGAGGAAGGGGACGGGGTGACAGAGGGCGGGAACGAGGGAGAATCGATAGTGTGAGATGTACGGGAAACGGGTCCCTCAATGACGTGAGGGGAAGCAGAAGAAAAAGAAAAAAAAGGCAATGAAGGGGTGCCAACAAAAGAGGGCAAGAGTCGGGATTAAATGGTACGGAATGGAAGAAGTGCGCGGAAATTTTAATTTTAGCCGGATTTCATTCAGAGACTCAAAAGTAAGAAACACGTCAAACAGCATAATAAAAAGCACCACAATGAACTATTCTACTTAGTTAATGGTCACACCTTAGGGTTTTATCTAAGATCCCTCAAGCACGGACCACCCTGTACAGCGTGACAAACAGTACCACGGGAAAGCAGCAGTCAACAGCTTTCATTTGAGTAATCTCTAAAGCATTTCATCCACAGATTCAAAATTTAGAACCATTTTGTACAGCAGAATCTGCTTAAACATTTAAGGATAAAAATTAGCGAGAAAAGTTTTACACAACGTTTCGATGTCTCCATGACATCATTTTCAAGTGAGAAAAATAAAATATAGATGAGTTAATATTACAAGGTGAGGTGTTAAATAAGTAAACAATAAGTAACATATTTGGCGTGTAATTGTGTGTGCATGGTAAGTATGTCTAAATAAATAGTTTTGCGTGGATAGAGTCCGATTGCGTGTTCAGCCTGTCATCCACACGGGAAGCTTTCGCAACTGAATGTGATCGCCTTAAGTTGATGTTTGCGAATCTCAAGTACCCTGAGAGCCTCATCAACTCTACTATCTCTCACTATGTTACCTCAGTGATGTCTGGAGATCCCGATGTGCCAGCTCAACAACCTGTCAACGAAAATACTGTTCACCGCGTAGTACTGCCATTTAAAGATCAAAAGTCGGCTGATGCGGTGAAAAGACAACTATCCGACCTGAGCAAGAGAATCGATCACACTCTTCAACCAGTTTTTAGGAGCCGCAAAATTGGTGAAGACCTTAAGATGCGTGAGCCCAAACTACCCTTAGTTAACCAACAATGCGTGGTGTACAATTATCAATGTGATCTGTGCGATGCAAAGTATGTCGGCTATACTAGCCGGCATTTACACCAACGTATTGACGAACACCGTTTTTCAGCAATCGGCAAGCATCTAAAGAACGACCACGGCATTAAAACCGTCGGCGACCTCAATAGCAACTTTTCCGTCCTCAAGAAATGCGGCGGAAAATTGGACTGTGTAATTTACGAAATGTTGTTTATAAAGAAGAAGAAACCAAAACTGAACACGCAATCGGACTCTATCCGCGCAAAACTATTTATTTAGGCATACTTACCATGCACACACAATTACACGCCAAATATGTTACTTATTGTTTACTTTTTTAATACCTCACCTTGTATATATTAACTCATCTATATTTTATTTTTCTCACTTGAAAATGATGTCATGGAGACATTGAAACGTTGTGTTAAACTTTTCTCGCTAATTTTTATCCTTAAATGTTTATCCAAATTCAATCTGATTAGAATCTGCTTAATACTTCTTACTTTAGTAGTCATATGAATCGAGTTTGGCTCTGGCAGAAACAACTGTTTAATAAAAACTAAAGCAATGGCAATTTACACTTGCTTCTCCATTTTAGAACTGATCAACCTTTAAATTTTCCTAACAAAGTTAATACTTACAGATAGCAAAGGAGAATATTGAGAACCATCAGTAGACATTGTCCCGATGCATCGAAAATCTCTAGGAACTAACTTTAGAGAGCTAACAGCCAGCTGAAAGCAAAAGTATGAGACGGCAACACCGGGCAAGTTCTAACATGTCCAAAACTTTGAGTGGAAAAAGTCCACTGAGGGTGCGTTTCTTTGGGAGAATCCGAAAACGGATTTGTGATCCCAGATCATATGGATTCTTCTTCACCAAAGAAACGCAAAATCCGAAAAAGGATTATTTTGTCATGACAAGACAGGCTGGAGGCACGCAATATATATATATGATTGAAAGCATGAAGCTCTGGGTAGCTGCTCTGGGTAGCAATAAATGTTCAAGATCAAGTCCAGCTCCAAAAATCTACTTCTACAGCTCTAGTTTAACTATTGAGCACTCTTATAGTCGATGAGGACTTCAATTTGTTACTCCGTTATAGGGTTTTCACTTTGTGTTTGTTTATTCTCTCCTTGACTGGTTTAAGTTCATTTGTTTTATTTATATTCGTCAAAAAGTCCTACAAAACAAAAATTTGTTTTGAACGCTATTTCGCTCGTACTGCCCTAGAATTCAACTAGAATGGAATACAAATAATTTATAAACAAGGACAGTATCTGCAGTAGTTCAGTTCAAGAGAACTCGCTATTTGCGTTCACAATTAGCAAAATCTGGTCCCTTAATTACAGAAATGGTACACAGATAAAGTTATCCTGACGTGTCAATGCTTCTGTCTGTACTTTTGGAGGAAACTTTTCAAATCTACGGAGCGGAATACTCACCTGAATTTTCTTTTCACGATCGAATGTTCTGTCACGCAAGATCGAGAGAAAATATGGTGAGACCAGTAAATTTGCATGGAAGATCGCTTGACAGATGTACTATTTTGGGATCCGTCCCCCAAAGAAACGCACGGATCATGAATCCTAAAAATCCGGATTTAGATTTGATCTGATGTATATATCCACTTAGCCTCCCACGACTGCGTGGGAGGCTGATATCCACTCGGACTGTGGATTCTTCAGATAACTAATCCCTGATTAGTCCATTTTCGGATTTTGGTAAAGAAACGCAAAATCCGTTTTTGGATACCAGAATCCGGATTTGGATTCTCCCAAAGAAACGCAACCTAAATATGGGAGGTTCAGTCAAGTACTTCATCGACCTCTGGAATCAGTGAAAGGCGTCTCTTCTGCAAATTCACTCCAGCTCGTAGGTGCTCCCAAACAATCTTTTTCCTGATATTGGGTGGCCTGTGCTGCTACGGGTGTTGAACGGGGGTTTCTAGTGGCGAGCTCAGCGCCGATTCACACATTGTTCATGGCGATCACTTCGTTAAAGATGTAGATAGAGTTTTTATCAAGTCCAATACACCTCAACACCTTCTTCAGCCCGGTTCGGAAATCTCTTTTGCGGATAGAGAAGATGATCAGGTTGCATCTTGTACTGGCTGTGAAGATACAAGTCTTGACCAAAACTACTTCGCCGGAAACTTTGATGTTTTTGACGAACTGGCGAAGAATACCAACAAAGTACGCGGGAAGAAAACACAACAAAAACGCGCAAATAATGATGGTGATATCTGCAACTGCTTTTTGTTCTTTCGTTCTCCTTAACATCTCTTGTTGCTGGCGTTCAGATTTTGCAAGGCTTCCAATTTGAAATTGTAAGGCTTCGATCTGACTCTTGGCCCTTTCGTAGACCGACCAGTTGAGGAACAAGATTGCCAGAAATGAAAGGACAAAGGAGGCGATGGACACGAAAATCGCGTTCCGTCCACTTGCACCACTTTGTCCCGTCCATCCTTGTTCGCAGCCGAAAACGTCTGGATTGTAATTGTACCTTCCAGCAAAACCAAGAAACGGAACGATGGAAAAGAAGATCGGGATGATCCAAATAAGTACAATTACCACCACTCTAAAGTTTGTAATCGTGCCCGTGTATGTCAAAGGTGACTTGACTATCGCACAGGATCGTTCATAGGACATCGCCACAAGGTGAAAAACCTTGTTGAGGTAAAAGCATCTCGCAAAGAACGGATTGAGAAGGCACATTGTTTCGCCGTATAACCATCTTTCTTGTGCTATGCTTGCGATGCGGAATGAATTGACAAGAACAAGGAACAGAAAGTCCGGCACTGCGAGGCGGGCGAGTAGAATGTACCGCATCACATGAAATCTTCTTTCTAAGACGATCGTCACTATTACCAATAAATTACCAGAAAGACCGATCGCCTCAAAAAGTCCGTGGAACGCTCAATAAATTGAGGAAAACCCATGTTGGAATTGAAACAGCCTCGAGAAGAAGTCAATCTCATTTAGTATTTTGAAGCAGATGTGATGGGTTTGATGTTCTGACGACAGTCGTTTGCATTTGAAAGGCGCTTTGTTGCTTGTCAGAGAAACAGTTGGGCGGAAATTTTGTCTCAAAAAGAACCAACAAAGGACCGTTATTCCGTTGTAAACAAGAAAAGCCCCAGGGGCATTAGAACCCCCGTTGTTCTCCCTCCCCTCAGGGTGCAAGGTATATTGCGTCCACTCAAGATACGAGCCCAAGTGGTGTAGCAGAAGTTTGCAACGAATATTTGTTTGGCTGAGCGAAAACCTGAAGTCTGAATAAGTGACCAACAAAAAACAAGAAAAGCCCCAGGGGTAATTAGACCCCGCCGTTGATCTCTCTCCCCTCAGGGTGCAAAATATATTACCCAACGGTCACTCAAAATACAAGCCTAAGTGGTGTAAATTTGGAAGCTGGTGACCTATCATACCTTTGACATGTTTGTTACCATTCCCCGCTACGTCTTCTCCGCACCCTTCTTTCCGTGCCAGCTCGCTAGCCGGCATACGTCCTTGCTCTCGTCGAAGAGAAGTTAATTCCATTGAATTCCTTATACTTTTTCACAAAACTTTTCTTAAAGATTTCGGCGAAGCAAAGCAAAACTGTCAAAAAATGCTTGCATTTCACTGTTAAATGTTTAACCTTGTTTCACTCGGGTCGAGTAACTAACAAAAATATAAATGAACAACATCGAATCGGTGACTTTCAAAGCTTGCTGGCATCTTCGTCCTCACTCTCGTCGGAGGGATTGTTATGCCATCGCATCTCTAGTAATTTCAGTTCTACACCGACTTGAAAATTTTGGGGAATCGACGCTTAATGGCCGGCCGAAGATAATGCCTACGTTTACCGACGAGTATATTTTGGCCTAGCGAAAACCAGAAGTCTGCGGGGTAAGTGACCGACAACAATACGAAGAAAAAAGGGTTGTTACCATACCCCGTCCTGATGGCGGGGTAATGACGAACAACACGAAAGAAAAAAAAATAGGTATTCCTAGACCACGTCCTGACAGCGAGGTAAAAAATGAAAAAGAAAACGAAAGACTGAATAAAATCGGTATTATTAGACCCTGTCCTGACTGACGGCGGGGTAAAACTCAAAATTTATTGTAAGGTCTTTGTAAGGAATTATACAATCCCACACAGTTTAGTTTTTCTACTTCGGCCTCAATTCGTTACGCTCGTGAAGCACATGCAAGTACTCTGTAGTAAATAACAATTCGTCAGATGGAATAAGGTGTTTAATTGGCCGCATTTTTATTAAAATTTTTAACGCCTTCAGTTAGCCAATAGTCTGTGATTCTTTATAGACAACATGTGGCTTTTGAAGTTTTTCTATTATTCACCTGACATCCTTTAAACAGGGGCACCCAACGGTTCTTTTCAATTTCTGTTCGGCAGACCTAAATCGCACCAGATATTCGGATTTAATTGCAGTGAAAACTAGAGATTTCTTTGGCGAAACATCGCCTCAGACTTTCGCAAAAAGGTAACTGATTAATTCCTATTATTTTCGGAGGGACAAATATGTTGTTTAGAGTGTAAAAGCAATGACAGCTAGAGTGTAAAATAGAGTGTAAAAGCAATGACAGTGTAAAATAGAGTGTAAAAGCAATGACAGCTAGCATTTTCGGAAAGACATTAGCAGCTCGGAAATTCAGCGGACGGGATTCCGTTTCCTAAAATTTTCTGCGCCTTTAATTTTCACCTTAAACCGCCGAACAGATCAACCCGTATTAGCTGTACACATATGCCTTTAAAAAGCTCGGAAACAATCTAAGAAACCAGAAAATGACATTTTAAGTATATTGCTAAAACTTTCTCGTTGGGTGCCCCTGACATTAGTATCTATGCATAAGTTGTTAAAGAATCAATCCGTTATTCTAATCCTTGTTCCAGAAAACATCAAATAAACCAAAAAAGGAACAAAAACAACGAAAATACCAGTGAAGTCATCTCCGGACAAGAGAGAAAATAAGAAAAACACCCCTCATAATGTTACGATCATTTTAGCTTTTTACGGTTTTATGTTGAGCTATCTGTGCTGTTTTATCACGTGTTTGCTACCTCTTTTTCACTTGTGGTTACTTTCATTTTGTTCCTGCAACAAAAAACAACCCAAGACTATCTTGTGTAAAGCATCAAATACACCAATCTGTAACCGTTTAGTTTGGAGATTTTCTGGTGATTTGAGGAACTTTGAAGGGGGATCATGCACTCATCGGCAATTGACTCAAAAATGGCTCGCTGTCTAGAAGCAGACCCTAACCTGAAATAAAACAAAAAACAGAAACTTTGAATAGGTATTTTTATATTTTTATTAAAGATGCACCCTCTTATCCCCTCCCACTCTAGCTTTAATACGTTTAAACCCAGTTACATACTGATTTCAAAAGTCATGGTCATTAAGCATGACACCTATACTCATACCAGTTAATACCACTAAGTTCTAAATATCACCCCGGCTTTCTGCTTGTTTTTTCACGCTCTCCACATAGATGGGCGCTGTACGCTCCTCTGTATGACCGTATTACAGTCAAAACTCTCCTTACGGACACGTCTATAACACGGACACTTCTCTGTTACTGAAAGTTCACTTGGTGCGAAAGCCAGCAAAGTGAAGAAAGAGGGACATCTCCATAAAACGGGTACTTAGTCCTGTCCCTTCAGTGTCCACATTCAGAGAGGTTTGAGTGAATCTTAATCGAAGGACAGGCGTTTTCAAAGTGTCAAAGTGAGCTGTTGTCTTGTCACTTGAAGCGTAGTAAGAGCCACAATTCTGTTCAAACATGCTGATCATCACTGCCCATTCTTTTCGCTCTTTCTTTGTCTTCTCTTGCTTTTACTTCACGTTTAATCTTCGCGGTGGAGTCTGGTGACAATTCGGCGAGAATGTTGGGAGCGGAACTTTGAGGTGTCACGCGTCGGGGAATTCCAGTCCCTCTGGAACACGTGCTGATCCTTAGGTACGTTTCATTGATGAGCAATTTAAAAGCGTGGCGGAAACTCTCGCTGAACGCGCAGTAAATAAACGGATTCAAGCTACTGTTTGCATAAGAAAGATAAATGGAAATAAAGATATAGGTGCCATTACAAGTAAGCTCCGAAAAATGATATGAACAAAAGACCCAGCCAATCCAGTACGGGAGAAAACAAATATAGAACGCGATTAAAATCACTGCCACCATTCTAAGAACTTTTTGGTTGATTTTGGCCTCTCGAGCGGCACGGTTTGTGGCAAGAGAATCCACTCTTGCCAGTCCGATTCGGTATCGAGATTGGCGTCGCCAAAGTTTGCAGAGAATTGAAGTGTAGAGGAATACTACTAGAACAAGAGTTAGCGGAAGTTGTACAAGAAAAATTAGGTACCAGGTCTTCCAGTTTGGGAAGAATCGTCGAACTTGACACAAAGTTTTCCCGTGTTCTTTCAACAGTCCACCATAGTAAAGTATTGGAGAACAATAAAGCGCGGAGAGAAACCACACCAAACCAATAGCTGTAAAAGCCCTGCAGCTTGTAAAATACCTTTTGTGCGGAAAGAATACCGCCAAAAATCGATCCATGGCTACAAGAACAAGATTAAGGATAGAAACGCTGAGAGAGAGTTTTTCGAAAAAGTTAGTCGCTTTGCATAGAGCTGTTCCTAAAGCACTATCAATAAGCCACTCATCTTTTGTCAAGGCTCTTGTTAGTCGCTCGGGCATACTACCCACAGTTATAATCAAGTCTGCGACGGCCATGCTCGTGAGAAGATAGATGCGAACTGATCGCATTTGTTGTCCAATGTTCTTCTTTACTACCGTGAGGACAAGTGTGTTTCCGCATAGAGACAGCACCATAATGACTACGTATGCAACAGCTTTGATGATCTGTGCTGCTGAGACTTGAAAACCTCCAGATGAATCGTATACTGTTTTATTTGTGTGGAAAAAAATGAGAAGTTTAGTTTCGTTTCCCGCCATCTTCAACAGAATATCCAAACTGAGTATTTTTACAGACGCACAGTTATACAAAATGATTGAAAACGTTTAAAAGTAAGTTTTGGAAACAAGCGTCTTGCCTCACGTCAGGTACTGATATGCAAAATGTTTGCAAATTAAACCCTGAATCTAAGCCTGCCGCTAACACCTTATCTGCATAGAAGAAAATTAACGTCGGTTTCCGCTGATAATTCGGACAACCTACCTTAATTCTAGCGTGTTCTCTCCATGACGTCTCTCGTGACCTGGGGATGTTGTGGATGGTCACGGCCATCATCTTTGTCTTTCAAGATCAAGGAAGCCTTTTACAAAACGCAAATTTTATGATAACCTTTCGTAGTATGCAAGGCAATTTAATCCTGGAAATACGTTTTCCAGCGTGTACGCCGCAGGCGGTCTGAGTGACAACAATGGTGATCTACTGACACTGGTATTAAAGTTGAAAAAACGTTGGATGAGCTAAAAGGCTTTAAATGTTTCCCAAGATATCTTTTGATTTGCAAGCTAACATATAAATTAGAGGTCGTCCAAAGATCATCATTCGCACTGATTTGACCAGGCTTTTGAATTAAACGTTTATGAGGAAGTGTTAAATGTTTCGTCTGGTTATCTTTTTTATCAGTGTAACAATCATTAAAGGGAGCCTTTTTTATTTCTCAATATTGTTTGCCATCGCGAGGGTCATTTCTTTCACTTCCTAAAGTTACCAAATTCAAACTGAAATTGTCTAAGGTCATCTTTCGGCCAAAATTAACTTAAGAATAAACAGCACCACAGGAGAGTACTGCTCCGCAATACGTTGATTTAATTGCCTTTTGTAGTCTATCAAGATATTCATCCAAAGGCTGAAAAGATGAAACTGCATTGCATTTCTCAAGAGAAAGGATTCCGTGGTTGCAGCTGCTTATTTTTGTTTTAAGTGCCGACAAATGTCATCTGATTCCATTTATTGGTTGTGCTTGTAAAGGACGAGAGTTGAGTTAGTGTCACGATTGACACATTTTGTCTTGTTTTGAATTTTGTAACAAATCAAAACTGACAAACACGAACGTTTTGACGAAATTAATAGAAAACTATCTTCTTTGCGTCCCTGCGACCCATCCAGTTAATTTAATTCAGCTCAAACTACATGCTGCTATACATGATCGATCCCCTATCTTCTCACAATCCACAAATTAAAAATGCTAAACAGTTTATTTTAAACTTTGAATTCTTGATCGTCTTAGCCCACGCTACGACGCAAGTCATGAATCCTGGTAAAGTGCTTCACTATCATTGTGGATGTTACATCAATGACAGCGAATGGAATAGTTCAATGCTTACTTTTATTGTACTACAATGAAAAATGCAATATAGAATACTTCAGTTCATTGTGATATACCAACTCAGCTGGATCCAATCGTTTTCTGTGAAGCTTTTCCTACAAATAGTCATTTAGAAAAAAACACGGCCTCGTCAACATTGCCATCTTTATTATTGATAGGGATTTAATATCTGATAGGATAGGATAAAGGGCAGTTTATATATACCGCATGAAGGATTTAATTGGAGTGGTCCATTAAGCTTGCCCTTGGTTTATTTGTGTAACGCATGCAAGCGATCGATAAACCCCAGTCGAGCCATGAGGTAAGTCACGGTGCTTATATTTTACCACACGTTTTTCATAGAACAGTCTTTTTTCCGGTTTACATGTTCAAAATTCAGTGTGTTTCGCTCTCTTAATATTACAGTCCTTGCAAAAAAAAATTGATTTGTTCAACCAAACTGTATGAAAATTACCTTTTAGCAGAAGAAAACGTAAGAGCATACTCTCTTGAAAACGTTTACTTTTTTGTCATTTTCCTGACAAATTCATATTTCTTTGAGAAATATAAAACTGTAATGAGAAACGGAGAAAACGGCCGTAAAAAGTAATTTGCATGAAATGAAGTCATAGCTTGTCGCTGGTTTACTTGAATTACATCAGCCGGAATACATGACAGTTTTTTTTCCCGAACGAATTCTTTCTAACTGAATGTAACTTTTATTGATGATCGATACTTTTATATTTTTAGGCCCCGGCGAAAACTAGCCATAACTGGCACCCCCGTTTGGTCATCTCAATATGATGACTTGCGATAACTTGCGTTCAATTAGATCGAGCTCAAATTTGCACGCAATTGAACGCAGGTTTTTATCCGTGTGGCCACACAACGCAAGTTGACGCAAGCCGGTCTCAGTATTGTTTTCCTTGGTACGTGCGCTCCCGGAAGGCTGCAATAAAATGACTTTTTTTGCAACTTGCGACTTACAGCCGTCTCCTTGCGAGTCCATTTGGTCACCCATCGCAATTCTGTCCACGCAAGTTCGTATTTCCAAACTTGCGTGGTATTAGAAATATTGTGGTATTAGGGTATTAGAAATATCGTGATATATTAAATTGAGTACTGAATTTCTAGTCTATTTGTTATATGTGTTCCACGTGAAATCGCACAGATGAGTCTAGTTAAGAGTCAAGCGGCTTTGTTAATCAATATTTTGATTAATTGTAAACAAGCTGTTTCGTTTTTTCACGCATATATATAATACCTATACTTCCAGATATTAGCTATACGGTTATTCCATCACAGAATTGGTCAGTTTTAGAGATGCCGTGAGAGGCATTGTAGCTTTCCATAAATCTAAGCTTTTCGCTAACTAGATAAAGCTCTATCTGGCCCAAGTGACCAAACTGTCCTAACAGGCCTTAGTAATTTAGCTGGCCCAAGTTACCGAACTGCCTCAAGTGTCCCAACCAGGACTAAATAACAAAAGTGGCCTAACTAGTCGTAGTGGCCCAACTAAACCAACTAACGCAACTGCCCTAAGTGAACCAAACTGTCCAAACTAACTCAAATGGCTAAAATCTTGAACCTAACGACACAAATGACACTAATGACACAACTGGTTCAATTAAAACCAAGTTGTGCAAGTGATCCAACTGGCTGAGGGTACCCAATGGGGCCAAGAAATTCAACTACACCCAATTGGCCCAAGTGACCCAACTGACGTAAGTCAATCGAGCCAAGTCACTTAAGTATCCCAACTGGCCTAAATAAACCATCTGAATGCAATGGTCACACAGCACAACACCGCGGTATGGCCAGTACCTTACGCATGCGCACAGCCATATCACGCGGGCAGTGGCAGCCATGGACGGCTGTTTCGTCCTTGTTAGGGCTCATCAGCATGGTATAGCCAGGCGTAAGGGTCTCACAGAAGATCATCGACCCCGCCGTTTACTGCCGAGGCGAGTGCAGAAGCACTCCTTTAAGCGCCAGCTCCACAGTGTAAATGTGGTAGCTGTGGCTGCGACCGTACAAGACAGTCTAGGCAATGCGTATGGAGTGTGGATCACCTGAATTAACAGGGATGCGAATGTGACGACATAAAATGTCAAAATAAACCATCTGAATGCAATGGAGTGCTGCTTGTGTGAGACCCTTACGCCTGGCTATGCTATGCTGATGAGTCCTAACAAGGACGAAACAGCTGTCCATGGCTGCCACTGCCCGGGTGATATGGCTGTGCGCATGCGTAAGGTACTGGCCATACCGCGGAGTTGTGCTGTGTGACCATTGCATTCAGATGGTGTATTTTGGCCTAAATAAGCTTACAGATCCAAGTAACCCAAATAAGCCAACATAAACACCTGGCCCAATTGACCCGACGGCCCTAAATGACCCTATTGACCCAACTGGCCCAGATGACTAACTGTGAGCGTCAACGTATTGAAACCTCCATACGTAGCTACTACCCGTCCATTCATGATTCCATCCCACGTTCATGCACCAAGCCAATGAACCTGGAATGAATGTATACAGCTTAGACCACAACACCAGAGACTATTTGGATCACTTCGACTAGTTGAGCCGAGCATCCGCACCTGTTGCGACCTTAGGTCAGTTGATTTACTTAGTCCAGTTGGGACACCTGGGCCAACTGGGCCATCCGGGTTAACTGGACTGTAAATCATCAAACTTGAATCCTACTAACTACTTTTTAAATACATTTTACACATATTTGCTCTTTTTTCTCGGTTTTGCTGAAATAAATCGCTCTATATACGGCGCACGTTTTCACCACCGAAAGTAGCGAGCCCCGAAAGTAGCGACCGGCCCCCGAAAGTGGCACTAGAAAAGGGGTCCTAAATCCGAACGCAACGAAGCTCGTTACTTTCAAACTTCACAGTGATGGTCTTTCAGAGAGCAGTGAACTACAAACTACTAAAGTGCATATATTGACCAGCTGGTTCTCTTGCAAGAGTTGAGCTGTGTGGCTCGTTGGGTCTCTCGGGTCAGTTGGGTACGTTGGGCCAGTTGAGTTAGCTTGGCCTGCTAGGACACTTCAATCGGTTGGGTATGTGGCCCATTTGGCTCAGCTGCGTCCCTTAGTCCAGTTGGTGAGGTTGGGCCATTTGGGGCAGCTGGAATAGTTGAGTCATTTGGCTAGTTGGTTTAGTTGGGTTCATTGGTCCGGTCGGTTTAGTTGGCTCACTTGGGCCAGTTGTTTAAGATGGACCCATTGGCTCAGTGGGGTTGTCTAGGGTAGCTGGGTCAACTGGGCAACCTACAATTGCAGTTAAGTTGGGTCACTTGGATCAGCAGGGTTACTTAGGGCCGTTGGGTTATCGTTTGGGTCACCTGATCCAGTGGCGTCATTAAGGCAGTTGGGTGACTTGTATCAGTTGGGTCACTTTAGGTTCACTTGGATTACTAGCACCTTTTGAGTGACTTGGAACAATGAGGTCTCTTGGGCCAGTTGTTTCACTTACACGGCTGATCATGAGTCACCTGGACTGAATCAGTGGGTTCTCTTGTATCATCTGGCTACCTGACTCACTTGCACCAGTTGCTTCACACTTGGGCCAGCTGGGTAAGTCGGGCCATTTGGATGTCTTGAACCAGTTGACCATGAGTCACTTGGGCCGGTTGGTTTAGTTGGATTGCTTGCGCCAGTTAGTCATCTGGGCCAGTTGGGTCAATAGGGTCATTTAGGGCCGTCGGGTCAATTGGGCAAGGTTTTTATGTTGGCTCAGTTGGGTTACTTGGATCTGTAAGCTTATTTAGGCCAAAATAAACCATCTGAATGCAATGGTCACACAGCACAACTCCGCGGTATGGCCAGTACCTTACGCATGCGCACAGCCATATCACCCGGGCAGTGGCAGCCATGGACGGCTGTTTCGTCCTTGTTAGGACTCATCAGCATGGTATAGCCAGGCTATGGCTCAGAAGGGTGCCTCAGCCATATCACCCGGGCAGTGGCAGCCATGGACGGCTGTTTCGTCCTTGTTAGGACTCATCAGCATGGTATAGCCAGGCTATGGCTCAGAAGGGTGCCTTTCGCAAGGAGAATTATGTATCTCTGTGTTACTGAAGTCGACTGTAATGCGCTAATTCATGCATTTAATTAAAATCTCGCTCATATAAGGAGGCAGCAAAAGTGCTAGAAACTACGCTGGGCAAATTTGCTGAATAAGAACATCTAGTAGTGAAAACGAACGTAAACAGTCTAAAATGCTCAAGATTTAATTCAAAAGTAGCCTTTGCAAGTCTTTCCATAAGTTAGTTCTTGACGTCGTCACTTGGAAGTGGTCACGTAAATCTACAGCCAGCGCAATTTTATAATAGGCGCGTTTCGGGTTTTAATTTTTGCAATATGTTTTTTTTTCTGATTTCTGAGAAAACCGATCCTGCAAAGCTTATCACCTAGTAGATAAGGTAGAAAAAGTTGTTAAGAGCCTAGTAGCTCCCAACTGTCGGAGCTTAACTCCAGCTCACAATTTTTCCCTCCACAGCTTAAAACGAAAAATATTCTCTGGTTCTGCGGGCGTGAATTTAACTGGCTTTACATACGTAAAAAAAATTAGAGAGGATGTAGGAACGGCTTGCGCAAACGAAAACAAGTTGAGTGCTTTTCAACTTTTTCCGTTTACGTAATCCTTTCATACGTCGTCTCCAATTTTATTTACGCACGTAAAGCCAGTTAAATTCACGCCCGTACGCACGTAAAATTTACGTGCCAGTGGAAATCCACCTTAAAGAGTGTGTATCTTATGTGTCATGTTACGTTTTCCATCTTTTGTGCTCTTCGAACTACAATAGACATACATTCCCATACAAATCGTTCTCTAATTATTATTTAGACACAGCTTTTCCTATTTAAAACTGCAAATCATCTTGTTTCGCATTATTTCAAATATCACAGAGTCGACTCCGGTTCACAGCTCATTTTTCATGTTCCCTCTTAGCAACTGCTTTAACCATTTGCCTTATGACTGGCCATTGTTCGCCGATTCATAATCAGTTCCTTCTCCCCGTGTGGGGAAGAGGGCGATCTACGTCCCGTGAAACAGTGGATACTCCAGCCCAAGATTTTACACTCAGCTCCTGCAGTTCTTTTACCACTGTGTGCCTCCACGTATCCTTTCTCTTGACCTTTGGTGCCCAAGTATGGGCGGTGCGTGGAATTCTTTTCCTTCTCCATCCTTAACACTTGTTCAATCCACCGCCATCCCCTGTTTTTTACTTTAGTTGTGAGGAGCTCCGTCTTTGCTTTCCGTCGCACTTGCTCGTTAGTCACTTTCACCAGCCAGTAATTCTTAAAAATTCTTTTCTTGTACTTCGTCAGCCTTAAACATGCACCAGGTCTTCAAGCCATACAGCAAAACAACAATCACATTGGGTTTGAAAATGAGATGATTCCGCCAGATGTTGTTCAACTCAGCTTCTCCGGCCTTTGCAAGTCTTGCTCTGATGTCTTGTTCTGTTTCACCGCTGTACTGACAATAGACAAAAAGTTGTCCATGTCTTCCAAAATTTCCTATCCAAGGGACAAGACTTCTTTGCCTTTTATCGTTTAATCTCATAACCTTAGTCTTCACCTCGAACCATTCAGATGACTCTTAACTGTCGACCGGTGCATTTAGTGTTGTACAATGCCTTTACCATCGTCGCCGATAGTAGTTATATAGTTGGGGGTACGAGCGCATTTTTTCAAAATACGCTCATACCCCACAACTATAACTACTTTCCATCTTATGGCTATCATTATATGGAGAACTATATTCGAGCGCAGTTTTTTGGATACTATATGTTTTTCTTCATCACGTGATCCTGGGGATGCCAGCGCATTTTTTCAAAAATCCGCTCTGAACTCCCCAACTATAACTACTTTACCATATGTTGGCACAATTTCATGGGAAATCTATTTGGTATTATCTCATGGAAAAATCTATATGGCATTATCTCATGGAAAATCTATTTGGTATTATCTCATGGGAAATCTATTTGGTATTATCTCATGGAAAATATATTTGGCATTATCTCATAGTTGGGAGTACGAGCGCAGTTTGCCATCGGATGAATATTACTTAAAAATATAATATCATATAATAGTATAGAATGTATTGTAACTCAAATATTCACGATTACCTGAAAGAATCAGAAGTTGTTTGTCCTTTTTGTGACGAAAAAATAGAAGATTCTAATAAAAAACCGAAAGATGATGAATGCTGTGATAATCAGGAGGTTATAACAACTGATGGAATGCAAGTTTGTCGAAGTTGTGGTGTTGTACAAGGATATAATTATGCAAAAGAATATGTTGATTTCTATGAGAATAGACATAGATTTATAAGAAAATCTGTTTACCATCGAGAGTACCACATTAACAACCTGTTACTGAAAATCGAAGAAAAATATAATATAGAAATATCACACCATCAAAAATGTAAAATTGAACGAGTTTTTGTAGAGATAGGTAATATTATTGATCAAGTAAATGGTACAAGGAAAAGAATGATTAGCGTTAATTTTATTATGAGAAAGATATTCAAGATGATGGGAATACCTTACAAAAATATTCCAATTAGCAAATCTAAAAAAACATTGGCCTTTTACGATCGGTATTGGGCAAAAATTATGTCTCTTATTGGTGATAAGATAAAATCTATTATTGGATGAATACCTTATTATATTTATTTTCAAATTTGTCAGTTAACGGACACATATCAATGATTATATCATCGAGAACTTTGACATAATCAAGAAATTCTTTGTAATTATACTCCAGTCCTCTCATAAAAGACCGCAAATCTATTAAAACCTTTTCATATGAGGTGTATGCGAATTTACACATCTCAATCTTCCTTTTGTAATTTTTAGCCTCTGAAAATGTTTTAAGTAATATACCAGTACCAGATATTACCCCAAGAGGAATAGGGTTTAGTGTTACACCACCAACTACTGTTCCTGTTACTACCAATAAAGCAGATCCAATATTACATGCAAGTTCTGCTCTTTTGAAATATTTGAAAGTCATTTTGAAAAGCCAATATTTTTTATGATAGAATTTGTACAATGCTTTCAACTCAGATATTTGTTCTTCCGTTAATTTTTCTGAAACATGATTCCAATTGAATATATTCTTCATATTATATGATTATATATTTTAGTTGAATGAAATCGGATCATAATCATTGACATACCATCTACAAAGTACGTAATGGTGAAGTTTGATATTTGATTCAGTAAGATTTTTACCTTTATAAAGACAATAAAAAGCTATATCGCCTTTCAAGCCTGCAATACCAGAGGTATTCAAATCTCCAAATGTCATGTTGGTACTTCCTTGTGATGTTCTTGCTGTAAAATCAGCTAATTTTTTGCCGTTACACCATGTTTCAGAAGCGTTGTTACCACCAGGTAAATCCCAGTGAATTGATAAACAGATCCATTTATTTAGTTCACCAGCATTAGCTTTTGATTGGTATGGCGCTGTAGCATTCTTACTATTAAAAGAGCTTGATCCAATGACAATATGCTGATTTGTTGTTCCACTTATAAGTAACTCACCAGTCGGCGAGAATGCAACAAATTTGTCATAACCTCCATCATCGTGTCCGAAAAGTCCATTACGAACGGCATAAGATCCTGTGTATGAATTCAATCGATAAACAATGAAAACATTAACAATATCAGCTTGTCCAGAACCAGGATTTAAATTTATGTTTGATAACATTCGCTTATTTCCATCGAATTTTAAATAATATCGATAATTGATTTTTTCGGCTTTTGTACATAAAATTGGTCTATTTGCTTGTGTTGTTTGATTAGAATGATTTTCTTTAAGAGATTGATCAAAAAGATCTGATACTGCTCTAGTTGAATTATCAAAAATAACCTCAGATGGAATACCTCGGTCTATCTTATATAAGCAATCAGCTAGTTGATAACTTTCCCAGAATAAAGTTTCTGATAATTGTAATCGTATTTCAGACTTCAATGCAGTCATTTTAATATCAACCTCTTGTTTAGCGTATAAGGTTTCTTTTTTGTATACGTAATTATGTAAATGATGTTTTTCATAGTCTGTGAAACTTGACATATATTCTTTGTTTATATTATTCTAGATAAGAACCATTTCTCTTTTCCTCTAATAAAATTTTATGAAATTCTAAGCTGCCTATATCAATGAATTTATTAATCAAACCTACTTTTTTAACATATCCGTCATAGTCTATTTCAAGTTGTCTACTTTGAAAGTTAACAGGTGCAGCGAATGTTTCTTGGACATGAGATGAGTAATTACTCAAACTGAATTTATGTAAATTATTAGAGCCGTTATAGCATATCCATACAAAAATTTGCTTGTTTTGGAAGTCGGTTGTGAATGTTTTTTGATAAATTTTGGAGCGAGCATCAATTGTTAATTTGTTATCGGTGATCTGATATCGAGGATGGAATTTGACATGAAAGTTCACAGTGTTTGACCAACTGATATTACATGTTTTGGTTGTATCATGCAAAAAAGACATGAAGAATGTAAAACTTGTATTATGATTGAATATATCAACTGTTCGAATATGTGTCTTTATATTTAATTGTAAACCATATTTTGGACTATAAAAATTTATAAGACGATTTGTGCCGAGGATGAAATTAGGTCGTAGACCACTAATAACAACACCAGATGCACCATTTACGAGATTATACGTGCTTGTTTCTTCTAGATCATAAAAATCATTACCGAAGATAGTTCTATATATATGATCCTTGGTATAATAACTTATGTTATTTATTTTTGTTTCCACAATATTCAAAGAACGTTTATTGCAGGCATCACCTTCATTTCAATGGATCGTCTAAATTGATTATTTTATGATTATTTAAATCAAGATCCGTTTCCATCGCCATTTTGCCATTTTTAATAACAAAAGCGGTGTCATAGACACTTGGGTCAACGTTTGAAATTGTTTCTTTAACGCCATAAACAATTAGATTACCAATTGTTAAAAATGATGGATTACTGACTGTACCATGCAAATCAAGATAAAGGAATTGTGGAGGTGAGCTACCCCATCTGTGTAAATGGATAACTGTTTTGGTGTAATTCTTGAATGTTTTGGTTGTTTCATCAGAAATTGAAATCGTTTTTCCTTGAGCTGTTACAGTTATCTCATTCATTTCTGGCGGAAACCATTCAACGACCATTGTGTAATACCCGACTGGAAGTTTATATAAGTTAAAACCGAGGCGTGACTGGTACTTGTTGGGTGAGCTTTTTTCAAACAAGAGTTGAAGTTGGTAAGCTTTTTTATTAATTTGATGTGGAGAATTGGGAAAATCAACAATACCCAAAACATTGATATTTTTTTCACTCGAAGATTCATCATCGTCTTCCATTAAGTATCTGAAGGCGTCCCTTTTTTGACCTGAGTTATTGATATGAGATTCACGAATTTTTTGAGTGACAAGATTTCTCAAATCTTTTATTTCCTCTTGCACAAAATCAACATTAGCTGCGGATTTCGAGTCTCTGTAATCGGTTTGTAAGTTAACAATTTTATTGTTATTTAAATTCAAGTCTCCAGACATACTTGTTGTGCCATCAAGTTTGAGATAATTTTTTTGTGTTTCAGTAATTCTTTTATTAACAAATTCTACATTTGTGGCGTCTTTTTGATTTGATGGTAATTTAAGATTAGTAATTGATTTATTTGTCATATCAATATCAACATTTTTATCCAATTTTTTCACAAGTTGGTTATCGACATATTTTTTATTTGTTGCATGATCTGCCTGTGTGGGGTCTTTCACATTGAAAATTGTATTATTATTTATATCAATATTTGCTTCCATTTGACCTCCTTCCTTCTTTGACAAGAATATCTCCCTTTGTGATTCATAACTTATAACCTTGTTGAGATCGCCATGAACTGGATAATTGTCTTTTGGGACAACGAGTGATCCAGTCATCGTATCACCAGATATTGCGACAAATTTAGATGCATCAATAATGGGAATCTTAGCTATTTCAGAATCAATATATTGTTTAGTAACAACGTCGTTATTATTAGTTCCCTGTTTTACATTAACCAGTTTTTTGTTTTGCATATCATAATCATTATTTGAATCTAATTTAAATCCAATACCAGGTAAACCTCTTGAACCTATCTTACCTAGTCCTTGAGAATCATCATGATTAAGGATACCGTTTGTATAACTCATATAATATTAGTTTAGATTTTTTCGTCGAAATTTCGGGCTACCTTTTTTTTGACCTTATCAACATACAAAAAACTATATGGATCCTTAGTAGCTTTCTGATAATCTGATTTATTTATGTTCAGTTCTCGGCAAATCATCGATTGCTCGTTTATAGAAGGAAAATCAAAAACACAAAAATGTGAACTATTCAGTCTTATTGTTTTATCGGTTCCGTAATAGCTTTGACTTAAATATATACAACAGCAATTTTTGTTTCTAGAATTGGTAAAGTAGTCACGTATCCGTTCGTCATTTTTCTTACCTGTATTCAAATAGTCATCAAATATGATTAATTTTTGGTTTTCATCAGACAAATCTGTCAGAGGGATGATGTCATCGTTACTTGCTTCTATCACGTCATAACCGACCTCTTTTGATTTTGATATTGGTTCAAGAGATTTCAACAGATGCTTATATTTGCTTTGTTGGAGATTGCGAGCATAAAGGTATATCTTATCAAAATAGAGAAGCCTATATATCATATCAAGCAAAAGGTTAGTCTTGCCACCACCAGAGGGAGCACAAATAAGCATCCTGAAACATCGGTTTGGCATGAAACTCTTTAATTGAACAAAATCGTTGTTTTCATCATCTTGAATGTCGTAATTTTGAATCTTCATATGATAATATGTTATACAATTTTATCGCATGGCAACACGCTATGCGACACGCTATGCGAGCGTTTTTATATATAATAACCCTAATTTTTCCGAACAAAATATGAAATTTTATGTAAACAAATGATATAATGAGTTTACTCAAATGGAAAGAAATGGCTGAGAAACGATCCGAGCTTGGTAAAAAGATTAATACAGTAAGAGAGACAATAAAACAAAAAACGATATCTGATCAAATGGGTGAAGTCGAGGCAGAGAAACTTTTCAAACCTATAACATCTGAGTTAAAGGAACTTACAGCCCCAAAAGCACCGTTGAGAAGATTACCAAAGAAAAAGCGACCTGTTCCAGATTATGGAATAGCTATTGAAGATGAAGTGCCTGATTATGGATTGGATGATTTGTTTGATCAACCTGTTTTACCTGAAAACGAGAAACAGTTAGTTCCAAAACCTCCATCTTATGAAGATGTCCTCAAGGATTTAGCATCAGGTGAAAAACAAATGTATCTAGATCCAGAATACATGTATGAACCAGAAGATCTTCCACCTGAATACGAAGAAGAAGAAACACCTGCTTACGAAATCCTTGAGGAGGATAGAATAAATCAAGCTTTAGATGAACTTCAAATTCCTAACTATGATGAGATTGAATTACTACTTCAACAAGAAGATATGAATGACAAAAAGAGGAAATCTTATCTGAACAAAATCTTGAAAAATGCTAAAGATCAACGTTTGAAACTAAATGGTTATTTGAGTGATATCAGTAAAAAATTAAAAAGTGGTTTAATGACTGAAGCTGAGGCTCAATATCGAAGAAAAATTATTCAAGATACAAGAAAGGTTCTTACTGATTATATCGATTACAACAATCAAAGATTAAAAAATATTAAAGGGTCTGGTTTGAAGAAAAAAACAAAAAGAGGTGGACAGGTAATGTTTTTCAATAATCCGACAGAAATGATGAAAAAACTGGAACTGATTATCGGATCAAAGGTTGCTGGTAATAATAGCATAGAGCTAAGAAACACAGGTGTCGCTCTTCTCGACATCTTGTTGAGAAATTCAATACTCAATAAGTCACAATACAACAAAATATACAAAAACTATTTTAGTCTAAACTAATCATATAAATGAATAGACAACTTGTATTATCCAGTCATACCGTCAAAGGTATAAGTGGTAATAAACCATCGGATTTCACAATCAAATACAGTAATCCGATAATACTAGATTCAAACAGACAATATGAAATCGGCCTAGACCGAATCATTTCGATGTCATTCACTTGGTTTAATGTGACAAGGGAACTCAATAATCAGAAAATCAGATATTCAACAGATAGTGGTACTAATTGGACGGAAATTATATTCAATCCTGAAGTATGGAATTACATTGATTTTGACAATTTAATCAAAGAAAAAACAAAAACAGGAACCTCATCAAACCCTCAATATCCAATCACTTTGGAGTTTAACGATACTGTATTCAGGACAATAATAACACTAGCCTCAAATTACAGATTAGATCTTACTCAAAGTAATTTTAATGATCTTATTGGTTTCAATAAAAAGATTCTAACAAGTAGTGTAAATGTTGGAGATTACATTCCTAATCTCTCACAAGACAGAGAAATATTGAATGTTCATTGTGATTTGATAAGTGACAGTCTTGTCGATGGTGAAGAGTCAGATATTATATATAGTTTCAGTACCTCAACTCTCACCCCGAGTTATAGTTTCACACAAGAGCCTCGACGAGTACAGTACAACCCGTGTAATAAAAATACGATTAATAAAATTCGGATTTATATCACCGACGGTAAACGAAGAATCATAGATCTTAATCATAGTGACACTTCATTCAGTTTGATTCTAAGAGAGAAGAGAGATTAATCTAACTAATAGTTATATATGTCGTCGTATGAATACAAGCGAATTTATCACCCGAAACTAGGTCGTTTTGTGTATAAGCATAAAGGATCTGGGATTATTGTTGATAACATATTCAAACCAGTTGGAAGGGTGTTAAGTAAAGTTCCAGAAATGGTTTTAAAACCTTTTGCCAAAAAAGCGCTAGAATCTGGTATTTCACATGCTGGAGACAAACTGGGAAAAAAAGCAGCTGAAAAAAGCGGAGAGCTTATTATGAGAAAATTACATGGTTCAACTAAACAATCAATGAAACCAACCAAACCTACTAAACCAAAACAAGAAGACTACAACATGATTCTGAATAGACTTATATCTGGTACTGGTTATTAAAAAGTGAATTTTATCTAAACTACTCATATAAATGAGTTTCAGAACAAATGAAAATCTACAACGATATGAATACGTTCGTTTCCATTTGGATAATGTCATTGAGCAACCTGCTAACAATCAAAGCCAGAAAAAGACAGGTTACAGATTCACTATCAACGATCGGTCGACTATGTTTGATTTCTTCAATGGGTATTTCGAAGTAACTAAAGAGCTTCAAAAAAGGGCAGATGGTGCTGGATATGCTCAGGCAGATCGCATCACCATAATAAACGGATCTCACAGTCTAATCAGACATATGGTTATTAAATCGTCTGGTAAAATAGTATACGAGAGTGATAATTTACATAGAATTACGAATGTCAAAAATCTCCTTGAATACAGCGATGATTATAGTAGATCCGTTGGAAAGAATTCTTTCTGGTATCTTGATACTGATGGAACTACAGCAGATACAAACACAGGTTTCGAAGCCCGTCGTATTTTAACCCAGGCTAATCAGAATGACGGCGGCGGAGGAGCTAAATCGATTAACGAGATGATTCCGTTAAACAGATACAGCTTTTTTCAAGAATTAGAAAGAAAAATGTTGCCCCCAATGCAGCTCACATTTGAACTTACACTTAATGATGATGCTGAACTTATTCACAAAGCAGCTGCTGCTGATGATGGTAGGGTTGTAGTAAAAAGATTGTATCTTTGGCTACCAAGACTAATCCCAAAAGACATCATGTATAGTAATTTCGTTTCAGAGTTTCTTAAGCCAACAACCTGGACATATATGCGAGATATCTACAATCAGTCAGCAAATACCAGAGCTATTCAGAATATGTTTCAAATCAGTCCAGCTATTGATAACGTTAAACATGTTTTTATTTATCTCCAGCGAACAGACGCACCGAATGATGTTGAAGCAGAGAGGAGTCCGTATTTGTTCGATACTTTCAAGTTGAATGCCGCTAACGCTAACAACTCTCTATCAAGCTGTAGGCTTGAATACGGGAATAACGTTTTTTACCCAGAGCTGGAATATGATAGTGACTCTAAAATACGGATATTTAATGATCTCATGTCATATGCATTTCGTAAGAACGATTACAATTCAGGAACACAGCTTAATGTATCCAATTTCACTAGTTTGTATGGATTATTGTATTTCGATTTGTCATATCAGAAAGAGGTAGTGACAAGAGATCCTAAACAGTTGATTCTCCATTATCGTCTCAATGTAGCCCCAGCAGCAAACGTCCGAGCTCATAGCATCGTATTTTACGAGAGTGAGGTTGTTGTTAAGACAGTTGGAAACGAATTGATGATAGTTTAAATAAATAAGTTTTACATCGATGAAAATTTAAATGAATATGTTTTTTAAAAGATAATTTATCTAACATATATTATATGACACAACTATACGAAATCAAAGTTAGTTTATCACCAAACCAGAAAAAGAATCTTAGTAACGCGTATCATAAAAGAGAAACAATAGTTCTAAGGCTCACGAAGGACTCTCTATCTGGGAATGATACTCTGTATGTACCTCAGAATATAGTTAAGCGATTGGAAAAAAATAGAAAATTGAAAAAGGGAATGGACATTAAACTTTCTAAAACAAACATTCGAAAGCAATTAGGTGGATCTCTTCTGTCTACAGTTCTGACGCTTGGAAGAACTTTTGTTCCAACGATTGCTAAGACTCTTGGATTGTCGGCTTTAGCTGGAGCAGCTAGTGAAGGAGCATCTCAGATTGTTAAGAAGATATCTGGAAAAGGTGTTCAAACTGGTGGGTTTCTCATACCACAAAATAAAATCGATCAGTTGATAGCATATAAACATCTTTTGACAACCAAACAAAAGAAGGATATATTAAATGCTCTACAAACAGGCTCTGGTGTTCATATAAAACCAACAAAAGTACAAACAGGTGGTTTCTTAGGTACTCTTCTTACATCAATTGGAGTCCCTTTAGCTATTGAGGCAATAAAGAAGATGACTGGTAAAGGTGCCCCTCAGATGGGACAGCCTAAACAAAGACCACCCAGATCTATACCAGAACCAACTACTGTTAACAATCAAGATGGTGGTTTGTTAGTCCCAATGTATAGAACTCCACCTTTTTATGGAAATTGGTCTGATCAAACATTAGGTATGGGGACTAAAAAAAAAAGCTCAGAAAAAGGGCAACGGTCTACTATTGGGCAAGAACTCACCATTCAAAAACGTCCCTCTTCTAAACATTCTATTGTAAAACCGAAATTCCATAAGAATGTCCCATTAAGCAATTATGATTTAATAAAATGGTGTAAATATCTGAATATCCCAATCAAAGATGTTCTGTCTCGAGATGAAAATGTTCCTCACAATCATAGACAGGCTCTATTCATTTACAATCTTGAACCGAGTTATATGTCAGGGAGTCATTGGGTGGCTACTTATGTTAAGGACAAAGTCATCAATTACTTTGATAGTTTTGGTTTGCCCCCCTTCCAAGAAATGGTCAATCATGCGAGAAAAAAGAATTTAACATTGCTTCATCAGAACAATCAAATACAAAATTTACTGACGACAACATGCGGTTACTTCTGTTTGTACTTTTTGAATGAGATGAATAAGGGTAAATCATATTTTGATCTGTTGGAAGTTTTCGACATATATGATACGACGAATAATGAGAAATTCTTAGAACAGTATTTCAAAAATATGTAATCAAGTTATATATGAAATCTTATTGCGTGAAACAGAAAAGGGTCACAGAATGTGCTCCAGGGAGTGAACGATATGTGAGAGCCAAAAATAACAGACTTATGCTTAAATGCAAATGCTCTGAATGTGGAATAACTAAGACTAAATTCGTCAAAAGCCAAAAAGGAGGTGAAAATCCATTAGGTAAAGCTTTTGAGGCAGCCAAAATAGCCGAACAAATAACTCGCAAAGTAATTCCATCAACCAACCATGTATTTGACCGATATTGGTCTGGTGATATCTTAAAAGGTGCTTTCACAGCACCAACAGGTATAACAAGCAAGAAATTCTGGACTAAACCAAAGAAGGGTACTGTCATGCGTTTGGTGAAAAATCCAAAAACTGGTAAATATGAGAACGTATATATTGAACCTTAATCTAATCTAATCATATTATATATGAAATCTTATTGCGTGAAACAAAAGATGGTCACAGAATGTGTGCCTGGGAGTGAACGATATGAAAAGGCTAAAAATGGGAGGCTTATGCTTAAATGTAAATGCTCTGAATGCGGAATAACTAAGACTAAATTCGTTAAACAGGCGGGAAACGGGCTAGCCCTCGAAAGGGGCGGGCTTACTAGATACAGTAGCATCGACTGGTACTGATTTATTGATTCACCACGGTATTCCTTGGCTGGGAAAAAAGGCTGTTGAAATGGGTCGATATTATGGATCAGAAGCCTTGAGAAACCCAAAACTGCAGAAAAAGGCTATCGATTATGCTCTGGATAAGTTGAATCCAATGATTCAAAATGTCGGAAGTCAAGCTCTTGATCAATTATCAACCAAAATAAGACCGAATAGAAAGTATAAAACTGACAGGAAGGATTTGGATGGTGCTGGTGTTGATATACATAAACTAATTGGGAAAATACCAAAACCAAAAGCTGGATGGACTCCTGGAAAGTATAAATACATGGGACCATACAATCCTCTCGATAAACAGTTAGAGTATGATAGGAACACTGGAGAGGTCACCAAGTGGCACGTACAACCTTACAATAAAGTGGATGAAATAGCAGCTCATCATGATATTTGTTATGATATGGGGAAAAACAAAGGTGAATGTGACAAGAAAATGGTTAAGTCATTGGATGAAATACCTTATGGACAGATGCCAAAATGGGGACAAACAGCACGATTTCTAATCAACACGAAGCAGAAACTAGGTCTCGGTGTAAAACAAAGGAAGACAAAAAACGGAAAAGGCCGTCGAGTGAAGAAAACTGGCAAGAAAAATTAGCTGATGAGCTTCATAAGCCCATAAAACGAAATTTTACTCGACGGCGTGTTATTGTAAACCACATTGACGAGATATGGTGCTCTGATATTGTTGAGATGCAAAAGTTCAGTCGATGGAACGCTGGCTACAGATATCTTCTTATGGTTTTAGATGTATTCTCTAAATACGGTTGGATCGTCCCATTAAAAGATAAAAAGGGTGAAACCGTTATGAATGCTTTTAAAACAATCCTTAAAGAAGGTAGGAAACCGAAATATTTATGGACAGACAAAGGCAAAGAGTATTACAACAAACATGTTAAGGAACTACTTGATAAGAATAAAATAACCTTGTACTCAACTGAGAATGAGGAAAAGTCGTCAGTTTGTGAACGATGGAATCGAACAATCAAGTCCAAGATGTGGAAACAGTTTACTGTTAAAGGTAATACAAAGTATCTTGATATGTTACCAAAATTAGTGAAAGAATACAATAATACAAAACATTCAAGCACGAAGATGACACCAACGGAAGCCAGTAAAAAGAAGAATGAAGGAACTGTCTACTTTAATCTATATGGTGATATGGAAACATCAAAACAGAAACCGAAATTCAAAGTTGGTGATAAGGTTAGAATAAGTAAGTATAAACGGAATGTGTTTGATAAGGGCTATACACCAAATTGGTCTGAGGACGTTTTTACAGTTGATGAAATACAATACACTGATCCAATCACATACAAACTAAAGGATCTCAGAGATGAAGACATTCAAGGGAGTTTTTATGAACCTGAATTACTGAAAGCTGAACAAAAGGTATTCAGAATTGATAAAGTCATTTGGAGGGATTATAAAAAGAAGCAAGCTTTGGTGAAGTGGAAAGGATATAGTGATGAATTTAACAGTTGGATACCATTCAAGGACTTAAAGGATATATAAAATGATCTAAAGAGAAATATCTAATATATATTATATCAATCGATACAGTATATGCTGTCTTTTGCTTTTGGTAGCCAAAAATATCATTGTTTCTGGCTATCAACTGTTGTGGTGAATGACACTTAAGGAACATATACAAACACTTATAAAGAGATATTATTATATATAATTACAAGATATGGAAATTTTTACTTATGAAGGAAAAAACTGAATATTATCAAAAAGGATGACGACATATGGTTCCGTGGTAAAACAGTTGCCGACATTTTGGGATATTTGAATTCACGAAAAGCGATTAATGATCATGTTGATTCTAAAGATAAATGTAAAATAAATGAGCTCAAATCCAAGGGTAACGATTCGTTACCTTTGACTGACCAAAAATCCAAGAGTAACGATTCGTTACCTTTGACTGGGAACCTCAAAAACACGATTTATATAAATGAATCTGGATTGTACAGCCTCATATTGGGATCAAAAATGGATAAAGCCAAAGAATTCAAACGTTGGGTAACAAAAGAGGTTTTACCATCAATCAGAAAAACAGGTAAGTATGAATTCAACAACAGACCACACAAAATGCTAGCATTCAATATCAATACAGAATATGACTTGCATAAGAAGGTAGTCAACTTTATTAGAAACAATTATCCTAAAGCAATCCTAATTCCAACACTTGGCGAGAACCAAATTAATAGTAACATGAGAATAAAATCATACAACAAGGGTTATCAGAAGGGAGCTTGTGATCTATTCATTGGAAATATGCATTTGAATTACTCAGGTTTTGCAATTGAATTTAAAACACCAACTGGTTATGGAAAGCTTTCAGAAGAACAAAAGATGATGCTGCAAGAGTATGAAAACAACAATTACAAAACATTAGTGAGCAACGATTATGACGAAATCATAAAAGAAATCATACTTTATTTCCAGGGTGTGAGAATAAAATGCAAAAAATGTTCCAGAAAATTCAAGTCATCGGAAACATTGAGCAATCATACAAAGTTCATACATGAACACCAATAAATAAAATCAACTATAGTTCAAAGGATCCATATGTGGATCATTTGAATTCTTGACTACTTAAAGACACAACCAAAAGAGGCTTAAAGAAATAGTATTATTATATAGTATGAAGATAATGAATAAGAAAGATCTTAAGAAACTCAGTAAAAGTCAATTGATAGAAATGCTCCTGAAGCAATCTATTATGAAACCGGTTCCAACACCAAGAACCAAAAAACCAATGAATAAACCTATTCCAGCACCTCGCAAGAGTGTTAAAAAAATGGTAAAAGAGTATGAAGACAACATCATTCTTCCGCCTCTAGAATTAAGGGATGATTACAAACCTATTCCAGCACCTAGAACCAAAATAGAACAAACAAACAAAGCCTTAAAAGGTTACACTAAGTCTTATGAAATCAGCATCAAAAACAATAAAGACCCCCTGACCCAAATGCAAAACACTAGATTGGCTCTTAATTATAGAATAGCAAATTTGTTGAATGAGATGAAAGGCTTGAAATACGTTGAAACACTAAAAGTCACTTTCGAAAAGATGTCAGGTGATGAAATAGTTAATAAGACGGCATATTTCAATAGCACACCTCAGACAATAATTAACCAAACGGAAATCACTGATTCATCACAATTATCAAAACAGCAGATAACGAACAAGATAGCTCAATGGATATCGGAAGGATCTGGCTGGACAATCCAATCTGTTGACGAACATTATCTGAACGTTGTTATATACAAGCCCATGGAAGGGTCATCATATATTAAACTACCTTATGAATTGCAAAACAGTTCCAAAGGCTTAATAAACATGAAAAATGATGATCTCGAATGCTTCAGATGGTGTCATATAAGACATTTGAATCCACAAGATAAAGACCCACAAAGAATCAAAAAGAGGGACATGCCATACATTGAAAAGTTAAATTATGAAGGCACTGAATTTCCAGTAACTATTAAACAGATCAACAGAATTGAGAAGCAAAACAGCATTAATATAAATGTATTCGGGTATGAAGACAAACAAACGTATCCGATCTATGTTTCCAAAGAAAAGTATGAAGATCACATGGAACTACTGCTAATAACAGATGATGAAGACGAGCATTATGTTCTCATAAAGGATTTCAACAAGTTCATGTACAATAAAACAAAACACAAAGAAAAAAAGCATTTTTGTATGCACTGTCTGCAATGTTTCAGTTCCGAAAGGGTATTAAATGATCACAAAGTTATTTGCATTCAAGTAAATGGTGAGCAAGCAATAAAAATGCCTGAAAAAGGAGACAACATACTGAAATTCAATAATTTCCACAAGCAGCAACCTGTGCCATTTGTTATCTACGCTGATTTTGAGGCTATAACTGAAAAGGTGCAAGGATGCCAACCTGACCCCAGCAAATTAAACAACAAATCATATACTGAAGCCTACCAAAGACATACAGACTGTGGATATGGCTATAAAGTGGTTTGCTGTTATGATGACAAATATACTAAACCAGAGCAGATATATAGAGGTGAAAATGCTGTTTATCAATTCATGGAAAATATGTTAGAAGAAGTTAAATATTGCAAAAATATTATGAAGAAAGGTTTCAACAAACCATTGAGAATGACAAAAGAGAATGAAGAGAAATTTGAAAAACCAACAACATGTCACATCTGTGATAAAAAATATACTGAAAAAGACATACGAGTCAGAGATCATTGTCATATTACTGGCAAATACAGAGGCTCAGCTCACCAAGAATGTAATCTCAAACTCAGAATAAATCCACAAGAAATTAAAATTCCAGTAATCTTCCACAATTTAAGAGGATATGACAGCCATTTTATAATGCAGCAGATTGGTGAAATAGTTAAAAAGCATACATACAAAAACAAACAAATGAATATCAATGCTATTCCCAACAACATGGAAAAATACATGGCATTCATGCTTGGTAATCATCTGACATTCATTGATAGTTTCCAGTTTATGAGCTCAAGTTTGGATAAATTAGTCAGTAATTTACCAGCAGAAGCTTTTAAATATACAAGCAAAAAATTCAAAGGTGGAAAATTCGAATTGATGACGCGTAAGGGAGTTTATCCGTACGATTACATAGATAGTTTCGTAAAATTCAATAAAACAGAATTACCAACAAAAGAAGAATTTTACAGCATATTGAGTGATGAACACATAACAGATGAAGATTATCAACATGCTAAAAATGTTTGGAACACTTTCAAATTACAATCAATGGGTGAATATCATAATCTATATCTTAAGTCTGATATTCTTCTGTTAGCCGACGTGTTTGAAAACTTCCGTAAAACATGTCTTCAGTATTACAAACTTGACCCCTGTCATTATTTCACATCTCCTGGTTTGTCATGGGATGCTATGTTAAAGATGACTGATATCAAACTGGAGCTAATGACTGACATCGATATGTTCCTGTTCATCGAAAGAGGAATGAGAGGCGGTGTATCATATATAGCAAACCGATATGGGAAAGCAAACAATAAGTACATGAAAGAATACGACGAGATGGCGCCCTCAAAGTATATCATGTACCTGGATGCTAATAATTTATACGGTTGGGCTATGTCACAGCATTTACCTACTGGCGGTTTCAAATGGCTGACAGAAAAGCAGATTAATAAAATCGATTTGACTCAGTATAATGAAGCCAGTGAGAAAGGATTGATACTTGAAGTCGATCTTGAATATCCCAAAGAACTGCATGACCTTCATAACGACTATCCTCTAGTACCAGAAAAGGTTAAAGTAACTGATAGCATGTTGTCTGGATACTGCAAGAAAATACAAAACAAGTTCAAAATATCAACAGGGCTTGTACATAAGCTAATCCCTACTTTATGCGATAAACAAAAATATGTTCTGCATTATAGAAATCTACAGTTGTACCTTGATCTCGGTTTGAAACTGAAGAAAGTCCATAGAATTCTAGAGTTCGACCAGTCTCCATGGCTCAAGCAATACATCGATTTCAATACACAAAAACGTACCCAAGCTAAAAATGCATTCGAAAAAGACTTCTTCAAATTGATGAACAATTCAGTATTTGGTAAAACGATGGAGAATATCAGAAAGAGGGTTGATGTTAGGCTTATCACTGATGTACAGAAATTGAAGAAAATGGCATCTAGACCAACTTACGTCAGCTGCAAGATATTCAATGAAAATCTAGTAGCAATACACAAGATCAAGCAAACGCTGACTCTAAACAGACCGGCATATGTAGGCATGTGTATTCTCGACCTAAGTAAAACTCTGATGTATGATTTCCATTATAACTACATCAAGGAAAAGTACGGAGACAAAGCCAGGTTGCTCTTCACTGATACAGACAGTCTGACATACGAAATTGAGGCTGAAGATGTGTACCGTGACTTTTGGAATGACAAAGACAGATTTGACAACAGTGATTATCCAGAAAACTGTCAGTATTTCGACAAAACAAACAAAAAGGTAATCGGCAAATTCAAAGATGAAGCAGCTGGTGTGCCAATAACAGAATTTGTCGGTTTACGATCAAAAATGTATAGCTATATAAAAGACAACCAAAAAGGAGGAAAAACAGCCAAAGGAATCAAAAAGAACATCATAAAGAGCCAAATCAAACATGAGGATTACAAAAATGTGTTGACCAATAACAAGCAAATACATCATACTATGAAAACAATCAGAAGTATAAATCATCAGCTAGCCAGTTATGAGATCAATAAAGTATCACTCAGCTGTTTTGACGACAAAAGGTATATATCAAACGATGGAATCAACAGTTTCTCTTACGGACATTATGCAATCTGAAGATGTGACGTCACGCCACAGCTGTGTTGGCCTCCATACAAGTTCTGCTTTTCTGTTCACTACAAACTTTACTGACAAACTTTACTGACAAACTTTACTGACAAACTTTACTGACAAACTTTACTTCAAATACAAGTTCATCTGATATTACATGACAATCTGATGACTCATCGGGAAAGTCCCATTTCATCCGATGGCAAACTGCGCTCGTACTCCCAACTATGAGATAATGCCAAATATATTTTCCATGAGATAATACCAAATAGATTTTCCATGAGATAATGCCAAATAGATTTCCCATGAAATTGTGCCAACATATGGTAAAGTAGTTATAGTTGGGGAGTTCAGAGCGGATTTTTGAAAAAATGCGCTCGTTATTTCCAGGAAATTATGCCATATAGATTTTCCAGGAAATTGTGTCGGCAAACTGCACTCGAATATAGTATCCAAAAAACTGCGCTCGAATATAGTATCCAAATAATTGTGCCCATGAAATAAAATACATATAGTTCTTCATAAAATGATAGCCATCAGATGGAAAGTAGTTATAGTTGGGTTTGGTAAGAGCGTATTTTGAAAAAATGCGCTCGTACCCCCAACTATATAACTACTGCCGATTTTCGTGGGATGCTGTTAGTTTCCAAAGAGTGTCTTGATGGACGTCGTCAAATGCCTTCTCGGCTCGTATTCAACAAAGCATACACACAGGCTTGCATTCCATTCTTAACCTGCTCAATGATGTTCCTTGAAACGAAGATCTGCTCATTTGTGCTTCTACCCCTTCGAAAACCAGCCTGTACTCTTCTTTTTGCCTGGCCTGCACAATCTCAGTTGAGTCACAGTAACCATAATGTTATGGTCACTGGCAATGTCTACATCCCGGTAAACTCTGATGTCACTCACAGATCTCCTAAGTCTTGCATTTACCGCTGTGTGGTCGATTTGGCTGCGGTACTTGCCATCGGGTGAATTGTGGATGTCTTTGTGCGGATACATTGTCGAGGTTATTAGAAGATTGTTGGTTGCGCAGAATGCTACGAAACTTTCTCCTTTGTCGTTTCTCTCGCCATATAATACACGGCCTCCTACAATTCCATTCTCCCCTTCCTTTTCTCCACCCACCTTTGCGTTCTAGTCACCCATTACGATCACCATATCATATCTTGGAACACCGTCCATCACTTTCTGCAACAGTTCGTAGAAATCGTCTTCTGCTTCCTAGTCAGCATGGATTACCTATGTATTAATGAATCTGGAGTAGAACGTGGCCGTGCTTAAACGATCGCTTATTAGTGTTCAGCAATCCATGCAGTCTGCTACTTCTCTTAAAATTAGGATTGCCACTTCGCCCTGGTAGATGTCATCATCTCTTCCTGAGAAGATGATGACCTCCCCTGTTTGTATCTTAACGCTTCTAAACCCAAACCACTTACTTACTCCGAGGACCCACACTGTATAGGGTTCCTATCTTCCAGCACCCAATTTTTAACCCTCCGTTTGGAGTCAGCCAACGTCCGCATTTGTGTAACTGCTTCCTTTCGGCTTGGGCCAGTACTCTTCATACTACTACCCGGCTCCCACGCGATGAAATCGTCCTCTGGAGCACGGCGGGTCGTTGAGCTGCTCTCAGTGTAGCTGACTTTAAGAATTTTTCCGTTTCCGTTATCAGTTGGTTTTTTTTTTTTTTTTTTTTACGGGATGGGGTGATTAGCCCCATGGCAAACCCACCCCCAACCTGGAGAAGAAAGAGCTGTCCTTTGTCAAACCGTACGCGTACGCCTCACCACCACGACAGGACAACAAGCCCAGGGTGAAATTGTTTGGGGATTGTGGGACTATGATTTCGTCTTTGTTGTATTGCTTGTTAAACATTCTCATTCTCACATCTTATATATCTTACACATCTTCCAGCACACTTTACGACACTTTTAAGTTACAAGTTTAAGTTTGGCACTGTTTTTTTATAATTTGAACATTTCCATCTTTACCATGGTTGCGGTAGCTAAACGAAGGTTAACTGATCGTGGAGATCATGTGGAACATGGCAAGCAGAGATCTTAGTAATTTAAGCGATCGCATAATCGATCTATACACAAACTGTTTTTGTTATGATTGTTACAATCTCTACGATCACTGAGCGTTTTTTACAGCAAACAGCTTGCCCATTTTTTTATGCTGCGCTTGATGAATGAACGCCCCTTCGAAGGAGATCAGTTGTAATAAATTCCATGGGCGTTAATGCGCGAAAATACGTTAGTTGTGCAGGCAGGTGTTCAATACCCACTTAGTGGCTAAAAACTCATTGCAACTTAAAATGTGCATAGAATGATAACTACTTTTTATTAAACATTTTGCTTATTTTTACGAGCAAGACCATATATTTTGTACCTTTATAAATCGTTTATTCTATATTTTTAAGGATTTTGAAACAAAGAGTAAAATGCAAAAGACGATAGAGGTTATTTTGCACACTTATTCAATTAGGATCGTCAAACAACTTTTCCGCTCCACAAGTTTAAGTGGAAGTGAATCAATAAAATTCATAAGCTAATGTGAGCTGTGGCTCAGTCACAGACAAAATATCTTACTTTACGGCCCATGAAATTGATATGCTAGGCTTCCTTGTGGTGTACTTTAGTGCCATATTCTTAAAGGCGAAGATTTATTTGTACCAAAACTTGCACGTAAACAAAGAGATGCGTGAGGTGACTTCTATTAAGAGTTGGAAGTTTAAGCACCGAAAGCTTTAATTTGTGCGTTTGAAAGGAAGTAGCATTATACGGAACCTTGACGTTTAATATCGCTACTTAAGTATTAATAGCTATTTTCGTAACAGCTTATTAATAATTTAAAGTTAGTTCAAAGAAACTGGTCATTGTGTAACAAGGAATTAAAATCAAGTCTTACTTGAACTGAGTAAAAGTTAAGATGAATGGCGGATGGGATAATTCAACTGAGTTTAATATCTTTAACTAAACGTTTTGTCGTTATTTAAAAAGGCAAGTACAGTTGTATTATTATAATTTTACATCTGCCTTAGTCGCCGTTGATGCGGTAACAAGAAACATCATTTGCGTCATATAAACCACTTAGTTCAGAAGCTATTAAGCTGGCATAATTCGCGTGTTCTCTTTTTATATTCAAAGATGAAAGATGACAACGAAAATGAATTCTATAAAATATAGCTTTCAGAAATTCTCATCCGTAAGAACTCTTGATTGATTCAATTATTTACATACATTTTAATGTATTTTATCTTTTATTGCTATGTAAATTCACTAAACTGCTCTTAGGTTAATGATTCACACTGACGTTAACAATATCAGGTAGCAAATTTTTAAAAGCAAAATTAATCGTGCATTCTTGTAAGAAAAAATTGTCTTTTCCCTTAACTTTAAAAACGTCATTATCGTTCACAGGTATGAAAGTAGCAATAATAGAGAACATTGAAGCACAATATATTTATGGCGATCTTTTGGCTGTGGCATACAGGAAAGTAATTATCATCCAGCCGGCCGGTTGTGGTTCTATTGGAGCATTGGGGGAACTGACGCGTGTTACTGATCTTCAATGAAAAGTAAAACAAAAACAAAGCAAAACAAAATGACTGAAAAACGTGCAAATAGACTTGCATGCTGTTGGTACTAGAACATCCCACTGACTTGCTAAACGACAGAAAAAGGAATTCAGCACTTTAACAAATGATAGTCAAACAGGGATATGCTAAAATCGTCATGCCATTAAAGCTGAATGTTGCAAACCCGTTACGGTTCTTTTTCCCTACGATACGAAAAAGACCGCAGTTTCTGTGTTCTGTTTGTTTATTAAAAAGTCCGCGTGCACCGCCGGGTAATTTATTTTTTTTAAAAAAACTAGTTCATTGTCACTGCTTTCTTAAAAGAGGTGGCGTCGATTGGCCGGCCTTTAATATCAGAAATTCAGTTTTAATTGCGATGAAAAACTTGAATTTTCTTTGACGAGACTTATCACCTCAGACTTCGTAACTTGGGAAAATTGCTTTCTTTTGCTTTCGGAGCGTGAAATATGTTTCCTTATAGTAAAAGGGGGTCGACAATTGGAATGTTAAACTTTCAGTTCCCTAAAATTGTCTGCGACCAAAATATTCATCTTAAGAACACAAACTGACCAAATTGTATTCGCTTTCACAAATATCGCTTTTTAAGGTCGTGCAACGTAGTGGGAAAAAGAGAAAACGGCAAAGACATAATACACAGTTTGCTTAAATTTTCTCGCTCTGTGCCCCCGTTGTTTATAAGAAAACGTTCGTGGACAACACCAGTAAATTGATGTTTATCTTCACGAGAACTACGTAATCATCACTGTCGTTTGTAGTCAAAGCATGATGGATTTTTTTGCCAGTCTTTGTCGCCGGTAAAGGCGTCAGTTTTAAAACCAACAAAGACAAATACTCGTGTTAATGGAACATATTTTACCAGTGCAGGTGTCTATTTTAAAACAACTAACAAAAAAATCGGTGTTAATGGAGAACAACTATTTTCAGTAGAAATTTTACTAAGTCGATACAAAATAAAAAAAAAAGAATTAAATTTTACAAATTGATAGTCAAATGGAAATTTCTGAGCTTTCTTTTCTGCTATTTTAAGACTGTTTAACCACAAAATGTTTATTATACTTGGCAACGAATATAAATGTATGAAAAGTAATTTGTATTGCGTGTTGAGTGGGAGAAATTTCTATATTCGGATAATTAACGGAAATTGAAACTACGCACACAAGACTTCTCTTCAATTTAATCGCTGGTTAAAATAGATCTAAATAAATGGCGATAGGAGAGGAACTCTTAAGTACCAGTTTCCGCAAAATTTATTTTGCCTGAGAAAATTGGAATTCAAAGCTGTGCCATACTATACGTTGCCTCTTTCGGCAAAAATCCCTATCGAAACTTTAATACAAAAGACTAAATTGGAAAACGGAAGTCTTAAATACCCTTAAATCGTGAAATGTCGGAGAAAGCCTCCTTTGGTAATATCTCTCATGAGAACAACGCAACTTTCCAAAGTTTCTACTCCAGCGATTCGTCTGTGGAAAAAGGTTTCAAGTCGCTGGCTTATGGGTTAATCGCCATATTTTCTGTGATCGGTAATTCTCTGGTTATTGCCGCATTCAAACTCAATCCTAATGGAAAACTTCGCACTGTCAACAATATGTTCATTGTGAGCATGGCCGCTGGGGACTTGCTGCTAACACTGGGAAGCATTCCAGAAAGAATCACAAGGATCCTGGTCAGTGAACAATGGATTATTGAAGGAAACTTAGGAATATTCTTCTGCAAAACGACGAACTATGTCGAGAAACTTTGTATGAACGTGGCAATTCTTCACCTTTCAATGATTGCTATAGATCGTTTCTTGGTCGTATTTTACCCTGTCAAGAAAATCTTCACAGCGAAAAGAGCTCCTGGAATTATAATCATTGCTTGGTTGACATCGGCTGGCTACTGCATGCCTTTGTTTTACTACGCCAACTTGTTGGAGAAAAACGGACAGATCTTCTGCAAAACGAGACGTTTTTTTGACAAATGGCGTGTTTGGTATTCGGTGTTCTTATCCTTGCTTGTGATAACTCTGCTTCTTGTAATTGCGTTGTACGTTGCAATAGCCATCCGACTTGGCCGCAATAAAACACCCGGGGCGCGCTCGTCCATCAGAAGGCGCAGAAAAGCGCGTTTAAACAATCGGATTCTCAAAATGGTGGCCATGATTGTAACTGCATTTTACTGCTGTTTTCTTCCATATTGGATTGGATGGGTTTTTTGTGTGTATTATTTTAGCGATCTCATCTGTAACGATACTTATGCATTTATTTCAATTTTTCTCTTGTATGCTAACAGTGCGGTTAATCCAGTAATATATTCGTTTTTCAACGACAACTTTCAGCTCGGTTTTCGGTCTATTTTTAACAAGCTGTGTAAATGTTGTAGCTGTACTATGAAAGAACGGGATCTCAGTCTACGTGAAACTCAGGTTTGAGCCACTAATGAAGAAAACACACAGCAAAAACTAGAGTTTGTAAAATGAAGTAAGGCATATCAAGGATTGAGTGTACAAAATATCATAAATAATGTATTGGTGAAACTAAACTCCTACGCCAATCTAAGAACACTTAACGGCCATTCACTGAAACAAAGAACAGAAAACAGTTAGAAAGGCGCGTGAAGCACACCTAATCGATAAGGCTGCCACTCTAGAACGTTCGTTCCTCGTCTCTCATTGTCATAGTAGGTTCCTTTCATATTTATCGGTTGACTATTTTTCGATTGTAATTTCAGTTACTAACTAAGTACTTGCCAATGTAGTTAGTTACCTAATCATTTCTATATTTTTAACCTTTTTAATTGTTTACATTCTATAGCTTGTTATTTGGTACTAGTTTGGTGTCCTCTTATATAGCCCGTTAATTAGTTACCAGGGGCGCTTATCCCGAAAAGCCATTTCTAAAAATATGAATAGCTCATTCTACAAAGCTGTTATTTTATCAGATCCTTAGCAAAGTTTCATACTTAGAAACGTCTTTGTTTAAAAGATACAGTGTGAGTTATCGTGGCCGAAACCGGCCTGAAAAGTTACTGGGTTTTCAAGAAACTCACGCCAGGTACATTTCAGGTTTTTGTAATTCTAATACGTTACGATCCTTAGATATATACTCACCTTTTGTTTTATGCCCCGACGAAGGTGTGTGTTTGAAACCGAAATATCGGGCAAAAAAATAAATCAACTCTATAGTTTATTTCGTTCGTCTTGTCTCTGTCTTTTCTCCGCCTACAGTTTGCTGTGTTGGTTTACTTATGTTCAGGAATCGTTTCACCTATAGTACAGAGTCGATCAGTATTTAATTTCTGTTTCACAGAAACTATTTGGGACAAGGAAAACAGAGGCATTGTAGATGAGCTCTGAAAAACCTAACGTTTTAAAAGTTTTAACTAATCTTTCCTAAGGTTCGCTCTGACGAAGGGCAAACGCTCGAAACATCAGCTTTTCAATTTCTTTACGGTAGCTAATTTACGGTATCAATTCAGTTGGTAAATACAAATTTTCGTTTCTTATCTGATAAGGTAAGTTTCTTATTTTCAGCTATTTCACATGTTTTGTAACACCTCTAGGGTTTTGCATAAATCAAGGTTATCATTAATCTTTTCATTGTTAGAAAAGCGGATTTATACAGGAAAAACAGCTTCATTGTTGCATTTCAAAACAAAGGAGTTTTTCCTCTCTATTTTTCCATTTACCTATGAACACGGCTTCTGATTTCGCAAGCTTGATATTCAAGCCCGCCTTTCAAATATTCGACCAAATATTCCACCGAAACTATCCATTGGGTGCCCTTTGTTGGCTGAGCGGATGTTGGTTCTCGTCCTTGCTCCGGGTTGTTGGTGTTATTGTTTTTTTTCCTGTGCATTTTCCTGTGCTGTTGAACTAGTTAAAGTTCTTTGCTTCCTTGACGTCGGTTGAAATGATTGACAACAAAAGCTTACAAAATGACACTGAGAGGTAAAAATTTCCATCAGCCAAATTACGCTCTCCCAAACTCTCCCAAGCTCCCAAGCTGTCACTTGGCCCCGTGATCCAAGCGGCCAACCTATTCCAAGTTGTCCGAGTGGACCAACAATGATGATGATGATGATGATGATGATGATGATGATGACAGCGGGGTTGTGGCTGTGGTAGTGGTTTTGTTTTTTCGACCAACGTTTTTTCCCACCTGGCACTAGCGACCCAACTGGCCTAACAAAAGCCAACTAGCCTCCCAAGGTGAGCCGATTGGCTCAAGTGATCCAGTTGTCCCAAGCAACTCAAATAGTATCTGGTGCTGTGGTCTGGGCTTTACACCTTCATTAAAGGGGTGGGTGCATGTGGGTGGAATGAGGCCAGGGATGGATCTATAGTGGCTACGTGTAATGATGGACGCCTCAGTAATCCTAACGTCCGATCTCAATTCTCAGTCGAATTACAGAGAACATTTGAATATACATATGAGATTTGAAATAACATAAGGATATTTTCGCATGTATTGCAAATGTCATTGGATCGAGTCCTGCAAATGCTGGTTTTTTTTCTTTTTCTTTTATAAGATGGATTCATAATTTCCAACGTCTCTCGAAGCACCGTAGTTCTTAGTGCTGGATGGTAAAGAAATGTGCATACGATTTGTATATGATACTGCAACCTTAACGACACTTGAGTTAGAATCAATTCCAAAGCCTTCGTCCCTATATTCTTGTGGTCATCTGAATGAGTAACATTTTAGTCTACTTTTTGCAAAAGCGCCCCTTGCAACAGGTGTTAATGCGCGCAAATACAATAGTTGTTTGGGCAGGCGTACAAATCCCACTTACTGGTGAGACACTCAGCGCCGACTGCAAACGTGCATAGAATAATAACTTCTTTTTTGTAACTAATACGGTCATTGTTTAGAGCAAAGTGCTGTTTTGCGTGTTTTAATAAATTATTAACTCTCAAATTACCTTTCCCCTACATTAGCTTAAACATCCAATTTGTTTGCAGCAGCTGAGTTGTATTTAAATATCTATTTTATCTCCCAACGATACTGTGAGGCTTCTTTGTGGTTTACTTTTGTTAACACTATGTATGATATTATTTATGTAGCCTGAGGATTTATATTTATTTGATAAAATTGTGTACAGGCAGGCAGTATTTCGCAGTGAAATTTCTATTTTGGAACAAACAGATGCATGAGATGATTTCTATTTAGAGTGGAAAGTTCCATCTCCGAACGTTTAATGCGACTAACAGAAGCAACGTTATGATAAAACTTTGCTTTTAAGTTTGAATTATTTTAATAGCTATTTTCTGTTAATTAGTAAGTCAGAGATTTTTTAGTTCAGAAGAGTTGGCCAAAGTGAACGTAAATGGCAGATGGCCTGTATAAAGTGAGTTTGATATTTAATCTGAATATTTCGCCGAAATATAAACCGACACGACCAGTTGCATTAATAATAATTGCTTGACATCTGTTTCAGTATGTATTCGAGATTTTAGTGACTACAGTCAAACAAATGTATGCGACATGTCACGATCTGGAAACAATGGATGATGAGCCATTTTGTGGATATGCCAATACAGTTCTTTCTCCCTCTCTTTTTTTCGTTATTATTATTTCTAGCGTTCCATTTTTTTTTTAACCACGATACGATAAAGACCGCGGTGTCGGTTATACAAAAAACGTTCGTGGGCACTGGCGGTAAAAACATTGATTTTTGAGCTAGCGGGAAGTACGTAATCATCACTTGCATCCAAAACAGCCTAATGGATACTCGTCGCCAGACTATTTTACCAGTAGAGATAAAAGGTCATTTGCGTTGCAGGTTAGTGTAGGAGGAATTTGTATGTTCAGATGAATTACGACAATTCAATTAACCATACAGGACTTCTCTTGATATAAATCCCTGGTTCAAACGAATTGGCGATAGAACAGGAACTCTTTAGTACTCTTTAGAACCAGTTCATTTCAAACCAACCCATCGCGTAGATCGCAAATATGAAGGGAAAAGACATCTTTGGTAATATCTCTTATGAGAATAACGCAAATTCCCACAGTTTCGTTTCCAGCGATTCGTCTGTGGAAAAATGTTTCAAGTTGCTAGCTTATGGGTTAATCGCCGTATTTTCTGTGATCGGTAATTCTCTGGTTATCGCTGCGTTCAAACTTAACCCTAATGGAAAACTTCGCACTGTCAACAACATGTTCATTGTGAGCATGGCCGCCGGGGACTTGCTGCTAACACTGGGAAGCATTCCAGAAAGAATCACAAGGATCCTGGTCAGTGAACAATGGATTATTGAACGAAACTTAGGAATATTCTTGTGCAAAACGACGAACTATGTCGAGAAACTTTGTATGAACGTGGCAATTCTTCACCTTTCAATGATTGCTATAGATCGTTCCTTGGTCGTATTCTACCCTGTCAAGAAAATCTTCACAGAGAAAAGAGCTCTTGGAATTATAATCATCGCTTGGGTGGTATCAGCTGGCTACTGTGTGCCTTTGTTTTACTACGCCAACTTGTTGGAGAAAAACGGACAGATCTTCTGCAAAACGAGACGTTTTTTTGACAAATGGCGTGTTTGGTACTCGGTGTTTTTATCCTTGCTCGTGCTAACTCTGCTTCTTGTAATCGCGTTGTACGTTGCAATAGCCATCCGACTTGGCCGAAATAAAACACCCGGGGCGCGCTCGTCCATCAGAAGGCGCAGAAAAGCGCGTTTAAACAATCGGATTCTCAAAATGGTGGCCATGATTGTAACTGCATTTTACTGCTGTTTTCTTCCATATTGGATTGGATGGGTTTTTTGTGTGTATTATTTTAGCGATCTCATCTGTAACGATACTTATGCATTTATTTCAATTTTTCTCTTGTATGCTAACAGTGCGGTTAATCCAGTAATATATTCGTTTTTCAACGACAACTTTCAGCTCGGTTTTCGGTCTATTTTTAACAAGCTGTGTAAATGTTGTAGCTGTACTATGAAAGAACGGGATCTCAGTCTATGTGAAACTCAGGTTTGAGCCACTGATGAAGAAACCACACAGCCAAAACTAGAGTTTGTAAAATGAAGTAAGGCATATCAAGGCTCACATATTAACCGGCAGTTCCAGGAACCTATTTATATGATTGAATGTAGAAAGTATCATAAATAATGTATAGGTAAAACTAAACTTCTACGCCAATCTAAGAACACTTAACGGCCATTCACTGAAACAAAGAACAGAAAACAGTTAGAAAGGCGCGTGAAGCTCACCTAATCGATGAGGCTGCCACTCTAGAACGTTCGTTCCTCGTCTCTCATTGTCATAGTAGGTTCCTTTCGTATTTATCGGTTCACTATTACCTATTTTTCGATTGTAATGTCAGTTACTAGCTAATCACTTGCCAATGTAGTTAGGTACCGTATCCTGAAAAAGTTACTGGGTTTTCAAGAAACTCACACCAGGTACGTTTCAGGGTTTTGTAATTTTAATATGTTAGGATCCTAAGATTTATACTCACCTTTTGTTTTATCTCCCGACAAAGGTTTGTGTTTGAAACCGAAATATCGGGCAAAAAAATAAATCAACTATATAGTTTATTTTGTTCTTCTTGTCTCTGTATTTTCTCCGCCTTCAGTTTGTTGTGTTGGTTTATTTATGTTCAGGAATCGTTTCACCTGTAGTATAGAGTCGATCAGTATTTAATTTCTGTTTCACAGAAACTATTTGGGACGAGGAAAATAGAGGCATTATAGATGACCTCTGAAAGATCTAACGCTTTAATAGTTTTAACTCTATCTTACCTAAGGTACGCTCTGACGAAGGGCAAACGCTCGAAACATCAGCTTTTCAATTTCTTTACGGTGGCCAATTTACGTTATCAATTCAGTTGGTCAATACAAATTTTCGTTTCTTATCTGATAAGGTAAGTTTCTTATTTTCAGCTATTTCACATCTTATGTAACACCTCTAGGATTTTGCATAAATCAAGGTTATCACTGATCTTATCATTTTTAGTGGATTCATACAAGAAAAACAGCTTCATTATTGCATTTGAAACAAAGGAGTTTTTCCTCTCTATTTTGCCATTTACCTATGTACACGGCTTCTGATTTCGCAAGCTTGATATTCAAGCCCGCCTTTCAAATATTCCACCATATATTCCACCGAAACTATCTATTAGATGCCCTATCTATTGTTGTTGTCCGGGTTGATGATGATGATGATGATGATGATGATGATGATGATGATGATGATGATGATGATGATGATGATGATGATGATGATGATGATGATGATGTGGCTGTGGTAGTGGTTTTGTTTTTCGACCAACGTTTTTTCCCAGCTGGCACTAGTGACCCAACTGGCCTAACAAAAGCCAACTAGCCTCCCAAAAGTAGGTGAGCCGATTGGCTCAAGTGATCCAGTTGCCCCAAGTAACTCAAATAGTATCTGGTGCTGTGGTCTGGGCTTTACACCTTCATTGAAGGGGTGGGTGCATGTGGGTGGGATGAGGTCAGGGATGGATCTATAGTGGCTACGTGTAATGATGGACGCCTCAGTAATCCTAACGTCCGATCTCAATTCTCAGTCGAATTACAGAGTACGTTTGAATATACATATGAGATTTGAAATAACATAAGGATGTTTTCACAGGTATTGCAAATGTCATTGGATCGAGTCCTGCAAATGCTGGTTTTTTTTTCTTTTTCTTTTGTAAGATAGATTCATATTTTCGAACGTCTCTCCAAGCACCGTAGTTCTTAGTGCTGGATGGTAAAGAAATGTGCGTACGATTTGTATATGATACTGCAACCTTAACGACACTTGAGTTAGAATCAATTCCAAAGCCCTCGACCCTATATTGTAGTGGTCATCTAAATGAGGAACATTTTGGTCTACTTTTTGCAAAAGCGCCCCTTGCAACAGGTGTTAATGCGCGCAAATATGTTACTTGTGTGGGCAGGCGTACAAATCCCACTTAGTGGGGAGACACTCAGAGCCGACTTAAAACGTGCATAGAATAATAACTGCTTTTTTGTAAGTAATACGGTTATTGTTTAGAGCAAAGTGCTGTTTTGCGTGTCTTAAGTAAATTATTAACTCGCAAAGACCGCGGTGTCGGCTATACAAAAAACGTTCGTGGGCACTGGCGGTAAAAACATTGATTTTTGCGCTAACGGGAAGTACGTAATCATGCATTTAAAACAGTCTAATGGATACTCGTCGCCAGACTATTTTACCAGTATAGATAACAGGTCATCTGCGTTGCAGGTTAGTGTAGGAGGAATTTGTATGTTCAGATGAATTACGACAATTCAATTAACCATACAGGACTTCTCTTGATATAAATCCCTGGTTCAAACGAATTGGCGATAGAACAGGAACTCTTTAGTACTCTTTAGAACCAGTTCATTTCAAACCAGCTCATCGCGTAGATCGCAAATATGAAGGGAAAAGACTTTTTTGGTAATATCTCTTATGAGACCAACGTAAATTCCCACAGTTTCGTTTCCAGCGATTCGTCTGTGGGAAAATGTTTCAAGTTGCTGGCGTATGGGTTAATCGCCGATCGGTAATTCTCTGGTTATCGCGGCGTTCAAACTTAACCCTAATGGAAAACTCCGCACTGTCAACAATATGTTCATTGTGAGCATGGCCGCCGGGGACCTGCTGCTACCATTGGGAAGCATTCCAGAAAGGAAAACTTAAGTGTTGCCAGATAAATGTTCAGGAAAATTCACAAAGATTGATAGTTTTGGCGCATGGAAAAAGTTCTAAACGTTCCAATCGGTGGTCCGCTCCGCTTCCCCACCCCCCCCCCCCCTCCTCCACGGGCTGAATAGGGTTAACTGTACAGCCACCTCAAATGACTTGTTTTTGGGAATTAAAATAACTCCAAATATAGTACCTCTACTGCCAGGAGTCAACTTAACCCCACTCTTTAGAGGTCATGTTAACCCTTTTCTATGTGTATACTCAATTGCGCTCTTGTGTTTCTCAATCAAGCGGAAGCCTTTAACGTTTTATAACCTGCGAACGCAGACGTATTTCCGGCTGTCATTTCTCTCCGCCACAGGCCAAACGTTTTACGGCTGGACAATCTATCTTAACATTCGTATTCGTAGTTATGCAACCTGCTTCTGAATAGACAACTTTTTCTTTCCCCCTAACCGCGGGGACTGTTAACAATGTTTTTCTTTGCCTTGTAACGTTGAGTGCCCCCGGGTCCCAAAATTTCTAAAATAAGTTATCAGTTTAATGTAATCAATGTATTCAATATAATTTATGTATTATTTGTTAACTAAGCAACATTGCCTTGTAATCAATTTATGTAATGTTCAGTGTGCTTAATTGTTAATAAAGTATTAAAAAAAACAAAACAAAAACAATGTTTTTCTTAGAGCACGGTTAGGGAGACTGAGGCAAGTGCAGTGCACTGTCATATTTGCATTCGTTTTGGTATTAGCAGTTTTAATGTTATGTCACTTTATGTCATATACTCATAAATTGACAAAGACCTTGTTTCATCAGGTCTTCTAATATTTACTCTTTTTATAAACAGTAATACGTCCTAGTTAGATTCACGGACGTTTTTTCATGTAGTCCTTTCGAAGTTAGGTAATATGATTTGTTAAAGGTCTACCATCGCAAAATTACAAAACGTTATTACATTAAATGCAATCTATATTTACAGAATTTGTCAAATGCATTAAGCATTTTTGAAAACCTTCATTCAAAACTCTTTTTCACCAAGGATCAAAGCATGAGCCATTTGCTCTTCTCACCAATGAGACTGAAGACAAAGCCTACATGTCGGACTTTTTAAATGAAAATCTATCGATCATCCTGTGGTGCGGTTTTGACATTTGAGTCTAAGACAGTCTATAAAACAATAAAAGTTGACCAATCAATCCGAAATTACTGAGCACTCTTTCCTGCGGTGCTCTATGTTATCCTGTACAAAGTGTCTCTAACATTAAAGTCTGTGGATGAAATCAGAGAGTGAATAATCAAATGAAAGCTATTGAGCAGTACGTTCCTGTGGTGCTGTTTATTATGCTCTACAAGGTGATTCTCACTTTTGAGTCCGGGTAAATGAAATCTATTGAGCGTTGCTTTCCCGTGGTTCTGTTCCAGGTGGTTTTATAAAATCATATGAAATCACTGACCGCAATAAACATTATCTTTTGCTGGTTATTTCTTATTATTTCAGATAGTTTTACAAGATTTATTTTTAACTTGGAATCTATAATAAGGGCCATGAAGATTGAATAAGTCAACTGACTTAGTTTCCAAACTCTTCGCTTAGGGTAAACAGTCTTCAATGTTTTATACCTGCACGCAAGTTTGATGTTACCTTATTAGTCGACTACTTTTATAACTTTGCATAGGACTTCGCCGTCACGAATGTCTATCTTGCGCAAGCCTTTCGCAATGACATAGCTCTCTTGTGTCGCACGCCGATAAAACAACCCTTTCTTTGTGAAACAACAGTTAAACAGCTTGCTGAAAGTAAATCTAAATGCTCCCCGAAAATTATTGTTGAAACACGAGTAGATTACAGGATTTACTGCACTGTTAGCATAAAGGAGAAAAATTGAAACAAATACATAGGTATCACTGCAGATAAAGTTGTTATGATAATATGAACAAAATACCCAGCCAACCCAATATGGGAGAAAACAGCAATAAAACGCAAATACAATCGTTGCCACCATTTTGAGAACTCGACTGTTTAATCGCGCACCTATGCGGCTTCTGAACGAAATACGCACCCCGGGTGTTTTGCTTCGATAAAGTCGGATGGCTATTGCAGCGTATAACGCAACTACTAGAAGCAGAGTTATCACAAGCAAGGACAAAAACACGGAATACCAAACACGCCACTTGTCGAAAAAATTCCGCGTTTTGCAAAAGGTCTGTCCGTTTTTCTCCAGCAGTTTGGCATAATAAAACAAAGGCACACAGTAGCCAGCCGATGCCAGCCAGGCGATTATTATGATCCGAAGAGCTCTTTCCTTTGTGATGACTTTCCTGCGAGGGTAAAACACGACCAAGAAACGATCTATAGCAATCATTGAAAGGTGAAGAATTGCCACGTTCATACAAAGTTTCTCGACATAGTTCGTCGTTTTGCACAAGAATATTCCTAAGTTTCCTTCAATAATCCATTGTTCACTGACCAGGATCCTTGTGATTCTTTCTGGAATGCTTCCCAGTGTTAGCAGCAAGTCCCCAGCAGCCATGCTTGCGATGAACATATTGTTGACAGTGCGAAGTTTTCCATAAGGATTAAGTTTGAACGCAACAATAACCAGAGAATTACCGATCACGGAAAATATGACGACGAAGCCATAAGCCAGCAACTTGAAAACTTTTTCCACAGACGAATCGCTGGAGTAGGAACTGGGCACAGTTGCGTTTTCCTGCATTTCTGTCATCGGCTACTCGCGAGTTAAGAGCGCCCTGTTTCTCAGTCATGTAATCAGGAACGCTCTCATTCAGTTGAGCAAATGGATTTCGATGGCGTTTTCCTCTTAATTTCGTTCTCTCCCGTGAGGGGGTAGACTTCCGGGGCAGACTTTCCGACAAACACATAAAAAATTAACAGGATTTTATTTTTTCCCAACGCAATCCTTTTTGTGGACCGAGCACAGATACACTTCCCAGGGTTTGCATAATCGATGAACATAATGTATCCAAGGAAGTGTTCTTAGTTCCTCTGTAGGATCTACCTGTACTAATTTGAATTTTGCCCTTTGTTTGTATAGAAAACATCCTTTAATTTTGTCAACAGAAATTGGACATCGTATGATACTCGACAGCAAGAATGACAAAGATTAAATCTATTCCAAGTAAAACAGAGCAAAAAAGGAAGAAATATAGGCCGTGTATCGAAACCCACTTATTTGCTCGATATAATTGCTTTTTTTCTGTCTTTCCTAAACTGTAACTTTTAAGAATGTGGACATAGTGAGAATCACCTGTACGATAAGCTCGACAATTGACGCCTAAAGACTGACAAAGACTTTCCGTTGGCTAATGATCATATATAATTAAACACTCCACTTCTAAAAGCAGTTAGCAAATGTTAATCATAATTTACAGACAAAAATAACGTAAAACGCGTTCTTGTTTTCCATTAGCAGTGCCCGCGATCGATTCGGTTTATTTCAGCCACAAAGAGTCAAAATTAGTTGATGTTCGAGCGCCCATTTATCGATCTAAGAACAATGAGTTGGATGCGAACATCAAAACATCATAATACAGACAAGACGATATGCAAACGTTATTTGCGCCGATAATGAAAGAACAGTCGTAATTTAACTAACCCTCAACAGCAATAATTATAGTGTGTTCTAAAAATACATTTGAATTGTGCTTGACGTTGCGTAATTTAATTGGCCACAAGCAGCAACAATTGACGTTTTAATGCACGAAAATAATATACACCAAAAAAGGTGAATCAATCACTCCCGGCTAAAGCCAAATTTCATTGATAAAATTCAGGCCGCGGAGAAAGAGAATTGTATTATGTTAGTTGGTGTTGAACGTAACAAGTCCGTAATGAGTTTGCCAGCAAGATTGTTCAGATGCTTTTTTTTTTCAAGATCTTTTACCCTGAAATACTCCATTTGAACAGAAAATGACCGAACTAAAGTCATTTTGAACACAACTCCCATGATTTAATACAGGCACGTTTAATGGAGGGTAGTGGGCATTATGCCCAAGAACGGTGAAATATTCATGCAAAGAAATCTAGTTTTATTGTTTTTTCTAACATAACACTACCGCTCTACATTTATTGCATAATATTATATACTTTTATAGTATACAATGCTAAATTTTGGCGTGCTCCCAATACTGGAAATCGATCACGTGACGCGATAGTGTCTCTCTTCAGCGGGCGCCTATCAGCGCATAGTGCCCGCTCAAAATTTAGCATTTCGCTCAAAATTTAGCATTGTACAATAAAAACAATAGAGTCCTTCTGTCTCAGGCCTTATGTGTGAAAGGTTCCTCCGAAAATCTGATGTTCAAACTTCATATAAGCCCTCGAACTACGTTCTCGGGGTAATATTTGTTTATGAACATGAAATTTCCTCGGGCAACCTATCACACGGTAGTGCCTTCGACAGAGGAACTCTATTGTTTAAACAATACCCCTACAACACAATACTTGGTATATTTCTGCTGCTCCTTGCATTTTATTTGCATACGATAATACACCTACGTAACACACACACACCTTACGTTTTGCTAAGCTAAATTTAATTATGGTACAACGCTAACTTTTCAGGGGTGCCTCCATTGGTCGAAATAGATCACGTGACCGAATAGTGTCTCTCCTCAGCGGGCACCTATCAGCGCATAGTTAACAAGTATCCTGCGAAATCGCGCCGAATATTTAACAATTATCCTACGAAATCGCGCGGAATATCACCTGATACTTAGCTGACGAGGCCGTAGGCCGAGTTGGCTAAATGAGGGGATATTCCGCAAGATTGAGCAGGATAATTGTTTTATTATTCAACAAATTCCCATCGACTACCATTTTCAGAACGAGAAAAACTACGGCTCTATGATAAAAACGCTAAAAGCTAGCAACACATAAAGCTTAATAAAAATCAAAACAGATCGAACCTCAAGAAACCGAAGTTTACTGCCGTTCACTTAAAAAGACTTATTTACAAACTCATGTTTGGAAATGACAAGACAAAGGAAAAAAATATTGCTACCTTACCGAGAATAAGTCCTCTTCCTGTGAATTAAAATCTTTTCAACTTAGTCTTTACAACTTTCCGTGAGCAAGTGTTCTGCTTCGTTCGCAATAGCATTTTCTTGGTTGAGTTCTCACTATGAAAATTCCAAGTCAACCTCTGGATATCTTTGTGAGCTGAAGCAAACACTTGTTGACATTTTGAGAGCATTTAATCGTGGAAAGTTTCTTCCAGAGAGTTAAAATTAACGGAGAACACTGCTAAAACTGCCTCGCTTTTCAAAATGGGAGCCAAACAAGCAATGAAAGAAAATCTGCAATGCACTTCCAAATATGGTCATTTACGTATATCGCAGGATATCTGTCATGTAGGATGACAGATATTGAGGGCTTCCTTACCATATATGGGCATAGTGACAATTTGTTGAATAATAACACCTGATACTTAGCCGACGAGGCCGTAGCGACACATAATAAAAATCAACGCAGAACTTCAAGAAATTGAAGTTTACTACCGTTCACTTAAAAAGACTTATTTACAAACTCATGTTTGGAAATGACAAGACAAAGTAAAAAAAAATATTGCTTCCTTACCGAGAGTAAGTCCTCTTCCTGTGAATTAAAATCTTTTCAACTTTACAACTTTCCGTGAGCAAGTCTGCTGCTTCGTTCGCAATAGCATTTTCTTGGTTGAGTTCTCACTAGCAAAATTCCAAGTCAACCTCTGGATATCTTTGTGAGCTGAAGCAAATACTTGTTGACTTTTTGAGAGCATTTAATGGTGGAAAGTTTCTTCCAGGGAGTTAAATCCGGAGAACACTGCTAAAACTGCCTCGCTTTTCAAAATGGCCGCCAAACCAGCAATGAAAGAAAATCTGCAGTGCACTTCCCAAATTTGGTCATTGGTGAAAAACTTGCTAGCTTCTTAACCATTTCTAGTGTAAATTATTAGAAATGAAGAACGTGCATTAAAATGGCTTCCGTGTACACGTCAATCACGTTGGGGGCTTTCCCACTCCATTTTTCTTGACATAATAATCGCATTGCAATTGTCAGCATTTCTTTGCTCAAAATTCAGCGTTGTACAGTAAAAACAATAGAGTCCTTCTGCCTCAGGCCCCATGTGAGATAGGACCCCTCGCAAATTTGATGTTCAAACTTCATATAGGCCTAATATTTGTTGTGTACATCAAATTTCCTCGGGCAACCTATCACACGATAGTGCCTTCGACAGAAGAACTCTGTAGTTTAAATAGAGCCCTCTTCTAATTACTTTTAAACAATAAGATAACAATATGAGAAACAAGCAAATAAGTCAGTTGTTAATTTTTTGCAAGTCGTTTTTCCACGTATTTTCCCTCGCTGTTTACGTAAAATTTACGTTAAATTTTTTTCCTTAAAAAAAACGCATTTTTTACCGTTAAAGCGGTTTTTTGAGTGCTATGTTGCCAAATGCCACTAAACTTTGCTACAAAAGCGTTTTCTTACAATTAAGCTAGATTTTGAGCCAGCTTCTGTTGTAAATTGTACAATATTTTGATTTCACGCATGCGCATAAGCCAAAATTTGGACTTTTTTTGCGGATTCATTTCCAATTTTTTTCTCGCTTCTTTTGCTTTCCTTTTTCTCTCCCTTTCTTTTCTCTTTATCTTCTACACTTTATTCCCTTTCTATCCACTGGAAAAGTTTTGGCCTCAGTCCTTCAAAAAACCTGGAAATGGAACATTGATCAAATAGGTGACTTGGCCTATTTTACCACCAACTTTGCACCCAAAATTGGACACGTGTTTTTCTGGTATAGCTCTGCCAGAATTTGGTCGATATTCCAAATGGACACACATATTGATGGATCTGTCCTTGCTGTATTAGCTGCTTATCAAAACAATTTGGTGACATCAAAAATGATGACGTCACAAGTGGTTCAATGGTTCCCGACGTTAACGTCGGGAAAACACTAGTCTTGACGGCAAAGAGTTAACACGTGTGTTGCTTCGTGCTTGCATCACAAAATACAGTACGTCTCTAAATGTCTACAAATTCATTTGTTGCGTGTTTTAAATTTATTGAAGGCCTGCACTGCCTATCCAAGGTTATCACTCTACTTGTTTTCACCACGATCAGTTTGTCTTTGGCTGATATGTGTATTCCCGTAATGCACTCTTTCTCCCGCGGCAGTCTCGAATCGCTTGTATCTGCATCAACCTAAGAATATCACTTGCACCAAACTGTTCTACAGGTAACTATCTAACCAACATAGGCAAATCTTTCGCTGTTCATCTGGATTTTTAAAAACAGACAATGACTGCTATACCTCTATATATCGAAGTCCTACGTATAACGAACGATATTCTTCAGCCTGGCGTTAGTAAAATGTATGGAACAGAACCTCGGTAAAGTGAAACCTCGATTTAATGAAGTGTCAAGGGACTGGGGAAATTGGTTCGTTATATCGATGGTTCGTTATATCGAGGTTCTTTTCCATACATTACGCTATTACTGGGCTGAAGACTATGCTTCGTTATACCGAGGACTTCGTTATATAGAGGTTTATTACCGACTGTACTTAACGCGATACAGCGAATTCCTACTTGTTCTATTGGGAAAAAAGTCGTCTGACTAAAATTTAACAACCCTCTTAGTTTTGTTCATTTCGTTTTTGACCAGCTATTTCCAAATTCGACAGTGTAAGGTCGTAGTATATGTACCAACGTTAATGTTAAACTGAATTGCAGCCAGTTCCAATAAAGTTCAGATTGTTTGGAGCGAAGAGGAGAATGGGAAATACCGTAATCTATTTTTTTGCTTGATCAGCCGCCTCAATACCTATTTGCAATTTGCTAATGAACAGGTTGGTGTATTTGTAAACTTCTGGACCAAGACGCTACTCGAATCGACTAATCATTAGGTTATAAGCAGAGTACAAATTATGAAACTCCTGTTGTTTTGGTAAGTGTCTCGTTGTTCCGTTCGTTGACGTTTGCTACAATTGGCATCACATTTGAACGGAACGAATTTACAGCGAATATATTTATTTATTATTATTACCTAAACTTCGTAGCAGTAAGATAGAAATATAACAATTAAAAAACATGACACAGCGTTTGAGTTTGGAAAACATGTTTTCAAACTCAAACGCTGTGTCGTGATTTTTAAATGTTTTATTTCTTCTTACTGCTACAAAATTTCCGTAATATTGTCGAAAACCTCTCAGCCAAGTATGATGGAAAGAATATATTATTATGACTACTGAAATTAAAAAGTAGAATAAACCGCACATTCCAAAGAAACTACGGACTATATATAGAGAATACTGTAAATACATGTTACGATTTCCATACCGTTTGTGCCATTTTCAGTCTACGTAGAGTTCATTTCCCCTTGTCTTTCTCCTTCAATGTCTACAGAGGCTATCGTGCGTATATCTCCCATGCATCGCCTTGTGATATCGATGCCGAATTTCCTTTATCGTCACACCACAACTGATGGCGGACGAAGCGAAAACGATTTCCTTTCAGCAATCCATGTCGAAACACTGCCATAAAGCCGCCATTTTCCATGATGTGAAGAATGACCCCATTTATTTTTCCTGTCGTCCCCCCACTCAGCGCAGTTTTGAGATAGAGTCGAGTTGCCGTTCGGGAGTGTGTCAAATGAGTCGCACGCCGTGACAGGATTATTCGGGTTTTTCAAGAAGTAATCAAGCACGCTGTGACCAGCAGAGTTGTTCTTTGTCATCACGTGAAAAACACTGCCATGTTTTTTCTTGTAGCAGTACCAGCGTCGTTGATAAAACTGGATGGGTTGCCTCAGGTCTTCAATGGCTTTTATCGAAACAAACAGGAAGTTATTCAAACAGTTTGAAATAGATGTGTAATCAGTCGACGATGTGTCCGTCTTTGTCCAGAAATCACTCAGGTTTGCTGGAATAGTTGTACGCTTCAGCAATGTCCACCCACCTAAAATAACAAACCATATAATGACGGCAATTTTAACTGATTAACTCTGCGTACTATGGTTTTTTTAATATGTGTACTAAGTTTAAAAAAACCACATAATATCTTTCGTTCGTAGCCAGGCAAAACTAAAACTCGAAATAATTAAAAAGTTGACACTGGCTGTTAAAAACTAAATAAGGACGTTTCAGTTGCTGCAATCCAGAAACGTCCTTATATAGTTTTTAACAGCCAGTGTCAACCTTCAACTATTTCACCGCATAATAGTCAGATGGAAAGTCAGACGGCCTGCCGGATGGCATGACATTCTGGACGCAAGTAGGTCAATGCTCTTGTATCGTGATACTAGAGAAGTGTAAGCCACTTTATGACCATGGTACCTCTATTCAACTAAGTGTTAATATGGGTAACAGTATTATTTTTCTTTTTGAGCGGGTAAGGAGGGTAAAAAAAGCAAAAATGTTATGAGGGATGGCCCAGTATCTCAATCAGCTGCAGTATTCCTGCTTCGAGTTCACTTATACAGCAGAAACTGGAGAAAGGCATAATAAAGTATCATCATCATCGTCATAGTCGTCATAATCGTCATCATCATTATTATCATCATCGTTGTCGTCGTCGTCCTCATCATCATCACTGTCATCTTCATCATCGTCGTCGTCGCCTTCTCGTCGTCCTCATCATCATCATCATCATCATCATCATCGTTATTATCTTACCTCCGTCAGTTGTCATATCGCAAAACACAGTGAAATATTTGTTGGTGCCACCAGGTGCAATCCAGTACTCACCGTCCCCTAGTGGGTGGCCCTGTCTGTCTACGATATCCTTACAAGAACGTCCTGGATTGTCAATGGATCGTCCAAGAGCTAAGTGTATCAAAACATAAGTTCAATAATATATAGATTTAGCCAAGCCTAAAAGCGGAGCCCCCCTCCCCCTTTCTTGTTTTATTTGTTTGTTTGTTTGTTTTTGTTTTTGTTTTTGTTTTTTCTTGCTGGCAGTTATTTGTGAAAATACTCTCATTCAAGTTGTTAAATTAAGAAAAAAAGAAGAAGAAGAAACAAAAGAAAGAAATTTCCATACACGCTGAGAGCCGAACCTGGGACGTCGGCGCCTGAAGCCAGACGTTATTCCACTGGGCCATGAGCATTTATTGCCATCTTTCAAGTTAATTTTAATACTCATTTCTTTCTTCGTGACAAGCTGCCTATCAGCATGAAAATGCTGGTGTTTTTCCTGGTGAAATGTGTTCGGAACGCCGTAAAAACCATGGTTGTGGACAGAAAAAAACAAAAAGCACTAGCTCTGCTATATTTGGTGTCGAAACCGCTGCGAAAAGCTGCGAACTCAAGCGGTGTGCCGACCGAGTTCGAACAGAACCGACGAGGCAAATTTGAACTTTTCGCCTGAATTTTATCGCCTAATTTTTTCGCCTAAATTGAACTTTTCCCCTTCCACCAAAAAGACAACTGACCATTCTTTTGAACTTTTTTTTTCCTTTAACAAATCTGTTTTTGACTTTTGATGTCTTTGCTTGTTTTGCTACAACGCGGGTCAACATGCGATTTCGCGCCAAAAACACACGGAATTTAGCACAGGGTTATATCCAGTATGAAGTGTATTGGTAAGCCTGTGGTGCGGACGGACGGACGTACGGACGTACGGACGGACGGTCACGTGACTATTACGTCACTACCAAAATTTCTTGGCTTGATAGGTTACCAAATTTCCTTAGCAATGGAGCTCCGCTGACGCGCTAGCGCGCTGGCTCCGCTATAAGCACTTCAAGATATGACATTTAAATTCTGACCACAATATTAATTAACAGCCATTCAATGTGAAATGGTCCACTTAGGAAGGGGAAGTCATCTGTCAACTGATAACAATTGATTGAAATAGGAAAAGGTAGCCTTCAGCTCTTTCTTAGATTTATCGGAAAACACAAGCATCCTAAAAAGACTGAAATAGACTCTCACAGATTGAGCTCTGCTACTTTTCAATACCTTTGCCTTCCGGGGTAACTTTTAGGCGACGTCAGGATGAACCTATCGTCAATTAAAATCGGTGCCCACTAAACCTGATAACAATTATGTTGTTTTCTTTGCCACTCGTGAAATTTTCGATGGATTGAATTTCAGAAGGACATTCTGTTAAAGCAGTGTACTTGAGAAATCACTTAGCTTGCCTCTTTGTTGGCAGTTATTTCCTTCATAACCACTGGTGCACAGGCATTCATAGTGTCCTCGCTTATAATCACCAACACATGTTCCTCCGTTTACGCATGGAAAGTGTAAACAAGGAGACTAGAGAGAAGGACATTAGCATAAGATTCAGGTGTTATATCCTAGCAGTCAGTGTTGTTTTGAGCAGTTTTCAATTGAGTGCAAAATACACCATGTTTGCTTTGGTTCTGTATTGCCATGCACGTTCACATGCAGGCCTGTTTCAAGATTTACGTAATTCTTTCCACGCCCCACGCATGATACCGATATCTCACTCAGTTGAAAACCTCTTTATCTTCTTAAACATAATCAAAACATTAATGAAATATTAATTCATTGTTAAAAAAGCAGTTTTCCAACTGAATTTTTTTTCTCCACGAGGTTTCCAACAATCCAAAAGTAACAGTTTCGGTTTTGTAGTGCTAAGTGCTATAACTCTTCTTTCACGATTTTTAGAACTGAACAGATATGGAAAATTGTTGATTCTAACGAAGTTGAAAAATACTGGACAATTATTCACCAAACTGAGGATGAATGGGGGTGGTAAATGTGAACAGCCAGTTAATTCCTAAAAGTTAATTTGTTTGGTAATATATGGGCAAAGACCGGCGCTTAGTCTACCGCTGCTTCGCTAAGAGGTGAAAAGCAAATGCTCTTTCTTAGTTTGAGTAGCCAATCAGAGCGCAGAAACACGATTCACTTGTATCCTATATACCAACAAGATTTACGGATGATTTAAATATAATCCCTCCTAAATGTCTTGGGCCGTTATGACCTTGTAGATAGAGCTTACTAGGTTTTCCGAGATTTTCAGGCTCGTCCCTAAAAACTGGACAGCTGCGATATTTTTCTCCGATATTGCATCCACAGGATCACTGAACCCGTCGTGGCGAGATGACAAGACAATAAGATCTACATACGATAAGATACAATATATCTACATACAATAAGATCTACATACAGAGCTAAGTGGACCACTCTCTGCATCTGCGATGCGTGAGCATCTTATTTTTTATGCTCTCAAACAAAATCAAGCCTACAGTGTGCCTTTAAATATACTATAATGAAAGCTAAGGTGCCATATATATATATTTTTGTTACATCCAGTGTGTGTGTGTTAGAATATCGATCGTTTTTTTTTTCTATATGTGTACCTGTTCTGCATTATATAGTATTAGTTTTGCGTAAATGTAGTTGTTTGTAACCGGTAAATACAACGTTAAGTGATCATATGTAACATTATTTTATTGTAACTGTTGATGCTGTAAAATACGGTTGCATTGTCAATGAATGAATTTTAAAAAAAAAAAAACAATAAGATCTACAAGCAAGTCAGTATTCATTTTCTGTTCATCCTCTTACTTACAATACTTGAACGTGAACCGATTTTAAATAACGCCAGACATTTTCAGCCCAGCAACCTCTTTTTTCCTACAAATGTATTGTACGCAACTCCCCGGCATGTACCCTCCACACTGGGCCAGAAAAAACCCTTCACAATTTAGCTCTTGGAAAACTCCTACCAAAAAAATTTTACCGTTATACTGGTCAGACTGGTGAGACTGTTGCCCTACTTACGGCTTATGGGTGCCAGGCAATTTTTAACCTGAAATTCAATCAAAGTATATAAACTTGATTTGATTTAGTTTTGATTACGATGCATTTCATACACCACTGGTCACTATTTCATGAAAAAACATGAAACACTAAAAAATGTATCTATATGCAAGCGTTTCGTATAGTTTACTTACCAAAGTGCTCCAATGATGAAATTCTTCACTTGGCTGAAATTTGTCAGAGACATTATACAAGTGTTGGCGCAAAAGTTCACAAGTGATTTCTCTATCTTTTGTCGTTGGGTCCTCGATATTAAACGATATACATGAAGCATGGCGAGGACATCTAAGGGCACACTCAGTTACAAAACCAACGAGGAAAGATCCTATCCTACCCGCGTCCAGAATATGGTTCTTGTATTCAACGAAATGTGCGAAGGCTTCATTTGTGCCTTTTGAGACCCAGATATGGCCAAGGTCCTTCCCCTCTCCCAAAGTTGTGTGATTCCGCGTATTGTAGAACAAAAGGCAAACTAATATACTAACTTGGTAAAGGGTCATTATTTAAAGCGCTCGAGTGGAGTGTTGACTGACTGTAAAAATTAAAAGTCACTCTTGTTTATCTGTCGATGGATGTTGTTTGACATTGCTATCTCACCTGCACTTTTGTCGCCACAAATTCGATGGCATCAATTTTTTCTTTTGAGAGCAGGTGGTATTTTTCAACAAAATATGAAAAGGCTTCGTTTGCGCCTTTTGAGACCCAATTACTGCCATGATTATTTCTATCTCCTAAATAAAGATGCGTGATTTCGTTTATTGTAGAATAAAATGCTCACTAATACAATAACTCATTTTTTGAGTCACTCGAAAGGAATGTTGATTCAGTGTGTGCAAATTTAAACTCACTCTTGTTAACTCTCGATGGAATGTTGTTCGACGTTGTTATAACACTTGCATGTCTGTCTTAAGTTCGATGGCAATAGTTTTTTTTTAAGAAGCACTTTACTTGACATGGCATCCAGTTTCCTTACACGGCCAAAAGCAGAATTTTCGCTGATAACCTGAGTGCCGAGAATCGACGACAATGCTAGAAATTCTAATTAAATTGTTGAATAGGAGGTAAAGAATTAAATAAATTTGATCAAAGGTTCATTATAAGACTCGGAAAGACTGGGGTCAGAAAATGCACATGCCTTAGTCTGTGCTGACCCAAAATACCAAGAAAAAAGGGGCGAAAATGCTTGCCAACAACACGAAAACAACAACGAAATTTTTAAGACGCTATTTACAAAATTAAAAAAAGTGACGTATAGAACAATACACAAAATACATTAAACAACTAACGCATAAGAAGAAACCAAAGCTAGGTATTCAAAAAGTAAACAGTGAGCTATAAACCGTGCGATAGACAATTGGTAATCTGGCAACCAGAAAACTGTTAACGCACACAGCTCTTAACAACCTCTAATTTCACTGGACCTTGGTATCACGCAACTCTATTGTTTTCAGGGCTAGGGTCCATTGTTCTGTTGTTTGTTCTATTGTTTTCTCAGCAAATCAGAGAAGACCTTGTAAGAGCTGCGTACCGCCTGTTAACGTGTGTTAGCTTGCAACACTAAATGCTGTATTTTTTTTCAACGTCCCCTGCAAAGCAATGACTGCTATACTTTGTTTCACGGTCCTTCTTGACTTATCAGCAATTCAACTTATATTTCTGTGTACCATTGGTTGTTTCCATTCCAATTTCAGTCAAGGGATTTTGGACTGAAAATTCTCATTGATTTCTTCAGATTAACGAGCAATCTACACGCTGTCAAGTACTTAGAGAGTTACAGGACTACATACTTGTCCTATCAGGGAAAAAAAGTCGTCCGAGTAAAATTTTACAGACCTCTTATTTTTGTTTATTCGTTTTTGACCAACTATTTACAAATTCGACAGTGTAAGGCCGTAGTAATGTGTACTAATGATAAAGCTAACCTGAATTGAAGCCTGTCCCAACATCGTTTACATTTTTTGGAGCAAAGAGAAGAATATAATGGGAGAAACGATAGACTATTTTTTTCCTTGATCAGCCAAATCAGGTAGTATTTGCAAACGAATTTACAGCACATATATTATTATGATTGCTGAAATTAAAAAGCAGATTCTATTTGTAAATGGCTTTAACACAGTGAAACAAAATTGACAGTTCTACTCGTAAACCATGCGAGTTTCACTGTTCTCATGATTTTCTAACAATTCTCTTGTCACATTTGTGTACATTAGTGTTTCACATTCAGTGAACTAATCAGAACAGTTCATGAAATTTTCATTTCAATTTCCTCACCGTTTTTGCCATTTTCAAAACCGTTGCCTTTTTCGGTCTATATTGAGTTTGTTTCCCTTTGTCTTTCTCTTTCAATGTCTACAAAAGCTAACGTGCGTATATCTCCCATGTATCGCCTTGTGATATCGGTGCCGAATTTCCTTTATCGTCACACCACAACTCTGATTGTGGACGAAGCGAAAACGATTTATTTTCAGCAATCCATGTCGAAACACTGCGATAAAGCCGCCATTTTCCATGATGTGAAGATGACCCCATTTATTTTTCCTGTCGTCTCCCCACTCAGCGCAGTTTTGAGATAGAGTCGAGTTGTCGTTCGGGAGTGGGTCAAATGAGTCGCACGCTGCGGCAGGATTATTCGGGTTTTTCAAGAAGTAATCAAGCACGCTGTGACCAGCAGAGTTGTTCTTTGTCATCACGTGAAAAACGCTGCCCTGGTTTTTCTTGTAGCAGTACCAGCGTCGTTGATAAAACTGGATGGCTTGCCTCAGGTCTTCAATGCCCCCTTTCGAAACAAACAGGAAGTTATCCAAATAATTTGAAATAGATGTGTAATCAGTTTACAGTGTCCGCTTTTTTGTCGAGGAGTCACTCAGGTTTGCTGGAACAGTTGTACGCTTCTGCAATGTCCACCCACCTAAAATAACAAACGTTGTATAATATAGATTATTACATACATACTGAGATCTACTCACAATTTTGCCCACGTGAAAATCTGCTTCAAAATTGAACTAGCCGATCGCAGCAGTGAAATGGTTTTCTCACACGTGCAGGAAGCGTTTCGTCCAATCAGGAAGCACCTGTTAAAACATACTTGTGATTTTGTTTGAAGTCGCTGGAAGTCGCCGGAAGTGCTTTAGTAACATTTTTTGAAAAGCCTACAGATTTGTATTTCTTCACGGAAAGTGCTCACAGTTCAAGCAGATTTAAAGCTTTAGAAAAGCCAATTGATGACTATATTATCCAGCAAGAGAATTGTAATGGCATGCGAGGGCATGGATACATATCAGGGACACCCGACTGGCGGGAACATTGTGTTATGCACATTATGTGTTCATATAGATTGGATAGTTCTTCGGACATGAAGGACTTCGAAGTATCACTGTGCAGTATAGCAATAGGACATTACATTACAATGCCGATGAGGAAAGCTAGCGAATGGCGGTCAACATTGGATTACAAGTAATTTCCCGAATTCGACGTTCGGAAAGACCCTGAAACCGTCTACGCACGATTCAAAAAATACGTAGAGCGCTTCAACAACAACCACTTGAAATCCTACAATATCATAGACAAGGCACAACAACGGTCCTTATTCTTATATTTGATAGGCGAAGCCACTCTTGATATATTTGAACAGCTTGTTGATACTGGAACGGATTTGGATGGAGCCGTCAATGCGCTACGAAACAAGTTCAAGGAATAGTAGAACCGGTTGTTCAAAATTCACAAGTTTCGTTGCGTCAAACGAGGAAAGGATGAAACCTGGGATTCGTTCATCTCCAAGTTGAGAGCGGAAGGCGAACACTGTGATTTCCTTACGGGCTGGTTGGTTACCGAAATATCAATGGCCATGTTAGAGAACGGTAAATCTAAGAGGGTGAGAAGAAAGTTATTACAAGACCAGCCAACGTTAGCCGAAGCTCTTAAATACGCCAGAGGTCTGGAAAGGCGGATCAACATGCCACAAAAGTAGAGAATCAAGCTCCAACAGACGTTACCGTCAAACAAGAAGTTGGTAAAATCACAGCGGACAGAATTTGAGAAAAATCGTGTTTTAATTGCGGAAAACATTGGCCACATCAAGGGGGACCAAGAAAATGTCTGGCTTTTGGAAGGCAGTGTACGCGATGTGGGAGAAGAAACCATTTTGCAAAGTGTTGCAAATGCAAGCAAGAAATTAAAGCCACGAGGGATTTAGCACACGGAGACGAGCAAAAATCTAACACGTGTTCTGACAGCAGTGACGAACAGTCTACTTGCACGCTGTAAGCGGTTAACCCTATGGGACCTTCGGACATTAGGCCGCTAAAGACAGTGCTAATTAGTGGCGTTCGCATCACAGTACTGTCGGACAGCGATGCTACGGTCAGCGCTATGGACAAGGCAACGTTCAAAAGATACGGCCTAGACAAGAAAGTAAAGATCAGAAAATCATGATGCCAAATAAAACCGTACGAGGCTGCTGTAGAAGCAAACCTCCTACCTGTGTTGAGGAGTTTTGAAGCACTCACGGAATCTAAAACGAAAATGAAAGTGGTTACGTGGCAGCTGATAAAGGGAGACACCGGAGACACCCAGACTGCACCTTTGCTTAGTTACAACGATGGAAAAGACCTTGGAACGATACTTGTGACCAATTATTTGGTGACGTGGAGAGGTTTATGCAGAGAATAAAGAGGACCGCGCAGATCGCTGCATTGGAAGCAAACCGGTGCGGGATGAAGTGCGCAAGCGAGTAAGAGCATACAGAACAACCAAACATGCAACCACCGGAGTCAGAACGAACAAACTCATGTTCGGAAGGGAACTACGTGGAAAATTCCCAGAAGATAATAAACAACCTAAGCATCCGAACGACACGGAGATCCGTAATCGCGACAGAGAGCAAAAAGAAAAAATGAAGAAACACGCTGATAAAAGAAGATACACAGCCGTGATGAAAATCAAAGTGGGGGATACGGTATTGTGCAAGCAAGGACGAAAGAACAGCCTAACGCCTCTATATGATCCGGTTCCGATGGTAGTCATTGGTATCAAGGGAGCTATGATCACTGCACATAAACATAGACATAGACATACTTTACATGTTCACACAGGTTAAAAGAAGGCAGCCAGAGGCTGATGTGGACCTGCAAGAACAATCTGAAGATTCGCACCAGGAATTACACGGATTGGAGGCTGCTTAAAAACGGGTGTAGGGAATCAGTTCCGTGTAATGACTCTGACAATGAAGACACATTTGACCCGGACGATGTGCCAGCGGATAATTCAGGTGAATCTCTGCAAGGTCCAGGGCAGTCCCGAGCAGACGACGACACGGGCGAAGAACAGTCCAGAGCAGACGGCGACGTTGGCGAAGACGAATGTAGGCAGAGAGCAGAGCAGCCCAGATCAGACCGTGACACAGAACCAGGACCTGCGTCCTGTGACAGGCCCAAAAGAAAAATAAAGTCTACAAAGAACACAAGATATAAAGACTTTATTTGTGATTAGCACTGTGCAGACGGATGCACTGGACACTAAAAGGATAACGGACACTAGATATAAGGACTTTGTTATTAGCACCACATAGATAATTGCACCGTTGCACTTTATGCACACCACAAACTCGAGTAAAAAGAGGGGGAGAGATGTAATTGCGTGACTGCATGCGAGGGTCTGAATACATATCCGGGACTCACGAGTGGCGGGAACATTATGTTATGCACATTATGTATTCATATAGATTTGACAGTTTTTCGGATATGAAGGACTTCGAAGTATCACTGTGTAGTATGGCAATCGGACATTAAAAGAATAAAAATACAAGAGCAAAAACGAGGAGACGTGAAGCTTCTCATTGAATTTCTGAGAGAAAAACAAGACCAAAGAAATCCTAAAGACACCGAAGCTTAACAACTCAACGAATATCTCTGCGAGTTCATCTTGAGTGTGAAGCGAAGAGACGGCCAATACTGAGTCTTCGAGTCTTCGAGGTCTGTTTTTAAGTTTTAAGGAGGCTCGAAAGGGTTTTAAGCCGCGTGCGCGGTTAGCCTACACGCTACTTAAGGCCTGGCTAAACTAGGAAACATTGTTGGGGTGACTAAACTGGGAAACACACGTCTCGGAAGCAAAATGTGCGTCTGTGAAGCAAAAGTGTTTCTTACATGATTCAGAAACATTTCCTTGCTTCCAAGACGCTAAATTTGCTTACGCAACATATGTTTCTCGCGCGGCTAAACTGGGAAACATTTCCGTCTACAACAATGTCTCTGCAACAGTGTTTCCTAGTTTAGCCAGGTCCTTAGCTAGAATGCACGCATCAGTTGAGTGAATCCAAATTTCTATTACAAGTCTCGCGCGTTTAATACCGGAAGCTAAAATGCTGCGTAAAATTGCGCAAGCCGTAAATATACCGTGCACGAAACATTTGTTTTTCAGTCTCGAAATTTTGCTCAGTGACCCATTCTGATTTTTTGCATGCATGTTATGGTAACATTAAGTGTTCCAATTCAAATAAAAACGTTTGGAGAAAAGTTTTTCAGTGGAAAAAGCATGATAAATTATGATTCATTTATCTCTCTCTTCTAAGCAACCATCACCATCGTCATCTGAGTCGTCATCATCATCATATTCATCACCACCACCACCACTACTATCATCATCGTCATTATCATCATCATCATCATCATTATCATCATCATCATCATCATTATCATCTTACCTCCATCAGTAGTCATGTCACAAAACACGGTGCACGATTCTTTGTTGCTATCAGGTGCAATCCGGTACTCACCATCCCCTAGTGGGTGGCCCTGCCTGTCTGCGATATCCTTGCAAGAACGTCCCGGATTATACATGGAGCGCCCAAGAGCTTAATGTATGAAACCGTAAGTTAAAAGTTGAATAAGCACTTCAAGATGTGACATTTAAGTGGCAATGTCTGTAAGAGCGGTCCACTGCATTTCGGGTCAGAAAAAAGTTTTCCCTCAAACTTTGTCCAGGAAACCATCTTGGGTCACAAGTAAAGGAAACAAGTTTCGTTTTGGGAAATACGCTAAAATATTTTTTTTAGAGCCCACAACAGTAAGAGCGGCAAAAGCCGTAAATTAGCGCCTGGCCAGACACGAAAATTGTATAAGTTGGCGACCTCACTGCTCAGAAACCACAACACGCAGCAAAAAAATGTTATTATTTTTAAGTTAAGAGGTCCTTCAAGGGTGTAAAGCGTATGTTAAATTTAATTTGTGTTGAGGTGGAAGCTCGTGATAATTAATATATTAACACTCATCTGAGCGCTTTCTGAAAACTCGCAAAAGTACCCTGTCTTCGTCGGCCTTTATTTCCCGAGTCCAGACCGAGTCGCTCTAAATTCCTATCGAAGTGCGTTAATGAGATGTCAGGGAGTACAGAAATATAAAAATACCTTGCGCTTTTTATCGTCCTTTACCACAGTGACTTCGAACTTTTGGTGATTTTTGCGAATATGACACACGTATTATGCAAATTAGGTTGTTGAGCAAATTCGGATCGTGTGAACTGAATAGCTTCTAGATTTTAAGATTTCTCCATTTCAAGTCATAAATACAGAAAAGCATACACAAATAGAAGTTTAGAACTGTTCAAATTGATGAAATAAGCGAATTACTGAGTCCTGATCTTTGGATGCTAATCCCGAGAATTGCGTGACTCGCATTATGCAAATTGGGTTGTCTGCTAAACTTGGTCCGTTCCGGTAACCGTTGCAAAAAACCTTTTTAACTGTTTGGATCCCACTTTTGTTTTAATTGAATATTAAAGAAATGTTAAGACTACATGCACTGTAGGTAGAAAACGTTGATGATGAATTCAGCAAGTTACAGTACTGACTTCTATTCATGTGTCATTTGTATAACTCTGTTTGCAATGAAATGGACAGCGTGTTGGATAAAAAGGAATCTCTACTTTTTTGTAGTCGGGTTTTGATTTTTTATGTCTTCGATTTACTCTTTTGATCTTCCTTTTCCACAGCGCCTTCGAACTTTTGGTGCTTTTGTCCCAGGGGGAGAGACACTTGACGAACTGAGGGTTTGAGGGCCTGACTGTGTAGGACAAAAAAAATCCCTAAATTACCTACTCTGTTTAGGACAGCACCCTCTATTTTAGGTCCCTGTTTAGAGCAAATGATTATTATACCAACTCCGTTGTTTTACACAATTTTAAGTGTTTCAAAGACCAGCAAACGTCCCCGATCTAGGATACCTAAATACTGTGTAAGCCATATTTAATGACGACAATGGGGTCTGACCATACCCTGTTTACGACAAGTTGATATCCTATTTAGGACAGACTCGGTTAAAATTTTGTATCCTGTTTAGGGTAGAGAGGCCAAAAACCATGCCTTGTCCAGCGGCACGTCCCCGTATAGGCAATATGGGGGAGTAACCCCCGCCCTGGGCTTTTTTTCCCGGGCTTTTGTTAAGCGCTTTATTTTGTTTATGCAAACGCTTGAGACAAGCAAGGTTGTTTGCGTGTCAAAAGACCGCGGATTATAAGCTGCCGATGTTTGGATGCTTTGGGGCAAAATGTGACGAAAATTATGCCAACTGGATTTTTTGCCAAATAAGAGACGTGTAACTTTTTGGATCTCTCTTTCATCGATGTTTGATTTGAAACGGCTAAAGCCATGTGTTCATGGGATAGTCACCTGGTCACAGATGCCCGTTTTTAAAACAGTGCTCTGGTTCCTTTTCTTCAGTTCAATCAAAAGAATTGGATATCATTGTATCAGTTTTGATATAAAAAAGCTTCAACAGCGAAAACAAAAAAGTCTAATTCTGCATCATTCTGCATCGCGTGTTTTGATTTCATGTCCAAATTCAATTAAGACCTAACTCTTAAAGAACTGGAGGCTTCTTGGAACCTTGCTGACTTCGAGTGGAAGCGCCTCACAGACGACGGTGAATCGCTTAACTTTCGAGCTACCTTCGCACTCTGGTGAAGGTGTCTTTTGATAAGCCATTTCGGAATTGTCTTAAGCCTCTCTATCAAAGGCAGGCTAGGTGCACACCTTTAATATTTAAAAATATGGTCTTATTTACACGTGAATGAAAAATTAATTTTCATATGAAAGGTTGTGCACATAGCCTCGCTTTGAAAGGGAGGCTTAAAGCAATTGTGGTCAACCTAAATGTGTTCTACAAGATTTACAACGTGTCTTGAACTGTTCAGCAAAACTCATTTATTCAACAAGTAAATTTGAGCATGTCACACCTTTGCTTTTAAATCTTCACTGGCTTCCTGTTGAACAAAGGATTATTTTCAAGATCGCTCTGGTTGCATTCAAAGCTCTTCATGACGCTGCTCCCAGTTACATCACGGAACTTCTAAGGCCTTACAAGCCTAGCATACAGGACACTGAGATCATCTAGTCATTATCTCCTTGGTTTCCCAGATTTAATCTGAAAACGTATGGCGGTCGTTCCTTTACAGTTGCCGCTCCGACCATATGGAACAGCCTTCCCTTAGAATTAAGAAAATGTGTATCTCTTTCGACTTTTAAGTCTAAACTTAAGACTTGGCTGTTTAAAGAAGCTTTTGGCTAGGAATTCTGATTTATTTATCGTTATGATCAATTTAAGTTCATTTTTATTTATTGTTTTTAAGGTTATTTGTAGATTAACGTAATGACAACTTTGTAAAGCACCATTGAACCATTGGGAAATGGCGCTATAGAAATTTACAATAATAATAATAATAATAATAATAATAATAATAATAATAATAATTATTATTATTATTATTATTATTAGTTGGGAAATGGCCTATTTCACTTCTCGCTCACAGGTCTGATTAAATTCTCGACTTAAACAAAGAACTACCCCTAAGTTCCGCATCCTTTGAACAGTTTACTTGAAGGATAAACATTTCTTTTGAATTATTAGACACGATCACGATCTCAGTTTAGCGATCATGTCGTGGGGCGGGGGGGGGGGGGGAAGCCTAGCTATGACCTTTGTATTTCCGGGGCTTTTCCCGCCCATAGGGCTTCGCCGAACGAAGAATGGTACTGGCTTTTATACAAACCCTCTTCACTGGCTTGCTGTTGACGTGCCAAGGTGGAAAATTATCTGACAAGCATTTACTAATTTCGATGTTGGACGTTACTATTTAACTGGGAAACAATAGCTTCTAGTAATTTTTGGCCACCTCAGGCCTCAGCCTGAAAATATCATAAAAGCTTATAATTATAACAGCCTGCCTGAGCCTCATTGTTGTTAATTTTCCTGTGATTCTGATATTGTATTCATTCTCTTATGTTTCTCATTATACATTAATTGCAATACTTGTGAATGCAATAAAACTGATTGAGAGAACAAAACGAACCAGAGCACTGTTATATATTATAAAAGGCCATCTAACCAACCCTGGAAAAGGAACCTACCAAGACGTAGCTTTAGCCGTTTCAAATCAAACAAAAACTTTCAAGTTTCTTATAACCTGATGAAAGGTTTGGCAGAAAATTTGGTTTGCATAATTCTCGTCACATTTTGCCCCAAAGCATCCAAACATCGGCACTTTATAATTCGCGGTCTTTTTATTGAGTTTGCTCCACTGACGCGAACAACCTAGTTTGACTTGTATAAACAAGATAAAACGCTTGACAAAAGTCCCGGGACAAAAGCACCAAAATTTCCAAGGCGTTGTGGAAAAGGCAGATCAAAGAGCAAATTGTAGGAATAAAAAACCAAACCCGACTACAAAAAAGTAGAGATTCATTAATTGTTACAAGTTGTCCATTTCATTGCAAACAGAGTTATTCAAATGACACGTGAATAGAAGTCAGTGCTTTAACTAGCTGAATTCGTCGTCAACGTTTTCTACCTACAGTGCATGTAGTCTCAACATTTCTTTAATATTCCATTAAAGCAAGAGTGGGATCCAAACAGTTCTAAAAAGGTCTTTTGCAACGGTTACCGGAACGGACCAAGTTTAGCAGACAACCTAATTTGCATAATGTCAGTCACGCAATTCTCCGGATTAGCATCCAAAGATCAGGACTCAGTAATTCGCTTATTTCATCAATTTGAACAGTTCAAAACTTCTATTTGTGTATGTTTTTCTGTATTTATGACTTGAAATGGAGAAATCGTAAAATCTAGAAGCTATTCAGTTCACACGATCCGAATTTGCTCAACAACCTAATTTGCATAATGCATGTGTCATATTCGCAAAAATCACCAAAAGTTCGAAGTCACTGTGGTAAAGGACGATAATAAGCGCAAGGTATTTTTATATTTCTGTACTCCCGAACATCTCATTAACGCACTTCGATAGGAATTTAGAGCGACTCGGTCTGGACTCGGGAAATAAAGGCCGACGAAGACAGGGTACTTTTGCGAGTTTTCAGAAAGCGCTCAGATGAGTGTTAATATATCAATTATCACGAACTTCCACCTCAACACAAATTAAATTTAACACACGATTTACACCCTTGAAGGACCTCTTAACTTAAAAATAATAACAGTTTTTTGCTGCGTGTTGTGGTTTTTGAGCAGTGAGGTCGCTAACTTATGCAATTTTCGCGTCTGTCCAGGTGCTAATTTACGGCTTTTGCCGCTCTTACTGTTGTGGACTGTAAAAAAACTATTTTAACGTATTTCCTAAAACGAAACTCGTTTAATTTACTTGTGACCCAAGATGGTTTCCTGGGCAAAGTTTGAGGGAAAACTTTTTTCTGACCCGAAATGCAGTGGACCGCTCTTACAGACATTGCCACTTAAATACTTACTTCAATGTTCCAAGCCATTTAATGTGAAGTAGTTCACTTACGACAACTTATTTAGTTAACGGACTTTCATTGTAAAATAAAGGAGACTTTGCTCATTCAAGAACTACAGCCATCTTTAAATGTTAACGCTAACAGTGAGAAGCTGCTGCTTTATTAGCGATAGCTTCTCAGGAAAGACAGTCCGAACTATTAAATCACTGTTAAGTTCGTTATCAAAATGCATTTATTTACCATGTTTATCACCGTTGTCTGTGTTTTATTCTTAATCAAGCTACGATGGCCTAAGAGCAAAAGTTTATATGACACTGTATTTTAAACCAGTGTAGTTTACACGGTATATCGTTAAACCAGTATACATGGTATTTCTATAACCAGTATAGATGGTATATCAGTTTAGTCTACCGCTATGTTGACAATTCTTTCCTTCGTGACCACTAATGCACAGGCATTCATAGCGTCCTTGCTTACAGTCAGCAACACATGTTCCTGCCTTTTCGCATGGAAAATGTAAACAAGGAGTCTGTCAAACAGGACATAACAGTGATGTGATTCAGGTGTCATATCGCAGCAATCAGTGTCATTTCATGTTTTCTTGGTTTTGCATTGTCATCGGGCATGCTTTATGATAGTTAAATAAAACACGTGCCTAATGCCTATAACCGTTAAGTATGTTTACTTTATTAAAGCTGCCTACTTTCACCTTCAAGCCTCGTTTTCGAAGTGTAAACCTGCGAAATTTCAAACCAAAGAATTCCCAAAGCAAAAAAACAACTTCGAATGCCCAAATGCTTGCGAAGAATTTCGTACAAACGAGATTTTGTGGTGAGTTTTGAACGCGTGTGAAGCAGCGGGCAGTAAGGATTATTCTTGATCAGATACCCGGGGAGTACTCCAGTATATAACTGATCCCCTCCCCAGGGGTCAGTTAAAAGGTTATCCAACATCAACCGTGACACACGTATTTTCAATGTTTCATGCAATTCTTTCCAATACCCTGCGATTGGTAGCGATTAGTTCACTGAACTATTTGCGCTGCCTGTAATTCGCCAGGGCAATTACTGTGGTTTGGTTTCACCCCACTCAGTTGAAAACAGCATATTAATGAAACATTAATTCATTGTTGATTAAAATTGCAGTGTTTCAATACGGTTTTTCTCCACGAGGTTCATGCATCCCCAAATTGATAGTTTTGTAGTGTCAAGTGCGTTCTAGGCCTAGCTATAAAAATCCCGAAAAATGGCCTAAAAATCTTTCCGGATTTCTCCGAAAATGTTCTAAAAATCTCCGGTTTCACCTCTAATAATCCCATAAAACCTTCCAAAAATCTCTAAAAATCCTATAATATTGAAAAAAAAAAAACTGGGCGACCTGTGGTGAAAATTCTATGGCTTTGGTAGGCTTTCTGCTAGTGCCGCCAGTCTCAGCGACAGTCTCAGCCAAATCAAAAAGCTCTGCTGAGCCAAAACCGCTGACCGATACTGTGAGAGAACATCAAAACACTGGAAGCAGACTTCAGGATCGCTTGTGACAAAGCTTTTCCACGTTTCAAGCTTTTTGCTAACAAACAAACAAAATACCTTGAAAATATTCACCAAAATCTCTAAAAATCCCTCCAAATTTCTAAAAATCCTATAGTCTTCCAAAAACTCCCGAAAAAATCCGGATTTTTGTAGCTATTGTAGGCCTAGGACGTTCACTCTTCTTCCCGTTTTTTAAAAAAGTATATTGAGAAGAAGAAGGGAGATTTGTTGAATTTAACGAAATCGAAAATGAAGTTGAATAGTGTTGATACATGTCAAAAGCCAGTTCCCAAAAGTTATTTTGTTTTGTGCTGAATGGGCAAAACCTTTCGTAGGCGACCGCTGCTTCGCTAAGAGGTGAAAACCAAACACTCTCGTTATAGTTTGAGTAGCGAATCATAGCACGGGAGTACTACTTCGTGTACACTGAAAAGATTTACAGGTGAGTGAAAAAAGTTAAAGTCAGTAGCTGGACGCTGAACATTTTACTATGACAGAGCTTACTAGATTTTTTCAGATATTCAGCCTTTTCCTTGAAAACTAGTTTTGCAGTCTCACAAGAACTGGGATGGCTGCGATATTTTTCTCTGATATGACTGATATTGCATCCACAGAATCACGGAATCCGTCTTGACGAGCCGACAGGAAAATAAGATCTATCAGCAATTCATTATTTATTTTCTGTATAGCGCTTTGATTTACAATACTTGAAGGTTTATTAAATTTAGATTGCAAACTTTTCAAAATAACGCCATTAAATTTTATCCCAGCAACCACTTTCTTCACGTAAATATAGTGCAAGCAACTTCCCGGCATGTGCGTTCCATGTTGGGCCAGTATAGCCCCGGCATGTGCGTTCCATGTTGGGCCAGTATAGCCCCTTGACAATTCATTTTCCTTACGTTTCTTGGAAAATTTCCGCCAAAAACACGCTACCCTGTCATACTGTCCACACTCTTGCCCTACCTTTTAACCTTTTTAACATTTTAACCTGAAATTAAATTAAGTTATGTATAAACAGGTCGAGAGTTGTTTAAAAAAAACTACACGGTAAAAAAGTTAATTTAACTTTGATTGCGATATATATATTCTACACAACACTATCATCATTGCATAAACAACGAGCATAACATGAAGCTTACTTACCAAAGTGCCCCAGTGATGAAATTCTTCATTTGTTTGAAACTTGTCAGAGGCGTTGAGCAAGTGTTTGTCCAAAAGTTCACATGTGATTTCTCTTTCTTTTGTCGTTGGGTCCTCGATATTAAACGATATACATGATGCATGGCGAAGACATCTAAGAGCACACTCGGTTACAAAACCAACGAGAAAAGAACCTATTCTACCCACATCAAGAACATGGTTCTTGTATTCAACGAAATGTGCAAAGGCTTCATTTGCGCCTTTTAAGATCCAAATATTGTCATGGTTGTTCTCTTCTCCCAGAGTTGTGGGATTCCGGAGATTATAAACTAAAATACAAACTGCTACAATAACTTGGAGAAGGGTCATATCTTGAAGTGCTCGAAGAGAGCCGGAGTTCACCGAGTGTACAAATTAACAGTCCCACTAGATGGTAGGCTGTTTGACATTGTTATGACACCTGCACGTCTGTGCAAATTCGATGGCAATAATTTTTTTCATTTGAGAACAGGTGACATTTTTCGTAAGTAATGTTTGTCTCCACCAACTGGTGAGTTTCATGATTAGTTTTGTCAAATCGACCTATTCTATACTTTTGTTTTTTAAAACAGTCATGGGTGTTATAATTTTGCGTTTTAGCGAATGTCTTTAGCTTATTTATTATTATTTATTTATTATTTATTATCATTATTATTAAAAGTTTAATAGTCAAAACTCGTGTCAATAAAACTGGTTTGAGCTCGAGCGATAGAAACCAAATCCTACAGTGTGACCAAATAAAAATGATGGTTATTAGCAGCACTTTTGCTACGTACTGTTTAGTTCTGTAATAGTTTGACGAAACATGTAAATCGTTCAATGCTTGTAGTGACTCAATTAAAAAAAGTAATAAATGTTAACTGGTACTAAATGAAGTAACGTACAAAGAAAGAAAACGTTCTATACTAAGTACTCAAGTGCTAAAAGAAGTGCTAATACGACTTAATTAAAGAATTTTTGAGCGAAGCATTCACCGCAGCACAGCCTTACAAATTATAAGTTTGAGAGTGAGACCAAACGAAAGGGTAAAAAATTTTAGAATAAAATATACCCCCTTAAATTCACGCATCACCATGTCTGACCTCCATATCTAAAGCCGAGATCCAAAGGGACTCTGGGGTAGCACTGAATTTCTTTAAACTTAAGATAACGATGTTTCCTTTTTTACCTTCAGTTTCTTTTGTTTGTTTGTTTTTGTTTTTTGTTTTGTTTTTGTTTTTTTTTGGGGGGGGGGGGACGGTTAAAGATGAACGTAAATTCCAGAAATAAAATATGTAATGTCATCGAAACCTTTATAAGATCTAAACGACCTTAGTTTTAGTCCCTATATAGGTAATAAATGGTTCACTTAGAATCAAAATAAAGCAGAATACTAGCTGGATTAGCTAGTGATGAACTCTCAAGAAGACAGAGAAAGATTGAGTTGGACAGATTACGAACAAGTTTAAAGGTTCAAACTCAGGCTTGGTCAATTCTTACAAGATGCCTGACTCGTGACCGACCAACCACAAAAACGGACCTGTGAGGGAACAACATCTAATAGTCGGAATAATGCATCAGTCAATTCCAACTGCGCCCATGCCCCCCGGGCTAACCCCCGGGTATTAGCATTTTTTTTCTCTTGGATGGCAAATTCCCGGGGGTGGGGACACTTAAGCAGCCAAATGCCCCGCGGTGGGGACTAAGGAAGAGGGCAAATGCCCCGCCCCCGTGATCGTACGTCCCCAATGAACACTGCAGCAGTTTCCATTCATTGCGCAATAATGCCACTTTCAGCATTTTTTATGTGTGATTTTCATTTTTGTAGGCCTGCCTCTCAGTCTTCTATTGTTTGTAATGGAACTATCCGATGTTTAACATAATCATAAAGTTAGTATAAATGTCAAGCGATGATATTTTAATACTTCACAGACAACAATACTACATGAACTGCATGAAGTTGATTGTTACTTTTATTAATGTTTTGTTTTAAACAGTTCGCTAGTAAACAAAAATCTTGACATTGTAAAAGTCTGTTGTAACGTCATCTGTTGTGAATAATTTAGTAGTATGCAAAAGTATAAAACGATGATCCCTATACACATGTTTAGAATTCAATAATCGATCGTAATAGTTTAAGAATCATCGCAACCAAATTTTGCTTAAATCCTTGTTCAAAGAAGCATGCGTTAGTCGATTCACGTTGATCGTTCCCGATCTCGCTATATAAAGTGATAGTTGTGCCTTGATAAGCAATGAAGAAATGCATGAAATCGACAAAACCTCCACAAGTTTGTCCAGTCCTTAACGGACGATCTAATCTGCGACGAACTGCTGGTCCTTTGCGATAAAATCCTCCATGTTTGGATTTCGAGTCGGAAACCCCGTGTGTGTCAAAAGCCCGGGGGTAGGCAAATGCCCGACCCCCGGGCCGTGCCAAATTTGCTAATGCCCCATCCCCGGGACTGACAAGGCACGCAAATGCCCTGCAGTTGCCCAGGGGGGGATGGGCGCAGCTGGAATTGACTGATGCATAATAATGAGGATCGAAATGCACCAATAGCAGCGCACCATCATGCTACAAATAGCGACACGTAAACAATTGACCTCATCGCCTGATGAAGACTAGCAGTATTGCAGTCGAAACGTCACGATCAACAACTCAAAGCGATTCCATCGTGAGACAAACGAATAAACGTTCATCTTACCTATCTTACACCACGATGAACAATAAACACATCTTTAATGACATATTTCCCGTTTATGCTTATGCTTGTGTCGCACCTGCTTGCACTTAGGTTTCTTGTGATTATGGCCGTGCTTTATGCTTTGCATATTACGAGTAAATCAGACCTAATGCTTGTCAGTTGTGGACGGTGCTTCAATGACAGAAAGGCCTTTTGCTTACAAGAGTGTTGCACTTAGCATTCAAAATACACTACTGAAGATTTTATTTCTTTAAGTTTCCCGGAGCACTGTCGAGAACTTCTATAAGATACGACAACAGTCCAAATCCTCTCGACTTTCCGTGTTTTCATTAATTCCCCAGAAGAAGGACGGCTTGGCTGTTCGAAATATCGGGAAAACCAATTCTCTCGTCGTTTTGTGAAGCTGACTCACACGCTTAGCATTTTTCACGATTTTTACTTATTTATTTTTCCTCTTTTTTTTATTTTAGCATTATAATTAATTTAATGTCTTTGGACATGAGCTCATGTATGACGAGGGTTAATTATGCAGGCAGCTCCTGGAACATGAAAAACGTAGTTTTTTCCATAACAATCATATCAAAGAAGCATTTCCTTTCACTATTATGTATTGTGTCACTATACGTATGACATGAGCACATTAGTAAGGGAGTTAGTCCTAACGTGCAACTCGCCATACCCAGGGGATGTCTAGGTAATACTAAAAGGGTTCCCAGCATAGAGTGACTAGGAGTATTACTACTCCCCCCCTGGATGGGATGCTAGTCCATTGAATTTTTACCCTGTATTTTTCTCCGGTACTTGTTTCATGTTAACTTTGATTGGTCTTTAATGTAATCATCAAGCACATAAAATAGCTTTTCGGGTCCGTAAAGTTATGGGGACTTTCGAGAAACGGACCCCAGGTTCGTGTTTCTCAAAAGCCCCGAAAAGCCATTTGAAAAAATATGAATCACTCATTCTACAAAGCTGCTATTTTAACATGTGTTAAAAAAAGAAAAGCTAGGTTCAACTTATAAGAAAGATTCGTGCTCAGAAACGTCTTTGTTTACAAAATGCAGTGTGAGTTCTTGTGCCCGAAATCGGCCCGTAAACTTTCGGGGCTTTCGAAAAACGCACACCAGCTTCGAACCACCGAGTTTCGATCCGATCAAAAGTCCCTGCTAACCACAAACCACGCACGGCGCCTCCCGGTTTATCACTATGTTTCTTACAAATCCAGTTCGCTTTCAGTGGGTGACCCAATTCCCTCGTTCGTTGTCTGCCCATCTGCAGACAACTCGGCCAATTTCTCCAAATTGTTTTGCCTCTCCATATAAGGCAAAGGCGTCCAAATAAACGGTGACGATCTCATCATCGATGGCGCAGGCGTTACCGGGGGAACAATGCAAGAGTTACATAAATTATATCGCTTTGATGGATTTTTCGAAGGCATTACGGACTCTTGAGGGCTTTCCAAGGGGAAAGACGCCTTTTGATGCATTGGGGCTTTAAGCGAGTAGAATTTGTAGGTGGGAGAACGACTTGTGTATAATTTTGGTGGCTCCTTTTCCACCAAGGTTAACTTTGCCGCTTTAGCTTTGCCACTGTCAAGGCCAAAATACTTGGTACATTTTGAAATGCGGTACAAGGGATCATCAGCGTCCCATGTATTGTATTTCAACAAGTTTAACTCGCCCCTTGTCGGTAAGTCACGTGACTCGTGAGGACGAAATCCTCCGTTGACAAAGATTTTCTGCCAGTCAATAGAAACTATCTTGTTACAAGGAAAACTTCCTCTTTGATCTTCCGAATTCCTTCGAAAGTTAAATGGCTCTTTTGTTGACTTTGGTACGGGATTAAAATCTCCTATTGGGGGAAGATGATCTGAACCAGTTTTGTCCTGATCGGAATCTGTTCTTGGAGTTTCTTTCGCTTCCTCTTTAGAACAAGCACCATCTTTTGAGTATCTTTCCTCTTCATTATTATCTAACGATTTTCCACCTGTTTCATAAAGTTTTTCTACATTTTTATCTTTGCACGTCCTTACATTGTTCTTCAAGTTCCCAACTGGCTCTCGACGGGTTTTTGTTGTGTCTTTTAATCTGAGAAGCGGAACAGGTTCGCACCAATTGTCTAATCCATTTATCTTCCCACCATTTTCACAAACTTTTCCGGATCGTTGCTGACTGAGCAGTTTTGCCCAACTGTCATTTCGGAGTTGAGGTTTCCTCGTGGTTATTCCAGGGAAGTATTTCATCGAGTTTTGTTTCTCCGTTTTCATTTTCAAACAACTAAGGAACAATGTAGGAGTGTTGCCATGCATGTAAGGTTGGTGCTCGTATCGAGGGATACTAGAAAACAAAAGATACATTAATTAGTCTACTGTTATAACACCACCATAGCGGGTCGCCTCTCTTGACAGTTTGTTTTCAATTGATTCGAAAGTGAGGATGACTACAACATCTAACTGATCCCTAAGGTAACTAAAGCCTGAAGGTAAAACGGAAGTAGCAAATATGATCATCAAGTTAAGTTGAATGATAAACATTTCTACATAACGTTCATGACTGTTGTGTCGTGCCGTTTCATAGATAACGGTGACAGTGATATCAGACGTCACTGGAGATTATGAAGGTGTGCGCTATTTGAATTCCCCCCCCCCCCCCCCCCCGCTCTCCACATTGAGTCCTTGACTTTCAACTTCTCATTTCCCAAAACATTCTTATAAAGATCATTAATATCCCAAACTGCAAATGTGTTTCCCCTCAGTTCAAGAATGGCTTGAAATACTTGTTCAGTTCTAAAAAATTGCCCTTATCAAAAGTGTAAAGTATTAATTTTTAACCCAGAAAAATTCCTTTATTTTTCACTCTTACATTGAGGAATTCTTCTGTTTCTTTACAGAGAGGGGGTTACGGATGTCTAATGTAATTATTTTTATCCCATCCCTCACTCAACCCATCCACGGAGTACATGCTAGCCAGGCCATTTCATTGTACTCAGTGCCGGTTTAATTTACCTCCCCAAATTAGAGCTGAGACCAACAGAACTGACACAAAAGCAATTATATTCCAAATACAGCACTCCAAGTGCGCGAGGAGGGCATAAAGCTACTGTAGCTCTCAGTTTGTTATCACATACCATTTTTGTCAGCTGGTCAGGTGGTCGGTAAACGGATTGCCTTTTTCGAAAGGTGACGTCTAATTAGCCATAAAATATCGCTATTGACTGTCTTATTATTTTTTCATCGATGCGTCAGAACGAACAATTGAACTCACATTAAGATGTACGTAAGGTCGTGTGATAAAATAGTCATAAAGAATTGCGCTGCGTGAAAAACGTACCCCTGCAGAGAAACTGAGGGAAAATGTTGCAACCTACTGTGGCCGAACTACTGTGACCGATGAATTCATTGCTTTAATAAAGGCGAGGGCTGGTAGGAGAAAATAACATGCTTTTATTCAAAAAGCATATAATACGTCCAAAATGGCCTAAACTTGTGTTATTAGTCTGCAAGGTATGATCGCCACGTATTTAATAAAGTTGTAAAAGCTTCCTTTACTTGTTTCAATACTTAATCAAGTATCACTGAGAGTGGGTCTTTGTCCATTATCTAGCTTTTATGATCCAACATCCCTGAGATACGATTGAGTTTGAGATAAACTAACATCAAGTCAGAGGTAAGAATTACTGAAGCTCAGGTTTTACAGTTATAATTGGCAAGTTGAGCCTTTTTTAAAGTTCACACTCAAAAGTAAACAAACTTATTTGGACCGGCATTGCTCTAATTAATTCGCATGACATTGTAAACTACTTTTGTCTAACTGTCCCAGTTCGTACTCCTCTACAGTTTAAATCAATAGCATGCACCAGTAATTGCTGTGGTTCTGACGTGCCAAAATGCTTTACATGTCAAACTTTTCTAGTAAAGTTGACAAAACCCGTACAAGCATTTGTGGATTATCATTCTTTCTTCTGCTGGTCTGTTTAATCTTTTAATTGCCCATAAAACTATCAACAGCAGAAAGCTGAAAGCTTGTTTTAAACTTACCTAAGCAGCATGTATTTGCCTGTTATCGACTCTTCCTTTTTCGATCCTTTTTCGCCTTTGAGAAAAATTGGAAGAAATCAAGGATAAAACTTCATTAACCTTCCCTTTACTCTCTTATGATCCATCACAAAAGTACGTTTCGCATAACTGTACGCGAGTCGTTGCTAAGCGGTAGATTGAAAGTATCCACGCTTGGGATCACAAAAGTAATAGGCCTTGCAATTACGGCTTAATGCACAATACGAAATCGCTTCAATAGAAATCAATGGATGCAATTAATCATGTAAACTAAAACAGACAAATCCCCGGGGATCAAACGAAAACTAGCAGCAAAACCCACCGTGAGGCGATGGTGGTGTTCCTTTTATCGCGGCTCACCTCATGTACGGCCGCTTTCGATTGTTAAGATCGGATGGCTGTCCAGCGTTGGTTTGATTCGTAGTAAAAAGGGCCGGTGTTTCACGAAACTATGAATGCCTTGTAATGATGGGGTTCTTATAGCTAATAACACACAAATAGTGATGAAAACCACTCAAAATGTATTTTTAAAAACGTTCAGTAAAACATGGGTTAATAATTTGTTACTTTTTAAAGTAACTTTCCAGAGTTTATGACCGGCGTTGCAAGAGAAGGGAAGGTTGCAGCAACAGGTGCCGGAAATCTGGAGAAAAACCGTCAATACTAAGAATTAATACAAGAGCATTTGCATCGCAAAAGGTTTGGATGGTATTCAGAGTCTCAGTTACTTGGTGAATGTCACTACGAATTTCTAGGATAGAATATTGGTCTGTACATGCACTTAAAAGACAAGTTTTAATAACTGGAACAAGTCGGCTGGTAACTAGGAGGTATAATATACCATCTTCAGCCAAAACTTCGGCCTTTTTTAATGATTTTACAACATTCTTTTGAAACTTCTAGAAAATTGTTTGAATATGCTTTATGTAAATCGTCATCATTTTCCCCAGAACTACGCTCAAGCAAGGGTTATGACTCCAATCGTCCTCAAAAATCACACGAAAGAGAAGAAGAGGGAAAAGAAGAGAACAGAGGAGAAAAACGACTGGCAATACCCATAAATTTTATATTCCCGACACATTCGCTCAGGCGCTTCAACTTAGTAGCATCGTTTTCAAAAATCCATATAAACAACAACATGAAGAACCTCTTTATAATGGTAAAATGGAAATAAATTGATGTAGCGCAAATTCCATAGTAATACTTCCAAGATTTTTAAGACTTTGGTTGATGATCCGTGATTTGGGCCCAGACCTCCCTATCGAAAGTTCGAAGAACAAACTAGAAGACCACTGCGAATCAAGAAGATGCTACAATCATCCCATTCTTCTTCTCCACCCTTCAATGACCCGTTTTCTTTGAAGGTAGTTTAGAGATTAACAGATGTTGAAGCGCAGTGTTCCACAGTCGTGGGCTTTTAGTTTTTCCAGGGCCAAACTGTTTGATAGCGCTAAAAGAAATACCGTGACGTCACAAGAGACCAATACGACTTCTTAATTCACAGAGAGGGTGTGAATTTCATCAGCAAAGCTAAAGGCGCGATCTCAGCAATAAGATTGGCCACACATTGCAACGTGATCCTTGTGAGCAAGAAGTGGAGCAAGATCTCAAAGCTAAGGAAATCGCCTATTGTGAATCAGCAGTGCGTTGTTTATTTATTTTGATGTGATCTGTGTGATGCACATTATGTGGGCCACACAACCCGACATCTTCATCAGCGCACTGCTGAATACAAAAATTGGGCAATCGGCAAGCATTTCAGTGAAGCTCATGACGACAAGAGCCTTCTAAAACAAAGCCAATTTCGCGTTTTGAGAAAGTGTCACACGAAATTTGATTGCCTAGTGCATGAAATGCTTCTTGCTTCTTATCAAAGAACTCAAGCCCAATTTAAATATACAAATCGTTGAAAATTGACTCTATCCGTGCGAAACTCTTTGTTTACCTTTTTTACACGTGTTACAGTTATTTTTAACGATCTATTGTTTTATTTAGTATTTATGTATTTGAGCATATTTTTTTACTTTGACTTGATAATGACGTTAAGCAAACGTCGAAACGTCGTCGTTTTTTAACTTTTTATCATCCGTTTAAGAAATGTATTATCACAGATTTTTATAGTGAAATGTTCTAATAAGTCCCTTCTTGTCAGTTACATTTCTGACGAAAAATTGAAAAGAAAATCAACTGACAAATGTGGTGATTCCCTGCGAAAACTATACGATAAAGAAGGTAAGTCAGCACGCTTTCTTAGGAGAAAACGACAATTTGATTCTCTGGAAAGCTCAGCCTCAACGAAAACTTACTAAGTTCTAAATGTGTGTGAATAAGTAAAGTCAGTAAGGATGCACAATGAAAGAGGTCATGAAATGCAATGGTCTTTAGTCTGTCTTTCATTCTGTGGGTCTTACTTCGGGTAGAAGACAGAATTTGCAAAGCAACTAGTGTATTGTATTCTTTGTTGTACGGTAGGGTATTGTTTTTCTGTGTTCATTGTTTTGATTTTTTGTGTTTATTGTTTTGCAAATTCTGTGTCTTCTACACGAAGTAAAAGCCCATTCTGTTCTAACCTGCGATCGGGCTCTATTTTCGTTTCGCTCGGTGAAACATTCAGGCGGGACGGGCGAAACGAAAATTAGAACATGGTCACACCCACTCAGCCAATCAGTGTCCAGCATTTCGATGCTCTATATTCCCTAAACTGTCTTAAATTATGTAAAGTGGCGGGGAGCTTTGAAGCAAAGGGAAAGTGCGGGGTAAAATTACAGAGAATTTCTGCATTCATTGGTGGTTCTATATAGAACATACTAATGAGGCATTGTTTTCCTTTGTCTGGAAGCCTCATTAGTATGCTCTATATAGAGCATACTAATGACTAAGTAGAAACTACTAATGAATGCGCAAATTCTCTGTGAATATTTATAACTAAATCGATAAAAACAACACCTTCAAAAAATGCAATCTTGTAATATCATAGCAAAAAGCAAATTGAAAGAAAAACCAACTACTTTACAGCTTTACATGAAATAAGAAATGTTTAGACCTTAATTGAAATAGAAGGACAGGCTTGTTTCTCCGCGTTTGCCGGACTACGAGTGTTGTACTTGAACTTGTCTTTGGTCTCTTGGCTTTCACTGCGGGTTCCCCACTTACTGGTACCGGTGGTTGTAGCGCGTCGAAGACTGCTCTCACCAGTGTAAATCTAGTAAATCTTGTGAAGCAATCACTGTCTCGAGTTCCTCAATTTCCGTGTATTGGCTCATGGCTGTTTACGCATCAACTGCGATAAACCGCGCGGTGAAGCACTCTCAGAAAAACATTGCAACTCAAAAGCTTGTGTACAATAGCGAAAAGAGGGAAAAGAAGAGAACAGAGGAGAAAAACGACTGGCAATACCCATAAATTTTATATTCCCGACACATTCGCTCAGGCGCTTCAACTTAGTAGCATCGTTTTCAAAAATCCATATAAACAACAACATGAAGAACCTCTTTATAATGGTAAAATGGAAATAAATTGATGTAGCGCAAATTCCATAGTAATACTTCCAAGATTTTTAAGACTTTGGTTGATGATCCGTGATTTGGGCCCAGACCTCCCTATCGAAAGTTCGAAGAACAAACTAGAAGACCACTGCGAATCAAGAAGATGCTACAATCATCCCATTCTTCTTCTCCACCCTTCAATGACCCGTTTTCTTTGAAGGTAGTTTAGAGATTAACAGATGTTGAAGCGCAGTGTTCCACAGTCGTGGGCTTTTAGTTTTTCCAGGGCCAAACTGTTTGATAGCGCTAAAAGAAATACCGTGACGTCACAAGAGACCAATACGACTTCTTAATTCACAGAGAGGGTGTGAATTTCATCAGCAAAGCTAAAGGCGCGATCTCAGCAATAAGATTGGCCACACATTGCAACGTGATCCTTGTGAGCAAGAAGTGGAGCAAGATCTCAAAGCTAAGGAAATCGCCTATTGTGAATCAGCAGTGCGTTGTTTATTTATTTTGATGTGATCTGTGTGATGCACATTATGTGGGCCACACAACCCGACATCTTCATCAGCGCACTGCTGAATACAAAAATTGGGCAATCGGCAAGCATTTCAGTGAAGCTCATGACGACAAGAGCCTTCTAAAACAAAGCCAATTTCGCGTTTTGAGAAAGTGTCACACGAAATTTGATTGCCTAGTGCATGAAATGCTTCTTGCTTCTTATCAAAGAACTCAAGCCCAATTTAAATATACAAATCGTTGAAAATTGACTCTATCCGTGCGAAACTCTTTGTTTACCTTTTTTACACGTGTTACAGTTATTTTTAACGATCTATTGTTTTATTTAGTATTTATGTATTTGAGCATATTTTTTTACTTTGACTTGATAATGACGTTAAGCAAACGTCGAAACGTCGTCGTTTTTTAACTTTTTATCATCCGTTTAAGAAATGTATTATCACAGATTTTTATAGTGAAATGTTCTAATAAGTCCCTTCTTGTCAGTTACATTTCTGACGAAAAATTGAAAAGAAAATCAACTGACAAATGTGGTGATTCCCTGCGAAAACTATACGATAAAGAAGGTAAGTCAGCACGCTTTCTTAGGAGAAAACGACAATTTGATTCTCTGGAAAGCTCAGCCTCAACGAAAACTTACTAAGTTCTAAATGTGTGTGAATAAGTAAAGTCAGTAAGGATGCACAATGAAAGAGGTCATGAAATGCAATGGTCTTTAGTCTGTCTTTCATTCTGTGGGTCTTACTTCGGGTAGAAGACAGAATTTGCAAAGCAACTAGTGTATTGTATTCTTTGTTGTACGGTAGGGTATTGTTTTTCTGTGTTCATTGTTTTGATTTTTTGTGTTTATTGTTTTGCAAATTCTGTGTCTTCTACACGAAGTAAAAGCCCATTCTGTTCTAACCTGCGATCGGGCTCTATTTTCGTTTCGCTCGGTGAAACATTCAGGCGGGACGGGCGAAACGAAAATTAGAACATGGTCACACCCACTCAGCCAATCAGTGTCCAGCATTTCGATGCTCTATATTCCCTAAACTGTCTTAAATTATGTAAAGTGGCGGGGAGCTTTGAAGCAAAGGGAAAGTGCGGGGTAAAATTACAGAGAATTTCTGCATTCATTGGTGGTTCTATATAGAACATACTAATGAGGCATTGTTTTCCTTTGTCTGGAAGCCTCATTAGTATGCTCTATATAGAGCATACTAATGACTAAGTAGAAACTACTAATGAATGCGCAAATTCTCTGTGAATATTTATAACTAAATCGATAAAAACAACACCTTCAAAAAATGCAATCTTGTAATATCATAGCAAAAAGCAAATTGAAAGAAAAACCAACTACTTTACAGCTTTACATGAAATAAGAAATGTTTAGACCTTAATTGAAATAGAAGGACAGGCTTGTTTCTCCGCGTTTGCCGGACTACGAGTGTTGTACTTGAACTTGTCTTTGGTCTCTTGGCTTTCACTGCGGGTTCCCCACTTACTGGTACCGGTGGTTGTAGCGCGTCGAAGACTGCTCTCACCAGTGTAAATCTAGTAAATCTTGTGAAGCAATCACTGTCTCGAGTTCCTCAATTTCCGTGTATTGGCTCATGGCTGTTTACGCATCAACTGCGATAAACCGCGCGGTGAAGCACTCTCAGAAAAACATTGCAACTCAAAAGCTTGTGTACAATAGCGAAAATATCGTAAACAAAATAGCAACGTGATTTCAAGGTGAGAACTAAAAAATTAAAATGTAAAAATACAATCTGCACGCAAAAACGAAATTGTTCGTGGGTGTGACCATGTTCTAAGGCGGTTAGACAATGAACGCTCGTGTGCTATGGGATATAGCGTCCCTCGCAAGATAGAATGCCACTCGGCCTGCGGCCTCGTGGTATTCTATCTTTGCTCGGGACACTATATCCCATAGAACACTCGCGTTCATTGTCTAACCCTTACAAGGAACATATTAACTTAATTTCATTACGAGAAAACAAACCATGACCATTTAATATCGATTTAATGTCAACACGCTGAAAGAATTTGAAATGTTTAGCCTAATTTTTTTCAAATTGCAATCCATTTCCATTCTTGCCATCCGTAGCAACAGACGACAGAAAATAGTTTCAGTGAAGTAATATAGTCTTTGGTAACAAAACTAAACCATTATTTGTGGGCGTTATTGATGTGAGGACTGACATACTTTTTGATTTTGAAAGTGAACTAAAATAGCGTGACTATGCCCCTTTAAACTGGCATGTCAGTTTCATTTGTCATAGCAAATTTGTCAGGTGAATTTTCTCTTGTAAAAATGGACGTCAAAGATTTCTGGAAAATTAGTTTCAGGCCCTTTTGTTAGAACATGTTTTGGGGCTTTTGTGCTGTCTAACCAACTGTCTGCACCGTCCATCCTTATTCGCAGCGGAAAAGTTCTGGATTGTAATCGTCCCATTCAGTGAAACCAAACAGTGGACCACTGCATGGATGGAAAGGGGAATGGGAATCATCCAAATCAGAACTATAAACACCACTCTGGATTTTGTAATCGTTCCCGTGCTTGTCAGGGGTGACTTGACAATCGCACTGTATCGTTCGTAAGACACTGGTGAAAAACCGTGTTGAGGTAAAAGTATCTCGCAACGAATGGATCGGAAAGGCACATTGTTTCGCCTTATAACCATCTTTCTTGTGCTATGCTTGCAATGCAGAATGAGTTGACGAGGATTAGGAACAGGAAGTCGGACCATGCGAGGCTGGCAAGTAGAATGCACCGCATCACATGAAATCTTTTTTCCGAGACGATCGTCACTTTACAAGTAAATTACCAGAAAGACCGTAGAACGCTGCAACGATTTGAGGGAAACCCATGTTGAGAATAAAAGTGCTCCTTTTAGTGTTTTTTTATGTCACATATGTGACCGAGGCTATAATGTTTAGACGATATATTTGCATCTAGCTTGACAAGTCCTTTGTTTTTTTATGGAAAACAAACCTCAGTTTTCTTTGCCAAAACAGCTTGTGCGGAAATTTTGTCTCAAAAACAACCAACAAAGCACCGTTACACTTGATCGAAAAAGAAAACTTTTTCCTATAATTAGGCAGGCGACGTGCATATATGCACGTCGTGCTGACTCATAAAATGGAAGTTGCATTCCTTTTGCATTCCTTTCGTCGTTCGTCGTCGTCGTCGTGCGCCACTGGAACTCAGTCCCCTTGGTGTCGCGCGGCCAATAGAGACAACTGCACATAAGACTTACTAAACGAGAATTGAGTGGTACTGCGATAAATTTTCCATCTACGATCGCAGTTAAATTTCAGAGAATTTATTGAAAAACTACATTACAATTACTGCAGACGTGTTAATCATGTTTTTAAAGGAATTACGGTGACAGATCGTGACAGTACACGAACAGCTAACTGTGCCAAGCACAAGTCGAAAAAATTAATGCTAGAGAGGAGTCTAATTCCGTTGTTTTGAGTATTAGGGGTATAGAATGGTCTATCCAAAATGATGCGTCTCGGAAAATATCAGCCGAGTCTCGAAATCTCGGCATTCAAAATAAGAGTCTCGGAATCTCGGGCTCGCTACACGTTGAACCGTCTCGAAGTCTCGAATTTTTATAATTTGGATCTCAGAATCTCGAAAATTACACTCGATATTAAGCTATATTAGCACGGAGTTCACAGTTCAAGGAGCAAGCAAAGCAAGTGCTAAGTCTATTTCTGTTTGCAGCGACACATAACCAACCCGTAATGAATGAGAACATCCGTACATATTTAAGCTAAATCAGCTATTAGGAAGAACTACATTACCGTTTTTATTACACATGATTTAGTTAGTTCAAGGCTCAACGTTGCAGACTACTCATTATCGTTCAGACCTTCGGCGCTAAGCACTGGTGTGTCTCATTTGTTTTAAACATCGAGCTAAACGTGCTTCTAACTGAGCGATTCATATACTGCCTTTTAAACAACTGACGTTTTCTTTGGTGTATTTTTGTACAATTAAATACAAGATAACTGCTAATAGATAAATTAGACGCAAGTTGGGAAATTTAGCTGAACTTTTATCCACAAACAATTTTCTCTGGGCTCAGCTGCTTTGAATCTTTGAGCTCTACCGACGCTTCTACAGTGGACCCTCGATTTAACAAAGTGCCAAGGGACTGGGAAAATTGGTTCGTTACATCGAGGGTTCGTTATATCGAGGGTTCGTTATATCGAGGGTTCGTTACATTACACTATTAGTGGGCTGAAAAATGTTGTTCGTTATACCGAGGACTTCGCTATATAGAGGTGCGTTAAATCAAGGTTCTACTGTAGTAACAGTACAGGCACCTACAGCTGCTTCATGTCATGGAAACATTTATGTGAAAGCACGATGGCATAGCACGTACTTAGTAAGTCACAAGTCCCCCCTTTTGTTTTACAGCCTTAGATAACACACTTTGTTCCACATTGGCTGTATATCGTTTGTCTCAGTCGACTGTTTATAAATGTGTGACCACATATAGCACGTTACCTGGTGGCGATTGCGGAATCTTTTTACTGTTAGGACCTATTTCTTCATACGTCTGCTGTAGTACCGATGCTGACCGTAGGTTATGTGCGTTGAAGGTATTTCAAATTCATTACCAGAGCGCTATCCCTCTTGATTAAATAGTCTTATGTCACTAGAACGGGTAAAAAGTTGCAAATGTTCATTGTTTTACTCCCGGAATCTGTGAGGGAGTGGAAGAGTGCGGTCTTTATCAGTTTTCCTTGTGGGAACCAGGCAAACTTTTCGGTGTTTGCAGTACCTTTGTCGCAAACCAGAGCCAGGCAATGATGATATAATTCATCGCTTCAACGTGAAAATCATCATCCAAATAAGACCACATGTTACTTCTCATGGCTTCCTCCTGTACAATTTTCTCTTTCATAACCAGGCCTCGTAGGCCATGAGACGTCATGAGACGTCTCGCTACTCTCGCTGACTCTGACTTGTTTTACTGTCTTTTTCTTTTTTCCATTTCTTTTGGTCTTTCTTTTTCTCTTTCCTGTAGCCAACGAATTCATTTCTTTTTAATACACGCTTTTGAGACAGACTTTGTAAGGCCTTTGTGCAAAATATTGAGTGACTTAACTTGAAATACAGTATTTGCCGGTTAATACGCACACTTCTCTCTGACTCAAGTGACACGCTCATACAGAAAGTTAAGTGGCTTTATGCACACTGGTTATCTTCACACGGTACGTTTTCATTTTTCTATCCGTTTTCATTTTTTTTTAAATAGATTATATTGAGACTATTGAGCCGAGTTGTGCACGTTTCAAAATGAACATATGCTTTAGAGCAAGTAATTGGATGGGTTGACCGAGAGTTGAGCTTCTCCTTAGTTAAGAACGAATGATATGAGCACTAAAGCGCGTCGCTTTAATGGGTTCCACTGTGCCATTTTAAAGCAGCAAAAAGTATTCGTATTCTTTTATTAATAAAGCTTTCTTTGCGGGGTAGAATGATTACGTCTACATTCACGCGCAATTAAACTTAGCCTCTGCACGCTGCTCTTTCCGTGACGTTTTTGCTTCGATTTCCTATTAACAGTTTCGTCATCTGTGCTTTATTACATCAGTGCTATCCTCGTCTATAATTTTTTTAGGCCAAATAGAACATAGTCAAATTATTCTTTACTGCTGTCTAGCTTTTTGAGGTTATGCACCTTTCCCTCAGGTTTAGTAAGTCATTTTCCCGCCAAGTTTGTTTCGCATGATATTTGCCAACCCTTATACCACCCCCTCCCGCTTATATTTAGCTTTACGTAAGTTCTAAGAGATTACCGTATTAGCCTGTGTAACAGGTCTTAAAGAAACGTCTGCTTTGTAGGCTAGGGCTTATAACCTTATATGCTAGTGCCAAAATTACTATACTCCCAAGAATACGCCAAATCATCTATTTCAGATCCTGAACTTTGTCAGCGTTGTAGGTCCTCTAAAACATCTTCATATGGTTACACAATTATTCATTTTGTTCTCTTTGAATGATAAAACCCCACGTGATTCCTGATTTTCAATGGCATAATTTGCGGCGCAGGATCATTTCTGGAGATGCCATTTATTTACAGCTTCGCTCGCACAGTTCCACGTGTGCATGTTGCTCTTTTCACAGATCATTGAGCCGCACAGTATAAAGCTATAAAAGGTCATAAAGGTATAACTGTATAGCTAGCCGTTTATTATTTCAGTTAGAAGACTCATGCAATCACAATCTTCGAGTACATGATGGTTACAAACAGAGTAAAGTTGGAACTTTTTTTAGTACAAACGCTAAACTAACATCAATATGTAACATTCCTCGCTATTCCTGTGGCTTGTCGCCAAATTTCCTGTTGAGTGTTAGACCAGGTATTCTCTTTAGTTGACCTTAGTTTTGTTCATAGCTTTCCAACCTTTTAAGTTATCGATCATTTCAATATACAAACAGAAAAACGATGTGACCAATATTGCAACACCTAAAATAACCATCAATAATTAAATAATAAAACCAGAAAAGCTAGCGGCTATAATTATACTGCACTGAGTAACAAGCTACAAGAGATTTACTCACCGTATTTGCGCTTTCGCCGCTTTGACTCCGCACCGTTTTTTTTCTTCCGTTGTAACCCCCTCGCATGTTCCTTGGACCAAAGCTCACCGTCTCTTTCACAAAAAGACCACAAAAGCAGAACGCCAAACTTCCTAAGCTTTCTTTATGTTTCCCACCGGAGTTAAAAGAAACAGACCAGATGGACCAGACCAGACAATCGAATCATTAGTTTATTAGTAACTAGCCTGGCCAATAATTGCGACCGGTTAGGTACTTCGCTTTACTATAAGTTAATAACTTTAATAAAACACCAGGTTCGAGCTTCTGTGAGTTCCGAAAGCCTGAAAGCGCGTGATAGCCGCTTTTATTGCTTTCTATCAGATTATCCAGCTCGGATTTTTGATTCAGCGCGTCCCGGGCTCGTATTTTCGGAGGACCCAGTCTCGGGCTCGGATTTTACAAACAGACGGAAGTCTCGGGCTCGCATTTTAAAACATGGGTCTCGGCGTCTCGGCGAGTCTCGGATTTTACCATTCTATACCCCTAGTATTGCTGCGTATGGAAGTTAAGTAAAGGTAAGCGTTTAAATGTTTATGTCGCTGTTTTTGAGAACATTTGGTTTGGTAAGGGTGTCAGCGTTTACACAGGTTAGTGATTACTTAATTCCTTAAATGCTGGAACTGCAAATTGTCCATAACAGGTCACCGGAAACCAAGAACTACTAAAAGCTACTAAAGTTTTGTTTTCCTTAGGAAAAGGGGAGGCCGGGGGGGGGGAGACTATCGGCCGCCTGTAAATTCTTCAGAATTTCTTGTTTGCAACGTGTTAAACTTTATACGATTTAGTTATTAGTTATATAATTCAATGATTGCGAATAATTCAGCGAACACGGCCAAGTTTTTGAGTCATATGCCTCACTTTGTTACTTGCGAAATACATACGGACTAGTGATTTTAAATATTCTACTTTTCCATTTCATTGCCTTTTCTTTTTGTCTGTCATTATTTATCCATCAATACCTTTTGTCGTTTCGAGTACATCATGCTACCAAATTTGAGGCAAAACTGGATACAATGACGTATTACAACTATTCTTCAATTCAAACGTAGTTTCTGCAGATGAAACTGAGAGAGCAGGCGACGTATGTTGATAAAAAATGAGAGTTAAATTCCCATGAAAATTGTGCTGATAATTTGAAGAGACCTAAAATAGTTAGCAACATAGAAATTATCGAAAATTAAATTTAGAAAACTTGGATAACTATACTAGCATATGTTCAATGATGGAGCCTTTTACCTTGCGTATTTTTTCCATTTCAGTCCTTTCTTTTTAGAGCATTGTTTTTCAATTTCAATGAACTCCAATTTCAGCCATCATTGTTTCTTGGAGTCCTTGTTTATCAAGATCTTCAAGCTAAATCTCCATTCAGCAAAAGCTGCGGAAGAAATGACATCGTTTGGCCGATTTTTAACTTTCCTTTTTCTTATCTCCGTGCTCTTCGGAAATAATTTTTGTCTTATTTTCTCTCAGGCTACGTTTACACAAAACAATTCGTTAATGCTTCTGGATTCGTATTAGGATTTGTTAGGCGTTTTAATAACAAGGCCGATTCAGATTTGGCAGGCCCGTTTCTAACGTTGAGCCGTTAAAATTCATAAACTAATTCAAATTAGCCAAAACAATATCTTCCACTCGCTTGCATTCGATTCGGCACACAAAGTTCGACGATTAAACTAGGCCTACTGCACAGTTTACACCAATGCATGAATATGGAGATAGAAGTCGCATAGCAAGCGGAATACCCACCAAAACTGTAAGAAAACTTTCAGATTCTACCGAAAGTGTGAACTGAACAAACGAAGGGGTGAGAATACTGCAGGGGGACACTCTCTTCACGTTCAGCAAAGAATGAGCACAATCGTGTCTGCCTTGTGCCTGTTTGAAATTTTGTAGAGGACCCACTGAATGTCGCAAAAAACTGTTCAACGAATAAGCGAATAGAGACGGGGTGACAGAGAGCGGAAACGAGGGAAAATCGATAGTGTGAGGTGTACGGGAAACGGGTCCCTCAATAACATGGGGGGTAGTGGAAGAAAAAGAAAAAGAAAGGCAACGAGGGGGTGCCAACAAAAAAGGGCAGGAGCCGGGATTAAATGGAACGGAATGGAAGAACTGCCCGGAAATTTTAATTCTAGCCGGATTTCATTCAGAGACTCAAAAGTAAGAAACACGTTAAACAGCATAATAAAAAGCACCACAATGAACTATTCTACTTAGTTAATGGTCACACCTTAGGGTTTTATCTACGATCCCTCAAGCACGGACCACCCTGTACAGCGTGACAAACAGTACCACGGGAAAGCAGCAGTCAACAGCTTTCATTTGAGTAATCTCTAAAGTATTTTATCCACAGATTCAAAAATTAGAACCATTTTGTACAGCACAATCTGCATAATACTTCTTACCTTAGTAGTCATATGAATTGAGTTTGGCTCTGGCAGAAACAACTGTTTAATAAAAACTAAAGCAATGGCAATTTACACTTGCTTCTCCATTTTAGAACTGATCAACCTTTAATTTTTTCTAACAAAGTCAATACTTAACTATACGGATAGCAAAGGAGAATATTGAGAACCATCAGTAGACATTGTCCCGATGCATCGAAAATCTCTAGGAACTAACTTTAGAGGGCTAACAGCCAGCTGAAAGCAAAAGTATGAAACGGCAACGCCGGGCAAGTTCTAACATGTCCAAAACTTTGAGTGGAAAAAGTCCACTAAGGGTGCGTTTCTTTGGGAGAATCCGAAAACGGATTTGTGATCCCAGATCACATGTCACGCAAGATCGGGAGAAAATATGGGGAGACCAGTAAATTTGCATGGAAGACCGCTTGACAGATGTACTATTTTGAGATCCGTCCCCCAAAGAAACGCACGGATCATGAATCCTTAAAATCCGGATTTAGATTTGATCTGATGTATATATCCACTCGGACTGTGGATTCTTCAGATAACTAGTCCCTGATTAGACCATTTTCGGATTTCGGTAAGGAAACGCAAAATCCGTTTTTGGACACCAGAATCCGGATTTGGATAGACTGCGAGTAGTCTCTAATTTTGGCGATGGCGATTGTGGGGCGGGCAAAATACACACGCGCGCGCGCGAAATTTCGAGGAGACGCGACGCGAAGGGAGCGCCGAAAATAATTTTCGGCGCTCCCTTCGCGTCGCGTCTCCTCGAACTTTCGCGAGCGCGCGTGTGTATTTTGCCCGCCCCACAATCACAATCGCCAAAATTAGAGACTACTCGCAGTCTAGGATTTGCATTTTCCCAAAGAAACGCACCCTAAATATGAGGGGTTCAGTCAAGTTCTTCATCGACCTCTGGAATCAGTGAAAGGCGTGTCTTCTGTAAATTCACTCCAGCTCGTAGGTGCTCCCAGACAATCTTTTTTCCTGATATTGGGTGGCCTGTGCTGCTACGGGTGTTGAACGGGGGTTTCTAGTGGCGAGCTCAGCGCCAATTCACACATTGTTCGTGACGATCACTTCGTTAAAGATGTAAATGGAGTTTCTATTAATAAGTCCAATACGCCTCAACACCTTCTTCAGCCCGGTTCGGAATTCTAGCTAATTCTCTTTTGCGGATAGAGAAGATGATCGGGTTGCATATTGTACTGGCTGTGAAGATACAAGTCTTGACCAAAACTACTTCGCCGGAAACTTTGATGTTTTTGACGAACTGGAGAAGAATACCAACAAAGTACTCGGGAAGAAAACACAACAAAAACGCGCAAATAATGATGGTGACATCGGCAGCTGCTTTTTGTTCTTTCGTTCTCCTTGACATCTCTTGCTGCTGGCGTTCAGATTTTGCAAGGCTTCCAATTTGAAATTGTAAGGCTTCGATCTGACTCTTGGTCGTTTTGTAGACCGACCAGTTGAGGAACAAGATTGCCAGAAATGGAAGAACAAAGGAGGCGATGGACACGAAATTCGCGTTCCGTCCGCTTGCACCACTTTGTCCCGTCCATCCTTGTTCGCAGCCGAAAACACCTGGGTTGTCATTGTACCTTCCAGCAAAACCAAGAAACGGAGCGATGGAAAAGAAGGTCGGGATGATCCAAATAAGAACAGTTAGCACCACTCTAAAGTTTGTAATCGTGCCCGTGTATGTCAAAGGTGACTTGACTATCGCACAGTATCGTTCATAGGACATTACCACAAGGTGAAAAACTTTGTTGAGGTAAAAGCATCTCGCAAAGAATGGATTGAGAAGGCACACTGTTTCGCCGTATAACCATCTTTCTTGTGCTATGCGTGCGATGCGGAATGAATTGACAAGAACAAGGAACAGAAAGTCCGACACTGCGAGGCGGGCGAGTAGAATGTCCCGCATCACATGAAATTTTCTTTCTAAGACGATCGTCACTATTACCAATAAATTACCAGAAAGACCGATCGCCTCAAAAAGTCCGTGGAACGCTCAATAAATTGAGGAAAATCCATGTTGGAATTGAAACAGCCTCGAGAAGAAATCAATCTCATTTAGTATTTTGAGGCAGATGTGATGGGTTTGATGTTCTGACGACAGTCGTTTGCATTTGAAGGGCGCTTTGTTGTTTGTGAGAGAAACAGTTGGGCGGAAATTTTGTCTCAAATAGAACCAACAAAGGACCGTTATTCCGTTGTAAACAAGAAAAGCCCCAGGGGCATTAAAACCCCCGTTGTTCTCCCTCCCCTTAGGGTGCAAGGTATATTACGTTCACTCAAGATACGAGCCCAAGTGGTGTAGCAGAAGTTTGCAACGAATATTTGTTTGGCTGAGCGAAAACCTGAAGTCTGAATAAGTGACCAACAAAAAACAAGAAAAGCCCCAGGGGGCATTAGACCCCGCTGTTGATCTCTCTCCCCTCAGGGTGCAAAATATATTACCCAACGGTCACTCAAAATGCAAGCCTAAGTGGTGTAAATTTTGAAGCTGGTGACCTATCATACCTTTGACATGTTTGTTACCATTCCCCACTACGTCTTCTCTGCACCCTTCTTTCCGTGCCAGCTCGCTAGCCGGCATACGTCCTTGCTCTCGTCGAAGAGAAGTTAATTCTATTGAATTCCTTATACTTTTTTACAAACCTTTTCTTAAAGATTTCGGCGAAGCAAAGCAAAACTGTCAAAAAATGCGTGCATTTCACTGTTAAATGTTTAACCTTGTTTCACTCGGGCCGAGTAACTAACAAAAATATAAACAACATCGAATCGATGACTTTCAAAGCTTGCTGGCATCTTCGTCCTCACTCTCGTCGGAGGGATTGTTATGCCATCGCATCTCTATTAATTTTCTACACCGAGTTGAACATTTTGGGGAATCGACGCTTAATGGCCGGCCGAAGATAATGCCTACGTTTACCGACGAGTATATTTTGGCCTAGCGAAAACCAGAAGTCTGCGGGGTAAGTGACCGACAAGAATACGAAGGAAAAAGTGTTGTTACCATACCCCGTCCTGTTGGCGGGGTAATGACGAAGAGCACGAAAGAAAAAAAAATAGGTATTACTAGACCACGTCCTGGCAGCGAGGTAAAAAATGAAAAAGAAAACGAAAGACTGAATAAAATCGGTATTATTAGACCCTGTCCTGACTGACGGCGGGGTAAAAATCAAAATTTATTGTAAGGTCTTTGTAAGGAATTATACAATCCCACATGGTTTAGTTTTCCTACTTCGGCCTCAATTCGTTACGCTCGTGAAGCACATGCAAGTACTCTGTAGTAAATAACAATTCGTCAGATGGAATAAGGTGTTTAATTGGCCGCATTTTTATTAAAATTTTTAACACCTTCAGTTAGCCAATAGTCTGTGATTCTTTATAGACAACATCTGGCTTTTGAAGTTTTTCTATTATTCACCTGACATCCTTTAAACAGGGGCACCCAACGGTTCTTTTCAATTTCTGTTCGGCAGACCTAAATCGCACCAGATATTCGGATTTAATTGCAGTGAAAACTAGAGATTTCTTTGGCGAAACATCGCCTCAGACTTTCGCAAAAAGGTAACTGATTAATTCCTATTATTTTCGGAGGGACAAATATGTTGTTTAGAGTGTAAAAGCAATGACAGCTAGAGTGTAAAATAGAGTGTAAAAGCAATGACAGTGTAAAATAGAGTGTAAAAGCAATGACAGCTAGCATTTTCGGAAAGACATTAGCAGCTCGGAAATTCAGCGGACAGGATTCCGTTTCCTAAAATTTTCTGCGCCTTTAATTTTCACCTTAAACCGCCGAACAGATCAACCCGTATTAGCTGTACACATATGCCTTTAAAAAGCTCGGAAACAATCTAAGAAACCAGAAAATGACATTTTAAGTATATTGCTAAAACGTTCTCGTTGGGTGCCCCTGACATTAGTATCTATGCATGAGTTGTTAAAGAATCAATCCGTTATTCTAATCCTTGTTCCAGAAAACATCAATAAACCAAAAAAGGAACAAAAACAACGAAAATACCAGTGAAGTCATCTCCGGACAAGAGAGAAAATAAGAAAAACGCCCCTCATAATGTTACGATCATTTTAGCTTTTTACGGTTTTATGTTCAGCTATCTGTGCTGTTTTATCACGTGTTTGCTACCTCTTTTTCACTTGTGGTTACTTTCATTTTGTTCCTGCAACAAAAAACAACCCAAGACTATCTTGTGTAAAGCATCAAATACACCAATCTGTAACCGTTTAGTTTGGAGATTTTCTGGTGATTTGAGGGACTTTTAAGGGGGATCATGCACTCATCGGCAATTGACTCAAAAATGGCTCGCTGTCTAGAAGCAGACCCTAACCTGAAATAAAACAAAAAACAGAAACTTTGAATAGGTATTTTTATATTTTTATTAAAGATGCAACCCTCTTATCCCCTCCCACTCTAGCTTTAATACGTTTAATCCCAGTTACATACTGATTTCAAAAGTCATGGCCACTAAGCATGACACCTATACTCATACCAGTTAATACCACTAAGTTCTAAATATCACCCCGGCATTATGCTTGTTTTTTCTCGCTCTCCACATAGATGGGCGCTGTACGCTCCTCTGTATGACCGTATTACAGTCGAAACTCTCCTTACGGACACGTCTATAACACGAACACTTCTCTGTTACGGAAAGTTCACTTGGTGCGAAAGCCAGCAAAGTGAAGAAAGAGGGACATCTCCATAAAACGGGTACTTAGTCCTGTCCCTTCGGTGTCAACATTCAGAGAGGTTTGAGTGAATCTTAATCGAAGGATAGGCGTTTTCAAAGCGTCAAAGCGAGCTGTTGTCTTGTCACGTGAAGAGTAGTAAGAGCCACAATTCTGTTCAAACATGCTGATCATCACTGCCCATTCTTTTCGCTCTTTCTTTGTCTTCTCTTGCTTTTACTTCACGTTTAATCTTCACCGTGTAGTCTGGTGACAATTCGGCGAGAATGTTGGGAGCGGAACTTTGAGGTGTCACGCGTCGGGGAATTCCAGTCCCTCTGGAACACGTGCTGATCCTTAGGTACGTTTCATTGATGAGCAATTTAAAAGCGTGGCGGAAACTCTCGCTGAACGCGCAGTAAATAAACGGATTCAAGCTACTGTTTGCATAAGAAAGATAACTGGAAATAAAGATATAGGTGTCATTACAAGTAAGCTCCGAAAAATGATATGAACAAAAGACCCAGCCAATCCAGTACGGGAGAAAACAAATATAGAACGCGATTAAAATCACTGCCACCATTCTAAGAACTTTTCGGTTGATTTTGGCCTCTCGAGCGGCACGGTTTGTGGCAAGAGAATCCGCTCTTGCCAGTCCGATTCGGTATCGAGATTGGCGTCGCCAAAGTTTGCAGAGAATTGAAGTGTAGAGGAATACTACTAGAACAAGAGTTAGCGGAAGTTGTACAAGAAAAATTAGGTACCAGGTCTTCCAGTTTGGGAAGAATCGTCGAACTTGACACAAAGTTTTTCCGTGTTCTTTCAACAGTCCACCATAGTAAAGTATTGGAGAACAATAAAGCGCGGAGAGAAGCCACACCAAACCAATAGCTGTAAAAGCCCTGCAGCTTGTAAAATACCTTTTGTGCGGGAAGAATACCGCCAAAAATCGATCCATGGCTACAAGAACTGAGAGAGAGTTTTTCGAAAAAGTTAGTCGCTTTGCATAGAGCTGTTCCTAAAGCACTATTAATAAGCCACTCATCTTTTGTCAAAGCTCTTGTTAGTCGCTCGGGCATACTACCCACAGTTATAATCAAGTCTGCGACGGCCATGCTCGTGAGAAGATAGATGCGAACTGATCGCATTTGTTGTCCAATGTTCTTCTTTACTACCGTGAGGACAAGTGTGTTTCCACATAAAGACAGTGCCATAATGACTACATATGCAACAGCTTTGATAATCTGTGCTGCTGAGACTTGAAAATCTCCAGATGAATCGTATACTGTTTTATTAGTGTGGAAAAAATTGAGAAGTTTAGTTTCGTTTCCCGCCATCTTCAACAGAATATCCAAACTGAGTATTTTTACAGACGCACAGTTATACAAAATGATTGAAAACGTTTAAAAGTAAGTTTTGGAAACAAGCTTCTTGCCTCACGTCAGGTACTGATATGCAAAATGTTTGCAGATTAACCCCTGAATCTAAGCCAGCCGCTTACACCTTATCTGCATAGAACAAAATTATTGTCGGTTTGCGCTGATAATTCGGACAACCTACCTTAATTCTAGCCTGTTCTCAGGCTCCATGACGTCTCTCGTGACCTGGGGATGTTGTGTATGGTCATGGCCATCATCTTTGTCTTTCAAGATCAAGGAAGCCTTTTACAAAACGCAGATTTTATGATAACCTTTCGTAGTATGCAAGGCAATTAAGTCCTGGAAATACGTTGTCCAGCGTGTACGCCACAGGCGGTCTGAGTGACAACAATGATGATCTACTGACACTGGTATTAAAGTTGAAAAAACGTTGGATGAGCTAAAAGGCTTTAAATGTTGCCCGAGATATCTTTTGATTTCCAAGCTAGCAAATAAATTAGAGGTCGTCCAAAGATCATCATTCGCACTGATTTGACCAGGGTTTTGAATTAAACGTTTATGAGGAAGTGTTAAATGTTTCATCCGGTTATCTTTTTTATCAGTGTAACAATCATTAAAGGGAGCCTTTTTTATTTCTCAATATTGTCTGCCATCGCGAGGGTCATTTCTTTCACTTCCTAAAGTTACCAAATTCAAACTGAAATTTGTTTAGGTCATCTTTCGGCCAAAATTAACTTAAGAATAAACAGCACCACGGGAGAGTACTGCTCCGCAATACGTTGATTTAATTGTCTTTTGTAGTCTATCAAGATATTCATCCAAAGACTGAAAATATGAAAATGCATTGCATTTCTCAAGAGAAAGGATTCCGTGGTTGCAGCTGCTTAATTCTGTTTTAAGTGCCGACAAATGTCATCTGATTCCATTTATTGGTTGTGCTTGTAAAGGACGAGAGTTGAGTTAGTGTCACGATTGACACGTTTTGTCTTGTTTTGAATTTTGTAACAAATCAAAACTGACAAACACGAACGTTTTGACGGAATTAATAGAAAACTATCATTGCGGATGTTATATCTGTTTCAATAAAAGCGAATGGAATAGTCCAATGCTTGCTTTTATGAAAAATGCAATATAGAATACTTCAGTTCATTGTGATATACCAACTCAGCTGGATCCAATCGTTTTCTGTAAAGCTTATCCTACAAGGGATAGTCATTTAGAAAAAAAACACGGCCTCGTCAACATTGTCATCTTTATTATTGATAGGGATTTAATATCTGATAGGATAGGATAAATGGCAGTTTATATATACCGCATGAAGGATTTAATTGGAGTGGTCCATTAAGCTTGCCCTTGGGGTACATTTATTTGTGTAACACATGTAAGCGATCGATAAGCCCCAGTCGAGCCATGAGGTAAGTCACGGTGCTTATATTTTACCACACGTTTTTCATAGAACAGTCTTTTTTCCGGTTTACATGTTCAAAATTCAGTGTGTTTCGCTCTCTTAATATAACAGTCCTTGCAAAAAAAAACATTGATTTGTTCAACCAAACTGTATGAAAATTACCTTTTAGCAGAGGAAAACGTAAGAGCATACTCTCTTGAAAACGTTTACTTTTTTGTCATTTTTCTGACAAATTCATATTTCTTTGAGAAATATAAAACTGTAATGAGAAACGGAGAAAACGCCCGTAAAAAGTAATTTGCATGAAATGAAGTCATAGCTTGTCACTGGTTGACTTGAATTACATCAGCCGGAAAACATGACAGTTTTTTTTCCGAACAAAGTCTTTCTAACTGAATGTAACTTTAATTGATAATCGATACTTTTATATTTTTAGGCCCCGGCGAAAACTAGCCATAACTCACACCCCTGTTTGGCCATCTCGATATGATGACTTGCGATAACTTGCGTTCAATTAGATCGAGCTCAAATTTGCACGCAATTGAACGCACCTTTTTATCCGTGTGGCCACACAACGCAACTTGACGCAAGTTGGTCTCAGTATTGTTTTCTTTGGTACGTGCGCTCCCGGAAGGCTGCAATAAAATGACTTTTTTTGCAACTTGCAACTTACATCCGTCTCCTTGCGAGTCCATTTGGTCACCCATCACAATTCTGTCTACGCAAGTTTGTATTTCCAAACTTGCGTGGTATTAGAAATATAGTGGTATTAGGGTATTAGAAATACCGTGATATATTAAATTGAGTACCAAATTTCTAGTCTATTCGTTATATGTGTTCCACGTGAAATCGCATAGATGAGTCTAGTTAAGAGTCAAGCGGCTTTGTTAATCAATATTTTGATTAAATTTAAACAAGCTGTTTCGTTTTTTCACGCATATATATAATACCTATACTTCCGGATATTAGCTATACGGTTATTCCATCACAGAATTGGTCAGTTTTAGAGACGCCGTGAGAGAGATTGTAGCTTTCCATAAATCTAAGCTTTTCGCTAACTAGCTAAAGCTCCATCTGGCCCAAGTGACCAAACTGTCCTAACAGGCCTTGGTAATTTAGCTGGCCCAAATTACCCAACTGCCTCAAGTGTCCCAACCAGGACTAAATAACAAAAGTGGCCTAACTAGTCGTAGTGGCCCAACTAAACCAACTAACGCAATTGCCCCAAGTGAACCAAACTGTCCAAACTAACTCAAATGGCTAAAACCTTGAACCTAACGACACAAATGACACTAATGACACAACTGGTTCAATTAAAACCAAGTTGTGCAAGTGATCCAACTGGCTGAGGGTACCCAATGGGGCCAAGAAATTCAACTACACCCAATTGGCCCAAGTGACCCAATTGACTTACGTCAATTGAGCCAAGTCACCTAAGTGTCCCAACTGGCCTAAATAAGCTTACAGATCCAAGTAACCCAACTGAGCCAAAATAAACACCTTGCCCATTTGACCCGACTGCCCTAAATGACCCTATTGACCCAACTGGCCCAGATGACTAACTGGCTCAAGCAATCCAACTAAACCAACCGGCCCAAGTGACTCATGGCCAACTGGTTCAAGAGATCCAAATGGCCCGACATACCCAGCTGGCCCAAGTGTGAAGCAACTTGTGCAAGTGAGTCAGGTGGACAGATGATACAAGAGAACCCACTGATTCAGTCCAGGTGACTCATGATCAGCCGTGTAAGTGAAACAACTGGCCCAAGAGACCCCACTGTTCCAAGTCACTCAAATGGTGCTAGTAATCCAAGTGAACCTAAAGTGACCCAACTGATACAAGTCACCCAACTGCCTTAATGACGCCACTGGATCAGGTGACCCAAACGGTAACCCAACGGCCCTAAATAACCCTGCTGTTCCAAGTGACCCATGCACCTTGGCCAACTTAAGAGCCAGTGTCTGTAAATATCGAAAACCCGGCGCCAGTTGTGAAATTTTCAATTGCTTCATATTTTGCCTAAATAAACCCTTTAGTGAGTTATTTTCGAAAATACAATTAAAAGTTCCTAAAGCGCTTTAGTTTTTTCAAAATCGAGGAAAGTCTGAAAATCGCCATTTTGGCTTCCTGCCGCCATCAAAAAAAGGGTAAAATGGTGCATTTTCTTTTCGCTCGTACAGCTAAACGCGGTAATGTTTACCCATGTACTTTTAGCAAATCATGACACCATTCCTGCTCTTTCCAAAACTGTAGTTTATTTGGGAAAAGCTTTCGAATTTTATATCTTACTAGCTGTTTTATCTACCCCGCTCTAAGCGCTTCAGCGGATAAGCAAATTTTAGCTAATTTCTAAGCCATAGAAAGCCCACTGGTACATTGAATTTCAAGCCGAAACTACGATGGTCGTTAAGCTTATACTTCATATTATGCTGTGTGAAAATTTCTTCCGCGGCCCGACAAAAGTGTCTCGTTGAGAGAGGGAAACGATGAGTCAATTTTGGCAACGCGACCAATTTGTACTGCAAACAAACGTCACTATAAATAAACCCAACATCAATCAAAAATCAGCTCAGAAAACTTTCTACAGTTCAATATCAGACATCAGACACATTGTAACTTAAAATACTTTTTATTTTGATGAAAAAACATCCTACCTTTGGGTATTCGTCGTAAAATAGATGCTAAAAGAAGAAGCTTTGATTCTAGCTTTCGTTATCCGACACCGAATAAATTACATCTCAACCACAGGTCGAAAAGTCAATGCAATCATCTGTTCGTCACACAAGGGTCGTAGTTGAGTATTTCCCTCCTTGTACTGCAAAATAACATGTTTTATAGCAAGTAAATTAACTTATTATCTTGAAAAGTTAACATTCCTGGTACTTTAAGCGTTCTTAAAAACGAACATCTGTTTCCACTCGCTTACATTTGCGTGACAAGAATTCGCTTGCTGCTAAAGCGGCAAACTGTATCGAAAAGATAAAATGCAGTTTTCAATAGATTAAAACTGCTCATTGTAGGGAATATATTGCAGAATTTGCGTTGGCTAGCCGGTTACTGGTAGCGAGGAGGACTTAAAGTCCTAAAAATAAAACAGTGACAGACAAGTCGGAAAGCCAGTCATTTGAAATTAATTTCCAGGCAGTCTGTCCAACTGAAATACCCTTATTCTGAGAAACGACAACAAAGTCTAACATGGTTAAACTTACCAAGGTGGTTGAAGTATGATCAACTTGACTGTTAGTATTCTGGTAAAATAATAGGAATGTGTTTCTTGCCTAGCTAGTACTAAAAGTTTTGAGACGGCCATGTCAAAGAGCCTGTCGTGACAAAATTTGTTTTAGCGTGATTGGGGATTGGGGCGAACACCGGGGAGTGGGTGGGGGTAAGGGGAAGGTAGGGCTTTCGGAGAAAAAGATATGCAGGTGTTACACTAAAGGCTACATTACTGAAATGATATGAATAAAGAAAGTTGCAATGCACATTGATATTTTTGTCTGTATTCCGGCGTTGTTATTTTTATAATAATGTTAATCGACAATGATCCCTTAACCACTGATATAAACAAAATTTATATTTTAAAAAATCTATTTGTATACATATACTCTGCCAGACTAATTGTTTTACTGTAACCTGAATCGAAAGTAAGAAATAATTTGTATAAAATCATTTTTCTTTCGTAAAACCCTTCCTGTTGCGGTAATATTTGTTTTTCGGCCCACGGCATGCGCTTTACAAATCAATCTTGCAGTGTTATTGTGTGGTCTTTTTAAATTTACTCCACAGAACAACTACAACAATCTACTAATTCTTGAAGAAGAGAAATGTAGGGTACATTCCTCCGTACTGGCGGGGTTGGTGCTTGAAGGTCCAAGGCAACCCCACCTTTAACTTTTATATTTCTTCAAGAGGAAATAAGGAAACAGAGAGGGACACTGAGGGCGATGGTTGGGATATGTCATTTCCACAAAAGTTATTTATAGACTGGCTTTTCAACGGGTCTGTTTCTCGAAACGTCCGCATCAATACCATTTCCCTTGTTTTTCGAAGTTGTTTTCATCGACAAAACGTAACACACTTGGTGCGCCATTACAAGCAAAATTTTGAATGGATCTTCAAACGCCAGATCGAGGTTGCCTTTATGCGGACGTCCGGAAAACAGACTTCCGTTCCAAATGGCCATCTAAAAATAACTTTACCGAACTTGACAAATCCCAAAGCCTAGACTGACAGTGTCCCTCTCTGCCCCCCTATTTTCTCTTGATTTCCTGCCTTAAACTAAGGCACACAGTTCGTACTGATCGACAACAATAGGGTGGGTGATATGAGGGGAGGAAAGCACGGTGTCTCTGGCTGTAGAGAAGTTCACTTGCTCTTCTACGGCAAGCACATCTTGACCCGTCACCTGCACCTTTTGCTGACACGCTTTTGCTGCCAAACGAGAGAAGAAGAATGAAATTTGCTGGGCAAACAACCTCTCACCATTTGGGCCCTCGAGCTCGACGCATGCCTTTGGCGACAACATCGGAGTCTAGTTTCTTCCCGGTGCCTTGACCGATGTCAAACTTGGCTTTTAGGTAAGACGTAGGTAAAACGTTGCCTGACTTTGAATTTATTATTCCTTGGAATAATCAATTGCACAATTTCGAGTTTGGCGATGGGGAACTAAATGTGGTATGGCGAGCGTATGGCACTGTTTCAGGATTCAAGCGTTTTGTGGTGGACAAAGATACAGGTCAGTCGCTTTACGTTTGTTATTTTAAGATTTTAGAAAGGTAGTATGTTGGTATTAAAGGGCTCTATAACTGTTTTATTTACGAGAAAACGAATTTTGAGATGAAATTTCATACAGAAACGTCTTTATAAATTCAAAGTCAAGCAACGTCTTACCCTAGGTTGTACAAGGGAAGGGGCCTTGGATGGCACTCCGAGGACATTTCAATTTTTCGCACCCTATTATTTAAATTACTTATTCTTTACCATTGGTAGAGTAATTTAATCCAAAGTTGTTATTTAATCCCAGATGTAAACTAAAGTTGGTTCTCCGCTCCCTTTTCAAACGGCCTTTTTAAAAACGATATCCACGGTCAGGCAGCCTAGGCAATCCAGCACAGAAACAACCGATGTTCCTCAAGTTCGTAGGACTCCTGCTTTGCCCAGTACTGGAGATTTGTTCTCGTGTCCACAAGAGGGTTGTGTACGTGTGTTACAACGACTCTACTATTGAACGGCACCTTTCCCTGGAATCCTGCGAGCTGTTCCCTGAAAAGTATTGCATCTTAGACCTTGCAAAACAGGAGTGCGCCTCTCACCTTCAGGAAGGTACAGGCCTTTGGCCTTCGTTACAATTCCCAGCCTCGTATGTGTCAGCCGACAACGACCAAGGCTACAAGGACGACTGGGCCTGAGGCTGAAAGATTTAGGGAGGAGCAGAAGTCTTAACTGGCACTGGGAAGAAAGTAGATCCCGATGTTGCCCCAAAGAAATGCGTCGAGCTCGCGGTCCAAATGGTGAGAAGCTGTTTGCCGAAACGGAAATTCTATCCGCCCAGCAAATTTCATCCTTCTTCTCTCGTTTGGCAGCGAAAGGTTGTCAGCAAGAAGTGCGCGTGACGGAGCAAGATGTGCTCGCGGTAGAAGAGCAAGTTAACTTCTCTAAAGCCAGAGACACCTTCCCTCATATCACCACCCTATTGTTGTCGATCAGTACGATCTGTGTGCCTTAGTTAAAAGCAAGGAAATATAAAAGCTAAAAGTGGGGTTGCCTTAGAACTTCAAGCACCAACCCCGCCAGTACGGAGGAATGTACCCTACATTTCTCTTCTTTAAGAATTAGTAGATTGTTGTAGTTGCTCTTTGGAGTAAATTTAAAAAGACCACACAATAACACTGCAAGATTGATTTGTAAAGCGCATGCCTTGGGCCGAAAAACAAATATTACCGCAACAGGAAGGGTTTTACGAAAGAAAAATGATTTTAATTGTTTCTTACTTTCGATTCAGGTTACAGTAAAACAATTAGTCTGGCAGAGTATATGTATACAAATAGATATTTTAAAATATAAATTTTGTTTATATCAGTGGTTAAGGGATCATTGTCGATTAACGTTGTTATAAAAATAACAACGGGAATACAGACAACATATCAATGTGCATTGTAACTTTCTTTATTCATATCATTTCAGTAATGTAGCCTTTAGTGTAACACCTGCATATTTTTCTCTCCGAAAGCCCTACCTTCCCCTTACCCCCACCCGCTCCCCGGCGTTCGCCCCAATCCCCAATCACGCTGAAACAAATTTTGTCACGACAGGCTCTTTGACATGGCCGTCTTAAAACTTTTAGTACTAGCTAGGCAAGAAACACATTCCTATTATTTTACCAGAATACTAACAGTCAAGTTGATCATCCTTCAACCACCTTGGTAAGTTTAACCATGTTAGGCTTTGTTGTCGTTTCTCAGAATAAGGGTATTTCAGTTGGACAGACTGCCTGGAAATTAATTTCAAATGACTGGCTTTCACTAGTCTGTCACTGTTTTATTTTTAGGACTTTAAGTCCTCCTCGCTACCAGTAACTAGTCAACACAAATTCTGCAATATATTCCCTACGATTAGCAGTTTTAATCTATTGAAAACTGCATTTTATTTTTTGGATACAGTTTGCCGCTTTAGCAGCAAGCGAATTCTTGTCACGCAAATGTAAGCGAGTGGAAACAGATGTTTGTTTTTAAGAACCAGTGTCTGTAAATATCGAAAACCCGGCGCCAGTTGTGAAATTTTCAATTTCTTCATATTTTGCCTAAATAAACCCTTTAGTGAGTTATTTTCGAAAATACAATTAAAAGTTCCTAAAGCGCTTTAGTTTTTTCAAAATCGAGGAAAGTCTGAAAATCGCCATTTTGGCTTCCTGTCGCCATCAAAAAAAGGGTAAAATGGTGCATTTTCTTTTCGCTCGTACAGCTAAACGCGGTAATGTTTACCCATGTACTTTTCGCAAATCATAACACCATTCCTGCTCTTTCCAGAACTGTAGTTTATTTGGGAAAAGCTTTTAAATTTTGTATCTTTCTAGCTGTTTTATCTACCCCGCTCTAAGCGCTTCAGCGGATAAGCAAATTTTAGCTAATTTCTAAGCCATAGAAAGCCCACTGGTACATTGGATTTCAAGCCGAAACTACGATGGTCGTTAAGCTTATACTTCATATTATGCTGTGTGAAAATTTCTTCCGCGGCCCAACAAAAGTGGCCCGTTGAGAGAGGGAAACGATGAGTCAATTTTGGCAACGCGACCAATTTGTACTGCAAACAAACGTCACTATAAATAAACCCAACATCAATCAAAAATCAGCTCAGAAAACCTTCTACAGTTCAATATCAGACATCAGACACATTGTAACTTAAAATACTTTTTATTTTGATGAAAAAACATCCTACCTTTGGGTATTCGTCGTAAAATAGATGCTAAAAGTAAAAGAAGAAGCTTTGATTCTAGCTTTCGTTATCCGACACCGAATAAATTACATCTCAACCACAGGTCGAAAAGTCAATGCAATCATCTGTTCGTCACACAAGGGTCGTAGTTGAGTATTTCCCTCCTTGTACTGCAAAATAACATGTTTTATAGCAAGGAAATTAACTTATTATCTTGAAAAGTTAACATTCCTGGTACTTTAAGCGTTCTTAAGAGCCAGTGTCTGTAAATATCGAAAACCCGGCGCCAGTTGTGAAATTTTCAATTTCTTCATATTTTGCTTGAATAAACCCTTTAGTGAGTTATTTTCGAAAATACAATTAAAAGTTCCTAAAGCGCTTTAGTTTTTTCAAAATCGAGGAAAGTCTGAAAATCGCCATTTTGGCTTCCCGCCGCCATCAAAAAAAGGGTAAAATGGTGCATTTTCTTTTCGCTCGTACAGCTAAACACGGCAATGTTTACCGATGTACTTTTAGCAAATCATAACACCATTCCTGCTCTTTCCAAAACTGTAGTTTATTTGGGAAAAGCTTTTAAATTTTATGTGTTTCTAGCTGTTTTATCTACCCCGCTCTAAGCGCTTCAGCGGATAAGCAAATTTTAGCTAATTTCTAAACCATAGAAAGCCCACTGGTACATTGAATTTCAAGCCGAAACTACGATGATCTTTAAGCTTATACTTCATATTATGCTGTGTGAAAATTTCTTCCGCGGCCCGACAAAAGTGTCCCGTTGAGAGACGGAAACGATGAGTCAATTTTGGCAACGCGACCAATTTGTACTGCAAACAAACGTCACTACAAATAAACCCAACATCAATCAAAAGTCAGCTCAGAAAACCTTCTACAGTTCAATATCAGACATCATACACATTGTAACTTAAAATAATTTTTATTTTGATGAAAAAACATCCTACCTTTGGGTATTCGTCGTAAAATAGATGCTAAAAGAAGAAGCTTTGATTCTAGCTTTCGTTATCCGACACCGAATAAATTACATCTCAACCACAGGTCGAAAAGTCAATGCAATCATCTGTTCGTCACACAAGGGTCGTATTTGAGTATTTCCCTCCTTGTACTGCAAAATAACATGTTTTATAGCAAGGAAATTAACTTATTATCTTCAAAAGTTAACATTCCTGGTACTTTAAGAGTTCTTAAAAACAATTAAACATCTGTTTCCACTCGCTTACATTTGCGTGACAAGAATTCGCTTGCTGCTGAAGCGGCAAACTGTATCGAAAAGATAAAATGCAGTTTTCAATAGATTAAAACTGCTCATCGTAGGGAATATATTGCAGAATTTGTGTTGACTAGTTACTGGCGGCGAGGAGGACTTAAAGTCCTAAAAATAAAACAGTGACAGACTAGTGAAAGCCAGTCATTTGAAATTAATTTCCAGGCAGTCTGTCCAACTGAAATATCCTTTTTCTAAGAAAACACAGAAAGTCTAACATTGTGAAACTTACCAAGGTGGTTGAAGGATGATCAAATTGACTGTTAGTATTCTGGTAAAATAATAGGAATGTGTTTCTTGCCTAGCTAGTACTAAAAGTTTTAAGACGGCCATGTCAAAGAGCCTGTCGTGACAAAATTTGTTTTAGCGCGATTGGGGATTGGGGCGAACGCCTGGGAGTGGGTGGGGGTGGGGAAGGTAGGGCTTTCGGAGAGAAAAATATGCAGGTGTTACACCAAAGGCTACATTACTGAAATGATATGAATAAAGAAAGTTACAATGCACATTGATATTTTTGTCTGTATTCCCGTTGTTATTTTTATAATAACGTTAATCGACAATGATCCCTTAACCAGTGATATAAACAAAATTTATATTTGAAAAAGTCTATTTGTATACGTATACTCTGCCAGACTAATTGTTTTACTGTAACCTGAGTCGAAAGTAAGAAATAATTTGTATAAAATCATTTCTCTTTCGTAAAACACTTCCTGTTGCGGTAATATTTGTTTTTCGGCCCATGGCATGAGCTTTACAAATCAATCTTGCAGTGTTATTGTGTGGTCTTTTTAAATTTACTCCACAGAACAACTACAACAATCTACTAATTCTTAAAGAAGAGAATTCCTCCGTACTGGCGGGGTTGGTGCTTGAAGTTCCAAGGCAACCCCACCTTTAGCTTTTATATTTCCTTGCTTTTAACTAAGGAACACAGATCGTACTGATCGACAACAATAGGGTGGGTGATATGAGCGAAGGTGTCTCTGGCTGTAGAGAAGTTAACTTGCTCTTCTACCGCGAGCACATCTTGCTCCGTCACCTGCACTTCTTGCTGACAACCTTTCACTGCCAAACGAGAGAAGAAGGATGAAATTTGCTGGGCGGATAGAATTTCCGTTACGGGAAACAGCTTCTCACCATTTGGACCGCGAGCTCGACGCATTTCTTTGGCGTAACATCGGGGTCTACTTTCTTCCCGGTGCCAGTTAAGACTTCTTCGCGTCCCTAAATCTTCCAGCATCAGGCCCAGTCGTCCTTGTAGCCTTGGTCGTTGTCGGCTGACACATACGAGGCTGGGACTTGTATCGAAGGCACAAGGCCTGTACCTTCCTGAAGGTGAGTGGCGTACTCCTGTTTTGCAAGGTCTAAGATGCAATACTTTTCAGGGGACAGCTCGCAGGCTTCCAGGGAAAGGTGCCGTTGAATAGTAGAGTCGTTGGAACACACGTACACAGCCCTCTTGTGGACACGAGAACAAATCTCCAGTACTGGGCAAAGCAGGAGTCCTACGAACTTGAGGAACATCGGTTGTTTCTGTGCTGGATTGCCTGGGCCGCCTGACCGTGGATATCGTTTTAAAATGACCGTTTGAAAACGGAGCGGAGAGCCAACTTTAGTTTACATCTGAGATAAAATAACAACTTTGGATTAAATTGCTGTACCAATGGTAAAGAATAAGCAATGTAAATAACAGAGTGCGAAAAATTAAAATGTCATTGGAGTGCCATCCAAGGCCCCTTCCCTTGTACACCCTAGGGTAAAACGTTGCTTGACTTCGAATTTATAAAGACGTTTCTGTATGAAATTTCATCTCAAAATTCGTTTTCTCGTAAATAAAACAGTTATAGAGCCCTTTAGTACCAACATACTACCTTTCTAAAATCATAAAATAACAAACGTAAAGGGACTGACTTGTATTTTTGTCCACCACAAAACGCTTTCCTGCAACAATGCCATACCCTCGCCATACCACATTTAGTTCCCCATCGCCAAACTCGAAATTGTGCAATTGATTATTCCAAGGAATAATAAATTCAAAGTCAGACAACGTTTTACCTACGTCTTACCTAAAAGCCAAGTTTGACATCGGTCAAGGCACCGGGAAGAAATTAGACCCCGATGTTGTTCGAGGGCCCAAATGGTGAGAGGTTGTTTGCCCAGCAAATATCATCCTTCTTCTCTCGTTTGGCAGCGAAAGCGTGTCAGCAAGAGGTGCAGGTGACGGAGCAAGATGTGCTTGCGGTAGAAGAGCAAGTGAACTTCTCTACAGCCAGAGACACCGTGCTTTCCTCCCCTCATATCCCCCACCCTATTGTTGTCGATCAGTACGATCTGTGTGGCTTAGTTTAAAGGAGGAAATCAAGAGAAAATAAGGGGAAAGAGAGGGACACTGTCAGTCTAGGTTTTGGGATATGTCCAGTTCGGTAAAGTTATTTTTAGATGGCCATTTGGAACGGAAGTCTGTTTTCCGGACGTCCGCATAAAGGCAACCTCGATCTGGCGTTTGAAGATCCATTCAAAATTTTGCTTGTAATGGCGGACCAAGTGGTGTTACGTTTTGTCGATGAAAACGACTTCGAAAAACAAGGGAAATGGTATTTATGCGGACGTTTCGGGAAACAGACCCGTTGAAAAGCCAGTCTATAAATAACTTTTGTGGAATTGACATATCCCAACCAACGCCCTCAGTGTCCCTCTCTGTTTCCTTATTTTCTCTTGAGGAAATATAAAAGCTAAAGGTGGGGTTGCCTTGGAACTTCAAGCACCAACCCCGCCAGTACCGAGGAATGTAACCGGCGGTCGCTATAACGACGGCCGGTTAAAAATAACAACGGGAATACAGACAAAAATATTAATGTGCATTGTAACTTTCTTTATTCAGATCATTTCAGTAATGTAGCCTTTAGTGTAACACCTGCACATTTTTCTCTCCGAAAGCCCTACCTTCCCCTTATCCCCACCCATTCCCCGGCGTTCGCCCCAATCCCCAATCACGCTAAAACAAATTTTGTCACGACAGGCCCTTTGACATGGCCGTCTTAAAACTTTTAGTACTAGCTAGGCAAGAAACACATTCCTATTATTTTACCAGAATACTAACTGTTATAATCTAGTCACGAGCGGAATCATGTATCAGTAATCGGATATCCCTGTTGTGCAATGTACATTTTCAATTCATTCTTCTTCGTGATTATTAAAGCATGTAGATCTACAATATTCGTGTCCTTGGTTTATTACATTGGCGACGAGGAAAAACATGGCAACCTTCGGGAACGTAGGTGAATTTAAGGAGACAGAGGAATCGTGGACTCAATACGCGGAAAGGCTCGAACAGTACTTCGCCGCAAATGAAATTAAAGACGAGAAGAAAACGTGACAACTTGTCTTGCATGGTTCCCTCTTCCATCTTCCATCTCTTCCATCTTCTCTACCCCTTAATTCGCGATTTGTTACAACCCAAGAAACCGGGCGATGTGGAGTTAAAAGAGACCTTGGAAAAGCTGGAAAACCACTACTCGCCGAAGCCAAGTGTGATCGTCGAGCGATTTAAATTCCATAGCAGGAGTCGCCTCGAAAAGGAAAATGTTGCAGAGTTCGTCGCAGGACTCAGAAGGCTTTCAGAGCATTGCCGGTTTGGAACAACACTCGAAGACATGCTACGAGATCGACTCGTCTGTGGAATCAGCGATGATCGCATTCAACGACGACTGTTGGCCGAACGGGAGCTCACATTCGAAAAGGCGGTGGAAATCGCTACAGCGACCGAAATGGCAAATAGGAATGTACAGGATTTAGGCGGGAAGACGCCCAGCAGCGACAACAATGTCAACAAGGTCGAAGAAGCAGAAGCTAAACCTCCCAAATTTAAGCCAAAACGAGAGTGCTATCGCTGCGGTGGAAACCACGATCCCTCGAGCTGCAAGTTTAAAAATGAAGTGTGCTACAAGTGCCAAAAGAAAGGCCACATGGCTAAAGTATGTCAAACCGGAAAGAAGAAATCACAAAAGCAAGTCAAACGTGGGCGCCGGCCGGATGGTAAAAGAACGCATTTTGTCGAAGAAAGCGCCGATCAAGATGATGTCTATGCCATGTATCATTTGTCCAGCGATCGGAAGAAATCGTTCAAAGTGGACTTAGAACTTTGTGGACGGAAAAACACGATGGAAATCGACACGGGTGCGTCGAAGACGATACTAAACGAAGCAACTTACCAAAGATTGCGTGACGCATTGGGTCCACTTCAAACAACAATGGCAGTCCTAACTACTTATACAGGAGAAAAGATTCCAGTACTCGGAGCAGTTATGGTTCCAGTAAAATATGAAGGCCAGCACAAGAATTTAAACGCCCTCATTGTCAAAGGCGACGGACCAAATTTACTTGGTCGAGATTGGTTGGAGAAAATCCGCTTAGATTGGAACACAATCTTTCACGTGGCAAGCGAGACAAACCCCCCATCGGCTGTTCAAAACGTGCTTTCGAAATACCCTGATGTATTCATGGATTGGGCACGCTAAGAGGTGTAAAGGCGAAGATCTACGTCGATCAAGACGCCGAACCCAAATATATCAAAGCAAGATCAGTGCCTTACGCATTGAAAACTAATGTCGAACTTGAACTCGAACGATTGGAGCGTGAAGGAATTATATCGCCGGTGGAATTTTCCGAATGGGCAGCGCCCATTGTACCAGTGGATAAGCCAAACGGGACTGTTAGGATCTGTGGCGATTACAAACTCACAGTCAATCAAGTGTCCAAACTGGACAATTACCCAATACCGAAGACAGAAGATCTTCTGGCTACTCTGGGAGGTGGTGAGAAATTTACCAAGCTAGACATGTCGCAGGCATATCAGCAAATGACCCTTGATGAGGAGTCACGAAAGTTTACCACCATAAACACTCATAAAGGCCTATTTCAGTACAATAGACTGCCTTTCGGAGTCTCTTCGGCACCTGGTATTTTTCAGAGGACAATGGAAAACCTCTTGCAAGGCATTCCTCATGTCATTGTGCGAATGGACGACATTCTCATCAGCGGGAAGGACGACAACGATCACATTGCCAATTTAGAAGCAGTACTAAAGAAGCTGTCAGAAGCGGGGCTGCGGTTGCGAAAAGAAAAGTGTTTCTTCATGGTGCCGGAAGTCACCTATTGTGGTTATGTGATCAATGGTCGTGGTATCAAGCCAGTAGAAGCTAAGGTGGAAGCCATACAGAATGCCCCGGTGCCTGAGAATGTTACACAGCTGCGTGCATTTCTGGGAATGCTGAATTATTATCATCGTTTCCTACCAGACATTGCCACGGTTCTTGAACCACTGCACAAGCTCCTTAGACAAGGTACAAAGTGGTGTTGGAAGACCGAGCAGCAGGTGGCCTTCGACGAATCCAAGAAACTTCTTCAGTCTGCAAACCTCCTGGTGCATTTCCAGCCAGATCTGGAACTGATCTTGGCGAGTGATACCCCCGATTATGGAGTAGGGGCGGTACTCTCCCACCGGATGGCAGATGGAACAGAGCGCCCAATTGGTTACGTCTCAAGATCGTTGAACACAGCTGAGCGTGGTTATTCCACTATTGAAAAAGAGGCTTTGGCCATTATTTTCGGGGTGAAGAAGTTTAATCAGTTCTTGTACGGTCAGAAGTTCACCATACAGACTGATCACAAGCCGCTGGAAGGGCTCTTTAACGAGAAGAAAGGAGTACCCCAACAAGCCTCTCCAAGAGTTCAGCGGTGGGCCCTTACCTTGGCAGCATACGAGTACAAGATTGCCTATAAAGCAGGGAACACAAACGCCAATGCGGATGCATTAAGTCGACTTCCCTTGTCTAAGATGCCAGAGTCTGTTCCTGTACCTGGAGAGACAGTTTTGCTCTTAGAACATTTGGACCACACCCCAATAAACTCACGGCATATCCAAGAATGGACAAGGCGCGATCCTGTTCTCTCAAAAGTGCACCAGTTTACACTTAATGGATGGCCACACCACTGCCAGGATGTGCAGCTACACCCATATTTAAGCCGGAAAGCGGAATTAACCATAGAAGGTGGATGCGTTCTATGGGGGAACAGGGTGATAGTACCACCTCAAGGACGAGAGCAAGTCATACCCGAGCTTCACGAAGCCCATCCGGGCATATCAAGAATGAAAGCCCTTGCGCGTGGTTATGTGTGGTGGCCAAATATGGATCGCGAGCTAGAAGATGCAGTGAAAAAGTGTCAGCAATGCCAGCTACACCAGAAGGCCCCAGCAGAAGCACCTCTCCACCCATGGAAGTGGCCCGGTCAACCCTGGTCAAGAGTGCATATTGATTATGCAGGGCCATACAAAGGTCACATGTATTTAGTGGTGATTGATGCACATTCCAAATGGATGGATGTCCACATAATGCGAAGTACGACATCAGCCGCCACCATTGTGAAGTTAAGGGAAATCTTCGCGACCCATGGTCTCCCAGAAACCATCGTCAGCGACAATGGGCCTAATTTCACAAGTGCGGAATTTGAGAATTTCCTCTCAAAAAACGGCATCAAACACACCAAAGTATCACCATACCATCCAGCTTCGAATGGCCAGGCAGAGCGAGCAGTTAGAGCCTTCAAAGAAGGGGTAGAGAAGATGGAAGAGGGAACCATGCAAGACAAGTTGTCACGTTTTCTGCTCAAGTACAGAACAACGCCACACACGACAACAGGGGTTTCACCAGCGGAGCTGCTGATGAAGAGAAAGCTGAGAACTAAGCTTAACCTCATAGTTCCCAACACTGCAAGTCTGGTGAGACAGAAGCAAGAACATCAAAAACAGACCCACGATCACCATGCCAAACACAGGAATTTGGAAGCCAGCGATCCTGTGTTCATAAAGGACTTCAGTTCCCCCAAGTCCTGGCAGAAAGGAACTGTGGTGCAGACAACGGGCCCAGTCTCAGCCCTAGTAGAATTACCGGATGGTCGAGTTGTTCGACGACATCAGGACCATTTGCGGAAGAACCACAATCAAGACCCAACAACGACAAATCCTGAGATCTTGGTACCAGGAGTGGTGCCCGAGGCAGATTGCACAGCAGACACAACCAAGCCGGTCGCTAGTTCGTCTGAAACACAAGAGGCTGAACCATCACGCCCAGTCCGCAACCGACGTTTACCGGAACGTTTCAAGGACTATGAACTTTAAAAATTTATGTGACATTGCTCATGAACATTGATTAGCAATCGACGAGAATTATTGCGTGACATACATTGCGTGAAAATCCTTAAATGATTGTTTTTGTTATGCTTCAGTTAGCGTTTTTGTGTACTTTTTTAGTTTGGAATAGCAAAAGTCTTAAGGGGGAGGAATGTTATAATCTAGTCACGTGCGGAATCATGTATCAGTAATCGGATATCTCTGTTGTGCAATGTACATTTTCAATTCATTCTTCTTCGTGATTATTAAAGCATGTAGATCTACAATATTCGTGTCCTTGGTTTATTACACTAACAGTCAAGTTGATCATCCTTCAACCACCTTGGTAAGTTTAAGCATGTTAGACTTTGTTGTGTTTTCTCAGAACAAGGGTATTTCAGTTGGACAGACTGTCTGGAAAAGTGGAAATTAATCTCACATGACTGGCTTTCACTGACTTCACTAGTCTGTCACTGTTTTATTTTTAGGACTTTAAGTCCTCCTCGCTGCCAGTAACTAGTCAACGCAAATTCTGCAATATACTCCCTACGATGAGCAGTTTTAATCTATTGAAAACTGCATTTTATCTTTTCGATACAGTTTGCCGCTTTAGCAGCAAGCGAATTCTTGTCACGCAAATGTAAGCGAGTGGAAACAGAGGTTTGTTTTTAAGAACGCTTAAAGTACTAGGAATGTTAACTATTGAAGATAATAAGTTAATCTCCTTGCTGTAAAACATGTTGTTTTGCAGTACAAGGAGGGAAATACTCAAATACGACCCTTGTGTGACGAACAGATGATTGCATTGACTTTTCGACCTGTGGTTGAGATGTAATTTATTCGGTGTCGGATAACGAAAGCTAGAATCAAAGCTTCTTCTTTTAGCATCTATTTTACGACGAATACCCAAAGGTAGGATGTTTTTTCATCAAAATAAAAAGTAGTTTAAGTTACAAGGTGTATGATGTCTGATATTGAAATGTAGAAGGTTTTCTGAGCTGACTTTTGATTGATGTTGGGTTTATTTATAGTGACGTTTGTTTGCAAACGTTGCGTTGCCAAAATTGACTCATCGTTTCCGTCTCTCAACGGGACACTTTCGTCGGGCCGCGGAAGAAATTTTCACGCAGCATAATATGAAGTATAAGCTTAAAGATCATCGTAGTTTCGGCTTGAAATTCAATGTACCAGTGGGCTTTCTATGGTTTAGAAATTAGCTAAAATTTGCTTATCCGCTGAAGCGCTTATAGCGGGGTAGATAAAACAGCTAGAAACACATAAAATTTAAAAGCTTTTCCCGAATAAACTACAGTTTTGGAGAGAGCAGGAATGGTCTTGTGATTTTCTAAAAGTACATCGGTAAACATTACCGCGTTTAGCTGTACGAGCGAAAAGAAAATGCACCAATTTACCGTTTTTTGATGGCGGCGGGAAGCCAAAATGGCGATTTTCAGACTTTCCTCGATTTTGAAAAAACTAAAGCGCTTTAGGAACTTTTAATTGTATTTTCGAAAATAACTCACTTAGGCAAAATATGAAGAAATTGAAAATTTCACAACTGGCGCCGGGTTTTCAATATTTACAGACACTGGCTCTTAATTTGTTTGGTAATATATGGGCAAAGACCGGCGCTTAGTCAACCGCTGCTTCGCTAAGAGGTGAAAAGCAAATGCTCTTTCTTAGTTTGAGTAGCCAATCAGAGCGCAGAAACACGATTCACTTGTATCCTATATACCAACAAGATTTACGGGTGATTTAAATATAATCCCTCTTAAATGTCTTGGGCCGTTATGACCTTGTAGACAGAGCTTACTAGGTTTTCCGAGATTTTCAGGCTCGTCGCTAAAAACTGGACAGCTGCGATATTTTTCTTCGATATTGCATCCACAGGATCACTGAATCCGTCGTGGCGAGATGACAAGACAATAAGATCTACAAGCAAGTCAGTATTCATTTTCTGTTCAACCTTTTACTTACAATACTTGAACGTGAACCGATTTTAAATAACGCCAGACATTTTCAGCCCAGCAACGTCTTTCTTCCTGCAAATGCAATGCACGCAACTCCCCGGCATGTACCCTCCACATTTGGCCAGAAAAAGACCCTTCACAATTTAGCTCTTGGAAAACTCCTACCAAAAAAATTTTACCGTTATACTGGTCAGACTGTTGAGACTGTTGCCCTACTTACGGCTTATGGGTGCCAGACAATTTTTAACGTGAAATTCAATTAAAGTATATAAACTTGATTTGATTTAATTCTGATTACGATGTATTTCATACAACACTGGTCACTATTTCATGAAAAAACCTGATACACTAAAAAATGTATCTATATGCAAGCGTTTCGTATAGTTTACTTACCAAAGTGCTCCAATGATGAGATTCTTCACTTAGCTGAAATTTGTCAGAGACATTAAACAAGTGTTGGCGCAAAAGTTCACAAGTGATTTCTCTGTCTTTTGTCGTTGGGTCCTCGATATTAAGCGATATACATGAAGCATGGCGAAGACATCTAAGGGCACACTCAGTTACAAAGCCAACGAGGAAAGATCCTATCCTACCCGCGTCCAGAATATGGTTCTTGTATTCAACGAAATGTGCAAAGGCTTCATTTGCGCCTTTTGAGACCCAGATATGGCCAAGGTCCTTCTCCTCTCCCAAAGTTGTGTGATTCCGCATATTGTAGAACAAAAGGCAAACTAATACAATAACTTGAAGAAGGGTCATTATTTAAAGCGCTCGAGTGGAGCTGTTGACTGACTGAAAAAATTAAAAGTCACTCTTGTTTATCTGTCGATGGATGTTGTTTGACATTGCTATCTCACCTGCACTTCTGTCGCCACAAATTCGATGGCATCAATTCTTTCTTTTGAGAGCAGGTGGTATTTTTCAACAAAATATGAAAAGGCTTCGTTTGCGCCTTTTGAGACCCAATTATTGCCATGGTTATTTCTATCTCCTAAATAAAGGTGCGTGATTTCGTTTTTTGTAGAATAAAATGCTCACTAATACAATAACTCATTTTTTGAGTCACTCGAAAGGAATGTTGATTCAGTGTACAAATTTAAACTCAGTCTTGTTAACTCTCGATGGGATGTTGTTCGACGTTGTTATAACACTTGCATGTCTGTCTTCAGTTCAATGGCAATAGATTTTTTATTGATGAAGCAGTTGACTTCTCAAAACAATAATATTTCTCTCCATGCATCAATTGATGAGTTTCATGATTAGTTTTGTCAAATCCACCTATTCTATACTTGTTTTGTTATTTACAACAGTCATGGGTGTTATAATTTTACGTTTTTGCGAATGTGTTTTCATTAACAATTTAATAGTTTGGGGGGACTGAGCAGTCAACCCTCGTTTCAATAAAACTGGTTTGAGCTCGATTGATAGAAACCAAATCTTACAGTGTCACCGAACAACTGAAGGTTATTAAGTAGCGCTTTGCTATGTGCTGTGTAGTTCTGTAATAGTTTGACGAAATGAACGTGCGAATCGGTTAATTGCCTGTAGTAACAAATTTCAAAGAAGTAATAAAGGTTAACTGGTACTAAATGAAGTACAAAAAAGACCAAATAGAAGCACTTTTAGTATTCAAGTGGTAAAAGAAATACTTTTAGCACTCAGGTACTTATTTTTAATTGGGTAGTAGAGGTAAACGATTTACACGTTCATTAATGGCAATATCGTAATGGCCTTGTGATGTCCTATTCAAATCAATTAGTTGCTAACACAACTAAATTTAAAAGTTTGCAAGCTACAAGATTCAAACTTTTCCATTTCCAGGTGTGTTAGTTAACCTCTTGAATTAAAAAAAAAATTGTTGTTCTGAGTTATGATGAGGTTTTACATTGGTTGTGCGCTATTGGGATTAACCGTTCCAATCAAAACCGGTTTTGGTTGAAACAGTTAAGGTTGTGGTTAACACGCGGTAAGCTCTGGGCAAAGTCATTTCCAGAATTCCTTAACTTCTTCTGCAAAGGTTCGTAAGATGGCCAAAAGCCGACTCGTTCCTTCGGGCGTCTTCCAAGCCCTGCTCGAAGAAGTCAGGTTCCGCCAGGCACATTGTGAATCGGACGATGAATTAGAATATCTAGCAAGTTTTTAGAAACAGAGAGGACACGTGCCACACTCTCATCAGGCTATAGCTATTTTAAGAATGTTGTCCTCAATTTACCAGGAAACGTGTTTAAATACGTTTCTGTGGCTGATAGCATCTTAGGGAGACCGCCCTGAATTAATCCCAGGAAACATAGGAAAAGGAGGAAGAGCTTCAGTTCGTGCTTGGTCCAAAAACTCGGCCGCCGTTAATGTTAGCAAGCTTGTGCTTGCTAACACAACAGAGGACGCTACCCATCGTTTTCAACTGTTTCAACCGAAATTAGCTCCATTTTCTTCGACATGCCATTTTTCGACGTGAAATGTATCCAGGCTTACGTCTTAAATGCACGCACAACTTACTTCTTTGCAGTGGACCTCGAATTTTGGTGATGACAACAATTATTAAATTCTCAACTTCGATATTCGTGACGGCACTTTACTTGACATGGCATCCAGTTTCCTTACACGGCCAAAAGCAGAATTTTCGCTGATAACCTGAGTGCCGAGAATCGACGACAATGCTAGAAATTCTAATTAAATTGTTGAATAGGAGGTAAAGAATTAAATAAATTTGATCAAAGGTTCATTGTAAGACTCGGAAAGACTGGGGTCAGAAAATGCACATGCCTTAGTCTGTGCTGACCCAAAATACCAAGAAAAAAGGGGCGAAAATGCTTGCCAACAACACGAAAACAACAACGAAATTTTTAAGACGCTATTTACAAAATAACAAAATGACGTATAGAACAATATACAAAATATATTAAACAACTAACGCATAAGAAAAAATCAAAGCTAGGTTTTCAAAAAGTAAACAGTGAGCTATAAACCGTGCGATAGACAATTGGCAATCTGGCAACCAGAAAACTGTTAACGTGGATACTACGCAGCTCTTAACAACCTCTAATTTCACTGGACCTTGGTATCACGCAGCTCTACTGTTTTCAGGGCTAGAGTCCATTGTTCTGTTGTTTGTTCTGTTGTTTTCTCAGCAAATCAGAGAAGAGCTTGTAAGAGCTGCGTACCGCCTGTTAACGTGTGTTGCTTCATGCTTGCAACACTAAATGCTGTATTTTTCTTTCAACGTCCCCTGCAAAGCAATGACTGCTATACTTTGTTTCACGGTCCTTCTTGACTTATCAGCAATTCAACTTATAATTCTGTGTACCATGGGTTGTTTCCATTCCAGTTTCAGTCAAGGGATTTTGGACTGAAAATTCTCATTGATTTTTTCAGATTAACGAGCAATCTACACGCTATCAAGTACTTAGCGAGTTACAGGACTACATACTTGTCCTATCAGGGAAAAAAAGTCGTCCGAGTAAAATTTTACAGACCTCTTATTTTTGTTTATTTCGTTATTGACCAACTATTTACTAATGATAAAGCTAACCTGAATTGAAGCCTGTCCCAACAACGTTTACATTGTTTGGAGCAAAGGGAAGAATATAATGGGAAAAACGATAGACTATTTTTTCCTTGATCAGCCAAATCAGTAAGTATTTGCAAAAGAATTTACAGCACATATATTATTATGATTACTGAAATTAAAAAGCAGATTCTATTGGTAAATGGCTTTAACACAGTGAAACAAAATTGACAGGTCTACTCCTAAACCATGCGAGTTTCACTGTTCTCGTGGTTTTCTGATCAATTCTCTTGTCACATTTGTGTACATTAGTGTTTCACATTCAGTGAACTAATCAGAACAGTTCAAGAAATTTTCAGTTCAATTTCCTCACTGTTTTTGCCATTTTCAAAACCGTCGCCATTTTCGGTCTATATGGAGTTTGTTTCTCCTTGCCTTCTCTTTCAATGTCTACAGAAGGTAACGTGCGTATATCTCCCATGTATCGCCTTGTGATATCGCTGCCGAATTTCCTTTATCGTCACACCACAACTCTGATGGAGAACGAAGCGGAAACAATTTCCTTTTAGCAATCCATGTCGAAACACTGCGATAAAGCCGCCATTTTCCATGATACGAAGAATGACCCATTTATTTTTCCTGTCGTCCCCCCCCCCCCCACTCAGCGCAGTTTTGAGATAGAGTCGAGTTGTCATTCGGGAGTGTGTCAAATGAGTCGCACGCCGCGGCAGGATTATTCTGGTCTTTCAAGAAGTAATCAAGCACGCTGTGACCAGCAGAGTTGTTCTTTGTCATCACGTGAAAATCGCTGCCCTGTTTTTTCTTGTAGTAGTACCAGCGTAGCTGATGAAACTGGATAGCTTGCCTCAGGTCTTCGATGCCCCCTTTCGAAACAAACAGGAAGTTATCCAAATAATTTGAAATAGATGTGTAATCAGTCGACAGTGTCCGCTTCTTTGTCGAGAAGTCATGATCACTCAGGTTTGCTGGAATAGTTGTACGCTTCAGCAATGTCCACCCACCTAAAATAACAAACGTTGTATAATATAGATTATGATATACATACTGAGATTTACTCACAATTTTTCCCGCGTGAAAATCTGCTTCAGTTCAGCTCCTGCAGTTCTTTTTCCACTGTGCACCTCCACGTCTCCTTTCTCTTGACCTCTGGTGCCCAAGTGAGGGCGGTGCGCGAATTTCTCTTCCTTCTCCATCATCTTTTCCTTCACACTTGTTCAGTCCATTGCCATCCCCTGTTTTTCACTTTAGCGCTGACGAGCTTTGTCTTCGCTTTCCGTCGCACATCCTCGTTACTCACTTTCACCGGCTAGTATTTCTTAAAAATTCTCCGAAGGTATTTGTGGTGTTTCGTCAGCCTTAGTCATGCGCGAGGTCTTCGAACCATACAGAAATGGAGCAATCACGATGGATTTCAAAATGAGATGGTTCCGCCAGGTGTTGTTCAACTCAGCTTCTCTGGCCTTGGCAAGTCTTGCTCTGATGTCTTGTTCTGTTTCACTTGTTGTACTGACAATAGCCACGAGTACAAAAAGTTTTCCATGTCTTCCAAAATTTCTTCTCCAAGGGAGAAGAATTCTATCTTTTAATCACATAACCTTAGTCTTTACCTCAAACTACTCAGATGACTCTGAACCGTCGACCGGTGCATTTAGTGTTCAAAATGCCTTCACCATCGTCGCTAATTTTGGTGGGATTCCGTTGGTTTCCGAAGAGTATCTCGGTGGACGCTGTCAAATGCCTTCTCGAAGTCAACAAAGCATACACACAAGCTTGCATTCCATTCTTAACCTGCTCAATGATGTTCCTTGAAACGAAGATCTGCTCGGTTGTGCTTCTACCCCTTCAAAACCAGCCTGTTCTCTTCTCAATCGTTCGTCTGCTATGACACTTATCCTTTGGATAATAATTTTCCCTTGACCACCTTGTATTTCTTCAAGACGGCTTTCTTTATGCCTGGCCTGCATAACCTCACTTGAGTCACATTAACCGTAAGGTTATGATCACTGGCAATGTCTACACCCTGGTAAACTCTGCTGTCACTCACAGATTTTCTAAAAAGTGCATTTACTGCTGTGTGGTCGATTTGGCTGCGGTACCTGCCATCGGGTGATGTCCAACTATGTTTGTGGATGTCTTTGTGCGGATACATTGTTGAGGTTATAAAAAGACTGTTGGTTGCGCAGAATGTCACGAACCTTTCTCCGTTGTCGTTTCTCTCTCCCCGTAATACACGGCCTCCAACAATTCCATTCTCACCTTCCTTTTTTCCACCCACCTTTGCGTTCCAGTCACCCATTACGATCGCCATATCATGCCTTAGTACACCGTCCATCGCTTTCTGCAATAGTTCATAGAAATCGTCTTTCGCTTCCTCGTCAGCACGGATTACCAACGTATTAATGAATCTGGAGTAGAACCTGGCCGTGATTAGACGATTGCTTACTAGTGTCCAGCACTCCATGCAGTTTGCCACTTCTCTTGATGTGAGGATTGCCACTTCGCTCTGCTAGATGTCATCATCTCTTCCTGAAAAGATGATAACCTCCCCTGTTTGTGTCCTAACCCTTCCAAACCCAGACTACTTACCTACTCTGAGGACCACGATTCTGTAGTTCTTGACCTCTGCCACCAACTGGGCAGTCTTTCCTATACTGTATAGGGTTCCTATCTTCCAGCCCCCAATTTTAACCCTCCGTTTGGAGTCAGCCAAGGAACGCATCCCTGTACCTGCTTCCTTCCGGCTCGGGCCAGTATTCTTCATACTGCTGCCCTCCCACGTGATGAAATCGTCCTCTGGAACACAGCGGGTCGTTGGGCTGCGCTCAGTGTAGCTGACTTTAAGAGTTTTTCCGTTTCCGTAATCAGCAATTTTTTTCCCGGGATGGTGTGATTAGCCCCAGGGCAAACCCACCCCCAACCTGGAGGTACAGGAGCTGTCCATTGTCGATCCTCTCACGCTAGGCCATATCCGGCGTGGTTGAACCCACCAGGGGGCAAAGCTCCCACCGCATAGCCTTTGGGATCATCAGGACCAAAGGTCTCACCACCAAGACAGGATGACAAGCCCAGGGTGGAATTGTTTGCCGATTGCGTGACTATTATTTCGTCTTTGATTTGATGCCTGCTAAACATTCTCATTTATATTATATATCTTGTACATCTTTCAGCACAATTTACGACCCTTTTAAGTTGGTAGTAATTCCCAAATCTTCGTCACTGTTTTTTTTTTTATAATTTGAACATTTCCATCTTTACCATGGCTGCGGTCGCTAAATGAAGGTTAACTGATCTAGTCAGGTGGCTAAGTGCAAATAATTGACCGGATCTATACAGAACGGACAAAAGCACCAAATTTGGCACAGAGCTACCTTAGAGTGTACTTAACAATTTTAGGACCGGTGCCCGCCAGAATCTCTTTTCCTTTGCTGGTACGGAAGGGAAATTAAAAATAACCAAAAATTGACATCGCCTGGTTACCAAGCCGAAATGGAAAAATGCGTTTTTCGGCAAAAGAATCAATGAAACCTTACCAAAACTACCTAAACTCAATAAAAATAAGTCAAACAGCTTTGAAGCCACATTTAATCTTTATTTATAATAAAAAGTAATTCCCATGATGCTTTGCAAGCCTGGTCAGGAGCCGTTTTCTAATCACCGAGTTACCTTAGGTTTAAGCAATACGTTTTTTTAGCATGCTAGCGAGCTCTTCTTTTTTCACTGTCTGGATAACTCTAATTCTAGCAAATGAAAATATTCAACATGTTTACCATACGTAAACTTCAAGTACTGGTCGTGCTAGAACTATTTCCTGAAGGAAAAAAGAGCTTATTTCTGGAACATACCTACACTTGATGTTAAAGTTCATAAACTGTTCCTAATTAATGTGCGCTAAGTTGAACACCAAAATAATCAGAACCTAAGACTTACAGTTATACAAAAAGTTCTGTAGCACGTCGCCTCTTGAAATTTGGTGATATATAAGATTTATATCACCGGAAGCCTAAATAGGCCATATTTCATGTAGGTTTTGACTTAGTGAACATCACTACTGGCATTACGTTTGCATTTGCAAAGCGGTGTGCACTCCAAGCCATACTTCACACATTTACATCGGGTGCACTCTTGCTTGCATGAACACTTGATCAGCTCTTGGCGAGCATTTGAGACCTCTGGAATGGTCATCCAAACTGGTTTCCACGTATCTTCAATCTTCTGCCACCCAAATCGATCTGGAGAAGGAATATCCTGGTTGCTCACATCACTTGTTGCCTAGATGCCTGCCTGAAGAATAGCCCTCTCAACGTGTTTTAGAAGAGAATTCTTTATAAAATTAATTTCTTAATTTTACCTGAGTAGGAGGGAGATTTTCCAATGCTCTGTTGTGTTTGCAAAACAGATCCATTCTGGCCTCGTTGACGGAATCCATGGGGCTTGACTTGTCATACATGATGATAACAAGCCGTTCTAGTTTGCGAAAATGGATGGAATCTTCCTTAAGCTCCTGAAGTGGGTTAACAGAAAGGAACTCTAAGGTCGGTGTCACAGCATTGCTGCAAAGCTCCCACTCCTGCCAGGCCGACCGCTTGCCTTTACCGTTGAATGCAGACGTTGTGTCGCACCCACAGAAAGCATGGAAGACGGGGAGGGAACGTGACTTCTGCTCACCAAGGGAAGCACAAATTTTGTTGATGCTGATAAATTTGAAACTTCTGCCCATCCCAAATGCAACCCATATGTTAACATCAGCATTGACTGCTTTCAGATCATGGAACTTTCCCACAAGAATTACCACCACGTCCGTATCAACAGTTCTGACAAGAACCGTGACTGCACCTTCGGTGAGCAAGGCATGACGCAGATGAACAACAATTCTGGTGTCTGCTTCCTCGTGATTACAGTCAGGCATCGAGCTTGCTGATCCACGGTTTATCACCTATTGCCCTATAATATAAATAAAAGTATATTTATATGGTGGCATGATCATGATTATTTAAACAAAGATACTTAACACTTTGTAAAACTGTGTACCTGAGGTTATGCTGAGGCTCTTTTCTGTTGGGAACCCAAAGCGTGACACCTTTTGGGAAAGAAACTTTATCATAGCAGGCGTCGCAGCTTTCTCATATTAGAGAGGTAGAAGCGCTGATAAAGCTGGAGGGTTTTTCTCAACTTGCTGCTTGCTGGAATGATATGCTACCCATACTATGCAATCTTCCGATGTTGGCCGTCTTTGTTCAACTTCTGCAGCGCATGTTCCACCCAGCCTTTTTCTTGCAATTTGAAATCTTCTACTGTGCTATTGACCTCATGCATTTCACGTTCTGGGACTAATGTAGCTGTTGTCTTAAGTACAGTTGGTGGGACAATTGCGTAGCTGTCAGGAATTGAATGCTGTACCAGAAGGAGGTACTGTGATTGGCTGACGTCCCTGACCAGGATTACCCTCTGTAGGAAACTGGAAGACGGATATCCTTGTTCCATGAAATGATGATGTAGCTGTTGTCGAGCTAGGGTTGTGGTCCAGATTATCAAGAGCTCCAACTGAAAATAAGCCTTTCTTGAGGCAGACAGGCGATACACAACCATCCTCTTCAAACCGCTTAGCAACTGCAGTGGCTAACCAATCCTCAATCTCCATTAAACGATCATATGACACGCTTAAACCTAACTGATACAGCTCAGTTATCGGCTTCTTGCATCGAGTCAACGAATGAACGCTAAGACTGATGTAAATCAGCAGTGGTGGCTCTCGCAATGCAGAATGCCGCAAAGGGTTGGATGATCGTTTCTTGGCATTAAATAGCACCGTTTGGCAAACTGTAAGGCATGCCTGTGACTCCTTATTTTCTTGATCCGTTACATTCAGACCATTCATTATCATTGAAATAAGGGATTTCAAGCTTGCAGACAAAGAAATCTCCTGGAATCCGAGAGGAAAAGTACCAGAGAACGAGAAGCCTTTGTGGGAGAACATATCTCTTCTTACAATCTTTGCAGCTTTTGCTAAAACAGCAGTATCATCAGAGAAGTCGCGCTCTTGTAAAGCTTCCTTTACAGTGTTCTATAACCCATTTCTAAAAATTAACACGGTTTGCTTTCCATTGTCTTGTTCGTGCGCTTCCTGGAAGTGACCCAGCCTAAATTGATTAACTGATTTGGGGTATCCTAGGTCACTAAGACGATTTTCAAACAGCGAGTGTAGCTCTGGAAGTGGAAAAAACAGGGTTCCATTTCCCACAGAGTCCTCGATGTATTCAACTAGTTCTACAAATGCCCTTGCTTCTTTTAATCTCTCTTCTTCTTCAGCATCCAACAATTCGGCCCTTTTCATTTTGCTTTGGAAGGACCTGTGCATGTTTCTTAAATTGGTCAAGCAATTCATATGGCACTTAGCTTCGATGGCGATTAAATCTCCACCAGAAATTTTTGCTAGCAGTTCGAAGTCCTGCAAATCAGTTACAATTCGACGAAGATTCCTGTCCGCCTCAATTGTTGAGAAGCTATGAAGCACACTAACTTTTTCATCACAAAATACACACTTTTCGTCACTCCCTGTCACTTTACGGCGTTTACTGGATTTCGATAGGCTATCACCGTCATCAGATGTTGGTTTTTTTTCTCTTTTGTGCTTTTTTCAGCTTTGATAGACTGAATTTTAAGTGGCAGGACTGATGCCATTTTGCGTTAGTGCTTAGAAGATCTTCAGTTGTTGTAGTATCAATACTGAACTTCAGTTCCACTGGCAGCGAATTCAGATCTTTAAAGTGAGCTACATTGGTAAGAAAGGTGTTGTAAATGCTGCTGTCGAATGAGTGGGCGTTCATGCGACATCTTAGGGGCTCACGAGTATTGTCTTGGCAGATAATACAAAGATCCCAATTTAGAGACATCGTTCTACTTTCACATTATCGAATCTGAATCTGAAAACGAATTTACGAAGGGAAATCTTATTATTGATAAAAAATAGCGCTCAAAGACAGATGAATATAAGCAGTGGTAGTTTACAAAGACAATAAAAAACCTAAACTGTTAAAATGTTTCAAAAGTTGCGTTAAAAATGGGCTGGAGGCCGCCATCTTGGATGACCGAGTGGAGACTGGCTACTAGTCAAACTAAAATCTTAAGAAACTGGTCTTTATTGAAACGGGTTGTGTCCAATTTTTGTTGATAATGATTACAGAAGGCAGTTAAGTGTTTTCCGAAGTATGTGTATCAGTTTTCTGGATAATTTGGGCTTAATTTGTAGCGGTTCCATTATTAACCGCAGGGTACCCACCACAGTGGTTTTCTTGGGTAACTATTAGCTCAATTACTACAAACCCAGAAGAGATCCAACTGGGCACTGGTCTTAATATTAACTTGCACGCCCTAACCTACATTCACACAAAGTTTGGTGCTTTTGTCCGCTCTGTATAGATCTGGCCACTTAGCCACCGTGTGGAACATGGCACTCAGAGATCATAGTAATTTAAGCGATCGCATAATCGATTTATTTTTATATATTTTAACACGGATTTTAGAGTAGCCAGATAGGCTAATATCTCCGTGTAACAAATATACGAGATAAATATTGAGAAAAAAATAACAAGCCGAAAATAACAAGTAAGAATCCCAACTGGCCGGAGGCAGACCAGTTGACTATGTACAAGCATGGCCAAGCAGTTGAACTCAGACTACCGAGAAACAACTTCAGCTAGTGACCAGAGCGGGATTTGAACCCGGAAACCACTCGGCCATGCTGCCTCCGGCCCATGAAAGTGATATGCTAGGCTTCCTTGTGCCATATTCTTTTAATGCGAAAATTTGTTTATACCAAAACTTGCACGTAAACAAAGAGGTGCGTGAGGTGACTTCTACTTCCTATGATTGTTGCAATCTCTACGATCACTGAGCACTTTTTTTACAGCAAACAGCTTGCCTGAGTCATGCACATTTTATTCTCCACTTGATGAATGAACGCCCCTTCGAAGGAGATCAATTGTAATAAATGCCATGGGCGTTTATGCGCGAAAATACGCTAGTTGTACAGGCAGGCGTACAAAAGCCACTTAGTGGCTAGAAACTCATCGCGACTTTGAACGTACATAGAGTAATAACTACTTTTTTATTTTTACGAGCAAGACCATATATTTCGTACCTTTATAAATTGTTTATTCTATATTTTCAAGTATTTTGAAACAAAGAGTAAAATGCAAAAGACGATAGAGGTTATTTTGCACACGTATTCAAGGATCCTCAAACAACTTTTGCGCTCCACTAGTTTGAGTGGAAATGAACCAATAAAACTCCCAAGCTAATGTGAACTGTGGCTCAATCACAGACAAAATATCTCACTTTACGGCCCATGAAACTGATATGCTAGGCTTCCTTGTGCCATATTCTTTTAAGGCGAAAATTTATTTGTACCAAAACTAACACGTAAACAAAGAGATGCGTGAGGTGACTTCTACTAAGAGTTGAAAGTTCAAGCGCCGAAAGTTTTCTGCGTTTGAAAGGATGCAACATTATACGGAACCTTTGCGTTTAATATCGCTACTTAAGTATTAACAGCTATTTCAAGTACCGGAAATAATAAATGAATATTAACATAACAATATATATCCCACAATTCTCTACGCTGTATATATTATCATGTTTTCTTCTATTGTGCACATTTCTCCTACGACATCACTTGAAGTAGGAACGAAGTCATTACTCTGTTAGCACCGCGTCATGGCCCAACCGCCGCAAATCCAACGGCCTTTGCAAGTTAGAGCTCAAGATATTTTAGCAAACGCCCAAGCAGAATTGCCTGTTCCTCAAGGTCCTCAACCGGCGGTTGCCGTTCCTGCTCCGGGTCCTGCACACGTGGCCGAACCAGAAGTTGCTGAAATTGCTGAAGTTGCTGGACCTCATGCAGTCCCTGACCCTCCACTTGAGGTAGAACAACCGTTTTCCTTTCTTCCCGTTTCATTTACTGGTTTTAGCTTATTTTTGCTCTTACGTCTGTTTTTGAGATGTATGCCACTCGAGTGCGGCGTGTTATTTAATGCGAGTGATGCCGCTCCAGTGCGAGCGATGCCAGTCGAGAGCGACTGAAGGAAAGCTTGTTACTCGACCATGTGAAATGCAGTTTGCTAGTCGAGGGTTATTTAACCACTCCGGTGTTTTGTGAGTGATGCCACTCGAGTGCGAGTGATGCCAGTCGAGAGCGACTGAAGAAAAGCTTGTTACTCGACCATGAAAATGCAGTTTGCTAGTCGAGCGTTATTTAACCACTCCGGTGTTTTGTGAGTGATGCCACTCGAGTGCGAGTGATGCTCTCGAGAGCGACTGAGAGCTTTACGAGTGAATGAAAATCCTGTTGCAAACAAATGCTGGTCGGAATTTCGACATGTCACTTGAATGCAATTGAATGCAATTTACCGGTTAGGCACGACTGATCGGACAATTTTTGCCGCTCGAGCGCGAGTGAAAATCTTGAACTTATGTTGTTCAAATATGTTTTTTTGGTGTTTTTGTAAAACGCCTCTAACGCGGTAGTGTATGTTATATTCTACAAGTGTGGCTAAAGGTTTTTTGCTCTCAGTAAAACATGGTTTGCTCGTTTGCTTTTTTAAAACATCTCATTTTGCCACACGCTGGGAAAGCTGCTGGTTGTTTGTGCAGTTTATCAAGTTTTATTTCCCTCTTAATAGGGCCAACGGGCCATAACGTGCTTTGCACGTTGTTATTTATTTATTCATTTCCCGTACAGCAAACACGGCAGTTTGTTTGTGAATTTTTTCTCACCTTATGCAAATCACGTCTTCACTTATTTTTTGTTCGGTTTCTCTTTCTAGCTTTCGTTTGTAATTTCTTTTGGCGCGCGAGGCCGCCAATTTTCGGATATCGTTTCCGCTTGTGTTAGTGTTTTGGAAATATGTCAACAGTTTTGACGGCTTTGTGCCAGCTCCCTCGTTTAGTGCGTTCGGGAGATGTTATTTACCTAGTAGGCAGAGTGTTTTATTATTTTGTGGGCAGATTTGTGTGCTTATCCTTTTCTTACCTGGTTTCCTTTTTTGTTTTAGCAAAATAAGCCATAATTTCCATTAAATGTTGTCAACTCATGCTGAATCGAGTTATAATAAAGTGTTTTTTGTTGTTGTTTAGTTTTTGTTAGCGTTTGTTCTCCCTTCTTTTGTTTTTCTTGTTTGCGGCTTTTTTCGTTTCCCTTTCCTTTTGTTACCAGTTGAGTTGGATTGTCGCTTGAAACAGGGGTACAACTCTCCTCCCGGTTTATCTGGGTCAAGCTGTCTTTCCTCCTCCTCTGGTGGCCACTATTTTGTTTTTTACTTTACATTTTCGCCTTTTCTTTCTACTTGGGTTTTTATTCCAGCATTTTTCTGTTTTGCCCTGTAGAATCAAGCAAAACCGCTCACGCCTCGTGCCGGGCACAGTACATTTGATCCCACTCCCTGTGTTGCTGTCTTCTAGTCTAGAGTCAATGAGTGGGTAACCATGGATATGTGGCCACTAGAGTCTGAGGTGGAAATGACAGCCCCTTGTTTCGATTTTGGCTTTGTTAAAAGTATCTGTTCCGGGAAGATTGTCCCTGACATTACGACCCTCCGTTTCCGCAACCCTGATGTTTTCATTGCTGGTCAGCTTCACCTTCACAGCGAAGTCTGGGAGAAAATTGCGAGTCTCAGTACCTATGACCGCGCGGATGAAGTCCTTGACTGGATTAAGAATAAAGTCTCTCTCTTCAAGTTTTTTCGGCCGTTCAAAGGACATTTTAAGGGACGCGCTTATGACTCTGTTATTCCCCCCCGCATTGAATTTGATAATAACAAATCTTGTAATAATTTTGTTGATTTTATTGTCAACACGTTGCTTGAAAGGGTGTGTAGTGGCGCTATATCAGTCTTAGGGAGGGTTGGTGAGGTGGACCCTCCACATCTCGTCATGCCTTTGACTGTTGAACCGACAAAACCTCGCCTTTGTCACGATAACCGCTTTCTGAACCTTTGGATGGTTGACCGCCCTTTTCGTTTGGACAACTTATCGCAATTACCCAGATACCTCACAAAAGGATGTTACCAGACAACGCTGGACGATAAATCTGGCTATGATCATATTCTTTTGGATGTGTCTAGTCGTACTTTCTTTGGCATTAGGTGGAGAGGATGGTATTTTGTTTCCAACACCATTCCTTTTGGTTGGAAAATTTCTGCCTATGTTTATCATTCTACAGGTCTCCTAGTATCGCATTTTTGCGTTCAATAGGAGTACCATGTTCTTTGTATATTGACGATAGGCACAATGGTGAGTTGCAATCCAAAACCTCCTACCCTTCGGCGAGTACTTTAGCTACCCCTTCTGACGAAACACGTCTTGAAGCTTCCAAGGCTGCGGTTTTCCTTGCTGCATATACCCTCACTTCTCTTGGGTACACCCTTGGACTAAAAAAGTGTGTTTTCACCCCGCAAAAAAGAATAAAATACCTCGGTCTTATCTCTGTTTCTGACCTAGAAGCTTTTTACTTACCTCCCGATAAGCAAACCAGTTTTCTTGCTTTGGTAAAATCAATTTTCTGTGGGAGTTGCGTTTCGACTGTCACCCTTCAGCGTCTCGCGGGTAAATGTATTTCTTTTCGCCTTGCAGTACAGGATTCTCGCCTTTATACCAATGAGATGAACCTTCGCTATTAGCAAGGGTTCAAAATCCTCTAAGCCTATTCGCATCTCGCCTCCGCTCAGAGCTGAAGTGCAGCATTGGACAGATCCTTCAGTTGTCGCTAGAATTGGAAAGTGGCGCGACGAGCGACACCTCCAGTTCGTTGTTTATTCGGACGCGTCCTCTTTTGCTTGGGGAGGACTTTTTTCCCGAAAAAGTCATGTCAGTGTTTCCGACTATTGGACGCCTTCTACAGCGGTGTTAGATATTGCCACTAAAGAAACCAAGGCCCTTACCAACACTCTTCTTTCTTTTCGTGATGATCTTCGTGACGCTAGGGTTGATGCTTATGTGGACAACCTATCCCTTGTTCAGGCCTGGCAGTCTCAAGCTGCCCGATCGAGCCTTTTTTCTGACGCGCTAAAGCGGTTAGCGGAAGTGGTCCTAGACCTTAATGTGCACCTTTCAGTTATCCATATCCCCTCGAGTGTTAATCCTGCTGATCAGCCTTCACGTCGTTTTTCTCCTGCTGACAGTAAGTTAGCTTTTCATTTGTGGCAGCGCCTTCAATCACACCCTTCTTTTGGCGGTTTACATGGTCATTCTGTCGATCTTATGGCTTTGGAGTCAAACTCTCAAAGTGATCTCAATGGGGTTTCTTTGCCTCATTTTACACCGTATCCTACCCGCTGTTCCTCTGGCGTGGATTTCTTTGCGAAAAATTTTGACCACCCGGATCGTAGTTCCATCTTAAGTAACCCGTATATTTTTCCTCCTATACTTTTGATTGGGCAAGTTTTTAATCATCTGCGGGCTAATCATTTGCGATGCACTATTGTTGTCCCCGATGTTCACCCTAGACGATACTGGTGGCCAATTCTATTTCACTCGGCTTTCGCTTCTCTTAAGCTTTCTTGCAAAGGGGAACAAGGCGCGCTTCTTACGCCTTCTCCACATGGTTTCTCAGACTCGTTTAAACTGCCATGGGACCTCTGGGCTTTCAGAATTTAAGACATTTGTTGCGCCTTTTGTTATATATTTGTTGTTTGCGAACATATACTTATCAAAATGATCTGTACATCCGCTAGAACAGTTTTTTGTTTTTGATAGTCAATTATAGATTGTATTTGTTCTATAGAATGTTTGGTAACTTTTTTCTTAACTTTGTAATGATCGAAGTGACAATAAATTTTGTTCATTTATTTTTTGTTTTCTTTCTTCGTTTTCCCTTCAGCCTTTGCCAACGGCCCCTAAACTTTTTTGCCAGTCAGTCTCTTGTCCTCGCTGTGAATATGCCAATGACGCCACTTTCCGTTACTGTCAGAATTGTGGTTACAAGAGGAAAATCCTAACCGTTGGCCATACCCAAAGGACTGACGTTACTCTGGACGTCTCTGCTCTTGATAACCGCCTTTCACAAATCGCGAGCCTATCTGCTAACACGTCCTACTCAAAGCAAAAGTCGTCCCTTCAAAAGGAATTGGAGTTTTTCTTAGCCTCCCTTCCTTTCCCAAAGGATATTTCCACTGTTACTCCTCGCGAGCTATGTCGTTTTTTGGTATGGAAAGATCAAAGGGGAAGACAAAAGTTCATTACGCCGGTTGTGAATTCTACGCACGCAAAGGTTCCTTTCCCTGTCCATGTCCAACGCGTCTGGCTTTTGGCACCGTGGACTCCTTGATTGGAAAGTTGCGTACAATTTTTAATGAAGTCGGCAGGAGAGGAGAATGGGACCCGAGACTTCTGCTGGGGAATCCGGCTACCGATCTTTCACTAAAGCAATACCTTAAGTGTGTTACCGCAGAACAGTTGCAAGCTCAAGCAACACCCAAACAAGCCACTCCTTTTTTCGTTAATGATCTTTTACAGTTAAGTCACCTCATCGATCGTAAATTGCGGTCAGAGGATTTAACTCCGATTACGTGTTTGTTTTATTAAGAGACCAGGCCTTTTTCAAAACACTCTTTTTCAGTGGAGATAGACCCGGCGATCTCAGTCAGGTTAAGACTCCGGAAATTCTCCGCTTCCCGGATAATAGCGGTTTACTATTCAACCATATTTGGGGGAAGACTCTACGTGATGGTTCTTCGAACCTTTTTGCCATTCGTCGCAACCAGAATGCCGATATATGCCCTGTTAAAGCAATTGACCTTTACGTAACCTTTGCAAAGGGTATAGGTATTGACATTACAAGCGGTTTTCTATTCCGCCCTATTACCCCAGATGGGGGGATTGTTGATAGACCTTTTTCATCCTCGGCGGCAGATTCTCGCTTCAGAGTCTACCTTGACGAAGGAAACCTTGCACAAGCAGCAACACTTCACGGTTTTAGATCGGGTTGCGCTATCACCCTCGCCCTTGCGGGCGCGGGACTGCAGGATGTTATGGGACACGTTGGCTGGCGCCACCGCTCTACTGCGACCTATTATATGCAGTTATCAAAAGTAATGTCCACCAATTCTCCTTCCACGACCCTTTCTGGTCGAGAAGTAAACATTGCAGATCCAGGGGTTTTGTATCAGAATTGTGATAGCCTTAAAGATTTTATTCCAGCCTTCCCGCGGTAGTTTTGGAGAATGGGAGAATAAACTCATTTTTGGCTAGGTTTTCTTCTTTCCCATCTCTGTGTCCATTACCCAGAGTCGAACGGTTGGATTTTGCAACCCATTTTCACCCTTCCATATCTCATTGTTATGTATATTCATGTGTATTGTAGGTACTTGGAATATGTTACTATTTCAAGTACCGGAAATAATAAATGAATATTAACATAACAATATATATCCCACAATTCTCTACGCTGTATATATTATCATGTTTTCTTCTATTGTGCACATTTCTCCTACGACATCACTGGTAGTAGGAACGAACCCGCCCGCCCACCCCCAGTGGCATGACGCGGTGCTAGACCTTCATGCACATGAATATACCGCTGTCCACACTCGTGGACAGCACCCATTTTCACCCTTCCATATCTCATTGTTATGTATATTCATGTGTATTGTAGGTACTTGGAATATGTTACTATTTTCTTAATATCTTATTAATAATTTAAAGTTGGTTATTGTGTATCAAAGAATTAAAATCAAGGCTTACTTGAACTGAGTAAAAATTAAGATGAATGGCAGATGGGATGATTCAACTGAGTTTGATATCTTTAACTAAACGTTTTGTCGTTATTTAAAAAGACACGTACAGTTGTATTATAATAACTTTTTACATCTGCTTTAGTCGCCGTTGATGTGGTAACAAGAAACATCATTTGCGTCATATAAACCACTTAGTTCAGAAGCTATTTTAATAGCGTAAAGCTATTTTAATGGCATAATTCGTGTGTCCTCTTTTTATATTCAAAGATAAAAGATGACAACGAAAATGAATTGTATAAAATATAGCCTTCAGAAATTCTTATCTGTAAGATCTCTTGAATGATTCAATTATTTACATACATTTAAACATTTATTGCTATGTAAATTCATTAAACTGCTCCCAGGTTAATGATTCACACTGGCGTTAACGGTCCGTGCACGGTTCGGCCAATTCAATTTTTCATTTTTTTCACTGAAATAGAAAAATCAAATTTTGTTTATCTTAACTGTTTGATGTTTATTTCAAAATAGCGAAAAATATTTAACATGAATTCAAAAACTCATGAATAATTAATGATCATTTCCACCAATTACATCACGCAAATGAGTCACGTGGATGCTTGTTTAAAACCGGTAATACATCAACAATCTAAAAAGCCTGGTGGCGGCATTTGATTTCAGTCCCAGGGGAAAGCGGGGCTGATTGTAATATACCTCATTACTATTCTTTATATAAAATGTTACCCTCATTAGTATTCTTTATATAAAGAATACTAATGAGGGTAACATTTTATATAACAGAAACAATGCTGTACAGCGTACGAGGAGGATAATTTTCCCCGGTATCTTTGCACACTTCCATTATGAATTTTGTTAACCAAAAATTTAGCGACTCTGCCGTCATATCAAGCACGTCGGTTTCCAAGTCTTGAATTTGTGATGTGTCATTAGTACAACTGCTCGGCTCTTCAGAAGCTTTCTTATTTACTCTTGTTGACTGCCATTCTGAAAAAATCTTCATAGCCCACTTATTGACGGAACGTGTTGACTTTGGTACGGCATTTTCCAGCAGTTGTTTCTCTTCTTCAGCATTTTTGGGTTTGCGAAACGTCCGCTTGTGCTTCGAAGCCATAATGTTCTCATCGAGCTCACTATTGAATGAAGTTTCCACTATACAAATCATCTAATCTTATAATTCTTTTCAGATCTAGCAGCATGAACTAGCAGCACGGGAAAATGGTCCGAAGCTCATTAAACAAAACTTTTTATTCTTTTCAAAGACTATAGGAACTACAAAACATGAAAGAATGCCTTTATATTCTGTGAGATCGATTTTGACATTCTCTTGATGAGACTATGGAATAAAGTTATAGCACGGGAAAATGGCACCATTAGTTCATTATTCTATGAGATCGTTTTTTGAAGCCGTTCAATAAACTCGCAGATCGTGTTTTATCGGGTCTAAAACCACTCGGCTACGCCTCGTGGTTTTAAACCCGATAAAACACTCCTGCTCGTTTATTAAACAGCACTTAAAGCACGAAATTTGCAATGGTTTTTAATTTTTTCAATTTTCAATTAATTTAAAGTATTGAAAAAATAAGGTTATACCAAAAAAGCAACTTTTTGATATTTTTTTCATTTTTCTGTTTTTCGACACAAATTGGAGAAATGAAACAATGAGGTAACGTCAAATCCGTGTACCTTCGCGCCAATCGATTTTTGATTTCAAATTGAAAATACAAAATCAGAATTTTTGTGTTTTTCGATTTTCAAATACAAATTGAAAATTAAAAATCATCTATTTTTTTCTGGTTTTCGATTTTTCAGCTTTCTTTTCATTACGGAAAATGTACTATTGAAAGTTAACTTGTTTCAGAAAATTTTTATTTTCAATTGTCCTTTTCTCATTTCTCTTGTACCGATTGAAACGAGAAAAATCAAGATTTTTGAACTTTTGATTTTAATTTAGAAAGTCAAATTTCGCATTGATTCCACCTATTATCTCAAAACACTGAATCAAAACACTAAAACCGACAGAGGTTTCGGGGGAGGTGGTTGGGGGACTTGCCCAACTCGCCCTCCCCGAGGTAGTGCTTTTCTTGTTCTTTTCGCTCTACTTACCTCTGTTTTCGGGCTAAAGTGTTATCTTTTTCCATTGAAAAGTCCTAAAAAATGATCAAGGTCGTGGGCATATCCTTGACCGGAGCAAAGTTTTTTTTGTTTTTGCGCTAAATCCGTCACATGTTTTGATCACCGCGCGCCGCTCACTTGGATAGAATGACCAAACAAGCAAACAATATCTTTACGCGCAGTTTCATGGAAATATTGTATTCGACAAGTAATTGTTAAGATATGTAAATGTAAAGATTAAACTTGTTTTTTAATCAACTAATCTACAAATTAACACGGAAATTCTGATCAAATACAACAAAAAAGCTAATTGTAGATGTCAACAAGTGAGCCCATGTTGATGTCCAACTCGAGTACAATTCATCTCATCAGAACTTAAGTGACTTGCTATTTGTGACACTTGTCCCGCAAAACGTAGAAACCATTGGATGAAAATGAAACATGTGTACGCTAACAGACAGAATAAGGGCATTTCCAAATGAAAATTGTAACAAAACAAACCTAACATACATTTGGGTGTTATCAACGTCTGTTCAACTTCAACGAATACTTTAAGTTTATCTGACGGCAGTCATGGTAGTTCAAGTCCACGGCTCAGTCTATTTTTTTTATCAAATCAATAAGTGCATCCAATCCCCGCACAATCAAAGTGGTTGCATCATCAGTATTGCAATGTGGGCATGTAGTGCTGTCCGCCATCCACTGGCGCACACACGGGTCACCTCCCAAAATACTGTTGCAGCACTGGGCCATGCGCACCGGAGGGCTCCATATGTTCTCTCCAAATTGTTATTTGAATGTCCTAGTTCCCTTCTTTGCAGATCTCCAATCTTGTTGTTAATTTCTACACAATGTTCCGAAACTCGGCCAACGTTCTCGTCCATCGCATCCATCCTCAGCATCAGCAAGAGAACAGTGGGAAATAAAGCGAAAAGAACAAGAAAAGCACTCAAATGACAAACAAAGCAGCAAGGCTGATCTGACTACGTAGAAAGATTTGACTCTGCAAGACATCAACACGACACTAAAAGAACTTTAACAGAGCAGGGTTGCAGCCGTAGACAGCTGTTTCGCTCTACTTAGAGCTCATCAGTACGGCATAGCAAGATGGCGAAAATGCCGTAAGAATACCCGTGCACTCTGTTAAAAGCCCTAAACGAGGACGCACGCCCACCAAATCACGCAATCACGTGTCTCGGAAAGGTCGAGAGTCCAAGTGTCGTGTTGATGTCTCGCAGAGCCAAAGATAGGATGGACAAAACCAACCTTCTTAAGAAACATGGACAAAACCATGCTATAAAGGACAGCATATCAGATCTATTAAAAAGACCTACGGTCCAAAACCGGTCTTTTTGGACTCTTGGACTCTCGACCTTTCCGAGACACGTGATTGCGTGATTTGGTGGGCGTGCGTCCTCGTTTAGGGCTTTTAACAGAGTGCACGGGTATTTTTACGGCATTTTCGCCATCTTGCTATGCCGTACTGATGAGCTCTAAGTAGAGCGAAACAGCTGTCTACGGCTGCAACCCTGCTCTGTTAAAGTTCTTTTAGTGTCGTGTTGATGTCTTGCAGAGTCAAATCTTTCTACGTGGTCAGATCAGCCTTGCTGCTTTGTTTGTCATTTGAGTATTTCTTTGGCTGATTAGGTCTGGTTTACTAGATCCTACGTACACGTGCAGCATTTTCGTTTGCGGTCCTTTGCTGATATTGTTCTACTGTAAGAAAAGCACTGTCTAGGAAGGGCGAATTGGGCAACCCCCCCTCCCCTCCCCGAAAAGTCTGCTGCTTTTAGTGTTTTGATTTAGTGTTTTGAGAAAAAAAATGGAATCACTACGAAATTTGACTTCATCCTAAATTAAAATCAAAAGTTCAAAAATCTTGATTTTTCTACTTTCAATTTGTACAAGAGAAATGAGAAAAGGACAATTGAAAATAAAAATGTTCGGGCAAAAGTTAACTTTCAATATTACTTTTTCCGTAACGAAAAGAAAGCTGAAAAATCGAAAATCAGAAAAAAATGGGTGATTTTTAATTTTCAATTTGTATTTGAAAATCGAAAAACACAAAAATTCTGTTTTTGTATTTTCAATTTGAAATCAAAAATCGATTGGCGCGAAGGTACACGGATTCATCAGTTGGTTGCATCATTTTTCCATTTTTCTATTTTCGAGAAAAAATAGAAAAATGAATTCTTTCTTTTGTTCTGTCCATTGTTTCATTTTCCTATTTCTCTACTTAAATTAGAAAAATGGAAATGTCTATCAATTTTTCATTTTTCCATTTTTCGAGTTAAATTAGAAAAATGGAAAAATGGTTTTGATGTTTATCAATTTTTCATTTTTCCATTTTTCGACTTAAATTAGAAAAATGGAAAAATAGCTTTGATGATTATCAATTTTTCATTTTTCTATTTTTCGAGTTAAATTAGGAAAATGGAAAAAATGGCTTTGATTCGTGTCATCCCAACAAATGGTGTTTTAAGGTTATCACGTGACCCAAGGCACAGTTTTCCCGCCAAGTTGTAACAGGAGTGTAGTCTCTGTCTCTTGTGAGAAGCCATGGACATTCCTCTTTTCAAACAATTTGTTTTATAAAGTTATATTTGTAATACTTAACTAATGTGACTAGCATCACCAAATAATCGTGCAGACGGCTTACCTGTTAGACTTGTTGGGAATCCGCTCTCAAGACACGGAAGAGGCCAGCCGCGGCGTTGGCTTGTAGCCTTATGTCAGTTATTTTATATAACAGTATTAACATAATTAAATATAAAGAAGATCATCGCAGGTCCGTGCACGGTTCGGCCAATTCAATTTTTCATTTTTTTCATTGAAATAGAAAAATCAAATTTTGTTTATTTTAACTGTTTGATACTTATTTCAAAATAGCGAAAAAAAGGTAACATGAATTAAAAACACGAAATTTGCACTGGTTTTTAATTTTTGTTTAATTTTAAATTCATTTAAAGTGTTGAAAAAATAAGGTTCTACCAAAAAAGCAACTTTTTGATATTTTTCATTTTTTTTTGTTTTTCGACACAAATTGGAGAAATGAAATAATGAGGTAACATCAGTTAGTTACGTCATTTTTCCATTTTTCTATCTTCGAGAAAAAAATAGAAAAATGAATTCTTTGTTTTGTTCTGTCCATTATTTCATTGTTCTATTTTTCGACCTAAATTAGAAAAATGGAAAAATAGCTTTGATGTCTATCAATTTTTCATTTTTCTATTTTTCGACAAATGACTTTCGTGTCTATAAGCGCTTCCATTTTTCCACGTTTTGACTTAAATTAGAAAAATGGAAGAAATGGCTTTGATTCGCGTCATCCCAAAAAATGGTGTTTTAAGGTTATCGCGTGACCCAAGGCACTATATATTTTTCCCGCCAAGTTGTAACAGGAGTGTAGTTTTTGTCTCTTGTGAGAACCCATGACATTCCTCTGTTCAAACAATTTGTTTTATGGGGGGGGGGGGGGGAAGAGACCTGTTGTTGGGAAAGAAGATCTGTACACCAGTAAAATCTCGTCGGTTTTTCAACAAAGGAAGGCCCTTTGACTTAACGTTGCTGCAAAGCGAGCCAGTGACAACAATTTAGGATTTACCGACAGAATGCCGGAAGAGCTTTATTGGGCTCTTAATAGCAGTCTCCGGGCACTAAAACATATTGATCCGAAGATGTTTCTTTGTAAAAATGTTTGAAACAGTTATATTTGTAATACTTAACTAATGTGACTAGCATCACCAAATAATCGTGCAGACGGCTTAGTTGTTAGACTTGTTGGGAGTCCGCTCTCAAGACACGGAAGAGGCCAGCCGCGGCTCCCAGTTGGCTAGTATATATTCATTATTTCATTTTCATCCTTCACGGGTTTATAACAAACCGACTAAATTACCAGCTCCCTGTTGGCTTGTTAGCTCGATTGGTTAGAGCGCTGCACCGGTATCGCAGAGGTCAAGGGTTCGAATCCCGTACAAGCCTGAACTTTTTTTTCAGGCTTTTTTTTCGCAACCCAAAAAGTTGCGTCTATAACTGCGATGATCTTCTTTACACTTAATTATGTCAATACTGTTATATAAAATAACTGACATAAGGCTACAAGCCAAGGCCGGAGCTGGCCTCTTCCGTGTCTTGAGAGCGGATTTCCAGCAAGTCTAACAAGTAAGCCGTCTGCACGATTTTGATACACATCAAAACCATTTTTTCATTTTTCTGATTTAAGTCGAAAAATAGAAAAATGAAAAATTGATAGACATTTCCATTTTTCTAATTTAAGTAGAAAAATGAAACAATGGACAGGACAAAACAAAGAATTCATTTTTCTATTTTTTTCTCGAAAATAGAAAAATGGAAAAATGATGCAACCAACTGATGTTCCCTCATTGTTTCATTTCTCCAATTTGTGTCGAAAAACAGAAAGATGAAAAACATATCAAAAAGTTGTTTTTTTGGTATAACCTTATTTTTTCAATACTTTAAATTAATTTAAAATTGAAAAAATTAAAAAGCAGTGTAAATTTCGTGCTTTAATTTATGTTACACATTTTTCGCTATTTTGAAATAAACATCAAACAGTTAAAATAAACAAAATTTGATTTTTCTATTTCAGTGAAAAAAATGAAACATTGAATTGGCCGAACCGTGCACGGACCTTTGTAGTCAAAACAGGATGGATCTTTTTTGCCAGTCTTTTTCGCCGGTAAAGGTGTCAGTTTTAAAACCAACGAAGACAAATATTCGTGTGAATGGAAACTATTTTACCAGTACAGGTGTCTATTTCAAAACAACTAACAAAAATATCCGTGTTAATGGCAAATCACTACTTTCAGTATAATTCTACTAAATCGATACGGAATAAAAAAAGAGAGAATTAAATTTTACAAATTGACAATCATATGGAAATTTCTGAGCTTTCTTTTATACTACTTTAAGGCTGTTTAATCACAAAATGTTTATTATACTTGGCAACAAATCTAAATGTATAAAAAGTAATTTGTATTGCGGGGTTGAGTGGGAGGAATTTCTATATTCGGATAATTAACGGAAATTGAAACTACGCACACAAGACTTCTCTTCAATTTAATCGCTGGTTTAAATAGATCTAAATAAATGGGCGATAGGACAGGAACTCTTTAGGGACAGTTTTATCAAAATTTATTTTGCCTGATAAAATTGGAATTCAACGCTGTGCCATAAGTTGCCTCTTTCGGCAAGGATCGCTATCGAAATTTTCAATACAAACAACTAAATTGGAAACGGAAGTCTCCTAAATCCCCTTAAATCGTGAAAATGTCGGGTAAAGCCATCTTAGGTAATATCTCTTATAACGACAACGCAACATTACTAAGTTCCTTCTCCATCGATTCGTCTGTGGAAAAATGTTTCAAGTTGCTGGCTTATGGGTTAGTCGTTATATTTTCCGTGATCGGTAATTCTCTGGTTATTGCTGCGTTCAAACTTAACCCTAATGGAAAACTCCGCACTGTCAACAACATGTTCATTGCGAGCATGGCCGCCGGGGACTTGCTGCTAACATTGGGAAGCATTCCAGAAAGAATCACAAGGATCCTGGTCAGTGAACAATGGATTATTGAAGGAAACTTAGGAATATTCTTCTGCAAAACGACGAACTATGTCGAGAAACTTTGTATGAACGTGGCAATTCTTCACCTTTCAATGATTGCTATAGATCGTTTCTTGGTCGTATTCTACCCTTTCAAGAAAATCTTCACAGCAAAAAGAGCTCTTGGAATTATAATCATTGCTTGGTTGACATCGGCTGGCTACTGTGTGCCTTTGTTTTACTACGCCAACCTGCTGGAGGAAAACGAACAGATCTTTTGCAAAACGCGACGTTTTTTCTACCAATGGCGTGTTTGGTATTCAGTGTTTTTATTCTTGCTCGTGCTAACTCTCCTTCTTGCAATCGCATTATACGCTGCAATAGCCATCCGACTTTGCCGCAATAAAACACCCGGGGCGCGCTCGTCCATCAGAAGGCGCAGAGGCGTGCGTTTAAACAGTCGGATTCTCAAAATGGTGGCGATGATTGTAACTGCATTTTACTGCTGTTTTCTTCCATATTGGATGGGCTGGGTATTTTGTGTGTATTATTTTAGTGATCTCATCTGTAATGATACCTATGTATTTATTTCAATTTTTCTCTTGTATGCTAACAGTGCAGTTAATCCAGTAATATATTCATTTTTCAATGACAACTTTCAGGTCGGTTTTCGATCTGTTTTCAGCAAGCTGTGTAAATATTGTGGCTGTACTAAGAAAGAACGGGATCTCAGTCTACGCGAAACTCAGGTTTGAGCCACTGATGAAGAAAACACACAGCGAAAACCAAGCAGATCAATAACCTAGATGTTCTACGCAAACAGATCTTTATAGCTGAAAGGAAATTATACTAAAAGTTTCGAGATCAGAGCCCTTTTCCTTATTGCATTTAGTCAGATGTTCGGCTGCACTTATTGAAAGTTTTATTGAACTTGCCTCTGGGGCTGAAAACAGGTGAATGATTACTATTATGAATGTAACTGAGAAATACAGTGTAGGAATATTTATTCAGTTTGACGTGATGAAAAAATGTGTATTTTAAAACAAGCACTAAAAAACAACATAACACAAAATTACTGAGAGAGATTAACTTAGGGGCTTTACTGAGTGTGCTTTTCAGGCAAATGTTATGGCGTTCTTACACTTCAGAATATTTCTTCTGTTATCTGTTCCTGGTCTTTCAAAGTCTCCATAGGGCTGTAGTGCAATTCCCCACAACCCTTTCGATATTGCAATGATTTTAAATTTTAAGGGGGATGAATGCTGGTGGGAATTAGTGAATTTTGTGCAATAAATAGGAAAAATAACATTTGAAGATACCTTCAAATTGAAATAAAATATTAATTAAAAGATGTATTTTGAAATAGACTACTATTAACCCAAAATGTTCTCTGTTCTAGCCTGGTGTGTCAGTATGTCTTTTTCTCTTTTGCTACTTTTTTTCTGCCGGGTAGATGCCGTGCTCTCTTGATGCTCTCTTGATAGAACGGCGTCTTTATGTATAATTCTCTGTGACATAAATTTTCGTTACAAGCGCTTTAGAAAAGAAATGTAAACGATGAAGCCAGACGTCGCGTTAATGCCGTGCTTGCTCTTACCTGAATTTCTCACCTGAATTTCTCTCTCACTCAGTTAACCAGCCTTTTAAATGTATTTATAATTTATGAATTAATTTTGCCACGGCAGTAGCACGACGACGTTTACAACCAAGTCGTGCCACCGTTGTGTAGGGCGCGAAGTGGCACGGCTTACCGTGCGTTTCTCGAAAGCCCCAAAACTTTTCGACTCCATTTTACGGCACGATAATTCACCCTGTATCATGTAAATAAAGAAGTTTCTAACCATCAAACTTTCCTGTTATAGAGTTATAGATTTCTTACGTTGAAGGCATGTTAAAATAAGAGCTTTGTAGAACGAGTGGATCATATTTTTATAAATGCTTTTTCGAGAACGAAATTTTTTCGGGGCTTTCAAGAAACGAGCCCTTGGTTTTAAACGTTGTACCAAAAGTCGAACTTGATGCTATCTTTTTAATTGGGAACGGAGGTAGCACGACCCCTGAAACGAGCCTGAATGAAGCATTAAACTGGCGAAAACTTATGTCGCAAAGAATTATACATAAAAACGCCTTTTTAATTCTCTGATTTCAGAAGGGACGAAGAAGGCAAAACCGTGTATGATCATTTCACACAACACTCCGTGTAAAGTCTAATGTTCACCGCGCCGGTCCACACGACGCGTAAATATTAGTGTTCCCGCATTGGTTTGGTAATCTTGGCTTGGATCGCTGGTGAAGAGATACTTCAGTAAGCCAGACGTCACAGGAAGTGCATAGAACAAAACTAAATGAAAGGCTGGCGCCACGGCAAAGGGCGGCCAAACGGTCAATATTTCGGTTGCCAAAACTAGCCAGCCTTTCCCCAGGCACAAGCTTTACTGAAGGAAAATGCTATAACGGTCCTTAAATTTACGGTCCTTAATCTTACGGTACTGCCTTCTTCTTTTGTTAAAGAAAAGGTAAAGTCGTGTCCAATCCACTCGATTGTTTCAACAGGCTCATCAAGGCCGGCGCTTGACTCCGGAATCCGTAGCGTGAAGCGACTAGGATCATCACTCCCACCCTCCAGATGGGATGCTAGTCCATTGGAGGGTGTCTCCCCCCCCCCCCCCAACTTTTAACCTGTACTATTTTATACGGCTGGGTAGAGAAAGAGTATTTGGAGTAAAGTTTCTTGTCCAAGAATACAATACGATACAAAGACCGACCCTTTGATCTCGCGATACACGATACACTACCGCGCCTCCACTCTTTGTTAAATATCAACATATTTATCTATACCTTAACAAGCAACGATTGTTATTTAAGTAACACAATCTGTAACAGTGTGGATTTCTATGCATGAAATTAGAATATATCGTAAACTTTTAAATTTATTGTGATTGTAATAATAATAATAATAATAATAATAATTAATAATAATAATAATAATAATAATAATAATAACAATAATAATAATAACAATAACAATAACAATAATAATAATAATATTTCAGCAGGGAGCCCACTTCACCAATAGGTACTCTTCAGTGGGACCCTGCACATACTTAGAGAAATTAATTAAAAAACTAACTACAAAAGATTAAAACTAATTACAAATGATTAAAAAGCGAAAGATAGTTTAAAAATGAAAACAACACCAATTATAAAAGCTATTTAAAATTTAAGTTAACAATAAAACTAACAATAATTGACAGTGTGCTTATTACAAATTATGAAGGTACGACAGCGAAACTTCAAGGGTAAATAATACAATAAAAATGTTTCCTCTGGATATAACATCACACGACTCTAAACAGCTGCCATCTTGAATCCACCATCTCGGATTTCTTGATTTTTCCCAAATCCTCCAAAATTGGTTACAAAGTAACTAAGAGAAATAACAGAACACTTTCATGATCTAAAGACGCAAATATTTACGCAATAAAGCTATGTTTTACATTAAAAACAGAAAATTCAAAATTCTGTAAAAACTACCTGTCAAAATATGGCTGCCATGGCGACATGAAATTTTATGAACAACGACATGTTGCACTTAAGTGTTGCCAGATCAATGTTTAGGAAAATCACAAAGTTTGATAGCTTTGGCGCGTGGAAAAAGTTCTAAACGTTCCAATTGGTGGTCCGTTCCGCTCCCCCCCCCCCCACCCCCCCGGGCTGAATAGGGTTAACTGTACAGCCACCTCAAATGACTTGTTTTTGGGAATTAAAATAACTCCAAATATAGTACCTCTACTGCCAGGAGTCAACTTCACCCCACTCTTTAGGGGTTATGTTAACCCTTTTCCATTTGTATACTCAATAGCCCTTTTCACAGTTACCTTTGCTCATTTGCATTACAATGTATTTGAACGTGAGTGAGAGGCAATTTCGGACAATTTTGCAGTTTCTGCCCGAAATTGCCTCACATTCACGTTCAAATACATTGTAATGCAAATGAGAAAAGTTAACCGTGAAAAGGGCTATTGCGCTCTTGTGTTTCTCAATCAAGCGGAAGCCTTTAACGTTTTATAGCCTGCGAACGCAGACGTATTTCCGGCTGTCATTTCTCTCCGCCACAGGCCAAACGTTTTACGGCTGGACAATCCATCTTAACATTCGTATTCGTAGTTGTGCAACCTGCTTCTGAATAGACAACTTTTTCTTTCCCCCTAACCGCAGGGACTGTGAACAATGTTTTTCTTAGAGCACGGTTAGGGGGACTGAGGCAAGTGCAGTGCACTGTCATATTTGCATTCGTTTTGGTATTAGCAGTTTTAATGTTATGTCACTTTATGTCATATACTCATAAATTGACAAAGACCTTGTTTCATCAGGTCTTCTAATATTTACTCTTTTTATAAACAGTAATACATCCTAGTTAGATTCACGGACGTTTTATCATGTAGTCCTTTCGAAGTTAGGTTATATGATTTGTTAAAGGTCTACCATCGCAAAATTACAAAACGTGATTACATTAAATGCAATCTATATTTACAGAATTTGTCAAATGCATTAAACATTTTTGAAAACCTTCATTTAAAACTCTTTTTCACCAAGGATCAAAGCATGAGCCATTTGCTCTTCTCACCAATGAGACTGAAGACAAACCCTACGTGTCGGACTTTTTACATGAAAATCTATCCATCATCTTGTGGTGCGGTTTTGACATTTGAGTCTAAGACAGTCTATAAAACAATAAAACTTGACCATTCAATCCGAAATTACTGAGCACTCTTTCCTGCGGTGCTCTATGTGCAAAGTGTCTCTGACTTTAAAGTCTATGGATGAAATCAGAGAGTGAATAATCAAATGAAAGCTACTGAGCAGTACTTTCCTGTGGTGCTGTTTATTATGCTCTACAAGGTGACTCTAACTTTTGAGTCCAGTTAAATGAAATCTATTGAGCATTGCTTGCCTGTGGTTCTGTTCCAGGTGGTTTTATAAAATCGTATGAAATCACTGACCGTAATAAACATTATCTCTTGCTGGTTATTTCTGATTATTTTAGATTGTTTCACAAGATTTATTTTTAACTTAGAATCTATAATAAGGGCCGTTAAGATTGACTTAGTTTCCAAACTCTTCACATAGGATAGACAGTCTTCAATGTATTATACCTGCACGCAAGTTTGATGTTACCTTATGAGTCGACTACTTTTATAACTTTGGATAGGACTTCGCCGTCACGTATCTCTATCTTGCGCAAGCCTTTCGCAATGACATAGCTCTCTTGTGTCGCACGCCGATAAAACAACCCTTTCTTTGTGAAACAACAGTGAAACAGCTTGCCGAAAGTAAATCTAAATGCTCCCCGAAAATTATTGTTGAAACACGAGTAGATTACAGGATTTACTGCACTGTTAGCATAAAGGAGAAAAATTGAAACAAATACATAGGTATCACTGCAGATAAAGTTGTTATGATAATATGAACAAAATACCCAGCCAACCCAATATGGGAGAAAACAACAATAAAACGCAAATACAATCGTTGCCACCATTTTGAGAACTCGACTGTTTAATCGCGCACCTATGCGGCTTCTGAACGAAATACGCACCCCGGGTGTTTTGCTTCGATAAAGTCGGATGGCTATTGCAGCGTATAACGCAACTACTAGAAGCAGAGTTATCACAAGCAAGGACAAAAACACCGAATACCAAACACGCCACTTGTCGAAAAAATCCCGCGTTTTGCAAAAGGTCTGTCCGTTTTCCTCCAGCAGGTTGGCATAATAAAACAAAGGCACACAGTAGCCAGCCGATGCCAGCCAGGCGATTATTATGATCCAAAGAGCTCTTTCCTTTGTGATGACTTTCCTGCGAGGGTAATACACGACCAGGAAGCGATCTATAGCAATCATTGAAAGGTGAAGAATTGCCACGTTCATACAAAGTTTCTCGACATAGTTCGTCGTTTTGCACAAGAATATTCCTACGTTTCCTTCAATAATCCATTGTTCACTGACCAGGATCCTTGTGATTCTTTCTGGAATGCTTCCCAATGTTAGCAGCAAGTCCCCGGCAGCCATGCTTGCGATCATCATATTGTTGGCAGCGCGAAGTTTTCCATAAGGATTAAGTTTGAACGCAGCGATAACCAGAGAATTACCGATCACGGAAAATATGACGACTAAGCCATAAGCCAGCAACTTGAAAACTTTTTCCACAGACGAATCGCTGGAGTAGGAACTGGGCACAGTTGCGTTTTCCTGCATTTCTGTCATCGGCTACTCGCGAGTTAAGAGCGCCCTGTTTCTCAGTTATGTAATCAGGAACGCTGTCATTCAGTTGAGCAAACGGATTTCGATGGCGTTTTCCTCTTAATTTCGTTCTCTCCCGTGAGGGGGTAGACTTCCGGGGCAGACTTTCCGACAAACACATAAAAAATTAACAGGTTTTTATTTTTTCCGAACGCAATCCTTTTTGTGGACCGAGCACAGATACACTTCCCAGGGTTTGCATAATTGATGAGCATAATGTATTCAAGGAAGTGTTCTTAGTTCCTCTGTAGGATCTACCTGTACTAATTTGAGTTTTGCCCTTTGTTTGTATAGAAAACATCCTTTAATTTTGTCGAAAGAAATTGGACATTTTATGATACTCGACAGCAAGAATGACAAAGACGAAATCTATTCCAAGTAAAACAGAGCAAAAATGGAAGAAATATAGGCCGTGTATCGAAACCCACTTATTTGTTGGATATAATTGCTTTTTTTTTTTCTGTCTTTCCTAAACTGTAACTTTTAAGAATGTGGACATAGTGAGAATCACCTGTACGATAAGCTCGACAATTGACGCCTAAAGACTGATGATCATATATAATGATAATGATCATATATAATTAAACACACCACTTCTAAAAGCAGTTAGCAAATGTTAATCATACTTTACAGACAATAATAATGTAAAACGATTTCTTGTTTTCCACTAGCAGTGCCCGCGATCGATTCGGTTTATTTCAGCCACAAAGAGTCAAAATTAGTTGATGTTCGAGCGTCCATTTATCGATCTAGGAACAGTGTGTTGGATGCAAACATCAAAACATCATAATACAGACAAGACGATATTCAGATGTTATTTGTGCCGATAATGAAAGAACAGTCGTAATTTAACTAACCCTCAACAGTTCTAAGTTTAAGCATTTAAACTGTTGTAAGCTACTCTTCAAGCTAGGTTGTTCTTTGCTTTTTGTGGCGCGCGTTTTCTCAGCTATTGACCATGCCTAAACAACGCAGATCTCGTGGCAACAGTTCCACAACAACCGCCAAGCAAACCGGACGCGGCCGTTCTACTTCTGGTGCCGTTCCATCACAACCGTTGACCAACAATCTCTCTGTAAACTACACAGCCATGCCAACGGAGACACTTCGCGTTATGCTGTCCCAACGGCACCTCAGCCAAACCGGTTCACGCCTTGCCCTCATCGCCCGACTACAAGAGAGCGACTCTCCGGGAAATATTCCTGCTACTTCTGCGCCACCAGTTTCCGATCAGTTGTCGGCTATGATAACTTCCATTGTGGACGCCAGGCTGGCAATCCTCCACCCAAGATCCGAGCCCGAGCCGGACTCGGCGCAAGCACTGCCAAGCACCGAAAGCCTCGTCCCAGTTCCCACCGACCAAGTATTAGAACCCACTCCTCCTCCAACGCAGTTATTTAATGGCGGACAAGATGGCGGACACAATCGTGCCAATGGTGCTCACTCTTCAATCGACCTCGGCGATTCGGAAGACGTGGCCTCCATCCACTCCAGCTACAGGCTGCCCTCGCTGGCTAGTCACCTTTCAAATCATCAGATATCAGCCATCACGAACGGTGAGTACGTGGACCTTGCTAGTCTACTCCCATTTTCCTCCCTGCTACGCGATCGTGTAAACTCGAACCTCAAGCTTCAGGTGGGAAACGAGGGCCTCACCATACCCCTGCCTTCCCCTGCCCAACGCCCCAAAATTAACAGCATCGATCGTTGGCTCGATGCCTTCGCTATATACTCTTCGGTGATCCTTTCTTCTTACCCTTCCCGTGGGGCGGACTTGTTTTCATACCAGCAGCTGATCCGTGAGTCAGCGAGGAAATTCCCGGGAATGGCTTGGTATGTGTACGATGTTGAGTTCAGGCGCCGGGCTTCCCACAACCTCTCAAAGAAATGGGGGGAACGGGATGTTCAGTTGTATTTAGATACATTCACTGGTCTCCCAAAGGCTATTATCTGTAAATCTTGTAGCAGTTCAGACCATTTCACCGATTCCTGCCCCCTTTCCCCCAGGTCCAAGGATTCCCAGGGGCCAAACCGAGCGGAATTATGCTACAATTTCAACAAAGGGGTCCCTTGTGCTCGCACTCCCTGCCTGTACAGGCACCAATGCAATAAACCTGGATGCACTGCAGCCCACTCAGGAAAGGACCACGATGACCTGTCTCCCTCAGGATCTCAGCCAAAGCCAACTAGCCGCTCTAGCCATTCTTCCCGAAGCCGCACCTGATTACTTGTCAAGGTTATCCCCCTCTACTCCTATCAACATCCCAAAACTTTCTTCCTACTTGTGTGATCACCCTGATCCGGTGGCTGTTCACACTCTCCTTACGGGTCTTTCTCAAGGTTTCAAAATTGGTTACCAGGGTCCCCGTATCCCCAAAGAATACTCTAACCTCCGCTCTGCTAAGGACAACCCCTCTATCATCAGTAAAAATATTCTGAGAGAGGTTCAACTGGGCCACACTGCTGGCCCTTTCACTTCCCCTCCCTTCTCCAACCTGCAGGTTTATCCTATCGGGGTCATTCCAAAGAAACACTCCTCTGACTGGCGTACTATTTTTCACCTTTCATATCCCAAACACCACCCCACAAGTGTCAATGCTCATATTAGCCCGGATGAGTATTCACTGCACTATATAACTGTTGACAATGCCATCTCAATCATCCAGAAACTTGGTCAAGGGTGTTTTATGTCTAAGCTGGACATAAAGTCTGCCTTTCGCAATATCCCGGTCCCATCCGTCTGACTGGGAACTCCTAGGCATGAAATGGAATGGCCTGTACTACTTCGACACTGTCCTCCCCTTCGGCTTGCGGAGCGCGCCTTTCCTTTTTGACCAATTTTCCTGCATGATTGAGTGGATCATTAAGGCTAAATTAGGTATCCCTGAGGTGATCCACATCCTGGATGACTTCTTTTTTGTTACCAAGCCCCCACGGTCAAACTGCCTCACTGCCCTCTGCAACATTCTGTGTTTGTTCACAGAGCTTGATGTCCCTATTGCTCCAGGCAAAACCTTTGCCCCCACCACCTGCCTGGAGTTTATGGGTATTCTCCTGGATTCCAACAAAATGGAAGCCCGCCTCACCCTGGACAAGCTAACTAGGGCTAAAGAGGCCCTGTAGCAGTAGTCTAATAGGAAATCTGCTACCCTCAAGGAACTTCAGTCCTTGATTGGTACACTCCAATTTGCGTGCAGGGCTGTCATTCCTAGACGAGCTTTCCTGCAGCGGATTATTAGTTTAACAAAGGGCATTTCTAACTGTAGGTGGCATGTCAGGCTTAACGCAGAATTCCGCAAGGACATTTCCATGTGGCTGACCTTTCTTGACCACTGGAATGGAGCTAGTTTTTTCTTGGGGGATACAGTTCTCTCCTCCTCAGACCTCCAGCTATTTACCGATGCCTCTGGGTCTCTAGGTTATGGTGGGTACCTCAATGGTCAATGGTTTCAAAGCCGTTGGCTTCCCCAACACTGCATCAACCCTGCCACGGGGATCAGCATTGACTGGCAGGAACTTTTTGCTATATATATTGCCTGCTTTATTTGGGGTTCCCAGTGGTCTGGTAAACGTATTTGCATTTGGTGCGACAACCTACCCGTTGTTGCAATCATTAACTCCAAACGTTCCAAATCACCCAGGGTCATGGATTTGGTCCGGGCTATTACCATACTGACCTTAGTACATAATTTTACCTTCACTGCCAAACATATCCCAGGGCTGGACAACTCTATTGCTGACTCTCTCTCCCGTTTTCAGATGGACCGCTTCCACCTTCTGGCTCCCAACGCGTCACCCATTCCCTGCACCATCCCTCCATCAGCAATGGCCATTTAACAGCATCAGTCTACCACTATTTTGGTGCCTCACTGGCCCCTAATACCCAACGGTCATACGGTGTGGGCAAGAATCATTTTATTAGTTTTTGTCTGATGCACGATTTAATCAGTCCCTCTACCCCGCTTCTCCCTGCGTCTGAAATCACTTTAATCTATTTTGCTGCTCACCTAGCAAAAACAATTTCCTACACTTCCATTAAACTTTACCTGGTTGGGGTTCAAGATCTCCATAGGCAACTTAACTTTCCCTTAAAATTGCACAAAATGTATCGCCTTCAAAAGGTCCTCACTGGTATTAAGCGGTCCCAAAACCCTAAAAAATTAAGTCGCTATCCCATAACTATTCAAATTTTGTCATCCATTTTCAATTACTTCCAGCCTTCCCTATCTTGTAATGTAGACCACATAATGTTGTGGGCTGCCTTCACTTTAGCCTTTTTCGGTTTTCTCCGTTCAAGTGAATTCACTTGCAATGGTACCCCTTTTAACCCCACTGTTCATCTTTGTACCAGGGACATCACCTTTATCCCCAACATAGAATCTCCTGATCACATGCTAGTCACCATTAAGCAATCCAAAACTGACCCTTTTCGTAAAGGCTGTACCTTGACTATAGCAAGGTCCACCACCTCTATCTGTTCAGTGATGGCTATGAGAGACTACCTGCTTCAACGCAAACCAGCAGCTACAGGCCCTTTGTTTACCTTCGCCAATGGCAAGTGGCTATCACGTGCCTCTCTTACCAAGGAACTCCGTTCTACACTGCAACATTGTGGTTTGCCTGCTGAACACTACTTTACACACAGCTTCCGTATTGGTGCAGCCACCACTGCAGCAGCAGCAGGTATTCCTTCCTGGCTTATCAAGGTTTTGGGCCGCTGGAGCTCAGACTGTTATGAACGCTATGTAAGAACCCCTCAAGAAATGCTTCTAGCTGTCTCTAAGAAATTAGTAACAGACCATTCTATAACTGTAATTTAGGCCTATTGTATGGTTAACCCTTGCAGCCCCACCGTCAAAGTTCAACCCTTTAAGCCCTGATATTAAAAATGCATATTCTCATTACTGATCTCCATACATTTCTTATGGAACTAGTAAGGAGAATTTGTCTAAGTATCAAGACATCTTATCCCCAGTGATCACCTCCTCTATTCCTGTCACTTGAATGTTCAAACAAGTAGTGATCATGTAAAGAGAAATTTCATTCTCATCAGAGCTTAGGGCTTAAAGGGTTAAACCTCCTTATGAACCTCCTTCCACTGTGATGTACTCGTGGGAGATGATGTTCATCCCTCCTTTCTCTTTCATTTTTATTGGCACATGTCCTGCCTATCTACCAGCTCTTTCCAAACAGGGACCAGTTTTAAGTCCTTTTCACAGCTGGGGCTCAAAGGGTTGATTACTCACAGTAGTTAAGCATTCTAGTGATTTCTTATCTACTTACTTGTTTAGATAATTAATTGATTAAAATGTATTTATTCCTTATACCGAAACCTACTGCACAGCCATATGTAGGTCTGTTTTTTCTCCTTCTTCTTACGGTGGGGTGATTGTATTCCCCCACTTCTCGATCAGGCTAGCAGTGGGCTCACACAATCGTGGCAGGGAAGTGCACCCTAGGCTGCACTTTTCCCACGGTAAGTGCTATAGCCACCCTGGGAAATAGGTCCAGATCTCTTCCAGGATGGTACCATCGTACCATCTGACCTATTGTCCTCCCAGAAGGGCACCCCTCTTCTGGTCCATCCTATGTTACACCCTAACATGGGTTCCCCTAGAGATGCCGCTACTCTAGGGGAGATAGGCTCTGCCTTTCCTGCCACCCAAGGTTTGCCACAATAATCAATGTTTCTCATTGTTTTCCTGTGTCCACCCAGCATGGGGGGTAAAGTCCAATATCCCCCCCCCCCCTGTAGTGCAACCAAGGGATTTTAATCATAGCTGCGAGCATCATCAAAATCCGCCTCGATGTTTTTGGTGTGTATTCCTTACAGTACAAACCGCAGGGACTCATTAATTCTAAGTTTAAGCATTTAAACTGTTGTTAATGTTCTCTGTGGTTTATGTCAAACCCATAACTCATTTGTCACTGGCTCTGTTATCTCAAGGTTTCAGTTATTGGGCAATAGTCTGGGGGCAATGTCTAACCGGAAGTAGTTATTTTGTTACCCTCTAAACCTGTATGACAAAGCTCCCAGTATTTTTCCCCTCACGCTTCCATGTGATCTCGGCATGCAATCACCAGTTAGTAAAATCCCCTTGTCTTGTGACCCTGTCTCAGTTGTAAGCTACTCTTCAAGCTAGGTTGTTCTTTGCTTTCCCTCCCTCCCTCCCTGTATTGGTAGCTTTGTCATTCCTCATCTTCTCAATTGTAAATTTGGAACTGCTATTCACAAGTAAGCAAGGAGCCCTTATTTAAGATTATGTTATCTACTTGGAGCTGTCTCATTTATTACTGTTGTCAGTTAACCTTGTTGGTTAGTTAATAAAGTTTTTGGTGGCAGGGAAGTGCACCCTAGGCTGCACTTTTCCCACAGTAAGTGCTATAGCCACCCTGGGAAATAGGTCCAGATCTCTTCCAGGATGGTACCATCGTACCATCTGACCTATTGTCCTCCCAGAAGGGCACCCCTCTTCTGGTCCATCCTATGTTACACCCTAACATGGGTTCCCCTAGAGACGCCGCACTCTAGGGGAGATAGGCTCTGCCTTTCCTGCCACCCAAGGTTTGCCACAATAATCAATGTTTCTCATTGTTTTCCTGTGTCCACCCAGCATGGGGGGTAAAGTCCAATATTCCCCCCCCCTGTAGTGCAACCAAGGGATTTTAATCATAGCTGCGAGCATCATCAAAATCCGCCTCGATGTTTTTGGTGTGTATTCCTTACAGTACAAACCGCAGGGACTCATTAACAGTAATTATAGTGTGTTCTAAAAATACATTTGAATTGTGCTTGATGTTGCGTAACTGCATGTGTAATTGGCCACAAGCAGCAATAATTAACGTTTTAATGCACGAAAATAATATACACCAAAAAGGCGAATCAATCACTCCCGGCTAAAGCCAAATTTCATTGATAAATTCAGGCCGTGGAGAAAGAGAATTGTATTTTGTTAGTTGGTGTAGAACGTAACAAGTCCGTAATGAGTTTGCCAGCAAGAATTGTTCATAGTGCCTGTTTTTGGCAATTTTCGCTCAAAATTTGGCGTTGTACAATAAAAACAGTAGAGTCCTTCTGTCTCAGGCCTTATGTTCCCCCGAAAATCTGATGTTCAAACTTCATATGAGCCTTCGAACTACGTTCTCAGGGTAATATTTGTTTATGAACATGAAATTTCCTCGGGCAACCTATCACACGGTAGTGCCTTCGACAGAGGAACTCTATTGTTTAAACAATACCCCTACAACACAATGCTTGGTATATTTCTGCTGCTCCTTGCATTTTATTTGCATACGATAATACACCTACATAACACACACACACCTTACGTTTTGCTAAGCTAAATTTAATTATGGTACAACGCTAAATTTTCAGGGGTGCTTCCATTGGTCGAAATAGATCATGTGACCGAATAGTGTCTCTCCTCAGCGGGCACCTATCAGCGCATAGTGCCCGTTATTGGCAATTTTTGGTGAAAACATTGCTAGCTTATTAACCATTTCTAGTGTAAATTATTAGAAATGAAGAACGTGCATTAAAATAGCTTCCGTGTACACGTCAATCACCTTGGGGGCTTTCCCACTCCATTTTTCTTGACATAATAATCGCATTGCAATCGTCAGCATTTCTTTGCTCAAAATTAAGCGTTGTACAGTAAAAACAATAGAGTCCTTCTGCCTCAGGCCCCATGTGAGATAGGATCCCTCGGAAATTTGATGTTCAAACTTCATATAGGCCTAATATTTGTTGTGTACATCAAATTTCCTCGGGCAACCTATTACACGATAGTGCCTTCGACAGAAGAACTCTGAAGTTTAAATAGGGCCCTCTTCTAATTACTTTTAAACAATAAGATAACAATGTGAGAAACAAGCACACACTTGAAAATAAGGCAGTTGTTAATTTTTGTACGTCGTTTTTCCACGTGTTTTCCCTCGGTGTTTACATAAAATTTACCTTAGCACGTGTGTTGCTTCGTGCTTGCATCACAAAATACAGAACGTCTCTAAATGCCTACAAATTCATTTGTTGCGTGTTTTAAATTTATTGAAGGCCTGCACTGCCTTTCCAAGGTTATCACTCTACTTGTTTTCACCACGATCAGTTTGTCTTTGGCTGACATGTGTATTCCCGTAATGCACTCTTTCTCCAGTCTCGAATAGCTTGTATCTGCATCAACTTAAGAATATCACTTGCACCAAACTGTTCTACAGGTAACTGTCTAACCAACAAAGGCAAATCTTTCTTTGTTCATCTGGATTTTTAAAAACAGACAATGACTGCTATGCCTCTATATTCTTCAGCCTGGCGTTGGTAAAATGTATGGAACAGAACCTCGGTACAGTGGAACCTCGATTTAATGAAGTGCTAAGAGACTGGGGAAATTTGTTCGTTATATCGAGGTTCTTTGCCATACATTACACTTTTACTGGGCTGAAGACTATGCTTCGTTATACCGAGGACTTTGTTACATAGAGGTTTATTACCGACTGTACTTAACGCGATATAGCGAATTCATACTTTTTCTATTGGGGAAAAAGTCGTCTGACTAAAATTTAACAACCCTCTTAGTTTTGTTCATTTCGTTTTTGACCAGCTAGTTCCAAATTCGACAGTGTAAGGTCGTAGTATATGTACCAACGTTAATGTTAACCTGAATTGCAGCCTGTTCCAATAAAGTTCAGATTGTTTGGAGCGAACAGAATAATGGGAAATACCATAATCTATTTTTTTGCTTGATCAGCCACCTCAATACGAATATGCAATTTGCTAATGAACAGGTTGGTGTATTTGTAAACTTCTGGACCAAGACGCTACTCGTATCGAGTAACCATTAGGTTATAAGCAGAGTACAAATTATGAAACTCCTGTTGTTTTGGTAAGTGTCTCGTTGTCCCGTTCGTTGACGTTTGCTACAATTGGCATCGCATTTGAACGGAACGAATTTACAGCGAATATATTATTATTATTACCTAAACTTTGTCGCAGTAAGATAGAAATATAACAATTAAAAAACATGACACAGCGTTTGAGTTTGGAAAACATGTTTCCAAACTCAAACGCTGTGTCGTGATTTTTAAATGTTTTATTTCTATCTTACTGTTACAAAATTTCGGTAATATTGTAGCTTATTGTCTACAACCTCTCAGCCAAGTATGATGGAAAGAATATATTATTATGACTACTGAAATTAAAAAGTAGAATAAACCGCACATTCCAAAGAAACTACGGACTATATATAGAGAATACTGTAAATACATGTTACGATTTCCATACTGTTTGTGCCATTTTCAGTCTACGTAGAGTTCATTTCCCCTTGCCTTTCTCCTTCAATGTCTACAGAGGCTAACGTGCGTATATCTCCCATGTATCGCCTTGTGATATCGATGCCGAATTTCCTTTAATATCGTCACACCACAACTCTGATGGCGGACGAAGCGAAAACAATTTCCTTTCAGTACTCCAAGTCGAAACACTGCGATAAAGCCGCGATTTTCCATGACGTGAAGAATGACCCCATTTATTTTTCCTGTCGTCCCCCCACGCAGCGCAGTTTTGAGATAGAGTTGAGTTGTCGTTCGGGAGTGGGTCAAATGAATCGCACGCTGCGGCACTATTATCCGGGTTTTTCAAGAAATAATCAAGCACGCCTTGGCCAGCAGAGTTGTTCTTTGTCATCACATGAAAAACACTACAATGTTTTTTCTTGTAGCAGTACCAGCGTAGCTGATAAAACTGGATGGCTTGCCTCAGGTCTTCGATGCCTCCTTTCGAAACAAACAGGAAGTTATCCAAATAATTTGAAATAGATGTGTAATCAGTCGACAGTGTCCGCTTCTTTGTCGAGAAGTCACTCAGGTTTGCTGGAATAGTTGTACGCTTCAGCAATGTCCACCCACCTAAACTAACAAACGTTGTATGATATAGATTATTATATACACACTGAGATTTACTCACAATTTTTCCCACGTGAAAATCTGCTTTAAAAATTGAACTAGCCAATCGCGGCAGCGAAATCGTTTTCTCACACGTGCAGAAAGCGTTTCGTCGAATCAGGAAGCACCTGTTAAAACGTACTTCTGATTTCAATCAAGTTAAAGTCGTGTATGAAGTCGCTGGAAGTCACCGGAAGGTTTTTAAGTCGTGCTTTTGTAAATTTTTTTTAAAAAGCCTACAAATTATATTTCTTCAAGGAAAGTGCTCACAGTTCAAGCAGATTTAAAGCTTTAGAAAAGCCAATTGATGACTATATTATCGAGCAAGAGAATTTTAATGGCGTGACTGCATGCAAGGGCCTGGATACATATCCGTAACTCACGAGTGGCGGGAATATTATGTCATGCACATTATGTATTCATATAGATTTGACAGTTCTTCGGACAAGAAGGACTTCGAAGTATCGCTGTGTATTATGGCAATAGGACATTACATTGGCGACCAGGAAAACTAGCGAATGGCGGTTAACATTGGATACAAGCAATTTCCCGAATTCGACGTTCGGAAAGACCCTGAAACCGTCTACGCACGATTCGTAAAATACGCTGAGCGGTTCAAGAACAACCACTTGAAAGCCTACAATATCACAGATAAGGCACAACAACGGTCCTTATTCCTAGATTCGATAGGCGAAGCCACTCTCGATATATCTGAACAGCTTGGTGATGCTGCGACGGATTTGGATGGAGCCATCAATGCGCTACGAAACAAGTCGTGATTAGCACTGTGCAGACGGATGCACTGGACACTAAAAGGATAATGGACACTAGATATAAGGACTTTGTTATTAGCACCACATAGATAATTGCACCGTTGCACTTTATGCACACCACAAACTCGAGTAAAAAGAGGGGGAGAGATGTAATGGCGTGACTGCCTGAGAGGGCCTGTATACATATCTGGGACTCACGAGTGGCGGGAACATTATGTTATGCGCATTAAGTGTTCATATAGATTTGACAGTTTTTCGGATATGAAGGACTTCGAAGTATCACTGTGTAGTATGGCAATCGGACATTAAAAGAATAAAAATACCAGAGCAAAAACGAGGAGACGTGAAGCTTCTCATTGAATTTCTGAGAGAAAAACAAGACCAAAGAAATCCTAACTCAACGAATATCTCAACGAATATCTCTGCGAGTTCATCTTGAGTGTGAAGCGAAGAGACGGCCAATACTGAGTCTTCGAGTCTTCGAGGTCTGTTTTGGAGGCTCGAAAGGGTTTTAAGCCACCTGCGCGGGTAGCCTACACACTACTTAGGGCCTGGCTAAACTAGGAAACATTGTTGCGGAAACATTGTTGGGGTGGCTAAACTGGGAAACACACGTCTCGGAAGCAAAATGTGCGTCTGTGAAGCAAAAGTGTTTTTTACTTGATTCAGAAACATTTCCTTGCTTCCAAGACGCTAAATTTGCTTACGCAACATATGTTTCTCGCGCGGCTAAACTGGGAAACATTTCCGTTTACAACAATGTTTCCGCAACAGTGTTTCCTAGTTTAGCCATGCCCTTAGCTAGAATGCACGCGTCAGTTGAGTGAATCCAAATTTCTATTACAAGTCGCGCGCGTTTAATACCGGAAGCTAAAATGCTGCGTAAAATTGCGCAAGCCGTAAATATACCGTGCACGAAACATTTGTTTTTCAGTCTCGAAAGTTTGCTCGGTGACCCAGCCTGATTTTTTGCGTGTATGTTATGGTAACATTAAGTGTGCCAATTCAAATAAAAACGTTTGGAGAAAAGTTTTTCAGTGGAAAAAGCATGATAAGTTATGATTCATTTATCTCTCTCTTCTAAGCAACCATCGCCATCGTCATCAGAGTCGTCATCATCATAATCATCACCACCACCACCACCAGTATTTCAAAAAACTAACGATAACCTGTTTTCTTCATTAATACATGTTTTCTTCAGTTAAAAAATTTGTTGCTGGTTTCTTTACTAAGCATCAGTGCTTACGTGAGGGTTTTTAGGGCTTTCTTTGAAGTAATAGGCAACAAAACAGTTTTACTGTAATTAACTAGTTCTGCGACTTTCCTTGCGCCTGGTCCTTTTGCAAACTTAGGAACTAGTTGTTCCTTCTCAAACAGGACTAATTTTCCCTTTACAGATCGCAAATGGGCCCTAAATTTTGCTATCCGGAACAAAAACTTCCTCTTGGTAGCAAAGAAGAACATAACTATTCCTTTAAACACATTATCGGAACAAAAAGACCTATTTACGTGGTTCTTTTTTAAATAGTTCGTTCCGTCTGTATTGTAGAGGAATGAAAGTTCCTATCTGAATTTCGCTTTGGTAAAAAAGGAACCACTCTGTTTGGAGTTCCCTCTGTGCAAAATTTGGGAACCCTTTGTTCCTTTTATAAAAAAGGTGAGGAAGGGTCCATTTTGTTCCTGATTAACGATACCAAAAACACTTTGGTCCCCTTAAATAACCAGAGCATGGTGTTCCTAATTAAGCATTGTAGGAGTCGGACATGAATGAGAAAACTGCGTTCCTTGTTTAAGGAACACGTGTATTTAAATCGTTCCTAATCCATTGAATAGGAATGCCTTGTTCTTATGTCAAAGGGCAAGGCCAGGCAATCGTGGGCAAGTTGTGTTTCATCCCTATGGCTATTGTTTTCGACATCCCCGAGAGTAACAGGCATGTCTAAACATGTTTCAGCATCAACATCACTACTATTTAAGCGTGTTTCAGATGAAAAGAGGACGTGTGTCGGGCAACAGTTGATAGTCTTGTTTTTGTGCTACGAAAGAGTAAACGCATCAAGGAAATTGACTGGTCAAAGATAGCCGGTGTATCCCCAAAGCCAAAACGACTTCACTTGGAAGAGGACGAAAGTGACGGATTTTTCCACTGCCCTGTGCAAATGTGTGATCATGATACATTTTCAACTCAAAGGGGTTGCAGAAAACACGTTAAGAACAAGCACGCTTGGTTTTATTACTTTGATTCAAAGCCTGATGACCGTCTAAGCCCAGTCAATACAGACAACAGCGAACAAAGAGGTGGGACATCTATTCATTCTACTAAATTGCTACCACCCTTTGACATTTCAACTACTATTGGAAAGCTGTTTCAAAGCTGGCTAATTGGAAGTGGTGGTGGATGTAAAAGTATCAGGCAGGCTCAGCAGGTCGTTCGTAAGAGCTTCAAATATCTAAAATTCTGCTGTGAAGATGACGAGGAAGAGTTAAATTGGAACATGGTTGATTTCAGTTTGAGTTCACCAAACTTTCTATTTCGATTCGTCGATGCAATGCAAACCGATTGGGGTTTGGGTCATGCCGGTCGCCTAGCCTACTTGGACTCTATTGCTGACTTGATTGATTTTCGTAAAACACATGGTGCACCAGATGCAGTATTAAGTAACCTGAATTCACTGAAGTCTATTTGAAAAGGGCTCGCAAGACGGTTTCTAAAATGATGAGGCTACAATGGACTAATGACCTAGACATTGACACTTTAGAGTCAAAGGGGCATTGGGCTACTTTAGACGAACTATTACAGGTGGTTTCGAAAAACCTGCCGCGTTTTGAAAGCGTGCTCAAGATCTGCAAAGAAAAGCCAGGCGAGGTGCCTCCTTCAGATTTGTCGTTTGCGACCAAGTTTTTAGCAGTGTTGAAGGTGAAGGGTTCCTGGCCAATGACCTACCAATATTTGACCGTTGACATGGTCGAAGCAGCCAAGAACAACGGCGGTTTCATAGACCAAAAGAAGTTCAAAACTACGGCCAACTATGGTTTCGATTCACTACTTTTGACAAAAACCAGCATGCAAGTTTTGGATGGCTACATTTTCCATATTCCTCCTCTTTTGAAACCAAACTGCGAATACGTTCTTGTGAACAGAAACAGGGATCAACACAGTAGAATTGGTCAAGTCATGAGCAAGATGGTGTTCGACGCTACGGGCAAGTACATTCATCCGACCCACTATCGGCAAATTGTCGAGACTGCGAGCCACGACAGGTTGAACGACAAGGAGCAGGACGCGATATCCGAGGATCAAAAGCACTGCTCCGTGGTGGCTAAGGTACACTACCCGCCAAAAACAGAGGTCTCGCGAGGTTGCCACAAGGGCCCACGAGTGTCTCAGAAAACTTAAAGGCGACATGGGGGTACAATTGGAAGAAGAAGTTTGTTTTCGGCTCTCCCAAAGCCCGAGCTCCTCTTCCGATCAAGAACGAGCGAACGAAAGTTTGTGCGAAGATACCGAAGTACCACAACAGCCCGTCGAAAGCAATTCTAGTCACGGACCGAAAAGAAAAATACTTCTATTTACTGCAGACGAAGACAAGTATTTGCGCGCGGGCTTAAATTGCCATGGCTATGGCCAATGGTCAGCCATTTTGAGGGATCCCAGATACAAGTTCCAAAAGGGCAGAACGGCAAACTCTCTCTTGAACTGCGCCTTGCGAAAGTTTAAGTAGGATAATTGTTAGAAGACAACTTGTAACTAATTAAGGAGTTAATAACGAAGGGAAGTAGTTATAGAGTTGGCGGTTCGAGATCAGTTTTTTCAAAACTGATCTTGAACAACGCCAACTCTATAACTACTATCCATTTGATGGAAATCATTTTTATGGAAATCATTTGGAAATCATTTTATGGAAATCATTTTATGAAAAGGAGCCGAGCAGGCTCGGGAAGTCGTTGACGAAGTCAACGAGTGAGGCTCCTTTCCGGCTTTATGTGGGTAGAGACGTAGTCTCGTAGAGACTACGTCTCGTAGGGCACATAAAGCAATATGGTTTCATATACTTGATTCATCATTTGGAAATAATCATTTGGAAATCATTTTATGAAAAGGAGCCGAGCAGGCTCGGGAAGTCGTTGACGAAGTCAACGAGTGAGGCTCCTTCCAGTTTTTTTGTGGGTAGAGACTAGTCTCGTAGAGACTACGTCTCGTAGGGCTCCAAAAAAACAATATGGTTTCATATACTTGATTCATCATATAGCTCCACATTATTTTTGCGTTGATGGTTCCACTACATTGCTCCACATCTTTTTTCATATGCTGGTTCCATATTTTCGCATTGGGGAACAAAAGCGGAGCTTTTGTGAGGCAGTGAATTGATCGCGAAGCGATCAAGAGGGGATGTTTCTTTTTGCGATGCTGGTTCCATTACATTGCTCCACATTATTTTTGTGTTGATGGTTCCACTACATTGCTCCACATCTTTGTTCCATTTTTTTCGCATTGGGGAACAAAAGCGGAGCTTTTGTGAGGCAGTGAATTGATCGCGAAGCGATCAAGAGGGGATGTTTCTTTTTGCGATGCTGGTTCCATTTTATGGGGAACTATATGTATTTTATTACATGGGCTGAATTGATTGGATTTGGATACTATATGTTGTATCTCATGATGCATCCAACGCATTATTCAATCACGTGATTCCACACCACAGGAAGTCTTTCTCGGAAAAGCAGGAAGTTTTTCTTAGAAACAAGTCTGGACATGTCTGATGAAAACAGGAAGTTTATGATGAAATGGGACTTTCCCGATGAGTCATCAGATTGTCATGTAATATCAGATGAACTTGTATTTGAAGTAAAGTTTGTCAGTAAAGTTTGTCAGTAAAGTTTGTCAGTAAAGTTTGTCAGTAAAGTTTGTCAGTAAAGTTTGTCAGTGAAGTTTGTCAGTAAAGTTTGTCAGTAAAGTTTGTCAGTAAAGTTTGTAGTGAACAGAAAAGTAGACTGTGCTTACGGAACTTGTATGGAGACCGACACAGCTGTGGCGTGACGTCATCACTGATAGCTATTGTGTCAATGGGTTTAAATAATATTAAGCCACAAAACGCCACAGCTGTGGCGTGACGTCATTACTAATAGCTATTGTGTCAATGACATGAGACTATCGTATGATCTCGGTCAACCGCAAAACGCCACAGCTGTGGCGTGACGTCATGTTTGTAAGTACATAAAATAATATCTCATATAATAGTATAGAATGAATTGCAATGAAGATATTCACAATTACTTGAAAGAATCAGAAGTTGTTTGTCCTTTTTGTGACCAGCAAATAGATTCTGCCAGAAAACCAAAAGATGATAAATGCTGTGATAATCAGTATATTATTAACGACGATGGGATGTTAGCATGTCTAAGTTGTGGTGTCGTACAAGGATATAATTATGTGAAAGAATATGTTGATTTTTATAAAAATAGACATAAATTTATAAGAAAATCAGTGTACCATAGAGAATACCATATAAATAATGCTATCATGAATGTTAAGCAAAATTATAATATAGAAATATCGTACCATCAAAAATGTAAAATTAATGCTATATTTGTCGAGATAGGTAAGGTTCTTAATGAAGTTAATGGAACTCGGAAAAGGATGATTAGCATTAATTTTATTATGAGAAGGATATTCAATATGATGGGGATACCTCATAAACAAATTCCAATTAGTAAATCGAAAAAAACATTAGCTTTTTACGATCGATATTGGGCTACTATTATGTCTCTTATTGGTGATAAAATAAAATCTATTATTAGATGAATACCTTATTATATTTCTTTTCAAATTTGTCAGTTAACGGACACATTTCAATGATTATTTCATCAAGAACTTTGACATGATCAAGAAATTCTTTTTCATTATACTCCAGTCCTCTCATAAATGACCGTAAATGAGTTAAAACCTTTTCATACGTAGTGTACGCGAATTTACACATCTCGATCTTTCTTTTGTAATTTTTGACCTCTGAATATGTTTTTAGTATAAGCCCTGCGCCTGATATTGATCCAAGTACAGCGGGGTTTAACGTCACACCACCAGCCACAGTCCCAGTTACTATCAATACAACAGATCCAATGTTACAAGCCATATTCTTTTTCTTGAAGCTTTTAAATGACTCTTTGTGGAGCCAGTATTGCTTATGGTAGAATTTGTACAATGCTTCAACTCAGATATTTGATCTTCTGTTAAATTTTCTGAAACATGGTTCCAATTGAATATTCTTTTACGTCTATCCATATATATTATATGGTTACATTTTTTCTTTTTTGAACGATTTCTTAATACTGATGTATAATTTTCTCATGTTTCGAACTATTTTTTCTATATTCTCAATAATTTCGTTGATTAAAGTTGATATTTTCATATTATATTGTTTAGATTATTCATTATGTTTTTCATCGGAAACCTCAACGCTTATTTCTTTTGGGATAATATATTCTAAAAAGCATTCCATACTCCAATCAGATGGATATCCGCATTGTGATATATGATGAATGAAAAAAATGTTTATGGCACTCTATATTCAATCAACATTAAGAGTTCTTGATTTTTCACAACTGAACCCAGTTCCACAGCCAAATGACCAAACGCTAGTACTAAATTGATATTTATTGTCTGTGATTTAGTTGATTGGGTTGAAGTGTAAGTGATTGATTGAGTTAAATGGTTACTGTGTTTTATTTTTAAAGAAATAGGCTTATATTTACTTTTGAGCTTGAAATAGAGCACTGTTATAGTTAATATGTGGCTATGATTTGGAATAATTATTTTGTCACAACCATTCAATAAAAATGTGTTCCCGTTTTTCGTATTTAAATACCCATGTATATAATGAACTGAACCACTTAATTTATACCCATTTAAAGACAAATCTGTTTGCATTACCATTTTACCATTTTCTACAACGTACGCCGTATCATACACATCCGAGTCTACATTACTCTGTGATCCTTTGACTCCATATACAATCAAATAACCAACTCCTTGAGTGGAGCTACTTGCAGTGCCCTGACAATGCATGTCAATGTAAATGTATTCGGGAGGAGTTATGCTCCACTTATGTAAGTGAACAATCGATCTACTGTAATTAACAAACAGCTTAGTTGATTGTTGACCAATATTTAGTGAAGTGGAAACGACACTCACTGACAAATTTGTTGTGCTTGGAGGGAAAAATTCAACAGCCAAAGTGTACTCGCCTTCTGGAAGTTTGAACATGTTAAAGCCAATGCGAGAAGAATACTCATTTTGAGCGTCTTTCCCCATTTTAAATTTATAAGCTTTTTTGTTGACATTGTGGAGGGAACCAGAAAAGTCAACAATGCCATCAACTATTATGTTGTTTTCACTTGAAGATTCATCGGCATTTTCCATGAGATACCTGAAAACGTCTTTCTTGTTGGTTGAGCTGGTGATGTGAGACTCCTTGATTTTTGTGTCAAAGTAAGTTTTCAGCCCTACAGTCACATCACCTTTGGCGGCGTGTACCTTACTGCTGACATAGCCGACATTAGCTGCTGATTTTATGTCTTTGTCATCGATGTTCAAGTTGATTATTGTTTTTTCATTTAAATTCAAGTTTCCAGTCATATTGTTGGTGCCATCAACTTTGAGAAACTTTTTTTGTGTCATGTCATCAATTCTGTTGTTAACAAACTCGACACATGCGGCGTCTCTTTGGTTTGATGGAAGATCAAGATTGATAATTGAATTATTTTTCATATCAATATCAGATCCTTTATCCAGTTTTTTTTCAAGCTGATTTTCGACATACTTTTTATTAACACAATGGTCTGAATTAACTGGATCTTTCACATTTGTGATGAAATTATTGTTCATGTCAATATGTTGCTCCATTCGACCTCCTTCCTTCTTTGACAAGAATATCTCTCTTTGCGATTCATAACTGATAACCTTGTTGAGATTACCATGAACTGGATAATTGTCTTTTGGGACAATGAGTGACCCTGTCATCGTATCACCTGCTTTTAGCATGAATTGAGATGTATCCACACTTGGAATATTGGCTATCTCTGAATCAAGATAAGATTTTGTAACCACGTCATTATTATTAGTTCCCTGTTTTACATTAACCAGTTTTTTGTTTTGCATATCATAATCATTATTTGAATCTAATTTAAATCCAATACCAGGTAAACCTCTTGAACCTATCTTACCTAGTCCTTGAGAATCATCATGATTAAGAATACCGTTTGTATAACTCATATAATATTAGTTTAGATTTTTTCGTCGAAATTTCGGGCTACCTTTTTTTTGACCTTATCAACATACAAAAAACTATATGGATCCTTAGTAGCTTTCTGATAATCTGATTTATTTATGTTCAGTTCTCGGCAAATCATCGATTGCTCGTTTGTAGAAGGAAAATCAAAAACACAAAAATGTGAACTATTCAGTCTTATTGTTTTATCGGTTCCGTAATAGCTTTGACTTAAATATATACAACAGCAATTTTTGTTTCTAGAATTGGTAAAGTATTCACGTATCCGTTCGTCATTTTTCTTACCTGTATTCAAATAGTCATCAAATATGATTAATTTTTGGTTTTCATCAGACAAATCTGTCAGAGGGATGATTTCATCGTTACTTGCTTCTATCACGTCATAACCGACCTCTTTTGATATTGGTTCAAGAGATTTCAACAGATGCTTATATTTGCTTTGTTGGAGATTTCGAGCATAAAGGTATATCTTATCAAAATAGAGAAGCCTATATATCATATCGAGTATAAGGTTGGTCTTGCCACCATGAGAAGGTGCACAAAGAAGCATCCTGAAACATTGGTTTGGCATGAAACTCTTTAATTGAACAAAATCGTTGTTTTCATCATCTTGAATGTCGTAATTTTGTATCTTCATATGATATTATGTTATACAATTCTATCGTATTGCGACACGCTATGCGACACGCTATGCGAGCGTTTTTATATATGATAACCCTAATTTTTCCGAACAAAATACGAAATTTTATGTAAACAAATGATATAATGAGTTTACTCAAATGGAAAGAAATGGCTGAGAAACGATCCGAGCTTGGTAAAAAGATTAACACAGTAAGAGATACAATAAAACAAAAAAAGATATCTGATCAAATGGGTGAAGTCGAGGCAGAGAAACTTTTCAAACCTATAACATCTGAGTTAAAGGAACTCACAGCTCCAAAAATGCCATTGAGAAGATTACCAAAGAAAAAGCGACCTGTTCCAGATTATGGAATAGCTATTGATGATGAAGTGCCTGATTATGGATTGGACGATTTGTTTGATCAACCTGTTTTACCTGAAAACGAGAAACAGATAGTTCCAAAACCTCCATCTTATGAAGATGTCCTTGAGGATTTAGCATCAGGTAAAAAACAAATGTATATAGATCCAGAATACATGTATGAACCTGAAGATCTTCCTCCAGAATACGAAGAAGAAGTACCAGATTATGAAATTCTTGAAGAGGATAGAATTAACCAAGTTTTGGATGAAATTCAAATTCCTAACTATGATGAGATTGAATTACAACTTCAACAAGAAGATATGAATGACAAAAAGAGGAAATCTTATCTTACCAAAACCCTTAAAAAGGCTAAAGAGAAACGGCAACAACTTTCTGGATATTCGATGAATATTACTAAAAAATTAAATAGTGGCTCAATCACTGAAGCTGAGGTTCAATATCGAAGAAAAATTCTTCAAGATACAAGAAAGGTTCTGACTGATTATATGAATTACCATCAACAAAAACTCCAAAAACTCAAATCTATTAAAGGATCTGGTTTGAAGAAAAAAACAAAAAGAGGTGGACAGGTAATGTTTTTCAACAATCCGACAGAAATGATTAAAAAACTTGAACTGATTATCGGATCGATGATTGCCGGAAATAATAGCATCGAACTACGGAATACAGGCGTCGCTCTTCTCGACATCTTGTTGAGAAATTCAATACTCAATAGGCCGCAATATAACAAAATATACAAAAACTATTTTATATAAACTAATCATATAATGGATAGACAACTTATCTTATCATCCCATACAGTCAGAGACAAGAATGGTAATAAACCGAGTGATTTCATAATCAAATACATCAATCCGATAATTCTCAATCCAAATCGACAATATGAAATCGGACTAGACCGAATCATTTCAATGTCATTTACTTGGTTTAATGTGACAAAAGAACTCAATAATCAGAAAATCAGATATTCATCTGATAGTGGTACTAATTGGACAGAGTTGATATTAAGTCCTGGTGTATGGAACTATGTCGATTTCAATAATTTTTTAAAGGATGAAACTAAAACAGGAACAGCTAACAATCCGTCATATCCGATCAGTCTCGAATTCGACGATACAATATTTCGCACAATAATCACATTAGCCACAAATTATAGATTAGATCTGACTCAGTCAGATTTCAATAATCTCATCGGTTTCAATAAAAAGATTCTAACTTCTTCTGAAAATGTTGGTGATTACATTCCTAATCTCTCTCAAGACAGGGAAATCTTGAACGTTCATTGTGACCTCATATCCGAAAGTCTAGTTGATGGTGATGAAACGGATATTATATATAGTTTTTCAACCAGTACTTTAACACCGAGTTATAGTTTCACACAAGAGCCAAGACGAGTACAGTTCAATCCTGTCAATAAAAATACGATTAATAAAATTCGGATTTATATCACCGACGGTAAACGAAGAATCATAGATCTTAATCATAGTGACACTTCATTCAGTTTGATTTTAAGAGAGAAGAGAGATTAATCTAACTAATAGTTATAGATGGCATCATATGAATACAAGCGTATTTATCATCCAAAACTTGGACGATTTGTTTATGAACATAAAGGATCTGGGATCATTGTTGACAACATTTTCAAACCTGTTGGAAGGGTTTTAAGTAAAGTTCCAGAAATGGTTTTAAAACCTTTTGCCAAAAAAGCGCTTGAATCTGGTATTTCACATGCTGGAGACAAACTGGGAAAAAAAGCAGCTGAAAAAAGCGGAGAGCTTATTATGAGAAAATTACACGGTTCAACTAAACAATCAATGAATAAAACCATGAAACCAACCAAACCTACTAAACCAAAACAAGAAGAAGATTACAACACAATTCTGAATAGACTTATATCTGGTACTGGATTAAGACGATAAAATGTTATTAAAAAGTGAATTTTATCCAATTATAAATAGACTAGCAAGTGGGAAATGGTTTATATAAAAAGTGAATTTTATCTAAACTATCAATATATAATGAGTTTCAGAACAAGTGATAATTTACAAAGATATGAATACGTTCATTTCCATTTGGACAATGTCATTGAGCAACCTGCTAACAATCAATCACAGAAAAAGACGGGTTACAGATTCACAATCAACGATAGGTCGACTATGTTCGATTTTTTTAATGGGTATTTCGAAGTAACTAAAGAGCTTCAAAAAAAGGCAGATGGTACTGGATATGCTCAAGCAGATCGCATCACCATGATAAACGGATCTTCTAGTTTGATCAAACATATGGTTATCAAATCTTCAGGCAAAATCGTGTATGAGAGTGATAATTTGCATCGAATAACGAATGTCAAAAATCTCCTTGAATACAGCGATGACTTCAGTCGATCCGTTGGAAAGAATTCATTCTGGTATCTTGATACTGACGGAACTACAGCAAATACAAATGCAGGATTCGAAGCCCGTCGTATTTTAACCCAGGCTCATCAGAATAACGGCAGCGGAGGAGCTAAATCGAATAACGAGATGATACCGTTGAACCGATACAGTTTTTTCCAAAATTAGAAAAAAAAATGTTGCCCCCAATGCAGCTCGCATTTGAACTTACACTTAACGAAGACAGTGAAATGATTCACATGGCAAACGGCACAGACGATGGTCGTGTTGTAGTAAAGAGATTGTATCTTTGGCTCCCAAGATTAATTCCAAAAGACAGCATGTATAGTAATTTCGTTTCAGAGTTTCTCAAGCCAACAACCTGGACATATATGCGAGATCTCTACAATCAGTCAGCAAATACCAGAGCTATTCAGAATATGTTTCAAATCAGTCCAGCTATCGACGACGTTAAACATGTTTTTATATATCTCCAGCGGACAGATGCACCGAATGATGATGAAGCAGAGAGGAGTCCGTATTTGTTTGACACTTTCAAGTTGAATGCTGCTGACGCTAATAGCTCTCTCTCGAGTTGTCGTTTAGAATATGGAAACAACACGTTCTATCCCGAACTAGAATACGATGCAGATTCTAAAATCAGGATATTCAATGATCTCATGAGTTATGCATTTCGTAAAAACGATTACAATTCTGGGACACAACTTAATGTATCTAATTTTAGTAGTTTGTACGGATTAATATATTTCGATTTGACATATCAAAAAGAGGTAGTGACGAGAGATCCTAAACAGTTGATTCTCCATTATCGTTTGAATGTTGCCCCAGCTGCTAACGTCCGAGCCCATAGTATCGTATTTTACGAGAGTGAGGTTGTTGTTAAGACAGTTGGAAACGAATTGATGATAGTTTAAATAAATAAGTTTTACATCGATGAAAATTTAAATGAATATGTTTTTTAAAACAGAATTTATCTAACATATATAATATGACACAACTATACGAAATCAAAGTTAGTTTATCACCAAACCAGAAAAAGAATCTTAGTAACGCATATCATAAAAGAGAAACTATCGTTTTGAGACTGACAAAGGATTCATTATCTGGGAATGACACTCTATACGTACCTCAGAATATAGTTAAGCGATTGGATAAAAATAGAAAATTGAAAAAGGGAATGGACATCAAACTAGCAAAAGCAAACATTCGAAAGCAAATTGGTGGATCACTCCTCTCTACAGTTCTGTCGCTTGGAAGAACTTTCGCTCCAACGATTGCCAAGACTATTGGATTGTCAGCTTTGGCAGGTTTAGCGTCTGAAGGAGCATCTCAGATTGTTAAGAAGATATCTGGAAAAGGTTTACAAACTGGTGGGTTTCTCATACCACAAAATAAAATCAACCAGTTGATAGCATATAAACATCTTTTGACCACAAAACAAAAACAAGATATATTAAATGCTCTACAAACAGGCTCTGGTGTTCATATAAAACCAACAAAAGTACAAACGGGTGGGTTCTTAGGTACTCTTCTTGCATCAATTGGAGTTCCTTTAGCTCTTGAGGCAATAAAGAAGATGACTGGTAAAGGTGCCCCTCAGATGGGACAACCCCAACAAAGACCACCCAGATCCAATGATAATCAGGATGGTGGTTTGTTAGTCCCAACGTGGAGATCTCAACCTTTTTATGGGAATTGGCCGAACGGTACAATCGGTATGGGGACTAAAAAAAAAGATCCCAAAAAGGGCAAAGGTCTACTATTAGGCAAAAACTCACCATTCAAAAACGTCCCTCTCTTAAACATTCTATTATAAAACCCAAATTCCATAAGAATGTCCCATTAAGCAATTATGATTTAATAAAATGGTGTAAATATCTGAATATCCCAATTAATGATGTATTGTCAAGAGATGAAAATGTTCCTCATAATCATAGACAGGCTCTATTCATTTACAATCTTGAACCATCATATATGAGCGGTAGCCATTGGGTATCCACATATGTGAAAGATAACGTCATCAATTACTTTGATTCATTTGGTTTGCCTCCATTTCAAGAAATAGTTAATCATGCTAAAAAGAAGAACTTAACATTGCTTCATCAGAACAATCAAATACAAAATTTACTGACGACAACATGCGGTTACTTCTGTTTATACTTTTTGAATGAGATGAATAAGGGCAAATCATATTTTGATCTGTTGGAAGTTTTCGACATATTTAACACGGTTAAAAATGAGAAATTCTTAGAACAGTATTTTAAAAATATCTAACTCATATATATATGAAATCATATTGCGTGAAACAAAAAAAGGTCACTCTATGTGTACCAGGTAGTGAACGACATGAAAAGGCTAAAAATGGGAGGCTTATGCTTAAATGTACTTGTGCAGAATGTGGTATTACTAAAACTAAATTTGTCAAACAATCGGGAAACGGGATAGCCCGTCGAAAGGGGCGGGCTTACTAGATACAGTAGCATCAACTGGTACTGATTTATTGATTCACCGCGGTATTCCTTGGCTTGGAAAAAAGGCTGTTGAAATGGGAAGATATTATGGATCAGAAGCCTTGAGAAACCCAAAACTGCAGAAAAAGGCTATCGATTATGCTCTCGATAAGTTGAATCCAATGATTCAAAATGTCGGAAGTCAAGCTCTTGATCAATTATCAACAAAAATCAGACCAAATAGAAAGTATAAAACCGACAGAAAGGATTTGGATGGCGCTGGTGTTGATATCCATAAACTAATTGGGAAATTACCGACACCAAAAGCTGGATGGACTCCTGGAAAGTATAAATACATGGGGGCATATAACCCTCTCGATAAACAGTTAGAGTACGATAAAAACACTGGAGAGGTCACCAAGTGGCACGTACAACCTTACAATGAAGTTGATAGAATATCAGCTCATCATGATATTTGTTATGACATGGGGAAGGACAAAGGTGAATGCGACAAAGTAATGGTCAAGTCATTGGATAAAATACCTTATGGACAGATGCCAAAATGGGGACAAACAGCACGATTTCTAATCAACACAAAACAAAAGCTAGGTCTCGGTGTAAAACAAAGGAAGACAAAAAACGGGAAAGGCCGTCGAGTGAAGAAAACTGGCAAGAAAAATTAGCTGATGAGCTTCATAAACCTATAAAACGTAACTTTACTCGGCGGCGTGTAATTGTAAACGGCATTGACGAGATATGGTGTTCAGATCTTATTGAGATGCAACAGTTTAGTCAATGGAACGCTGGCTACAGATATCTTCTTATGGTTTTAGATGTATTCTCTAAATACGGTTGGATCGTCCCATTAAAAGATAAAAAGGGTGAAACCGTTATGAATGCTTTTAAAACAATATTCAAAGAGGGGCGTAAACCACAATATCTTTGGACAGACAAAGGCAAAGAGTATTACAACAAACATGTTAAGGAACTACTTGATAAGAATAAAATAACCTTGTACTCAACTGAGAATGAGGAAAAGTCGTCAGTTTGTGAAAGATGGAACCGTACAATCAAAACCAAAATGTGGAAACAGTTTACTGTTCAAGGTAATACACAGTATTTAGACATGTTACCTAAATTAGTGAAACAGTATAACAATACCAGACATTCAAGCACAAAGATGACACCAACTGAAGCCAGTAAAAAGAAGAATGAAGGAGTTGTTTACTTTAATCTGTACGGTGATATGGAAACATTAAAACAAAAACCAAAGTTCAAAGTTGCTGATAAGGTTAGAATAAGTAAGTATAAACGAAATGTATTTGATAAGGGCTATACATCAAATTGGTCTGAGGAAATTTTCACAGTTGATGAAATACAACATACGAATCCAATCACATACAAAATAAAGGATCTCAGAGATGAAGACATTCAAGGGAGTTTTTATGAACCTGAATTACTTAAAGCTGAACAACAGGTATTCAGAATTGATAAAGTGATTCGGAGGGATTATAAGAAGAAACAGGCTCTTGTTAAATGGAAGGGATACAGTGATGAATTTAACAGTTGGGTTCCAATGAAGGATTTAAAAATAATATAATATATACATATATATGGATACTGAAAATCAGCAGTGGTTCTGTGATATTTGTGATAAAAACTATAGTTTGAAGAGAAAGGAAAAACATCTTTTAACTAAAGTTCATAAAAGGAATAAAGAACGTTCGGATCGTTATGAGGATGACGATGACTATCAAATACGACGAGATAAACTAATGATGGAAAATATTGAAAATATGGATTTTGATGAGTTTGTAAATCAATATAAACGTGTTGAAAAACAACTTAAAAAAGAATTCAAAAAATAAAAATATATAGTATATACATATGAAAGGTTTCACTTATGAAGGTCAAAAACTGATTATTATCAAAAAAGATGATGATATGTGGTTCCGTGGTAAAACAGTTGCCAGCATTTTAAATTATAAAAATACTCGTAAAGCTATTCGTGATCATGTTGCTCCAGAAGATAAATGTTCACTTAAGAGACTCAAATCCAAGGGGAACGAATCGTTCCCTTTAAAAATACTCATGATAATGGCCTCAAATCTTGGGGGAACGAATCGTTCCCTTTAAAACGGAACACTGGAAACACAATTTATATAAATGAATCTGGACTGTATGGCCTAATTTTGAGATCAAACATAGATAAAGCTAAAGATTTCCAACGATGGGTAACAAAAGATGTTTTACCATCAATCAGAAAAACCGGCAAGTATGAATTCAACAACAGACCATACAAAATGCTAACATTCAATATAAATACAGAATATGATTTACATAAAAAGGTAGTCAACTTTATTAGAAACAATTATCCTAAAGCAATCCTATTACCTTCATTAGGTGAAAATCAAATTAATTGTAACATGAGAATAAAATCATACAACATGGGTTATCAGAAGGGAACTTGTGATCTATTAATTGGAAATTTGCATTTAAATTACACAGGTTTTGGAATTGAATTTAAAACACCAACTGGTTACGGAAAGCTTTCAAAAGAACAGGAAATGATGCTACAAGAGTATGAAAACAACAATTACAAAATATTAGTCAGCAATGATTATGATGAGATCATTAAAGAAATCATACTTTATTTCCAGGGTGTAAGAATCAAATGTAAATATTGTTACAGAAAATTCAAGTCAATAGAAACAACAAGCAATCATTTAAAATTCATACACAAAAACTTATAAAGAGTAAATTATATAGTATTAATATATGGAAAATCAAAATATAAAGAGAGGTCGAGGTAGACCAAGAATATTCACTGATGATGAGAGAAGACAACGTAAAACAACATACATGCTAAATGTAGAATGGTATTGTGATATATGTAAAACAGGTCGCAATTATACACTAGCTGGGAAAACCTGTCATTTGAAAACAAAAAAGCACCAAAAAAATTCTAAAAAATAACATAGTTCAAAGGATTCATAATTGGATTACTTGAATTGATTTAAACGCATTGATAATTATTTAAAAAAATAAAATATATAGTAATATTATATGTTGAAATTCATAAAATTAGAACAAAAAATAGCATTAATCAATAATGAAATAGATAAGAAATTTAGATCAATCACTTGTAAATACTGTCATTCAATGGCGACACATGCATTAATCACTGGAGAGTATTCCAACTATGAAGTAAGTACAATATGCCATAAATGTTCAGATCGTATAAACAAATTAAAAGGCTACCAACTTGATCATATGGGATTTGTTGACTCCTATAAATTAACCATTTAAACGCACCCCAAAACTATTTAAAAATATTTCACTATAGATAAGTACCTATAATGAAGTCACTTAAAAAAAATAATATACTTAGTATTAATATGAACAAAGATAGTTTGAAGAAACTCAGTAAATCGGAACTGATCAAATTGCTTCTGAAGCAATCTAAAGATGTTGAGAGCAATGTGCAGGAAAACATCAAAAGAAAAAGACCAATACCTGCGCCTCGTAAGAGTGTCAAAGAGATGGTCAAACGGTACGAAGAAAACATTATTCTTCCACCAATGCAGTTCAGGGATAATTACAAACCAATCCCAAAACAAAGAACTGTTAAAAGAAAACCGGTTCCTACACCTAGAACCGTAATTAAACAAATCGACAAAGCTTTAAACGGTTTTGTAAAATCTTATGAAATCGATCTAAGAAATGATAAAGATCCTCTTATCCAAATGCAAAATACACGAAAAGGTGTAGAACGTCAATTATCCATTTTATTGAATGAGATGAAAGGATTGAAATACGTTGAAACATTGAAAGTCACTTTCGAAAAAATATCATCTGATGTAATAATTGAAAAGTCAGCATATTTCAATAGCGCAAGTCAAACAATAATCAACCAAGTGGGAATCAGTGAATCATTAAAAATTTCTTCAGAAAACATCATAAACAAAATAGCTCAATGGATATCAGAAGGATCGGGATGGACTGTAAAAGAAATCAATGACCATTACCTAAACATTGCTAAATATGAGCCAATGAAGGGATCCTCATATATCCAACTTCCTAAAGAATTGCGAAACAGTGCCAAAGGTTTAATAAACATGAAAAATAAGGATAATGAATGCTTCCGATGGTGTCATATCAGGCATTTAAATCCACAAGAAAAATTTCCTCAAAGGATTAAAAAAGTCGATAAACCATACATTGAAAAATTAAATTACTCAGGTATTGAATTCCCAGTTTGTGTCAAACATTACAACAAAATCGAAAAGCAAAACAGCATCAATATAAATGTATTCGGCTATGAAAACAAACAACCTTATCCCATCTATATTTCAAAAGAAAAGAATGAAGATCATATGGAACTACTTTTAATAACTGAAAATGAGAACAATCATTATGTTCTTATAAAAGATTTCAACAAATTCATGTATAATCAAACAAAACATGAACATAGAAAACACTTTTGTATGCACTGTCTGCAATGTTTTAGTTCTGACAGGGTATTAAGCAATCATAAAGATATTTGCATACAAGTCAATGGCACACAAGCAATTAAAATGCCAACAAAAGATAACAATATATTAAAATTCAACAACTTTCATAAACAGCAACATGTGCCATTTGTTATTTATGCTGATTTCGAGGCCATTACAGAGAAAATTTATGGATGTCAACAAGAAGGTAAGAAATCATATACTGAGGCTTACCAAAAACATACAGACTGTGGATATGGATATAAGGTTGTCTGCTGTTACGATGACAAATATACCAAACCAATACAACTATATAGAGGCGAAAATGCTGTTTACAAATTCATGGAGAACATGTTAGAAGAAGTAAAATGGTGTAAAAAAGTAATGAAAAAATATTTTAATAAACCATTGAAAATGAGCAATGATGATGAACAGGAATTCAAAAAATCAACAAGATGCCATATCTGTGATAAGAAATATACTGAAGAAGACGTCCGTGTGAGAGATCATTGCCATATTACGGGTGTATTCAGAGGCTCAGCACACCAAAACTGTAATTTGAAACTAAAAATGAAGCCTGAAGAAATGAAAATTCCTGTTATATTCCATAATTTGAGAGGTTATGATAGCCATTTCATAATGCAAAAATTAGGTCAAATAGTCAAAAAGCATACATACAAAAATAATAAAGGAGAGGATAAACAAATGAATATCAATGCTATTCCAAATAATATGGAAAAGTATATGGCTTTTATGCTTGGCAATCATCTTACATTCATTGACAGTTTCCAGTTTATGAGCTCAAGTTTGGATAAATTAGTTAGCAACTTACCAGCAGAAGCTTTAAAGTATACAAGCAAAAGATTCCAAAAAGAAAAATTAAATCTCATGACACGAAAAGGTATTTATCCGTATGATCACATGGACAGTTTTGAGAAATTCAATAAAACAGAATTACCGACTAAAGAAGAATTTTACAGCATATTGATTGATGAGCATATTTCAAATGATGATTATACCCATGCTCAAAATGTTTGGAATACATTTAAATTGCAAACAATGGGTGAATACCATGATTTATATCTCAAGTCTGATATCCTTTTATTAGCTGATGTGTTCGAAAATTTTCGTAGAACATGTATTCAGTATTATAAATTAGACCCATGCCACTATTTTACATCACCTGGTTTGTCTTGGGATGCTATGTTAAAGATGACTAATATTAAATTAGAACTAATGACTGACATCAACATGTTTCAATTCATTGAAAAAGGTATGCGTGGAGGAATTAGTTATATAGCCAATAGATATGGAAAAGCAAATAATAAGTACATGAAAGAATACGATGAGAAGGCGCCCTCAAAGTATATAATGTACTTGGATGCTAATAATTTATACGGTTGGGCTATGTCACAGTATCTTCCAACAGGTAATTTCAGATGGATGACAGAAAAGCAAATTAGCAAACTAAATGTAGCCAGATATAATGAAAATAGTGAAAAGGGGTTAATATTAGAAGTTGATCTAGAATATCCCAAAGAGTTGCATAACCTTCATAATGACTATCCATTAGCTGCTGAGAGGGTTTGTGTAAATAAAAATATGCTGTCTGATTATTGTAAAAAGATAGCTACAAAGTATAATATATCAACAGGACTAGTACATAAACTAATCCCAACATTATCAAATAAAGAAAAATACATTCTGCATTACAGAAACTTGCAAATGTATATTGATCTCGGATTAAAATTAAAAAAGATCCATAGAGTATTAGAATTTGATCAGTCACCATGGTTGAAGCAATATATTGATTTCAACACACAAAACGATCGCAAGCAAAAAACGCATTCGAAAAAGATTTCTTCAAACTTATGAATAACTCAGTATTTGGTAAAACAATGGAAAACATCAGAAAACGTGTTGATGTACGTCTTATCACAGATAGTAAAAAACTATTAAAAATGTCTTCCAAACCTACTTTTGTATGCAGTAAAATATTCAATGAAGATCTGGTAGCAGTTCACAAGATCAAAGAAGTACTAACTCTTAATCGGCCGGCTTATGTGGGTATGTGCATTCTCGATCTGAGCAAAACATTGATGTATGATTTTCATTATAATTACATAAAACAGAAGTATGGCGACAAAGCCAAGTTATTATTCACTGATACAGACTCATTAACTTATGAAATTGAAACTGAAGATGTTTACCAAGACTTTTGGAATGATAAAGATAAATTCGACAACAGTGACTATCCAGAAAGTTCCCAGTATTTCAGCAAAGCAAACAAAAAAGTAATTGGAAAATTTAAAGACGAAGCAGCAGGAATGCCAATAAAAGAATTCATCGGATTACGATCAAAAATGTACAGTTATAAAAAAGAAGACAATAAAGTAGAAAAAACAGCAAAAGGAATCAAAAAGAATATAATAAAAGGAAATATCAAACATGAAGATTATAAAAAAGTATTATTCGAAAATGAGCAAATGCAACATACTATGAAAACTATTAGAAGCGAAAGACATGAACTCGGAAGTTATGAAATCAACAAAATATCACTCAGCTGTTTTGATGATAAAAGATATATATCAGAAAATGGAATCAACAGTTTATCTTACGGACATTATGCAATCTAGTTTCCCAAAATATGGAACCAGCATCGCAAAAAGAAACATCCCCTCTTGATCGCTTCGCGATCAATTCACTGCCTCACAAAAGCTCCGCTTTTGTTCCCCAATGCGAAAAAAATGGAACAAAGATGTGGAGCAATGTAATGGAACCATCAACGCAAAAATAATGTGGAGCTATATGATGAATCAAGTATATGAAACCTTATTGCTTTAATTACCCTACGAGACGTAGTCTCTACGAGACTACGTCTCTACCCAATTAAAGCCGGAAAGGAGCCTCACTCGTTGACTTCGTCAACGACTTCCCGAGCCTGCTCGGCTCCTTTTCATAAAATGATTTCCAAATGATGAATCAAGCATATGAAACCTTATTGCTTTAATTGCCCTACGAGACGTAGTCTCTACGAGACTACGTCTCTACCCAATTAAAGCCGGAAAGGAGCCTCACTCGTTGACTTCGTCAACGACTTCCCGAGCCTGCTCGGCTCCTTTTTATAAAATGATTTCCATAAAATGATTTCCAAATGATTTCCATAAAAATGATTCCCATCAGATGGATAGTAGTTATAGAGTTGGCGTTGTTCAAGATCAGTTTTGAAAAAACTGATCTCGAACCGCCAACTCTATAACTACTAAGGGAGTGGATGATTAACGCAGTGGAATAAGAACGAAAACTATGGAAATAACTCCATACAACTTTCGAGTCCACCCTAAAGAAAAAAAGAGATTTTGGGAATCTGCAAGTGATGTCTAAGTAAAACATTATTTAGTAAGGGTGGATTTTTTGGATTTAATGGACTCCTTGGACATCGAGCTATTGTCTAGAAAAATGAATAAATGAGTAAAGAACCATTAGCTTTCCCTCCATTTCTTTTTTAAATAGGGGCGGATATATTGGATTTAAAGGATTTACTGGAAAAAGAACTATTACCTAAATAAAGAATGAATTGATCTTATCTCCCGCTTTATTTCTTTTTAAAATAAGGGTGGATTTATTGGATTTTGTGGAATACATGGATAATAAAATAATAATAATAATAATAATAATAATAATAATAATAATAAAAAGTAAATAAAAAAAGAAAGGAAAATAAAATAAAATTAAATTAAATTACAATAAAATTAAAATAAAATTAAATAATAAAATAGTATCATTTAATAGTTTAATTTATTTATATTAATTATTTTTTATTATTTTTGTCTTTCATTTTCCAACATGTCTAAGAAATCCAAACTATCCAACTTACATTTAAAAAGGAGACACTGGGTGTATGTCCACGATATCCAATAAATCTATACTATCCACCCAAAAATAAAAAGAGTTCACGCTTAACTTCTTTTACCCTTAAATATGTCCATGAAATCCAATAAATCCATACTATCCAGTCAATAATAAATATTAATAACAAAGATTAAAGGACATCTACTTAGTACTGGAAGTTAATACTCTATACTTTTTCAACAAATAGGTTGGATTCTTTGGATCTTTTAGATTTTACGGCAATGTTCATTCATTCATTCATTCATTCATTCATTCATTCATTCATTCATTTCACATTCTTTCTTCGTTTCTTCACTTGTTTATTTTTTGTCTCGTTTCCATCTGTAAGACGTCAATCAATTTTATATTTATTGATCGGATTTCCTGGATTTGATGGATACGGAGGATGTGTGTTAACCATTAGAAGTACCTTACATCAAAGAGACTTTTTAGTTCTCCTTGATTTTGAAGAGGAACAAAGAAGGCCTCTCTAAGATTGTTCCTCCTTTAAAGGAACATTTCACCGAAAAACGTTCTTGGTACAGGCGGCTTTTTTGCGAATCAACACGAACGACGGAAGTTCAGTTTGGCTAACAGTGCTTACTCTAAATATGTCGACAATAAAACAAGACAGTTAAATTGACGCTCGGTTTTAGCCTTTTATCCAAAAGGAACAATGATATTTGAGAAATGGCCACCACCACCACCACCACTACTATCATCATCATCATCATCATCATCATCATCATCATCATCATCATCATCATCATCATCATCATCATCATCATCATTATCATCTTACCTCCATCAGTAGTCGTGTCACAAAACACGGTGCACGATTCTTTGTTGCTATCAGGTGCAATCCAGTACTCACCATCCCCCAGTGGGTGGCCCTGCCTGTCTGCGATATCCTTGCAAGAACGTCCCGGATTATATATGGAGCGCCCAAGAGCTTAATGTATGAAACCGTAAGTTAAAAGTTGAATAAGCACTTCAAGATGTGGCATACTTCAATGTTCCCAGCCATTTAATGTGAAGTAGTTCACTTACGACAACTTATTTATTCAACGGACTTTCATTGTAAAATAAAGGAGACTGCTCATTCAAGAACTACAGCCATCTTTAAATGTTAACGTTAACAGTGAGAAGCTGCTGCTTTATTAGCGATAGCTTCTCAGGAAAGACAGTCCCAACTGTTAAATCACTGTTAAGTTCGTTATCAAAATGCATTTATTTACCATGTTTATCACCGCTGTCTCTGTTATATTCTTAATCAAGCTACGATGGCCTAAGAACAAAAGTTTATATGACACTGTATTTTAAACCGGTGTAGTTTACACGGTATATCGTCAAACCAGTACACATGGTATATCTATAAACCAGTATAGATGGTATATCAGTTTAGTCTACCGCTATGTTGACAATTCTTTCCTTCGTCACCACTAATGCACAGGCATTCATAGCGTCCTTGCTTACAGTCAGCAACACATGTTCCTGCGTTTTCGCATGGAAAATGTAAACAAGGAGTCTGTCAAACAGGACATAACAGTGATGTGATTCAGGTGTCATATCGCAGCAATCAGTGTCATTTTGAGGGAAACTAAATCACGTTTTCTTGGTTTTGCATAGTCATCAGGCATGCTCTATGATAGTTAAATAAAACACGTGCCTAATGCCTATAACCGTTAAGCATGTTTACTTTATTAAAGCTGCCTACTTTCACCTTCAAGCCTCGTTTTCGAAGTGTAAACCTGCGAAATTTCAAACCAAAGAATTCCCAAAGCAACAAAAACAACTTCGAATGCCCAAATTTTTGCGAAGAATTTCGTACAAACGAGATTTTGTGGTGAGTTTTGAACGCATGTGAAGCAGCGGGCAGTAAGGATTATTGTTGATCAGATACCCGGGGGTACTCCCGTATATAACTGATCCCCTCCCCAGGGGTCAGTTAAAGGTTATCCAACACCAACCGTGACACACGTATTTTCAATGTTTCATGCAATTCTTTCCAACACCCTGCGATTGGTAGCGATTAGTTCACTGAACTATTTGCGTTGCCTATAATTCGCCAGAGCAATTACTTTGGTTTGGTTTCACCCCACTCAGTTGAAAACAGCATATTGGTGAAACATTAATTCATTGTTGATTAAAATTGCAGTGTTTCAATACGGTTTTTCTCCACGAGGTTCATGCATCCCAAAATTGATAGTTTTGTAGTGTCAAGTGCGTTCTAGGCCTAGCTATAAAAATCCCGAAAAATGGCCCAAAAATCTTTCCGGAATTTCTCCAAAAATGTTCTAAAAATCTCCGGTTTCACCTCTAATAATCCCATAAAACCTTCTAAAAATCTCTAAAAATCCTATAATATTAAAAAAAACTGGGTGACCTGTGGTGAAAATTCTATGACTTTGGTAGGCTTTCTGCTAGCGCCGTCAGTCTCAGCCAAATCAAAAAGCTCTGCTGAGCCCGCTATTGCTGGATTATGGTGGGTACGTGGTGTAACTATCATATAGTGGTTTGACTTAATCCAATATAGACATAAACATAGGAAGCAATATACATAGCTATACACAACTATACACAGCTATACATGGCTATACATAGATATACATAGCCATACATAGCTATACACAGCTATACATAGCTATACATGGCTATACACAGCTATACATGGCTATGTATAGCTGTGTATAGCTGTGTATAGCTATGTATGGCTATGTACATCTGTGTATAGCCATGTATAGCTGTGTATAGTCATGTATAGCTATGTATAGCTGTGTGTAGCTGTGTATAGCTATATATGCTATGTACATGTGTGTATAGCCGTGTATAGCCATGTATAGCTGTGTATGTGTGTGTATAGATATATATATGGCTTCCTATGTTTATGCCTATATTGGACTAAGTCAAACCACTATATGATAGTTACACCACGTATCTACGTGGATTATGGGTAAAACCGCTGACCGATACTGTGAGAGAGCATCAAAACACTGGAAATAAAGGCTTCAGGATCGCTTGTGACAAAGCTTTTCCACGTTTCAAGCTTTTTGGTAACAAACAAACAAAAAACCTTGAAAATATTCACCAAAATCTCTAAAAATCCCTCCAAATTTCTACAAATCCTATAGTTTTCCAAAAAATCCCGAAAAAATCCGGATTTTTGTAGCTATTGTAGGCCTAGGACGTTCACTCTTCTTTCCCGTTTTTTAAAAAAGTATATTGAGAAGAAGAAGGAAGATTTGTTGAATTTAACGAAATCGAAAATGAAGTTGAATAGTGTTGATACATGTCAAAAGCCAGTTCCCAAAAGTTATTTTGTTTTGTGTTGAATGGGCAAAACCTCTCGTAGGCGACCGCTGCTTCGCTAAGAGGTGAAAACCAAACACTCTCGTAATAGTTTGAGTAGCGAATCATAGCACGGGAATGCTACTTCGTGTACACTGAAAAGATTTACAGGTGAGTGAAAAAAGTTAAGTCAGTAGCTGGACGCTGAACATTTTGCTATGACAGAGCTTACTAGATTTTTTCAGATATTCAGACTTTTCCTTGAAAACTAGATTTGCAGTCTCACAAGAACTGGGATGGTTGCGATATTTTTCTCTGATATGACTGATATTGCATCCACAGGATCACGGAATCCGTCTTGGCGAGCCGACAGGAAAATAAGATCTATCAGCAAGTCACTATTTATTTTCTGTACAGCGCTTTGATTTACAAACTTTTCAAAATAACGCCATTCATTTTTATCTCAGCAACCACTTTCTTCACGTAAATATATTGCAAGCAACTTCCCGGCATGTTTGTTCCATGTTGGGCCAGTATAGCCCCGGCAAGTTTGTTCCATGTTGGGCCAGTATAGCCCCTTTACATTCCTTACGTTTCTTGGAAAATTTCCGCCAAAAACACGCTACCCTGTCATACCGTCCACACTCTTGCCCTACCTTTTAACCTTTTTAACATTTTAACCTGAAATTAAACTAAGTTATGTATAAACAGGTCGAGAGTTGTTTAAAAAAACTACACGGTAAAAAAGTTAATTTAACTTTGATTGCGATATATATGCTACACAACACTATCATCATTGCATAAACAACGAGCCTAACATGAAGCTTACTTACCAAAGTGCTCCAGTGATGAAATTCTTCATTTGTTTGAACCTTGTCAGAGGCGTTAAGCAAGTGTTTGCCCAAAAGTTCACACATGATTTCTCTTTCTTTTGTCGTTGAGTCGTCGATATTAAACGAGACACATGAAGTATGGGGAAGACATCTAAGGGCACACTCGGTTACAAAATCAACGAGAAACGAACCTATTCTACCCACATCAAGAACATGGTTCTTGTATTCAACGAAATGTGTAAAGGCTTCATTTGCTCCTTTTGAGATCCAAATATTGCCATGGTTGTTTTCTTCTCCCAGAGTTGTGTGATTCCGGAGATTATAAACTAAAATGCAAACTGATACAATAACTTGGAGAAGCGTCATTTCTTGAAGTGCTCGAAGAGAGCCGGAGTTCACCGAGTGTACAAATTAACAGTCACAGTAAATGGTATGGTGTTTGACATTGTTATGACGCCTGCACGTCTGTGCAAATTCGATGGCAACAACTTTTTTCATTTGAGAACAGGTGACATTTTTTGTAAGTAACGTTTGTCTCCATTAACTGACGAGTTTCATGATTGGTTTTGTCAAATCGACCTATTCTATAATTGTTTTTTTTTTTATTTAAAACAGTCATGGGTGTTATAATTTTGCGTTTTAGCAATGTCTTTAGCTTATTTATTATTTATTTATCATTTAACATTATTATTATTATTATTATTATTATTATTATTATTATTATTATTATTAAAAGCTTAATAACCAAAACTCGCCGGTGTCAATAAAACTGGTCTGAGCTCGAGCGATAGAAAACAAATCCTACAGTGTGACCAAATAAATGATGGTTACTAAGCAGCGCTTTGCTATGTGCTGTTTAGTTCTGTAATAGTTTGACGAAACGTGCAAATCGTTCAATGCTTGTAGTGACCAATTAAAAAAAGTAATAAACGTTAACTGGTACTAAATGAAGTAAACTTACAAAGAAAGAAAAAGTTCTATACTAGATCAAGTGCTAAAAGAAGTGCTTTGAGCACTCAAGTACTTCTCACGATTCACACGTTTATTAATGGCAATATTATAATGGCCTTGCAATATCTACGTTAAATTAATTAGTTGCTAACACGACTTAATTAAAGGGTTTTTGAGGGAAGCATTCATCGCAGCAGAGCCTTACAAATTACAAGATTGAGAGTGAGACCAAACGAAAGGGTAAAAAATTTCAGAACAAAATATGCCCCCCTTAAATTCACGCATCGCCATGTCTGACCTCCATATCTCAAGCCGAGATCCAAAGGGACTCTGGGGTAGCACTGAATTTCTTTAAACTTGTTTGTTTTTTTGTTTTTGTTTTCTTTGTTTTGTTTTGTTTTGTTTTTGTTTTTTTTGGGGGGGGGGGGAGGGGGGCCGGTTAAAGATGAAAGTAAATTCCAGAAATAAAATACGTCATGTCATCGAAACCTTAGTAAGATCTAAACGACCTTAGTTTTAGTCCCTATATAGGTAATAAATGGTCCACTTACAATCAAAATAAAGCAGAATACTTTCTGTAATAGAAGTTATTTAGCTAGTGATGAACTCTAAGACAGGGGAAGATTGAGTTGGACAGATTACGAACAAGTTTAAAGGTTCAAACTTAGGCTTGGTCAATTCTTACAAGATGCCTGACTCGTGGCTTATGATAAATATTTCCCTTTTATGCTTATGCTTGTGTCGCACCAGCTTGCACTTAGGTTTCTTGTGATTGTGCAAGTGCTTTATGCTTTGCGTATTACGAGTAAATCAGACCTAATGCCTTGTCAATTGTAGACGATGCTGCAATGACAGAAAGGCCTTTTGCTTACAAGAGCGTTGCAATTAGCATTCAAAATACACTACTGAAGATTTTATTTCTTTAAGTTTCCCGGAGTACTGATGGGAACTTCTATAAGATACGACAACAGTCCAAATCCTCTCGACTTTTCGTTTTTTTAATTCCCCAGAAGAAGGACGGCTTGGCTGTTAGAAATATCGGGAAAACCAATTCTCTCGTCGTTTTGTGAAGCTGACTCACAGGCTTAGCATTTTTCACGATTTCTATTTTTCATTTTTGTTTTATTTTAGCATTATAATTAATTTAATGTCTTTTGCACAGGAGCTCATGTATGACGAGGGCGAATGGAATAATTTTTTAATTATGCAGACAACTCCTGGAACATGAAAAACATTATGTTTCCCATAACAATCATATCAAAGAAGCATTTCCTTTCACTATCATTTATTGTGTCACTATACGTATGACATGAGCACATTAGTAAGGGAGCCAATCCTAACGTGCACTCGCCATACCTAGGGGATGTCTAGTTAATACTAAAAGGTTGCTATTTGTGCTTAAAATAAGGTTAAAGATATTGAATCATGCCAGGCTATTGCATTTCTAAATCTAGGATTGTTTTATTGATGAAGGTAAAGTTACAAGCTGGTCGCAAGAGCCACACTGCATGAACTTAACTGTGATTTTTGTAGCATAAAGCAACTAGGAGTAGTACTACTCCCCCCTTCCTGGGTGGGATGCTAGTCCATCACAGGATACCCAGCGTAAAGTGACTAGGAGTATTACTACTCCCCTTGGATGGGATGCTAGTCCAGCACAGGGTACCCAGCATAGAGTGACTAGGAGTATTACTACTCCCCCTTTGGATGGGATGCTAGTCCATTGAATTTTTACCCTGTATTTTTCTCCGGTACTTGTTTCATGTTAACTTTGATTGGTCTTTAATGTAATCATCAAGCACATAAAATAGCTTTTCGGGTCCGTAAAGTTATGGGGACTTTCGAGAAACGGACCCCAGGTTCGTGTTTCTCAAAAGCCCCGAAAAGCCATTTGAAAAAATATCAATCACTCATTCTACAAAGCTGCTATTTTAACATGTGTTAAAAAAAGAAAAGCTAGGTTCAACTTATAAGAAAGATTCGTGCTCAGAAACGTCTTTGTTTACAAAATGCAGTGTGAGTTCTTGTGCCCGAAATCGGCCCGTAAAGTTTCGGGGCTTCGAAAAACGCACACCAGCTTCGAACCACCGAGTTTCGATCCGATCAGAAGTCCCTGCTAACCACAAACCACGGCGCCTCCCGGTTTATCGCCGTGTCTCTTACAAATCCAGTTCGCTTTCAGTGGGTGACCCAATTCCTTCGTCCGTTGTCTGTCCATCTGAAGACAACTCGGCCAATTTCTCCAAATTGTTTTGTTTCTCCATATAAGGCAAAGGCGTCCAAATGAACGGTGACGATCTCATCATCGATGGCGCAGGCGTTACCGGGGGAGCAATGCAAGAGTTGCATAAATTATATCGCTTTGATGGATTTTTCGAAGACATTAGGGACTCTTGAGTGCTTTCCAAGGGGAAAGACGCCTTTTGATGCATTGGGGCTTTAAGCTGGTAGAATTTGTAGGTGGGAGAAGGACTTGTGTACAATTTTGGTGGCTCCTTTTCCACCAGGGTTAACTTTCCCGCTTTAGCTTTGCCACTGTCAAGGCCAAAATACTTGGTGCATTTTGAAATGCGGTACAAGGGATCATCAGCGTCCCATGTATTGTATTTCAACAAGTTTAACTCGCCCCTTGTCGGTAACTCACGTGACTCGTGAGGACGAAATCCTCCGTTAACAAAGATTTTCTGCCAGTCAATAGAAACTATCTTATTACAAGGAAAACTTCCTCTTTGATCTTCCGAATTTATTCGAAATTTGAATGGCTCTTTTGCTGACTTTGGTTCGGGATTAAAATCTCCAATTGGGGGAAGATGATGCGAACCAGTTTTGTCCTGATCGGAAGCTGTTCTTGGAGTTTCTTTCGCTTCCTCTTTAGAACAAGCACCATCTTTTGAGCATCTCTCTTTTTCATTATTATCTAACGATTTTCCACCTGTTTCATAAAGTTTTTCTACATATTTATCTTTGCACGTCCTGACATTGTTCTTCAAGTTCCCAACTGGCTCTCGATGGGTTTTTCTTGTGTCTTTTAATCTGAGAAGAGGAACAGGTTCGCACCAAACGTCTAATCCATTTATCTTCCCACCATTTTCACAAACTTTTCCGGATCGTTGCTGACTGAGCAGTTTTGCCCAACTGTCATTTCGGAGTTGAGGTTTCCTCGTGGTTATTCCAGGGAAGTATTTCATCGAGTTTTGTTTCTCCGTTTTCATTTTCAAACAACTAAGGAACAATGTAGGAGTGTTGTCATGCATGTAAGGTTGGTGCTCGTATCGAGGGATACTAGAAAACAAAAGATACATTAGTTAGTCTACTGTTATAACATCACCATAGCGGGTCGCCTCTCTTGACAGTTTGTTTTCAATTGATTCGAAAGTAAGGATGACTACAACATCTAACTGATCCCTAAGGTAACTAAAGCCTGAAGGTAAAAAGGATGTAGCAAATATGATCATCAAGTTAAGTTGAATGATAAACATTTCTACATAACGTTCATGACTGTTGTGTCGTGCCGTTTCATAGATAACGGTGACAGTGATATCAGACGTCACTGGAGATTATGAAGGTGTGCGCTGTTGAATTAGCCCCCCGCTCTCCACATTGAGTCCTTGACTTTCAACTTCTCATTTCCCAAAACACTCTTATAAAGATCATTAATATCCCAAACTGCAAATGTGTTTCCCCTCAGTTCAAGAATGGCTTGAAATACTTGTTCAGTTCTAAAAAATTGCCCGTATCAAAAGTGTACAGTATCAATTTTTAACCCAGAAAAATCCCATTATTTTTCACTCTTACACTGAGGAATTCTTCTGTTTCTCTCTAGAGAGGGGGTTACGGATGTCTAATGTAATTGATTTTATCCCATCCCGCACTCAACCCATCCACGGAGTACATGCTAGCCAGGACATTTCATTGTACTCAGTGCCGGTTTAATTTACCTCCCCAAATTAGAGCTGAGACCAACAGAACTGACACAAAAGCAATTATATTCCAAATACAGCACTCCAAGTGTGCGAGGAGGGCATAAAGCTGCTGCAGCTCTCAGTTTGTTATCACATACCATTTTTGTCAGCTGATCAGGTGGTCGGTAAACGGATTGCCTTTTTCGAAAGGTGACGTCTAATTAGCCATAAAATATCGCTATTGAATGTCTTATTATTTTTTCATCGATGCGTCAGAAGGAACAACTAAACTCACATTAAGATGTACATAAGGCCGCGTGATAAAATAGTCATAAAGAATTGCGCTGCGTGAAAAACGTTTTCCTGCAGAGAAACTGAGGGAAAATGTTGCAACCTACTGTGGCCGGACTACTGTGACCGATGAATTCAGTGCTTTAATAAAGGCGAGGGCTGGTTGGAGAAAATAACATGCTTTTATTCAAAAAGCATACAATACGTCCAAAATGGCCTAAACTTGTGTTATTAGTCTGCAAGGTATAATTGCCACGTATTTAATAAAGTTGTTGTAAAAGCTTCCTTTACTTGGTTCAATACTTAATCAAGTATCACTGAAAGTGGGTCTTTGTCCATTATATTTTATTATCAAACATCCCTGAGAGACGATTGAGTTTGAGATAAACTAACATCAAGTCAGAGGTAAGAATTACTGAAGCTCAGGTTTTACAGTTGTAATTGGCAAGTTGAGCCTTTTTTAAGGTTCACACTCAAAAGTATACAAACTTATTTGGACCGGCATTGCTCTAATTAATTCGCATGACATTGTAAACTACTTTTGTCTAACTATCACAGTTCCTACTCTTCTACAGTTTAAAGCAATAGCATGCACCAGTAATTCCTGTAGTTCTGACGTTCCAAAATGTTTTCCATGTCAAACTTTTCTAGTAAAGTTGACAAAACCCATACAAGCATTTGTGGATTATCATTCTTTCTTCTACTGGTCTGTTTAATCTTTTAATTGCCCATAAAACTATCAACAGCAGAAAGCTGAAAGCTTGTTTTAAACTTACCTAAGCAGCATGTATTTGCTGTTATCGACTCTTCCTTTTTCGATCCTTTTTCGCCTTTGAGAATAATTGGAAGAAATCAAGGATTAAACTTCATTAACCTTCCCTTTACTCTCTTATGATCCATCACAGAAGTACGTTTCGCATAACTGTACGCGAGTCGTTGCTAAGCGGTAAATTGAAAGTATCCACGCTTGGGATCACAAAAGTAATAGGCCTTGCAATTACGGCTTAATCCACAATACGAAATTGCTTCAATAGAAATCAATGGATGCAATTAATCATGTAAACTAAAACAGACAAATCCCAGGGGATCAAACGAAAACTAGCAGCAAAACCCACCGTGGGGCCATGGTGGTGTTCCTTTTATTGCGGCTCACCTGATGCACGGCCGCTTTCGATTGTTAAGATGGGGTGGCTTTCCAGCGTTGGTTTGATTCGTAGTAAAAAGGGCCGGTGTTTTACGAAACTATGAATGCCTTGTAATGACGGGGTTCTTATAGCTAATAACACACAAATAGTATGAAAACCACTCAAAATGTATTTTTAAAAACGTTCAGTAAAGCATAGGTTAATAATTTGTTACGTTTTAAAGTAACTTTCCAGAGTTTATGGCCGGCGTTGCAAGAGAAGGGAAGGTTGCAGCAACAGGTGCCGGAAATCTGGTTTGGGTTGGTATTCAGAGTCTCAGTTACTTGGTGAATGTCACTACGAATTTCTGGATAGAATATTGGTCTGTACATGTACTTAAAAGACAAGTTTTAATAACTGGAACAAGTCGGCTGGTAACTAGGAGGTATAATATACCATTTTCAGCCAAAACTTCCTCCTTTTTACATGATTTTACAACATTCTTTTGAAAGCTCTAGAAAATTGTTTGAATATGCTTTATGTAAATCGTCATCATTTTCCCCAGAACTACGCTCAAGCAAGGGTTTATGAGTCCAATCGTCCTCAAAAATCACACAAAAGAGAAGAAGAGGGAAAAGAAGAGAACAGAGGAGAAGAACGACTGGCAATACCCATAAATTTTATATTCCCGACACATGCGCTCAGGCGCTTCAACTTAGTAGCATTGTTTTCAAAAATCCATATAAACAACAACATGAAGAACCTCTTTATAATGGTAAAATGGAAATAAATTGATGTAGCGCAAATTCCATATTAATACATCCAAGATTTTTAAGACTTTGGTGGATGATCCGTGATTTGGGCCCAGACCTCCCTATCGAAAGTTCGAAGAACAAACTAGAAGACTACTGCAAATCAAGAAGATGCTACAATCATCCCATTCTTCTTCTCCAGCCTTCAATGGCCCGTTTTCTTTGAAGGTAGTTTAGAGATTAACAGATGTTGAAGCGCAGTGTTCCACAGTCGTGGGCTTTTAGTTTTTCCAGGGCCAAACTGTTTGATAGCGCTAAAAGAAATACCGTGACGTCACAAGGGACCAATACGACTTCTTAATTCACAGAGAGGGTGTGAATTTCATCAGCAAAGCTAAAGGCCCGATCTCAGCAATAAGATTGGCCACACATTGCAACCTGTTCTTGTGAGCAAGAAGTTGGAGCAAGATCTCAGAGCTAAGGAAATCACCTATTGTGAATCAGCAGTGCATTGTTTATTTATTTTGATGTGATCTGTGTGATGCACATTATGTGGGCCACACAATCCGACATCTCCATCAGCGCATTGCCTAGTGCATGAAATGCTTCTTGCTTCTTATCAAAGAACTCAAGCCCAATTTAAGTATACAAATCGTTGAAAATTGACTCTATCCGTGCGAAACTCTTTGTTTACCTTTTTTACACGTGTTACAGACGGTTATTTTTAATGACCTATTGTTTTATTCAGTATTTATGGACTTGATAATGACGTTAAGCAAACGTCGAAACGTCGTCGGTTTTTTGACTTTTTATCATCCTTTTAAGAAATGTATTATCACGGATTTTCATAGTGAAATGTTTTAATAAGTCCCTTCTTGTCAGTTATATTTGTGACGAAAAATTGAAAAGAAAATCAACTGACAAATGTGATGATTCCCTGCGAAAACTATGCGATAAAGAAGGTAAGTGGGCACGCTTTCTTAGGAGAAAACGACAAATTGATTTCTCTGGAAAGCTCAGCCTCAACGAAAACCTACTAAGTTCTAAATGTGTGTGAATAAGTAAAGTCAGTAAGGATGCACAATGAAAGAGGTCATGAAATGCAATGGTCTTTAGTCTGTCTTTCATTCTGTTCATCAAAACTCACTGTGTACGCTCTGCAGACCTATGCTTACGAAAAAGGCTCGGTTACTAACTCAACCCAGTGTGCTTTGCAACCTCACGATTGCACCGTGGTCGGCCATATTGGACAGCAAAGATCAAACGACCATGATTTCTCGGCTACGTTTGGCCACTAGAATCGGTAAGTGTTTATTATATTAATGTTGAATTTTATAATTATCATCTGGCTTTGAAATTAGGCGTTTTAGTGGCGGAATTTGAAGGTTTTTGCATCGGTCGGTGACTTATGAAATTATGTAACAATGGGCCATTCCATTTAATGTCCGTACCCCCCCTATTGAGGGTTAATTATAAATTTTACCCCTTAGGAAAAAAAAAATCAAAGTGCCGACGCATTCCCCCCTTCAGAAAAAGGCAGATGTTTTCGAGAGATCAAAGGTACCGACATAGCTACCCCCTCAGAAATGACTTTAAAAACCCCCTCCCTCTCCCTAGGATTTCCCTGACCCTCAATAGGGGGGGTGCGGACATTAAATGGAATGGCCCAATAGTGCCAAGTTGCTCATGATGCTATCTAAGCTTATATCAGCCTTATAAGCCTATACTTAATTTCTAAGTTTGAACTTACCTTTATCTGTTGCTAGTGAAAAGATTTCTTTATAGCCCCATACTTGATCGTTCATTCAACTACTTTCATGTTGTCTCTAGCCTTATGCACAAACATCAGCCGTACAAAATTTGTACAGTGGAACCTCGATTTAACGAACCTCTATTTAACGAAGTCCTCGGTATAACGAACGATATTTTTCAGCTCAGTAATAGTGTAATGTATGGAAAACTACCTCGATATAACGAACCAATTTCCCCAGTCCCTTCGCACTTCGTTAAATCGAGGTTCCACTGTACATAGAACAAGACTCTTGAAATTGGGACTGTCTATATCCTACCGTCAAATTGAGAATTCCCAGGTAAAAAGCAACTGCAAGTCAGTGGATTTATGTTTAAAATGTTATTTATTTTTATAGGTGGTGCAGCTAGACTGTTACAACATGCAAAAGTTAGGTAAGCAAGATAGAAGTTTACAATTCTAAAGTTATTTCAAATGTTGTGTTTATTAAATGTATTGATGATCCATCAGTGCCAAATCACTCCTAAATGAAAAACCTTTTGCTTGGTCTGCATTGCACTTGGAAACCAATTAATGCTTTGAAGAATGAGACATGAAAACAAAAGGAACAGTTGTTATTCAGTAACACACAAATAGGTGGCCGGGTGTTCAAAGTTTAGCCCTCCACCTCTTAAAGGCAGAGTTTCACGGTTCAGCGCATGTGTGAGCGATGACTTAAGCGCTGTCAAGATAATTGTTTTAGACCAATTAGAAGCACATTCACAACTCTGGCGTGGCGGGATACGGCAGTAAATTGTTATAACTTGTTGTCGATGGTATATGAAATGACAGGCCAAGCATGACTGCCGCTAGTTGTTGAAGTTATTCCAGCTTTCAAAATAGAACTTGCTCACGTACAATCATAACAGCTTTGTCCCTTTGATCAAGATGATTTGAAGGCGACACAGCGAAATTGTGCCGGTAAATTGCGTGGTTGACCTATTGATCCGGGAGAAACCTCAAGCTGCGATACTGTTTGGAGTGTTTGATGTTCTTAGAGCCGTTTGAAGTCTTTGTGCCTCTGTGTGTGCTAGTTCTTTGGCAGCTAGTTAGGTTTTTGGGCTCAGTTTAATTGCAAGATTCCCAAAAGCCGCTTAAAAGAGTGACGTTTAATTTATGAAAGGATCCACGAGTTTCGTAATACGTAATTTGATGTTTGCTTGCGGTTATCTGCAAGACATGTATCTTTCTTTATCACGGATGTCAGATCCAAATTAATTATTCTGAGACTCAGTTGCCATCTCTTTTGATCATAAAGAAGCTACAGCTTCTGGCGCTGTCGTTTTAACTCCACTTTCGTGGTTGTGGTTAAAATAGAAATAGAATTCTTGCACATTGCACCTCTGTTGTCTTATGGCGAACTACTAGCATCCAACTGATAGATCTCCAGCAGCAATTCGGACAAAGGTTATTGTTTGACCTTCTTGTGATGATCTGTTTGTAGTTCTTAACGATTTTCCATTTGTTAATTCCTCAACAGTTAAAATGCTTCAATCTCGTGAATGTATTGTGTTCTGCCATCCCGTCATCAGTCTACCACGACGTCTCTTCTGACCATCCATTGACTAAAATGCCGATTTCGGCTGCTAAATCACTTTCAACATTATAAAAATCGAACTAATATTTACAACAGGAAATACAGACTACAAAAAGTGGAAAGCGAAGAGCGGATGTGCAAAATTAGGGCGTGATTTCAATGGATTTTTCCACCATAAGCTTAGTTCGAATTTAGTGTCAACCCATACAATTTATTTTTGAGCCGTTCCGCTCGCGCATGTGCTTCTCCGTGAACAGCGAACTTTAAGTACTGCTCTAGTTTCTTTGGAGAGTATAATTCAATTCTTCTAATTTTAACCTAAAACCTTGTATGAGCAGACACCAGTGACACAAAACACTGTGGCTCTTTTGCAATTTACATCTGAAAAGTGGACTCAGGAATGTCAACTGAAGAAAGGTGACTGTACCGAGGTCCAAACAGTCTTTATTGTGATAATGTTCCAGATATTTAGTTGTAATTTCTCGTGTAAATTTCTTCACAGTGCTCCAGTGACTTCAAGACTGATGTGTCAAGTGCCACAGGCTAAAGGTTAATATGATTTGATACCTCTTTAACAGGAATGTCATTAAGGGCTGTAACCCACAACACCTGTTAGTACTGAATAAACGTGTTGGGACTTTGATGTTACAGGTTATCTTGACTGTTCTAGGTTCACTTTACTCATGGAACAACAAGCGCAGGGTTCCCATTAAGCTTTTAGTCACCTGTTCCATTGACCTTTTCACTTGTAACAAACTTGTTGCTTTGTGGGTGAATTTTTCCGACAAGAGGCCAGTTCACTTATAATCTCAACATCCCATCAAACAAACTCAGCTTTAACAATTAAGTGTTGTTTTGCATTACAGCTGTTAAAGTAACAACAGCCCTGGGTGTGTAGATCAAACATGTGACTTAAAACTAGATAACAGTTTCGTCTTGAGCTGCATTGTGTTGAAAAGGTTTTACCTGAATTACTTAGCAGAAAATGAACCACCCATAGTCCTAACAAGGTACAAATGTGTACCTATATGACAGTAAGAAATTTGAATGAAACAAGCTCGATTTTGATTTGTGAAAGAATGGCAGAACAGTTGACAATAAATGCATGAACCTGATAACTCATCAGATACAGACTTATCCTCACACATGGTACATGTAAAATTTTTTCATGAGTCAGATGTTTAAGATTTTCATCCTTAGAGTGCCAGGTTTTCCAAATGTCTAAAACATGACCTGACCAGTATCAAAGAGGGTCACAGTGTGATGTAAACTTTTACCCGAAAGGCAAGATCAATAATTCCTTTGGAGCTCCTAACATGACAGGCAGGTTTTAGGCTTGTGTCACAGCTTTGTTCTCTTCTACAGTTGTACCTCTTCAATTCTTGTGCATTTGTGACAACAACTTACTATGAATTAAGATAAACATGGCACCATAATCACTACAGTTGTAACTGTCTTTGTTTTTGTTTTGTTTTTCAGAGGAGACTCCTCAGCTTGAGTTTGGTCAGTTCTTTAGGGATGTCAGTGCTATGCTGAAAGAAAAAACTGGGGAAACAGGTGAGAAATGCCAACTGCATTAAACTATTAAAAAATGTGTTATTTTCTATGTTAATCAACTTGCTAATAAAGGTTTCTTTCTTCATAATTATTGTGTATTTGCTTAAAGCTTCTTTGAAATTATCCAATACACCTTATATTTTTACAAGACTGGTTCCAAATGGTTCCAGTTCATTTTTGGCCCAGTACAGGTCTGTTTAAACAGGACCATTAATATTCTACAGAAATAAATAAGAAGGTGATCTGCTTCGATTTTCAGACTGGAACTGGATCAGATCACTGTGTAAACATAGCCAAAATTTAATTTTTCCAGAGCTAAATAATTATTTTAACCTGTGTGGGCTAATAATTGAGGGTTTACTGCTGTATGGGTCTCAGTTGAACCTGTGACACCTGCAATAGATGCCACTTGTAAGTGTCATGGTTACAGATGCAACAAGTAGTACAGTGTATAACACAATAAAGGAATACCAGTAAGTCTCAAAAAAGAGAAAAGGGGTCATTTTGTAAGACATCTTAAGCGTTTTGGGCATAGCCTTTCGTCAGTCGCACTGCTGACCTTTGAAAGGCTTACCGAAAAGTCTGTTACTTTCATGAAATGATAGATTTTCTATTTTCATTGAATTATTGATTAATTAATTAATTTCAATGTTTTACTTTTTCTTTAAAATTTAGATTAAGATGTCTATCTTATTAAGAGAAGAACAACTTTAAATTTTGTTCAACTGTTATCAAGGGGCTGCCATATATAGATGTCAACACACCAAGATAGACAGATTTTTTTTCTAAATAATTAAATCCTGTTTTGTCTGTTTCTGTTACAGGGCATACTCTTCTCATAGGAGGGTTTCTTGCCTATGCACTGTCAAAGGAAATACTTGTCATTCATGATGAGGTACTTCTTTATTGCAGAACTTTGTAATTTGAGTTGAGGTAAAACTTTCATCCAGTAAATAAGAAATAGATATGGTGTGTTACATTTACATATTAACTTGATCCATCACAAGAGGGAGTATCAAGATAAAATTTTGATCTTTGCATGAAACAAGGCAACTGCCCTTAAGTGTTTGCTTCAGATTGTTTAAGCTCAATGCAGCCATTTTCTATTTCTTTTACAAAAGGAGGTATCCCTTGAATTCATATTATGAATGTTATTTTGCAGACTGTTCTTGCTGTTGTTATGGGAGCAACCCTTTATGTTCTGGCCAGAAGGATTGCCAAACCAGTAGCTGACTTACTTGATGACAGATCTCAGGTCAGTTACCACATTTATAAGGGTGCTACCTGAAATTAGACAGTAACAGTTAGTTGGGTACTTTATTAACACTGAAAAAAAAATTTTTTTAATCAGAGATACAAGACATTTAATGTCTTGTATCTCTGATTACAATGTAGAAGGGTTTGTGAGGTGAGAAGGTTTAACTTTGTTTGTGGCGTTAGTGATCAGCATGTTTTCTTTATTCTGGGTCAAAAATACATGTAGGTTCAATTTCCAGCTGTATTGGGGGGATAAAAGCCTATGCCTAGGTTAATGATTGCAAAACAAATATAACATACATGTAAAGTGAAAGACTTATCTCTGAAATCTGGCAAATTCAAGTGGTGTTGCTGAAGTTTAAATACAACATGTGTTAGCTGCAACTTTTCCCACCATTGCCTCCCAACCAAAACGGGACCAGAAACTTCTGTGGAATTTCATTTCTTTGCTGTGAAGTTGTTTGTATTTAGTAACTCTCATTTTAAACAAACAGGGAATCCTTGACATGTTTAATGAAGGCCGGAATGCTGAAATCCAGGATTTAACTGAGCAGATAGAAGAAGTAAAGAAAGTTGAGTACATGCTCTCAGCCAGGAAGGACATCGTAGAAATTATGAGGGTAAGGCTGGCAAGTTTTCCTTGCACCACTTACTTGTTACTCTTTATTACTGTGCACCTACTAAAACTGTGAATGCAGGGTGTAATCTTGGGATGTGCATTGTGTTGTGTCCAGTCAATTTCTAAATTTCTGCCATTCCTTGACCAAAAGATACCTTGTTATTATTCTGGAGTTTCTGGCCATTACAAGGTCTTGCATGTGATTAGTTAATTTCAACTTTCTACAATTTAAATAAAGCATGGGCAAATGTGTGTTTAATCGTAAATGGTTAAGTGATGCTAAGTTTAGCTTGGTGAAAGAAAATGAAAGCAATAAACACAAGGTTATGTGCTGTGTTTGTAACAAACTCATTGGCATCAAATGCATGGGAGAAGTGCTTTAAAGTCTCACATCAAATGCAGCATACAAGACCTACAGAGCAAGTCGGCGGTCAGACAGTGACTGCAGTCATTTTACAAAATGTTGTCAAGAGAGTAGAATTACAGTATCAACCGTGGCTTGCTCTCCAGTACTGTCACTGACTGATAGGTGTCTGGAACGTATTGAGTATGTGAGTGGTAAAAAAAATAGAAAATGAAAAAGGAAGAAGGAGGTTGATTTATTAAATGAGACCTAGTCCTTAAAAAGTAGGTTTTGTCCTTGAAAAGTCCTTGAATTTTGTTTGCCTAAAGTTTTATGTCCAGACTAGTGGAGTAATAGATGAGTAATCAATAGGTAAAAAATGAGTAAGCAATAAGTAATGAGTAATCATTGACACCAATGAGTAATCGATGACATTAATATATTCTATAGCTCTCACATTTTTTGTGCTCCATTGATTACTTGAAACACTTAATGTTTGGTAGCTGATTACTCATGGTAGATACCCATTGATTTCTCATTAATGTTAATGATCTTTCATTAGTGATGTGTGGACCATATCACTTCTTTTTATGTTGTAAAGTGTTCAAACTGTTATTTCAATATTTCCTGTGTGATCTACATTGTATGTTAATTGTATTTGTTGGTTTTTTTGCTTCGGTAATTGCTAGGGTGGGTTTATTTGAAATGTGAGGAATATCTTGTGAATTAATCCCTTGCCAGCTGATAAAATGTATCTCAACTGAGTCTTTTATTCAATGGACAAAGATTTTTTTTACTAGATGATTTATTGTTATCCACACTTCAAAAAAATAAGGGGCTTGAAAAACATAACTACCTTTTTAAACAGGAAATTGTCTCACAAGGTGGAAATGGAAGTCTTTATTTTCTAAACCATTATTTTGTACAGGAGAGTAATGCTATGTCTATGGAGTTGGATTATCGTAACAAGCTCCATGAAGTTGTCAGAGAGGTGAAGAAACGCTTGGTATGTATCCATGTCCTGTAAATTTTGTTGTCTGGCATTTTCTTCAAGTTTTTAAACCCAAGCAATGTTACATGTACTTGTTAATATCCACCTGACACTTGTTGGTAAAAACATATCATATTTGTACTTGGCAGTTTCCAAATTCCCATGTGTCTCCAGTAAGTATTAGTATTTTCTGTGTGCATTTTTCTACTATTATTGGTATTGGTATTCCTCCATAACATTGTATCATAGCTTATTGGTAAATTTTCCATGATTTGTTTAATCCTGTCCTTCCATATGACATTTTAATTTGGTAAAGCTCTTGACCCTGTACAGAATTTACAGCAAAAGTGAACATTTTAATACAGGATTATCAAGCAGAGATCGAAGCTTTTCAGCGAAGAACAGAACAACAGCACATAGTTGACTGGGTGGAAAGAGAAGTTGTGAAGAGTATTTCACCTCAACTGGTAAGTACAATGCAGTGTTTAGACAAGAGTACAGGATATCTCTCTACATGTAGCACTGTGTTCTAGCCTCAACTGTCTTACTGCATTGTCACCCTTTTCATCTCATTGTTTGACTCTGATTCCACCAATTGATTTTTTTGTTTTTTCTTGCACATGTGATATCACTTGTTGAAAGTGCACACTGGCTGGCATGTGCAGCCACCATTGAGCAAGTGACACAACAACTGTGTACACTGGTTGCAAAAGATAATAATATAGTAATCTCACTAATTTCTTTTTCATGTCAGTTCTTCAGCTTTATTAGTGACTACATGTTATTTTTGCCAAATGCTAACAATGTCATTTTTTGAGAGGTCGCCTCACTTGTGCAACCAAAACATTCCTGGTGTAGCTGTGGCTTTAAGGATATTACCTACTATCCTCAACCTTAAAACTAATTGGGCACTTTCCACTTCCTTCTCTATCCTCTTGATGGCAATCTTTGGTTGCTTTTCTGCTTTTTTGCCTTTCAAGTTGAAGTTTTTATGGTTATTCCTAAGGTATTGTTTCAAAGGCAGGTAAAAAAAAAACAATGCTTAATAGGAAATCATTTTTACTGCAAATGATTGAAATATTATTAATTATTGTTTCACTGTTGATCTATCTACAGGGAAAAGAAAGTGTTAGCCAGTGTATAAAAGATCTAAAAGCCATGGCACCAGCATAGAGTGACTTTTTACCATTCAAATTTTTCAATTGTTGTTGCTATGCTTTTGTGAATAAAATGCCTGTTACTAGATCCCTACTGTACCTCAAGTGTGACTTTGGTGATTGCTGAATAAAGATAAGTTGGTTTTAAATGTGTGCCTCTTTGTTTCAGTTATTTTGTGCCCTTACAGCAGTTTTTCTATACATGACAACTTTGGAGATTAAAACTCAGCCAGCAGTTGCATATTTTAGATGTCTTCAACTTATGTCAGAGTTGGATGTCAGTTTGGCTTGTCATACAATTTTTTCTACTCCAGCACTGAGGTATATTGAGTGACTGAAGGTGTGTCTAGATAGGAGGCAAGGCTCGTGCCAGGCTTGTCATCCTCCATGGGTTTGTCCAACATCTGCCATGGCAGTCATTCTCTCACCATACTGCTTGCACCTTCCCTTACTCAATACAGTAGGTGACCTGTTAGTCCCATGCCCAACCCCCAGTCTGGAGTATTTGGAGGACTGGGAAGTTTCTTTTTTCAGTCCCCTCTCCCAGATACCAATCCAGCATGGTTTGACCTGTCAGGAGCACAATGCTCCTGCTGTCATGCGTCTCTCTGGCACTTTGCCACTCAAAGTACAGCTGCTTCAAAAGAGGTGGATTGCTGTTGTGGTTTTTTTCTTATGGGGGGGGGGGGGGGGGGGTAAAAAACCATTCCAATAGGCCATTTACGAATTGTCTTGAACTTCCCTATCAAAGCGAGGCTAGGTTCACATCCTTTCATATGAAAATTAGTTTTATTTGCATGTGAATGATAACTCATTTTCATATGAAAGGTTGTGCACCTAGCCTCACTATGATAGGGAGGCTGAAAGCAATTCGGAAATGGCCTATTCATGTAGGAAATAGAAAATGTTGCTACTGCTCACATAGCCTGATGCAAACATAATTTAGAGAAAGTTTGAAGGAGTCAGAGGGTTTTATACAATAATTGATGCAATTTAAAATTCTTCCAACACCCTTAAGTTTTTTGTACTAGGTTATGTAAGCATAAACTGGCTACATTGTATTCATTCTGTTAAAAACATAAAAAAGAGAGAGAGAGAGAGGTGGAAAAAAGAGGACATGCCAAAAAAGTAATGTGGTGGTATGCTATGACTGTGTTTACATAACCTGACCCAACATGGTTATGCAGCCAGTCTGGGTGTGTGATATATGAGCATAATTTTTGCAAAGGAAATATTGCTTGAAAGCCTTCACACAAATGCTTTAAAGTTTCACTCAAGAAAAGGGTTGGTAATATGCAGGACAATTTAAGGTGACCTTAAGCTTGCAAAATTCAAAATATTCTTTTGTAATAAAAAGAAACACGTAAAATTTTTATTCAAGTTTATTTCAGTTTACCTTCTTCACACCATTTCGCATATTTTTTTACATACAATCATATAATTACATACAACTTCCACAAACAAGGGAAATACCGCATCAATAATTAAAGTACTCTTCAAATAATTTGAATAAAACTGCTATTATGATGGTGAGAAAATAATCCCAGGCTCATGTCTTGGGAATGAGCAAAAGACTGACGTTTGAGAGTAACCGCGATCAAGCATTAAAAAAAATCCCTGAATACCAAGCACATATCGTGATTGATACAAATGAAAAGAAAAGCACATTCTGATAGTGTAAGTATGCTTCATTTTCAACCCAAAAATATAATATTGCTCTCTTTGTAACCAAAATAATGTATCCCAATCATGTCATTGAATAGATGGTATACGTTTAGTATGACTAAAACATGTTTGTCTAGGCCACGACAGCTTCAATCACCAAAGACCCTTACTCAGGGCACCAACTATAAGGTTCCACTAATAAAACTACGTGAATACATTGAGTCTATGATATGAGTTCATCAAACATTGACAAAATTAAAAATAAATTATATTGGAAGTTCATAGCAGCAATCATATTATGAAGAAGTAATCACTTGATCGCTCTTTCAATCAGACACAGTTGTGTTCATGCTGTTGACACTCATGTTAGTTTCACACTCATTTTTCCTGGCACATAGTCAACTAAAATGAGCTGCAACAAGTGATAGTGATGTGAAATGTAAAATATCTCATTCTTTAACCTTGACCCCTATCTCAAAACAACCCTGTAAGCTTAAAGACCTTGGCTAACCAATATTCCCCCGTCTCCAAGTAATTCTTGATGGTTTAGTAGTATTTTCTGCTGCATGTACACCTGTACTACTGACAAACAAAAATTGAGTGCCGCCTCTTGTTGTCGATGATATCAATGATTCTTGATGGAGCAGGCAAGTCGACAGTACCACCACTTTCATCAATCTCTAGGCCCTGTTTCAAAGAAGCTATATGGGAATCAGAAAGGTTGCCACTGTGATGAACAGTCGCCCATTTGTTGCCCTTTGTTATGAACTGACCAACTCTTACGCTCAGCACAACACCAACACCATGATCGATGTTGCTACTGGACTGATGTCTACCTGCCCCAAGCTCATGAGTTACTTTTGCCAAAGCAAGAGCATCTATTTCAGACACCATCCCGCTCTTTTCGGCAACAAGCTCTGTTTTTTGGGATGCAAGGGATAGGATGCTGAGGGGGTCTGCGCCAGGGGTGCAAACCTTTTTTGCCACATCTGGTTGAACTCCCTGTGCTGTTAGCATCTCACAGAATTTTTGAAGAGCTTTTCCATTGTCCAAGGTGTCGGCAATGAGTTTTGTGCCTTCCTTTTCTGATTCCACTTTGTTCAAAGCATAAAGCAGATGACCACCTAAAAAATTAAATTGTAATCACCACTCGTTCTCTCAGTTGGCTTGCAAAGCTAGCGGTGACCAGAGCAGTTTTTCAATTTGTTTCAGTCAAAGTTGACTATTCTGTACCTCCACCGCCAACCCCTGCATCTGCATTCACACTCATTAAGAAACACTGCATTAGTTCGCTCGCACACTCAGCAATATTAAGAGAAAAAAGAACATCTGTGAACTGAGTTTTAGTTAACCTAGAGATTTGATTATTGGTACAGAATCACAAGGAAAAACAACCAACAAAGCTGGCTACCCTACAGTCATCAAATGGTAAACATGTGCCATGTTTAAAACTTATAATCTCATATCCTTATAGTTCCTGTGAAGGCCCTTTAGGGCTTTTTATATAGCTCACACATGTTCTAAAGGTTAATCAGATCGAGTTATTCATCATAGTCATAGATGGTGTATAACTGAGATGTAAAAAGGTTGATTATAAAGTAGACATAATCAGCTCTTACCTTCCTCACATACTAATTCCCTCAGATCCTCAGGACCCTTGCCGTTCAGGCAGCTAATGGCTTCAGCCACCTCCACAGAGTTACCTACAGCCCTTCCAATGGGTGCATTCATGCTGGTGATCAGTGCCACTGCCTTAATACCAAGACCATGGCATGTACCAACCAGGGTATGCGCAAGGGCTTGAGCCTTCTCTTCTGTTGTGGCAAAAGCTGCTTTTCCATACTTCACATCAAGTACCAGGGCAGAGGGGTTTTCTGATTTGAGAAGAAAGAGGAAATTGTAATAGATGTTAACATTTGGCAGATGATACTGACGATACTGTCTTTCATCTCAAAGGGTTAAAACAGTCAACAGCCTTACGACCAAGTCCCCAATTATAGTTTGAAGACGTGGAAGTTAGAACCATAATTGGGTTTTTCTGGAAAGAGTACAATCTGAGAACCCACAGGAAAACCCTTGGAGCAAAGATGTAAATAAACAACAACTCAACCTGCTTCTTAAACCTAGAAGACGAATTTAGCTCTTGGTAGAGTGATTTTGCTTAACCCATGAAATGGTTACTAAACTATTACACACTAAGTTTTTGTTTACTTTTGACTATTAGACACTCATTGTTAGATGATGTTTCACAGGTTAAGTAAAACCATGCTACATGCTAACCTTCCTTTATTGCCCAACTAACAGGTTGGGCAATAAATTTTATTGAGGCACATACATACTTAGGGGTTGTCTACTGTCATGAGGTTACCAACTGCAATTTTTACATGGTCCTCTAAGTAACGCAACATTAGCTCTGGGGCAGGGGTGGGAGGCACTCAAATAAGTTTTGCGTAGGAAGGTTTCACCCTGAGGCTCAGACCATTTCCTTTTTATTATACCCAGAACAAAAATTACCATAAGGAAAACCAAAAAAAAAAAAAATTGATAATCAGAGGTTTCTAGCTGCTTTGAAGGCTCCAAGCTTTTGTACGTTTTTCCCTTGTAATTTATGCCAAAAGTTTGCAACCCTTTTTCGTACTAGCAGACCTTAGTCTTAACTCGTATTCTTGAGTTCCAGGTCTATTTTGGTGACCCTTTCAAATATGTAAAAGCAAAAAAATTTTCCTTCCACCTTTTCATAAACTGGAAGCACACCCCCCCCCCCCCACCCCAACTGGGAGTTTGGTCCCTCCAATGAGGATACGTAAGTAATTTCATTTTTATTTTTTAAAATATTATGTTGTGGTTCAATTTTATCCTTGGTTCAATTTTTATTTTTATTATAGGGGAGCAGGGATGGTGCAGTGGTGAGAGCACTCGCCTCCCACCAATGTGGCTCGGGTTCGATTCCCGGTCCCGGTGTTGTATGTGGGTTGAGTTTGTTGTTGGTTCTCGTCCTTGCTCTGAGGGTTTTTCTGCGGGTTCTCCGGTTTTCCTCCCCCCGTAAAAAAACCAACATTTCCAAATTCCAATTCCACCTGCTTGTAAAGCGCATTTGATTATATTCATATAGAAAATACGCTATATAAGTTCTAAATTATTATTATTAAATTATTATCTATTTGCCTTTATTTTTTGTGTACGGTAGTGTATGATAATGAGATAAAAACAAAGGAAAATAAAAATTGAACCAAGGATTAAATTGAATGACAACATATACATACCACAAGCCTTCTTGGATATGATGGAGCTTGTTATAAGAGGCAGAGATTCCACTGTACCAGTCACATCCCTTATGGCATACAACACCCGATCAGCAGGAACCAGAGAATCTGTCTGTCCCACAATGCAACAGCCAACTTTCTCCAGAACATCACACATCTTCTTGGAGTCCATATTCACTTGAAATCCTGGAATGGACTCTAACTTGTCCAGGGTTCCCCCTAGATAAAAAGAATAAATTGATTAAAGATAACCTGGAAAAGAATGTTATTATATTTAACCATATCTTCCCCTGAGCACTTTGTAAATATCAACGTGGAGCCCAAGGGCCAACTGTGGGGGGGGGGGGGGGGGAGGGAGGAGGCAAGAACCCAGGAGAAAAGGGGGTGGGAGGTGTTCAGGAGGCGGGAGTAGGGAAGGCAGGCAGTGGGATTTTAAGGGGAAGGAGGAAGTTATGGAACATTGCACAACATCTTGCAATTGAAAAGGTGCGAAGAGGCAGCACTCAACAGAAATAGGACAAAAGACAGGATTAAAGGGTACGGGTACGGGAATTTATCCCCCCCCCCCCTGTCCACCTCACCTAGCTACCATCACCATGGGGCCTTAAGTGATTCAAGTGATTTCTGCAAGTGATTTTTCAAATATGGCCTGAGGTTGTCTAACCTGTGATTAGGTACTCTTTCAATTTCTGTCATAAATATATATCTTTTTCAACCAACACAAGCAAAACCTATCAGGCTTTTTTGTTTCCTCTCTTGCTTCTACCCAGATTCACTCTAAAAAAAAGCCCCCCATCACAAATTAGAGGTTGTCCGTTATATCAGAATCTCCATCCTGAGAAAAGACAGCATAAGAAAACTTAAGCCATCTAAAAATTGAGCAGGTCTTACTGACAATTCCAAAGGACTTTTGATAGATGATAAAACTACTGCTTATGTTGAACCTAAATAGAGCAGTGCCCACCCCCCCTCACCCCTCTGGACCAACCTCCCCCCAGGGCATTATCATTTTTTTAAATGGCATTAATTCTGGGGCTGGGGACAAATAAGTCTGTCAAATGCCCTGGGGTGGGGCCAGGAACAGAAGGCAAATGCCCCACCCCCAGGATCATCTAGAAAGCAATGCTGCTTAAGGTTTAATAAATCATAATGAGAAAGTGTCCCTAATCATTATTTTCAATGCTGTTTGGTTATTTTTTGGGGGGCACAGTGGTTAGTGCATTGGACTTCACATCTGAAGGTTGCATGGTAGTTCGACGCCCAGTTCCTGCCATCATGTTGTTTCCTTAGACAAGAAACTTTACTCCACATTGTCTCTCTCCACCCAGGCGTAAATGGGTACCGATGACATACTGCTGGGGGGGGGGGGGGTAACCCTACGATGGACTAGCATCCCATCCAGGGGGAGTAGCAATATTCTCAGTTGCTTCATGCTACAGAAACCGGGATAAGCTCCGGCTGTGTGGGCCTCCTTGGCTCATTTAAGATGCCACTTGTCAAATAACATGCCAAATTCTGTAAAAACACTACATCGCAGTTGCTTTTGGTTTACTAATTGGTTCAGCTGTTCATTCATTTATTTGATTTTGACAACCACAATTCATAAGTGTTAATTTAATAAGCCAAGAGATGTTTAAAAAAATTAATTTAACGAAGAACTGAAATCGCATTATCCGCATTTAACAAACGGCTAATAAAGTAAAAAAAATTTATGAAACTGGTCATCTTGGACAGCTTTTAAATTGATACATTGATATGTAGAATTAATTTCACTTGATACAGTATTTAATCAACAAGTGATGAAATCAATAAGCGAACAACAACAAAGGAATGGAAGATCATGGGCGACCTCAAACTGATCACTACACTAGAGCAAAATAGTCCAGATTTGCAAAATACTCTACCCTTGTATAGGGTGTCAAATACCCCAGGTAGGCAAATGCTGACCCCTGAACATTCAAATGCCCCACCCCCGGGATTACATGTAAAACGTGAGCAAATGCCTGACTAATGCTCAGGGGGATGGGCAAGACTGGAATTGACTGATGCATAAAATCTTCAATCCTTATGCATCAGTCAATTCCAGCTGCGCCCATCCCCCCCCGGGCAACTGCGGGGCATTTGCGTGCCTTGTCAGTCCCGGGGGTAGGGCATTAGAAAATTTGGCACGGCCCAGGGGTCGGGCATTTGCCAACCCCCGGGCTTTTGACACACATGTGGTTTCCGACTCGAAATCCAAACATGGAGGATTTTATCGCAAAGGACCAGCAGTTTGTAGCAGATTGGATCGTCTTCCAAGGACTGGGCAAACTCGTGGAGGTTTTCTCGATTTTATGCATTTCTTCATTGCTCATCAAGGCACAACTATCACTTAATATAGCGAGATCGATCGGGAACGATCAACGTGAATCGACGTACGCATTCTTCTTAAGGATTTAAATAAAATTTAGTCGCGATGATTCTTAAATTCTAAACATGTGTATAGGGATCGTCGTTTTATACTTTTGCATATTATTAAAATATTCACAACAGATGACGCTACAACAGACTTTTATAATGTCAAGATTTTTGTTTACTAGCGAACTGTTTAAAACAAAACATTAATTAAAAGTAACAATCAACTATCATGTGGTATTGTTGTCTGTGAAGTATTAAAATATCATCACTTGGCATTTATACTAACTTTATTAACATCGGATAGTGCCGTTACAAACAATAGAAAACGGAGAGGTAGGCCTACAGAAATGAAAAATCACACATAAAAATGCTGAAAGTGGTATTATTGTGCAATGAATGAAAACTGCTGCAGTGTTGATTGGGGACGTACGATTCCGGGGGCGGGGCATTTGCCCTCTTCCTTTGTCCACACGGCGGGGCATTTGGCAGCTAAAGTGTCCCCACCCCCGGGAATTTGCCATCCGAGAGAAAAAAATGCTAATGCCCGGGGATTAGCCCGGGGGGGGGGGGATGGGCGCAGCTGGAATTGACTGATGCATTACTTGTACATAATACGAAATGGAAAACTCTATAGACCAAAATGACTCAGAAATTATACCATTTGGTCAACCCCCGCCTCGAGCCGGAGAGTAAACTGAAATGGTTGATGTGTCCCGCCCCTCACCCCTCCCCTTTAATCTACGTTATTACTGTGTGCAATACAACCGAGAATATAACCAAGTCCCCCAATTTACATCTTCTTCAATAACAAAGGCATTATTAATATAATCCGCTTTTCTTCAAAGCTTTCCGGCACGACTGAATACAAAACAATGTACAAAAACGTGTTTTACCTTGCAGTGATTATAAAAGGTAACCCGCTTAAGGAATACCGCGGATACCTAACAGGAAATTGACTATTACGAATATAAATATTATAAAACACGATATTAACATGGTTTGAAGTGTTCGTTCTAATATTTGGCACGTTCCGCTTTACAGAAAGTTTTGATTTTCAAAAGTGTAAACAACGATAAATCTAGCAAAAAATAGACTATATATAAGACGACATAGAGCGCATACCGGTATGACCAAGACCTCGGCCAGAAATCATGGGTACTTTCACTCCACAAACCGCCAATGCGGGTACAAGCGCGATGCTAACTTTGTCCCCTACTCCGCCTGTAGAATGCTTATCTGCGACACTTCCCTGCCACTCTTCAGGCCATGATAAAGAGCTACCGGTAGAAATCATTGCCTTTGTAAGATGCACAGTTTCATCGCGATTCATTCCTTTGAGATAGATGGCCATGAGCATCGCACCGATTTGGCTTTCGGAGGCACCGTTCGAAGCCGCGCACTTGACGAAATGGTGTATTTCGTTCTCGGACAGTTCATCACCGTCCCGCTTTTTGGCAATCAGATCTGGGATGCGAAATGAAATGGACATGTTGATGCTAATTTAGGTTCTAAGCTTAGAAATGCAACTTAACAGATCACTGGAAGCCAGTTCCCTAATGCTCTGCTTTCTCGCCTGAGAGTCCAGCCACAAGTCCGAGGACGCGTTCTTCATGAGTAGCTTCACATCACATTGTCCTTTTATTTTCGTTTTCCCCACCCCACCCCATAGGGGCTTGCACTTCAGTTACGTATTTGTTTCGCCGTGTTTTTCTCTCTGAAAGAGAAAAAGGAAATTTTTTTGCTTTGACGTACCTTCTTAATGAATTCTTTTAAATTAGGTGAATAAAAAGTCAAACAGAACTTCATTAATCGCAATAACGTTTCACCCTCTCCCCCCTCCCCTTTCTAGTCAGCGTTGACATCAAACTCGTCACTGCAGATCAGGGCATTCAGGGGGCAAGCAACGTGAATCAAAGTCCCGTCGTTGCTTGGACTTTGCGTGGATGAACTGTAATGTTTCACGAAGACTAAGTGAACTGAAATCCTTGGGAATTGTTAAGTGATGTTTGCTACGATTTCGTTTAGTTTTCACATTTCCTTTTTTATGCTTTTTTCCTGAGCGGGCGTATTTGACGGACTGTACTTGTATCCATGGAGTTAAAGTGGTTGTATGTTTCGTTCTTTGTTCCCGGTTTATTCCACCTTCATGGACAGTAGAGCTTTAGTTGGACCTCGTTTTATTCTTCATGCTTCCTTCGATAAGCTCTGGACATTTTGGAATAGCTTCGAAGCCTGTTTACGGTTCTAACAGCGTTCACGGGATTAGCATTGTAAACAAACCGTTACAGGATTCATTTGATGAAGAAGATGATCGATCAGAACAGTGCCCGAGTTTACCGCTCATTTCCGAAGGCTCTTTTACTTCACTTATTAGCAAGAAATCAGGACAATCTTTGGAAAAGTGTAGAGGAAGAGGAAACAAAGATGACAAGGTGGGTGTAGGGGTAGAAACTACTTTTTAGGTAACACTTATGAACGGACTTTTATAATTGCTTACGGTCGACTTGTTTTATGGTGCAGTTTGTTTACTTTTGTTTATCGAACTGCCTGCTGTGTTTAACGTAGAGAAATAGGTCTGACCCGCCAGAATCGTCTCAGCTGGAGCAGTACAAGTGAGTTTGCTCTTTTGCAATAACTATTGTAGCTAAGTTCCTTAATTCTCGGATGAACCTTAATCCGATCATTGAAACGTCACATGGCCTGGGGTATCTTGTATTTAGTTAAATGCAATTTACTTAGGAATACAATACAGCCGGTGCTGTCATTCATTCAAAACTTGCACGTTATTGAGGTTAGCTAATATTTGCTAATTAACAATGAATGAATTTGCGAAGGCTCCTTTAATACGTACCGAAACTTCTAACTTGGTCTGTGGATTGCAATCAAGGGTGGTTAAAGGCGTGTTGATTGCAATCAGGGTGGTTAATGGTTATTTTATATGTAAATTCTAGTTCATTCATCTTTCATGACATTTGGTTTGGTAGCTGCAGAAACACACTGCATTTCGTGACAAATTTATAACTCAATTCTTATTTCCCAGGTGATAGTGGGAAATCATATTGGCTCAAGGTGTGATGCGTGATTTGTGTAATGGTAATAGATCTAAGTTGAGTCCAATTTGGTCTGTAATCATACAAGTGAGTAACAATTTTGGGAAGTGTCAAGAATGAGCCAATTGAATTTCACGCAAAGCATCCTGGATGGACCTTTCTTTCCTCCTTGCAACCAGCCTATTCTGAACTGGCCATCTCAGTTGATTAGAAATATTGTTAATAAATAAATGAATGAATAAATAAATAAATAAATAAATAAATAAATAAATAAATAAATAAATAAACCCCCTGCTCTCTTAACCCCCTGCCATCTCAAACCACCTGCTATCTCAAACTCCCTGCCATCTCAAACCCCCTACTATCTCAACCTTCTACTATCTCAAACCCCCTGCTATCTTAAACCCCCAGCTTTCTTAATCCCTACTATCTCAACCCCTGCCATCTCAACCCTCCTGCTATCTCAAACCCCCTGTTATCTTATCCCCCCTGCTATCTTAATCCCCCTACCATCTCAGACGCCCTGCCATCTGAAACCCTAGCCATCTGAAACCCCCTTGATATCTTGAACTGAAACCTGTTACTCGTGGATGCTGTTCTCCAGTTTTCTGCTAACTTGGAAAATAGAACTCTTCAATGTCTTAAACAATTTTTTTGTTTCCCTTGCACGAGTATACAATTTTTGATTTATGTTCATTTGTATTCTATTGCAGTGCATCTGATTTTGGTCCCAAATTGCTACTTGTCTGATTTTTTTTCTTCTCTCAGTGCTCTGTTTGCTCATGCACTCACATCACTATCATTCCTAAAAGAAATGGCTAGTAACAGACTTGTCAAATGATCAGATACACTGCATATAAATTTACTCTAATCTGCTTATAATAAATCTGTTAAGTGCAGGTTTCATTAACTACAAGTTTAGCTCAATGTGGTGAGAAGATTGCGATTATTATTATTATTATTATTATTATTATTATTGATCTTGATCCACTTAGTCAATACACAGGGTCCTAAAAAATCTTATAAGATCCTGTATAGGATTTCTAACAGGGATTCGTCAGGTAACATGTGAGTGTGAAGCCACTTTAAGATAGGCAAGGTACAAACTACTTTTATACAGCTATTTATATTTATATTTTTATAAGCCTTCAGCTTACGCGACAAGACCGAAAGTGACTATGGGTAGGTGTACTTCTTATGTGATTCGGCAGTAATTTTAAGGCTGTCTTGGGTAAAAGGAGCATAAACACTTGTCTATGTGATTTATTTTCTGTAGGGGTGAGCAATGGCCTAAGTTTGGTAAATTCATTAATAAATTACCCATGTCACCTTCCAGTCTTGTCACGAAGATTGTCTGACAACGTTAATTGAAATAGCTGTATGTGATGGTGCATTCAGTAAGACCAAGTCTGTAAAATAAGATAATTCATGCTAATCATATGCTTATAGCCTGCGAGCAAGCTCTCCGGGGCTATCTGGCGGCAGGGAAGGAAAAGGAAGGAGAGCTTGCAACCTACATCTCAGGAATTTGAATTTCTGCATCGAAAAAGTCGATGCAAAATGCTGATTGGTGGAGATTTGATTTGGTAATGACGTCATCAATCTTCACGCGCAGACGACACAAGTAAATGCCGAATGTGACGTAAACTATGAAGCTAAATTTACAGAATCGAAATTGCCTTCGCCAAACCTGCCGTCAAAAGCGAAACTTTTGACTGTAACTTATACTAGAAATCGATGGTTATGATGTTAGAAAGAGAATTAGAGTAAAATAGCAAGCTTTTTACCTGGGATTATTTTTAGTTCACAGTGCACTGAATTTGCCCACTGCGAGTCTCAAAATAAATTGCTCGAGCGATGTGGGAAGAAATCGAACCTTTCTTTCGCGCACTTTATCCTTCGATTAAAACTGAAAATAGTAAAAGAGGCTCATATTGAAAGTCAGTGACAATTGTAAAAGAATTTGTAAGAAATAGCGAACATAATCCGAAGTTAGTTTCAGTTCAAAAGCGCATCAAATTTGCATAACGCGTGACCTTCTTAGACATGTTTTAAACATGTTTGTTACATTGAATCTCGTTTCTGGTTTGTGTTGATTGGCCAAAATCTGACACCTCAGACAACTGGGAGCCACAGCTGCGCTGGAGGCGGAATTTGAATTCCGGAGACGTAGTTGCAAGCTCTCCTTCTTTTTCACGCCCCGCCGCCAGATCACCCCGGAGAGCTTGCTTGCAGGCTAATATGCTTACTGTTTCCAAACAAATTATTGCGTATATACGTAACTCAATGCAAATTATGTATTAATCTCTTTCTTTTTTGGTTAATAGGTCATGATCACCAGTTCAAGGGCAGATCCTGACATGCAAAGGTTAGTAGAACAAACCTTTGACAAAAGTTTGCTGAACAGAATACTGCTGCTATACTTGAATTATATCGTTACACTCTTGTCATTTTGTGTCTTGATTTGGCTAATAATGAAATTGGGTGGTTCCAGAAAATATCCATACCCATACCACGGGCGGCATCTCGGAATTCCGAAGGGGAGGGGGGGTTATTTACGTCGACTGGAATTCCGAGGACATAGGGGGTTTCATTGGACTGGAATTCCGAAGGCATGGGGGGATTTTCAGGAGAGTAACTTCCAGTTTGGTGTAGTTACGTCTCTTCAAGAATAACTCGTCAAAAACGACTTATCTAAGGACGATGATTCACTCGTAAACACGAGACACGTTCAACTCAATCAACATGCTGGAGACATATTTCAATGGTCATGGTCAATAAAATGTTTATGCTAACATGACGGCTGAAAACTGTTCACTTGCCAGTAGATCGGTCACAAAAGCGATCGTAGGCTTTTCTTCAATTGTTTTGCTCGAATACATTACTGTAGATCCCAGCAAAGGGTTTTCAGCCCCTATATTAAAGCAGATATCATCGAGACACGTGAAATTGTTGCGTTACACACCATGCGACGTTCATTGAAAAGGTCAGATTTCACGTGTTATGCAAATTTCATGCGCTTTTGATCAGACTACATTCACTATTTTGTACAAATTCTTTTTGTACAAATTCTTTTTAAGTTGTCATTGACTTTGAGTTTCAAAGTGAGTTTCATTTACTATTTTAATTTTAATCGAAGGATAAAGTGCGGGGAAAAAGTTTGATATGTTCTCGCGCAATTTATTTGAGGCTGCAGTACAGTATGCAAATTGCGTTCACTGTGAACTAAAAATAATTGCAGGGAAAAAGCTTGCATTTTACTCTAATTCTTTTCCTAACGTCATAACCTTCGATTTTTAGAAGAGGATACATTCAACAGTTTCGCTTTTGACGGCAGGTTTGAGTCTGGCAAACGCAGTATGAATTTCCAATTTCAATTCTGAAAATTTTAGCTTTGTTGTTAAAATTTTACGACGAATTCGGCACGCAAATTATTCATGGCAGCCCTCGACACCAAAAATTATAGACACACGTTTAAACATTGGACCAAGCGTTGGAATGACTTCAAAGCCGTTTGAGTTTTCTAATGTTTAACGGATTATCGGTATTGTACATTTTGCCGTGGAAGGTTACAATGTAAAATATATCACTCAGTCGGCCGCTGTTTGTCATCACGCAACGTTGATTGTTTGCTGTGCTGAATGTAAGTTTTTTCTTTCGGAGGGAGCGAAAGGATTGATTTCTGTTTAATAAAGGTGTTTGGAATATAGAGAGGGCTTTTCAAATCAGTGGGAAGAAAAAAGCGGCAATTCCTGAGGGGGGTGGGGTTGAATGATTACGGAATTCTGAAGGCATGGGGGGGGGGGGGTAGAACGGTTTGGAATTCCGAGTGCAAGGGGGGGTTGAGCATTCTGGAATTTCCTAAGGCAAGGGGGGGTCTAGATGAAGATGCCGCCCGTGGTAGGGTATGGATATTTTCTGGAATCACCCATTTCCCATTCTTCTCTTTTTGTCTTGTGTTTATAGTGGTGGTTTAAAAATGACACAGCTACAGTTGAACTGTGAATTGAAGAGTGCTGATCGTGGATGGTGCCCCCAGGGACTTAATCCACGGTTTGCCGTGAGTCATAGAATCTTTCTTTCTGAATTTCTTTTTGTAGTTTAAGTATTGCATTTTTATTTCCTTGAACACTTTCTATTAGTTTTTATCAATCTATTCTTTGATCTTTGTTTTCTTAATTTGAAATACCAAACAGAACTCAAGTCGCCCCTCTCAGCTTCCAACCATGGGATTACACATGTGAGTCAGAGATCACTACTTAAAATGGTTTTAAAATCCTGTTATTTGTTTGACAGCAATGACAATATGGTACTTGTATTGTTTTAAATATATAATTTTTATAAAGACAGTGTTAAGTCTACAGTAAGATGCTAACTGTGGTGTTGAGTTAAAGTTTAATTAAAGTTTATTGCAAAAAATTGGATAGAGAGTTTAGAGTTGTAAGCTGAGCTGAATTGCACCATTCTCACAAAAAATTTAAGAATATATTATATAAAAACAGGGATCCACATTAGCAGTCGTCAGGTCGTCCGAGACGACTATAAAGTGCTACGGACGAGTATCAAAAATCACAAACTCGTCCGGTGGACGAGTAAGTTTTAGGGAGCAAATTTTTTTCTTTAATTTCTCACCAGTCAATGTACCTGAGTTTTGAATGTCCACCAGCCATTTAGTGATTCCGTACTGTAGTAAACAGAAGATTAATATTCGGTAAACTTCGTTTCGTTGCGCATACGACCATACGGCATCTTTCTCTCAGAAGTGAAAAGTTTGCAGGCTCAATTTTTCGTTCTTGTCTACTAACATACTACAGCGATATGCAAACACCAAGACTCTCACTCTCACTCGCATGTGAGTTTCGCAAAATATAGCGCTACTTTGACATGGTGTTGCCACCACCTCAGATTAAAAAAAAATGGTGAGCCTTCCGAGCAAAGTTCAAAATACGAACAAGAACAGTGAAAGCATGCATTTTTACAACATCATGCTAGCACAACAGGTAGGTGGAGACTTCGAGGTCATTGACAGGGAGGGGATTGAGATGGGAATGACAGTAGTGTTGAGGATGCAAGTGACATGGATAGCGATGTTGCAAAATGCCAAATTGAAAGTTTGATCAAGAAGTACTCGTAATTTAAGTAAACGCAGCAAATCCATGTAAAGTAGGTCTATCTTTTTAGTCCGTCTGGTTATGTTTTTAAAATGAAAGTGACAGGAGCCTTACTGCGGTACCGCTACAGTAACATAGTGAAAATAAAATGCAACCTTTCCACTTACTTGCTAACCTTCAGTTTTTGACCGTATTTTAATTATTACACAATTTTGAATGGGCAAGTAAAATTTTGTCAGGGCAAGTATCTTTTCTGACATCCTTGCCTGGCTGACGAGTTTCAAAAAAAGCTAACATGGATCCCTGTAAAAATATATAAATTAAATATTAAAAAATACATAATACAATATATAACGGTTTGTATAAATAAGCAGTTGATTGCAATGCAGCTATCATCTGTCTCATCACCGTACTGGATGCATTGGATATTACTGATTTTAGTGGCATACAGAATGTATATTATGGGATGGTGCATTCTTTTGGTGTGATTCTGGCTGTTTCTATACTCATTTAAGAATAACAGATACACAATATCAGTCTCCAAAGAAACTTAATTACCAGGGCTGTAACCTGTAACACCTGTCATGGCTGAGTATGTTTGATGGGACCTTGACGGTACAGGTTGGGATAATTTACTCAAGAAGCAACAAGTTTGTTATGTGGGTATGAAGATCAAGGGAACAGGTGACACAGAACTTAATAATAACAGCCCTGATTATTGAAGCCTGTGAATACAGCCACCTCAGCCGATGAGAAGCGGCTGTATTTTTTGGGCTTAAAGGGGCAGTGTCACGGGGATTTTGCTCACGTTTCGTCAAAACTTCACTGAAATTGAGATTAAATGCCTTCACTAACACACAAAATGCTCCTGGTACATCAAGAGGGAGATATCAAGTGAATTTTTGCAAAGAGAGCAAACCATAATAAGTTTTCAATGATTTTTGTAAGATACAAGCACAGAATTTGAAAACGTCCGCCAGACGTTTTCAAGTTGTAACCCATTTCCATCTTGGCCATCCGTGGCCAAAGACACTTAGTAATAGCTTCACTGAATTAGTATGGTGTCTGAACAAGAAAATGACCAATCTTTTTAGGCTTTCATATATGTTAATGTGACCACTGGCTTTTCAGTGGGGTCAAATGCGAGCAAAATCCTTGTGATACTGCCCCTTTAACCCTGATTACAGTGTTTTTAGCTTAATGTAGATTAAAAAATTGTCGATACTATAAGTACTCACTACCAATACCTGCAGTTGTGACAGCAGGCTCTAGTTGAACTATTTCTTACTCTGGACTGTTTAGGATGAGCACATCTGATAGACTGCTTCTTCAGCAAACTCTGGTCCAACCAGTGGAAATTCTGCACAAAAGGGCGCGCCAGGTGAGCTTACATTTAATTTGGAAAATCAGCCATTCAAAGAATTTAATGATGGTTGTGTTATGAGATGAAAATGATGTAGTGAATATTGATCACAAGTCTTGGCACCCCTTGGTGGTTTAAACTGATTGGAGTCGTCAGTGCACGCCCTTTATTTGCAATTTTTGTATCTACCTGTACCTGTGATGAAATGCAGTCAGGTAACAATATTATACCTAAATTATTGTCAACAGTCAACATGTTATTTGCGGTTTCAGACTACAGTTGACAAAAATGGGTATTTGACAACTCTCGGTGGACAGTCGGTTCTTAGCAACAGGTATGCATACCTCTTATTTTATTTTAGGCAGATAGCTAAATAGCTTTAAAAGCTGTTGTTATTACATTATTGACAATTGACACCATTTTACATGGCATTCAACAAGCTTTTAAATAAAGTTATACAGTCAAGGTATCTGAATTCATACAAGGTAAAGTATGACCTCTACAAGGCTCTGGAAGATGTAAAGTGTACTTTAAGTTGGTAAAATATTGATGTTGGAAATCCATGAAAATAGATTTATCGCAAAAACATGCGTCATCGATTGTTCATCAATTTTCAATATCAATCAACTAGTTGTTGTCAATTAATATTGGTTGTTATTGATTGTCATGGATTATTGATTTTATTGAATTAACATGCCAGGATTTAAGGCAAATAATCAGTTGAGAGCTTTAGATCCTGTGTATGTCCATTTTGAAGCATTTATTGTATAAATTGGACATTTATCATCCCCTTATTCCTAAAGCTGTTTTGTTTCCTAGGTATAGAATGCCTGCCATAAACAGTCTTGTTTCTCCAGTCAAAGAAGTACCCACTGTAGCATCACATGTTTCTGAGTCAACCACAGTTAACCTGCACAGTAGGGGAGCTAGCAAACCTGCTGGTGTAGCCATACACTCAAGGTGCTGCTGCCGACATCACAAACAGGATTATGAACAAAGGACAACGCTTAAATCAAGGTCATCAGGAAGTCTGCGTACCACTAAAGAGGTACATCCAACTAGGCTTTTGTAAAAATTTGTTGCATAATTGTACAGTTGATTCTTTTACTTGACATTAAATTTACTGGTTACTCAAGCTAGTCATCATAATAATAATAATAATCGTAGTCTTGCCTGGACCCACAGTGGCCGAAAAAGAAAAAGAAAACTTAGTCCATGTGCAAATCAGAGAAACTTTCCCTCCCTCTCCTTTGTATTTTTTTGTTTTGTTTTGTTTTTGTTTTTGTGGTGTGTTAAGCTGTAAATTGCCTTTTAAACTTAATTCCTGTCCAAACACGGCATTCATGTAAAGCAGTTTTTTTTCTTTCTTTCTTTTTGTTATATGTGTATATATTTATTTGTTGTAATTAAGAGACTTTTTTACTGATGAATTTTTACCGTGGATAAATAAAGTTATCATTATCATCATTATCATTATCAAATTAATTAGGGAGGGTTGGGTGACATTGGGGGGGGGGGGGGGTAGTTACTTTCTGTAGGGAGAACAAGCATCTTTTCTTTGCATTAATGTTCAGTAATTAAGACTTAGTGTTCCAAGGACTTTTGCCAGAGCTATAGCACATGAAGTACCTACTGTTGTCACTGTTTTTGCAAGTTGTATGTTGTGATACCGTCTCTGTCCATATGGGGATTTTTGCTTAAATTTTTCCCAAGTGAATGGCATATGTATAGCTCATGTAAATTTGTGCCAACTTTATCCCTGACTTGCTTTCAATTTTATTTTTCTCCAGAGAGTCTACAATCTAGGAAAGAAAGAAGGAGTGAAGCCAACTGATAGGCCTCCTCCCAAAAAGTTGCTGACACCAAATGGTATGGAAGCAGTGCATCTTACAATCTGTAATAACTTTCAAATCCAAAAACTTTGAGCACTTTATTAGATGTTCAATTAACTAGGAGAAAATGGTAAAAAAATAATCATTTGGAAAATAGTGGCCAAATGGCTCCATCACTGTCTTTTTGCTAATAATAATAATAATAATAATAATAATAATAATAATAATAATAATAATAATAATAATAATAATAATAATAATAATAACTAATAAATTATTATTTATAACTTACATCTTATAAGGTGCAAATTAGCATGTGGATATGATCAAATGTGCCTAACAGAAAAATACATGTACTTATTTACAAAAAGTACAGTAACAAGGAGAAATGACTGATAAAATACAAATTTACATAATATGAAATATATAATAATGATGCTAAACACTTAATAATAGTAATGGACTAATAGTCTAACTATAGCAGGCATAAGCCTTTCTAAAAAGATATGTCCTTACTTTCCCTTTAAAAAGGTTAAAATTCCTTATAGCTCTAATGTTCGAAGGCAGTTAGTTCTAAAGTCCAGGGCCTGAGTACTATAACACTTCCCTACAATTTGATTTCTTACTCAGTGGGTAGCTTCAAAATGAAAATTGACAAATCAGAGTCAAACAAGAAACGCCCCAGGGGCATTGGACCCCGCTGTTTTTCTCCTCCTCCCAGTGGGCAAAATATGTTACGGTCACTCAACATACGAGCCCAAGGGGTGTAAATTTTAAAGTTTGTGATTTATCGTACCTTTGACGTGTTTGCTGCCATTCCCCCTTACGTCTTCTCCGCACCCTTCTCCCTGTGATAACATGAATCCCTGATAGTATGAACCCCATCCCTCATTCCTTGGTCATCCCTTTGTCCTAGCTTTTGCGAAGAAGAACGTGACGAAATATTTTGACCGTAGCGTGACTCAGGTACGTCACGTTTTTTAAATAAACGAACTGACATGCCAGCGTAATTCTAAATAGCAAGGGCACGGAAATTTAAATAGATTTCTTGATAAAGAAACTAATATTCTAAAATCTAAAGGAAACTGGTAGCTATGAGAAAAAAACGTAAAAGTCTATTTTAGGCCGTGATTTGATGAGTGATTTGGTGCAAGCAAGTTACTTCTCCGAAACGGCTTCTGTCTTTCAATGACGTAATGTTTATGTGCTACGGCACGTAGCTTGAATCATTGGCTTTCAAGGCTCGCTAGCACCTTCGTCCTTGCTCTCATCAAAGAGAAGTCAACTCCATTGAATTTCTTGTACTTTTGTACACAACTTTCCCTAAAGATTTTGGCGAAGCAAAGCAAAACTGCCCAGAAACTGCTTGCATTTGACTGTTGAATTATTCAACTTGGCGAAAGCAAGGGACTTCCCCGAATCGGCTTCTGTGTTTCAGTGATGTAATGTTTACGTGCCAGGGCAAGTTATTAGAATTCATGCCACCTTCAAAGCTCGCTAGCACCTTCGTTCTTTCTTTCAGCGAAGCGGTTTTCATGCCATTAAATCGCCAGTAGTTTTCTACACCAACTTTCATGAGAATTCTGGCGAATAAACGCTAAACGAACGCACATTACCGGCAAGTATTGTTTTGACCGAGCGGAGGTCTGGGGCAAGTGACCACGACGACAAAAAAAAAAAAAAAAACGGGTATTACTAGACCCCGTCCTGACGGCGGGATAATAAAAGTGTTCAAGGTTTTTTCATTCACACAGTAATTTGAAAGTCGGTCATTCAAACCCAGTCTATTCCTCTGTGCACAATTTGTCCTTTGTCCTTTGTGACACTGGTTCACTGTTAGAAAAAAAAGATTGAAAAAATGCTGGTGTTTACACCCCCACCTTATCTCGCAATGGATTAACTTCCTACCTGGGAGGGAGGGATAAGAAACCTACAGTTGCTTCATACTTCTGAAAGCAGAGTTAAGCACTGGCCACTTGGGCTCCTCTGTCCATTTTTAGTTGAACCTTGAACATTAGAATGTAGCCAGTTTTGAAATTTACTCTGTTGGGAAATGATTTTGAATAGCCATAAAAGTTAGTGGGCTTGCTTAGTCTAGCCCTAATTTAAATGTGTTCACTATGAGTGTTACATGCAGGTAACATGTTATTTATTTATTTTTGCTTCTCATTATGCCACCAGGATTTGTTGTTTCCCAACCAAAGAGAAAGGTAAAATATTTATTTTGGTTTACTATCACATTTTTCAGCACACAAAACTTTTTTTCTTTGAAGCTGGTACAAGTTTCAAATTTGTAATGGAAATGTCAAAGCATGTTAGCTTCATGTATAAGTTAGGTACAGTCAAAACTTGGGTAATTCAGAAAAGTGGTCACAACTAAAGCTGGTCACTTATGAGAATGGGCTCTCATAAGCGACCGCATGATGAAACAGTATAGGGTGGTCGCTTACCAGAGCTTTTAGCATAAAGCTTGGGATGTGTCAAATTGTGGTTACTGATAATAGTGAAATAATAGTTATTGTGTATCAAATACCATAGTTAACGTCATTGCCTATCACAGAAGAGGGTCGTGAGCATACAGGTCATGCATCCACACAGATTGAAAACTTCTCAGAATCTTACTCAGATGAGTGGTCGCCTACAATAATGTGAAAACAAAGGAAAAGACCATTCAGTAATTCATAAGAATGGTCGCAGTCGCTTACGAGAGCTTTTCATTACAGAGTTTAAGTGACAATTAAAAAGGGGTTTCACAATGCTGGTCGTAACTAGAGCTGGTTGATTACGAGAGTGGTGACAAGGAGAGCTTCGACTGTAGGTCAAAGACTTAAAAAAAAGGAAAAAGGTTGTGGGCGGGTATTTTATGTCCTTAGTCAGAGCTAGTGGAGGTGTAGTGGTTTGGGTGGCGGGCCAGGGGGGGGGGGGGGGGGGTTTACGTTGGAAATCAAGAAAAGTATGAATATTTTCGTGAGATAATTTGAAATTGAATGCGTAATCAAACAAGATTTTGTTAAAATAGCTGTGTGTTGGGCATCATCAAGAGAGTTTCTTTTGGTGTTGTCAATCAGTTTTCACTAGTTTAAAAGTAAATTGGGACCCAGAGAAAGGTAAGTTTGGGTAATCGGGGTCCAGTTAATTGATTGCTTTGTTGTTATTCTAGAGCAAGAAGATTCTAAATGTACTTGCATCAGACAGTAGTCCAAGTCTTAAGCTTCAAGAAGAAAGAAAACAAGTAAAGAAAACCACACCCAAACAAACAAAACAGAAATATCCCAAACCACCAGAACAGAAAAGTACAGAAACAGTACCCACAACAAGAGGTCCTGGAGAAAACCCAGAGGAACGGATACCCACAACAAGCAGTCATAAAGAAAGCCAAGAGGAATTATTGATTTATTTAGAAAGTGCCAAAGAGAGCTGCGATAATGATGTTAGAAAGGAAGCTGATGAGTTGATGGATGTAGAATATAACTATGAAGTAAAGGAATTAGAAAAAGAATTGGACAACAGGTCAGTTTGAAACCTAAGACTTACCAGAGACTTAATGCCATTCGATCCACTGACAATACTGTATTCAATTGTGACTCTGAACATGATTTCGGCACAGTTTGTCGACTGTAAGTCAATGGTCAATGCCACCAACAGTCTGCTTAAAACCTGATGTTATTAGGTTACCGGGGACATGCCAGTAGTTCCTGTCAGTTTTGAGATTGGATGGTCAATGGAGAACAGTGTCTTTGGACAGGACAATGTTTCTCCAACTGTTTTTTCCCTCTTTGTCTATCGCCTGGACATCATCAGTAGCACAGTACTGTAAATACTTTTGTAGGACAGTATTTTACAAAGAAAGATTTGAATTCCTGATTGTGTTGCAGGGAGCAGCCTGATAGTTTAGATGTTATATCTGTGAGGTCCTCTACAGCTTGTGACCCACAACGTTCAGCCACGCCCAGACTTTTGAAGGTCAGATATGTTTCTTAGGACCTGTTTATTTTTTGTACAGAAGTAAATCAGTGGTCAAATTTGAGATTGAGCATTAACCCATTGACTCCCGTGCCGCCCAAACCACCCATAAGGGACCATGGTCCTTGTTCAGTTTGTGATGTCATCACTTTGAGTGACAGCAGATGTTTTGATAACCGATTGATGCACCTGGCACACTTCTAACAAAAAGTGCCTAAACTGAAGCACTCACTTAAAATAGTTACACAAAGAAAAAGGAAAAAGTTTCCTTGTGAACTTGATGCAATACTTTTCCTTGGCACTGGTTGACACTTCAAGTTGAAAATTTCCTCCTTCCTGAAAATTTAAGTGAAATCTTTTCTAATCCATGGATAAAAAAGGCCTACAAACTCAAAAAAAGAGATTGAATTGAGAACCAAAAACAACCGGACTGCGTTAAAATTTTAAATTGTGCGCATGCCTCAGAAATCAAATTCGCCAAACAACCTCAGAAATGGAAGAGAAGTTTAGTTTCTATGCTGCAGAGGAAGTTGAAATGGCCGTTTTCATGAAAAAGGTTTGGAGTTAATGGGTTAGTTAGATTTTTATTTGAATTGTCGCACAACTTAAGTTGTGAGTACTATGAACTCTTTTCCCCCTTGTGAAATTTTGGTGTCTATATTTTGGTGTGTATATTATTGAGACTTATCTGGCGAACAGAAAATGCATTGCGCAAAGTCTGTTTAATTTACTTGGCAGTCTCCAGTAATTAATATCAGTTTGGTGTTGTTGTTTTAGGTTACTTCTTTACTGCAAACTGATCCTGCCTTATCTCAAGTTTTTCGGAAGTTAGATACTGACTGTGATGGGTAAGGAAAGAAAGAATTACTGCATGCCGACGAGATCACTTAAGTTAGTATTACAAAAGGTGAGATACCTGAAAGTATCTTTATACCGCCACTTCATTGAAATGTTTGAACAAACCAACAGGGAACAATGATTAAGCTTTTTTAATATGTCTGTAAGGATAACACAAACATGTATAGTACGCATTTAATCTTTACCTTAATGAAATTCTGTTTCCACTTATCATTACTGTTGGCCTGGCATCGCCCAGTGCCAATTTCTGGCGAACCTCTAGTAAATAAATTTCCACTTACTCATTTCATGAGATTGGCTGCTTCGTAAAAGTTTGACTGTTCTCCAGTACCAATGTAGTTATTAATATTCCATGACAGATTTGCGTGTTTGGTTTTAATTTTCCTCAGTTCCTTTCAAGGACACAGGAGACCTTTAGATGAAGTTTAACGAAACCGCGGTGTAAATCGCTGTCAATTTGGCCAAACCGAATATGCAAAGCAGGCGTATAAACACAGACCGCAAGAACATTTTATATATCTCCTTTAAAGAACCCACATATAGACAGATGTAGAGAATCATTTATTATTGCCTTAAACCACGGTCTAATTTAGGCTTCGTTAGAATAATCGACCTCTAAGGTTTTTTTAGCATAAAAGCTTTTGCCTTTTTCTTTGCAGACACATTTCGTTCAGTGAACTAAAGAAAAGTCTTCCACCTCATTTAACAAGGCAACAAATGAATTATCTGAAAAAGGTAATCAAGTAAATCAGATAATAAGAGAAACAATAATTGACCAGCAAGAAACTTGTGCATGTTTGAAATAGTGGTCACTGCTCTGGAAAGTGTAGCTGTTTAGGTTAGTCCATGGAAGTTAGAGGTTAGATGGCTTTGGGGGGGGGGGGGTTGTGATGTGTGGGAGGGGTCTGTTCAGCAGTGGTTGTAGTGAAGATGAAATGGATAGAAAGAGTGGAGTGTGAAGACAGCCTTGGATGTTGGCCATGAAGCTAACATCTATCGGCAGTGCTGGTAAGAATCGTATCTTGTGAAATCGCAAAGTTGTAGCTTCGCAAAGTCGGGAAATTTTACAGACGTTTGTATGATGGGTGCCTCAAACCTACCCCTGTGCATACAAATGTTTGTAAAATTTACCGACTTTGTAGAGCCACATTTTCGCTATTTATCAAGATGGCTTTCAAACTTGGCCATTTTACTATTTTTTAGGCGCTCGTTCCTGTAGTGTCAATAGATTTTCGCGGCATGGCCTAATGGTCTATTAATTATTTTGAAAGCTAGTGTACTTAGAGAGTTTTGTGAATTCTTTTGCAGGTTTACGATATCGCTTGTGAAAGTACTTACTTTGGTCTTGAAGAGTTCGTAGCTACTCATCAAATGTGCGATCTTTTAGCCCAGTCAAGGTAAACACAAGCGCAAGGCTCATAGCAAGGATTGTAGCAGAAACAGTAAATTAATATGTGGTACATTGTCAGTTACAGACCATCTTACAGATGTCAAGCATTTTAAATGTGTACAAACATGAATCTTTTTGCTTATGTAAGACAGCCATGGCGGTCCTGCAATGAACGATAAATAGGAGTGAGATTTAGGAGTTTAATCAGCAACTCATAAACAGAAAAATGGGAATAAAAACGGAAGGAAAAACGAGAACGGGTAAACAAGGGTTAAAGTCACATTGAGACAACCTTGCGTATACAACTTGACTTGACTTAGAACTCGGATGTAAGGTGGAACTTAACAGTAACTGACTGATTTCACTAGCGAGCCACTGGCTAATATAGTGGATTCGGCAAGTACAAAAGCCTAAACTTAGAACCAAATAAGGCTAAGGTGGACTATCTAAACCCACAACTCGGGATTTACTTCAAAGAAACTAGTGGGAGTAGAATAACCCACACCCTAAACACAATACAGAGATTAGCTAAGGGAAATGTGTAGTAACCGCACAGAGCTAAACTCTCAGTAATTGCTCTACGTTGTTTCGTCCTTAGCCCCTTGGTTTCAAATGCATTGAGTAACATGGAGTCTTCCGCCATGGATACCTGGCTCAGTACTTTTATGGTAAAAACGTGTTTTACTACTAAGAAAGCAGGAGTCCACTTTACTTTATGTTTTACGTATTGGGCATCGTGCTTCTCCCTAGCGAAAAAAACCTTAACCTTGGTTTTGAGCAGTTCATAATGGGGAGAGTAGATGATAATGCACTTATGTTGTGCCAAGTCCTTATAAATGTGCAAAAACCACTTTACATTTCAACTAACAGGTGAGTTCGGACATCAGCATGTTTAGACACAGTGGCAGCCGCTACCGCCCCACTTTACCTAATTAGTAATAGCATAAACAAGAAATAAAATGAAAGAAATACATAAATAGATAAGTTTATGAAAATGTCAATGTATTTTATTACTGAAGTGCTAGCTGAGGAAACTGTAATCGAAAGAAAGGAACATTTCGAAGGAATTGAAATGAAAGAATAGAACAATGTTTGGCCTGTGAGTTTAACATGGGACTACAGTGTAACAAATCCGAGTGGTCAAGGAGGGGAGGGGGGTGCATTGATCCGTAGCCTCTGGATTAATTAAAGCAGCATACATTGGTTTTTATTATTCAACAAATTGTCACTATGCCCACATATGGTAAGGAAGCCCTCAATATCTGTCATCCGTACATGACAGATATCCTGCGATATACGTAAATGACCATATTTGGAAGTGCACTGCAGATTTCTTTCATTGCTTGTTTGGCGGCCATTTTGAAAAGCGAGGCAGTTTTAGCAGTGTTCTCCGGAAATTTCAACTCCCTGGAAGAAACTTTCCACGATTAAATGCTCTCAAAAAGTCAACAAGTAAATGCCTCAGCTCACAAAGATATCCAGAGGTTGACTTGAAATTTTTATAGTGAGAACTCAACCAAGAAAATGGTATTGCGAACGAAGCAGCACACTTGCTCACGGAAAGTTGTAAAGTTGAAAAAATTTTAATTCACAGGAAGAGGACTTATTCTCAGTAAGGTAGCAGTACTTTTTTTACTCTGTCTTCTCATTTCCAAACGTGAGTTTGTTAAAATAAGTCTTTATTAAGTGAACGGTAGTAAACTTCGATTTCTTGAAGTTCTGTTTTGATTTTTATTACGTGTTGCTAGCTTTTAGCCTTTTTCATCATAGAACCATAGTTTTTCTCGTTATGAAAATGCTAGTCGATGAGAATTTGTTGAATAATAAAACAATTACCCTGCTCAATCTTGCGGAATATCCCCTGATTTAGCCAACTCGGCCTACCGGCGGCCTCGTCGGCTAAGTATCAGGTGATATTCCGCGCGATTTCGCAGGATAATGCGCCGATCAATTCGAAACTTCATCATCCCCCCCCCCCGGGCATACCCCGGGCATTTGACTGTGCATCATGCCCGGGGAGGGGGGGAATTTGAACGTTGCGTTGGAAGGGTGGGGAATTTGAACCGGATTTATCCCTTGTTCTGACGTAATACGCCCCTGAGTTGTTTTCGATTTTTGCAGGGTTTGACGGATTTACAAGATAGAATGTCGCCTTTGTTAGTGAATGACCCTTTCAAAAGGGTCTTTAAAAGGAGTTTGAAGGTGTCATGACGGCATATCTCTCTCTAAAAGGCGTGTAAAGTGTTTGATTGAAGACGAAATTTGTCTTGAGGAGAGGTAGTTCAGTACTAATTGGTGGGGCATTTGAACAGCTTTTTTGCCCCGAGGGAAGGGAATTTGAACAAGCCAATCGTCAAAAGCTCAAATGTCCGGGGGTTGCCCGGGGGGGGGGGATGTTGAACTTTCGAATTGATCGGTGCATAATTGTTTAAATATATGTTTCCCGTACTAGGTACTGATTAATGCGAATGTGTTTGTTAGTTTGTTTAATGGATTTTACATGAGTCCGTTGAAAACTGCCGTTTTTCAGCTAGACTGATCTTACTTTGTTTACGTTACAGGAATCATTCAGTAAAGCAGACAAAGACCAGAGTGGAATTATTAACGTGCAGTCCTTAGAGGTGATTCGTTTAGTTTAGTTCTGGAAAGAAATTTTTTTTATTCGCGGGTTGTAGTGGACGTAAAAAGAAAAACGAGATTTGTAGCCCAAACGACAGCAATCCTTCTTTTACAGTCAACCACTTACACTGAGTGCTACGTCCTTTTCACCTTTGGAAAATCATATTATGTTATCATACTTTTGTATGAACCTTAAACTTACTATTGCAATGGCTTTTTTGTGTGCAGTCGCTCCGAATTAAAGAGGCTTTTTTTGCCAAATTTGTACATTAGAAGTCTCAGTGGGTAAAGGGTTTAACCCATATTTTGAATACTTTTTCCCGTTATTTTTGTTTGTATGTTTGTTTGTGTTTTTGCAAACTCAGCAGTGTTCATCCAAAATATTCCAAAATTATAGGAGGCTTAGAAAGAGTTCTCGATGAGTTTGGCAGAGTGATTCTTGAAGGGGCTACGTCACGAGGATTTTGCTGGCTTAGCTCAATTCTGTGCTAAACTCATTACCTAGTGCCTTTACTCATACACAAAGTGCTCCTGTAATACTATGAGAAAGATATCAAGCGAATCTTATCAGCGACTGCTCACTATAATAATTTTTTTTGGCGACTTTTAAGAACATAGCATCAATACTATTTTTTCAAGTTTCAATCCATTTCCATCCTTGCCATCGGCAGCAACAGACGACAGAAAATGGTTTCAGTGCCGTAAGATAGTCTTTAATAACAAAGCCAGACCATTATTTTCGGAATTCAGTTGATGCGAAGACACTTTTAGCTTTTTGAAAAGATACAAAAATAGCGTGACATAGTCCCTTTGAAGGTAGCAGTTTTCTTGTGATTTTTTCACGAGATAAATTTTTCTTTCACCTTTTTTGTTATCCAGAACATGCTCTCCTCTATCATCGACGTTCACCCGAATTCCTTCGTCATCCAGAAAATTCTTGGTAATTTGGGGAAGGTAAGTTTTCCGTCGATATTAAACAATTATTGGATGAGGTTTTTGCGATATCCGGAGTAATCAAGGTCGAGGTAACTGTTATCAGCCGAAGTCGGAGGCTGAGGCTGATAACAGTTACCGAGACTTGGCGCCATTCGAACATGTTTTGTTCACTTGCTCTGAAACTTTTCAGGTTTTCCGTGCACAGGAGCATGTTTTGTTCACGTGCTTTGAAACTTTATGCATCAGTCAATTCCAACTGCGCCCATGCCCCCCCCCCCCCCCGGGCTAACCTCCGGGCATTAGCACTTTTTTTCTCTTGGATGGCAAATTCCCGGGGGTGGGGTCACTTTGGCTGCCAAATGCCCCGCGGTGGGGACTAAGGAAGAGGGCAAATGGCCCGCCCCCGGGATCGTACGTCCCCAATCAACACTGCAGCAGTTTTCATTCATTGCACAATAATGCCACTTTCAGCATTTTTTGTGTGATTTTTCATTTCTGTAGGCCTGCCTCTCAGTCTTCTATTGTTTGTAATGGAACTATCCGATGTTTAACATAATAATAAAGTTAGTATACATGCCAAGCGATGATCTTTTAATACTTCACAGACAACAATACTACATGAACTTAATTGTTACTTTACTGTTTTGTTTTAAACAGTTCGCTAGTAAACAAAAATCTTGACATTATAAAAGTCTGTTGTAACGTCATCTATGGTGAATATTTTAATAATATGCAAAAGTATAAAACGACGATCCCTATACACATGTTTAGAATTCAGTAATCGATCGTAATAGTTTGAGAATCATCGCAACCAAATTTTGCTTAAATCCTTTCGTGCGGCAAAACCTGAAAAGTCTCGGAGCACGTGAACAAAACATGTTCGACTGGCGCCAACAACCTTGTCAATAACCGACAAGGTTTCATTGGTCTAAAGTGACACGTAACCAGACAAAACCGTTAAGTTTAAAAAGTAAACATGCGCGAAAAAATCGTCACGGTTCAGGGTTGAACGAAAATGGTAGTACAAAAGACCGTATTCATTTGTTCGTCTTTGAATTAGAAATGCATTGTTCTTGCACAAACAACCTATTGTAGTGGAAACCCCTCCTCGATACATTAGAGAACGCTCCAGGAAAGTGTAAAGATAACAAATGGGGGCACCCAACGGTTCGTTTCGGGGAATATCTGTTCGGAAGGCCTAAAATCGCCTGAGATATTCGGATTTAATTGGAGTGAAAGCTAAAGATTTCTTTGGCGGAACATCACCTCGGACTTTCGTATCAAGAGGACTTATTAGTTCCTATTGTTTTCGGAGGGACAAGTATGTCGTTTGGAGTGCAAAATAAGGTCAGCTAGCATTTTCGGTGAGCCATGAGCAGCTCGGAAATTCGGCGGATAGGTTTCTGTTTCCTAAAATTTTCTGCGGCCTTAATTTTCAGCTAAAATCTCCGAACAGATCAATCTGTATTAGCTTACACAAATATGCCTTTAAAAAGCTACGAAACTATCTAAGAAAGTAGAAAATGATATTCAAAGTATTTTGCTAAAATTTTCTCGTTGGGTGCCCCTGAACAAAGTTCAAATTACTCAAGTTCGAAACGAGTTCGTCATTAGGTAATACACTATCCGGCTTATCATCACAAAAGTCGATTGAGTCTTTTTTTGGCCAGCTAAGCTAGAGAAAATGTCGGACTCAGAGACTCGCATTCTCGTTAATTTCGCACAGCATTTTGATGCAAAAAGGAACGGTTTGTGCGGCTGTGAAGTTTCTATCAAGGTGACGGCGATACTCGCTTATCTTGTTCTTCTAGTTTGGCGATTCACTGGCTTGATTTTGTTCAGTATTCACGTTACAGACTGCCTTTTCCGTGAAAGACATGCCAGCTACCGCTGCAAGAACTTCACGCTTTTCTCACACGCGAATGAACTACAAGTTGCATGGCAAATGGCTTCGTTCATCAACGCTGTGATTGTTATCGTAGTTCTCCTAAAAGTGCCTAGTTATCAGGGATATCTCTCCACTCTTCGAAATAACTCGAAGCACGCTCGGTTCTGGTCGCTTTTCTTTCAATTCTTGGTCGCTGTTTCTTTCAAGGTCGTCGTTATCTTTACTGAGCCTGCGGGAGTGAGCGACCTTATTGTAGTTGGGTATGTATTCATGGAGGTATCCACAGTTTTCGTTGTGTACCTGTGGAATGGTGTTCCCACGCCTTGGAAGCTCTCCGGAGTTCGTATTCTCCGCGTGTTTCATGCTGCCTACGTTTCGTCGCTTGTCGTTTTCATTTCGGAAAATTTCTTCTTGTTTATTATAGTTTCAGCTCAAGCTGCCTCCCAAGTGACCGGGCTTTACAACTCGTCTGAGATCCCTTCTGCGCTCCAGGTCATGGCTGTAGTGCTGAATGCTGCAGAGGCTTCTTTTTATTACTCCGTGATGAAGTTTTTCTGGAACAAGTTGTTTGACGGTGGCAGGAATCTATTGATAAACGACAACATTTAAAGTATGTTTCTTTGTTGCTCACTGTGCTACACTTGGGCTGTGCTACAAGTCGAACTCCGTCAGACTTCTTCCATATGAACTTTTCAGCTTTTTGTGCTTTTTGTGGACAGAGCCATCACACGTATTATCAGTGTGGCATGGGGGCGTGGTGGTGTGGTAGTTAGCGCGTTGGTCTTCAGATCAGTAGGTCGTTTGAGGCCTGTTTCCTCCCATCGGGTTGGACAAGAAACGTTAATTCACACTGTCTTTGGCGACATACTGCTGGGGGTAACCCTGCGATGGACTAGCATCCCATCCTGGGGAGAGTAGCAATACTCTTAGCTACTTCATGCTGCAGAAACCGCCAGATTAAGCTCTGGCCGTGTGAGCTTGTGTGCGACTTTACTTTACGTTGTCATTAAAGATGTGTTTATTGTTCATCGTGGTGTAAGATAGGAAAGATGAACGTTCATTCGTTTGTCTCACGATGGAATCGCTCAACAACTCAAAGCGATTCCATCGTGAGACAAACGAATGAACGTTCATCTTTACTTAACCTTACCCACTCACAGCAAACCTTAGTCTGCGTGCTGATGTTTCTGTGCTGGAAAGGGTCCTTTTCCTAAGCTAAGGCTTGAACAACAAGAGAAAGTGTCATTTGAGACTTTGAAGGAAATGAAGACTCCTTGAAATGTTTAGAAAGTTTTAGACGAAAGTTTGAAGTGACTTGCGTTGAAGCCCGGAATCATAACATAAGCATAGAGTGGACTTAAAATTTAGATCGTTGTGGAAGTATGGTTATCAGGGGTGATCAGTATTCGCAGAAGTAAGTTATAAAAGTGATTTGCATTTGCAAATTTTCACATTCGGTTTCTAAAAGGCTGATCAACGTTTGTTGAAGTGAGTTTCACAGACATCATTTGTGGAAGTTTAGTAGGGCGGTCAGCATTAAATTTCGTCAGCATGATGTCGATTTTGAACTAAGGGGGAAAAAACCTTTCACTGTACATAAACTTCCATAAAGTCACGAGTTTGCCAAATCTTGAATAATCCTGAGGGGAGGCTACTTTGCATTTCATTAGGCCAAAGGTCATCCTCCTGTCTTCACAGCTCGTTTGACTTGGCACTCATTCAAGGTTGTTTTGATTTATTTATTTTTGGAAGACTCACGCATGAACTAAATATATTTCGTTGTCGAGCGCATCACTTCCTACTTCTTTAGGGCAACGGTCGTCTTCGTGTTTTGCTGGGTGACTTGGCAGTCACCCAAGGTTTTTCTTGGAAAGATTCACGCCCAAAATCATATCACACTTCCGGGATTGATGAAAACGAATGTACACTTACTTTGCTTATTGATAATGTCGGTAACTGCGTATATTCCAATAGAGCAAGATTGTGCTGAGTGGATGATGAACTGCCGATCGTATGGCCGCCAAGTTTTTATCACCGTGATCGCCACGTCATCTTTCTTTTTCGTTGTTCTTTTCCGGTTCATCGGGCTGGTGTTGGACATGCACTATTCACGCCACCGACTGCATTTTTCGTGAAACGTTTGCCATTTAATTCCGCTCTTTCAAGTACAGACGAATTAGAAATGGCGAGGCAGATTGGTTTGTTGCAAACACCTTTCTTCCTATTGAAGATCTCACAACAGTGACTCTCTGCCTGTCGGAGATAACTGACCACTTTTCCAAACAGTTCGAAACATTCTCGGCTCCGCTTGATTTTTTGTCAGATGCTAGTCGCCATTTCCTGCATCTTGCTCATCATTTTGTTTCTATTGAGACCCTTCAAACAGCACGATGTATCAAGGAATGGTATCATACATTCTCGAATTGTTTTGATTACGTAAAAATTTTGCATACATGCTTACTGTGTATTTATTGCGGAGAATCTGTAATCTCCTTTGACTGATGTCGGGAACAGGCCGCGAGGACATAGAAGCGTTTGAGTTGGTTTTGCGATGCTATGAATAGCTTTGAAATAGTTATATGTTTAATAGAGCACAGCAAGAAGATATGGCTTGTGGTGACAAGGACACCAGCTCATGGTTGTAATATTGTTCTTTTACTTTACATGTCAGTCTAAAGGTGATACGTTCAGTGGAGTGGAACTATTGGCCTTCATCCCATACTTTGTGGCTGTCGCACCAAAAGACGCTTGAATCAAGAAGTGCTAGTGAAGAAGTGGCATGAGGACACGATGAAGGAGTCAGTGTTGTTTGCAGTCAAGAACTACTGCTTTTCATGGGCAGCTTTAAGTCACGACGTGGGGATTGATCAGCTTTTTCTCAGGCTCCTCGTAGGAACTGTATCCAGTGGTTTGGGCTTTGGCAAAATCAGTAAGGCCCAAAGGTCCTAGGGCCGGGTTCCATCCCCCTGCCGCCCCCGCCTCCTGAGCGGACACCGGGCTCCTTACCCGGAGATTTAAGACCCTTTTTATTGCGGCAGGAAACCAAGAGCTCTGCGATTAATGGAACGTCTTCTTATAAGGCAATCCAATGCAATGAACACCATTATTAATTTGGAAGTCACTGAAAATGTAAATGATATTAAAGTTAACTTTTCATGGGCTTGTTACTGTTTGAGTTGTACTTACTACCTGAGCGTCTTATTCCAGCAGCTCATTTTCAGAATTCTTTGGAAATTCTTGGGGTGTCAGTGGGGAATTGGTATACTTTGGGACTTCCCCCGAGGTTCCCGCACTGTTACAGAGCCTATATATTAATCCTGCTTTTCATGTGATCGTAGCCTGTGAAGAGACTTCCTTAGTGGGGTATAGAGGGCAAACAGAATCGGCGACCACGTTCATGTATGTTCATGCATGTCCATGTATGTTCATGGATGGATGGATGGATGGATGGACGGACGGATGGATGGAGGGAGGGAAGGAGGGAGGGAGGGACGGACGGACGGACGGACGGACGGATGGATGAGCACGGCAAGTGGTCATTGGGAAGTCAGTTAAACCAGGCGGGCATTGTTTGTTCCGTTCTCTTAGTTTTAGGAACATATATAATCTTATCATATGGCTGAACTGATCCGCACTGAAAAGGAGCTTTCTGATTGGTTCCCTGAGCGGTCCGGGTTTTCCTGTACGAACTAGCCTGCGAGCAAGCTCTCCGGGGCGATCTGGCGGCGGGGTATGTACGGACCGCTAAGATGGACCGCTCACGAAAAGATCTCACTAAATCGTGTTTTAGAAAATTTTAGAAGAGAGGACAGTTTTGCATAAAGTCGAATCCTTGTTCTTGCTTTCTTGCCTTTAATTTTGGCAAAAACCTCTGCGAAAATGACATTATGAAAATCGTTTGTTCCCTTCTTTCGTCTCTGTAGCGGGGGCTTACTAATAGAAATACCCTTTGCAGTTTGCAAATTTGTAAAAAGCCATAATAACAAATCCTTTATTGAACTAGCTCGTTCGATGTGTATTGGAAAGATATTGGTCGAGTTTCTTTTTTTGGAAGTTTATGGACCGATCCGTACAATATCTTCCCAATACGGACCTCACGCAAGTTCAATAACATATTTAGAACCCCATAAATAACGTACTTTCTTGTAGAAGAAAGAAAGAATAGGAAAAGAAAGAAACGAATAGCAAACGATTTTCCTTTTTTAGTTCTCTGGAACGTCGCCATAGTTACCTTGAAGAGTTATTTGAGATTTTTCGGGGAAATGAAGATTCCACGAAATGTTTCCAAACTTCCTTACGTCGAAGTGCAATTTAAATGAAGACGCAAACATAAACATATCGCTAGATTGGATTTAAAAATATATCACTTGCGAAAGTACATTGAAAAATGCTGTTCAACAGTTGTGGAAACGAGTTAGACAAATTTTAAAAGTAGTCAGGATTTGTGGGAGGAAGGTTGGTCGGGTACAACATTTTCCCAGGTTTTTCGGGTGTTCTTTGCAAAGTGCAATTAAGGTGGACAGGTGAAATATAACTTATTTTGTTTTAAAAGGTATTACAGTAAAATCACATGACCACCATGTGAAAGTAACGTTTTTCAGCGTCAGTTTTACATGGGTTTTCACACTCGGTAGGTACTCAACCGTCTGCTTGTGTTCGTTGTCATAGATTTGTCTTTATCATCAAAAGCTCAATTTTATCGCTAGCTAAACGAAATGTCGGACTCAGAGGCTACTCCCATTTGCGTCGATTCCGAACGGTCAATGAAGTCAAGAAAGAGCTGTTTATGCGGCCGTGAAGTTTGCATCAAAGTGACTACGATGCTCGGTTATTTTGTCCTTCTTCGTTGGCGACTCGTTGGGTTGATTTTGTTCAGTGTTCACGTTACAGACTGCCTGTTCCGTGAAAGACATGCCAGCTACCGCTGCAAGAACTTCACGCTTTTCTCACACGCGAATGAACTAGAAATTGCATGGCAAATGGCTTCGTTCATCAACGCTGTGATTGTTGTCGTAGTTCTCCTAAAAGTGCCTAGTTATCAGCGATATCTCTCCACTCTTCGAAATAACTCGAAGCACGCTCGGTTCTGGTCGCTTTTCTTTCAGTTGTTGGCCGCTGTTTCTTTCAAGATCATTGTCATTTCCACTGAGCCTCCGGGAGTGAGCACGTTGGTTTTATTTGGATATATATTCATGGAGGTATCCCCAGTTTTCGTTGTGTACCTGTGGAATAGTGTTCCCACGCCTTGGAAGGTCTGCGAAGTTCCCATTCTCCGCGTGGCTCGTGGTGCCTACGTTGTGTCGCTTCTCATTTTCTTTTTGGAAAATTTCTTCCTGTTTATCATAACTTCAACTCAAGTTGCTTCCCAAGTGACTGGGCTTTCCAACTCTTATCGGGTCTCTTCTGCGCTTCAGGTTATTGCTGTAGTGCTAAATGCAGCAGAGGCTACCTTTAATTACTGCGTGATGAAGTTCTTCTGGAACAAGTTCTTTTACGGTGGAAAAAATCTCTTGATAAGCGACAGCGTTTAAAGGACACTGCCACACTGCTCTGATGTTCGCTGTGCTACACTAAGTGCCTCTTTTCTCAGGAAAAGTGACCATTTGAGCCAGTTTCCTGTTTGAGTTGTCGGATTATCCTGGATAGTCTCATGTTTTAAGGGAATCTACGATTTCACGAAATGTTTTCAAACGTTTAGTCTTTCAGTTAAGTCTTACGTAAATGTCCAGACCAGAACATTTAGTGACGTTATGCACTTGAAAACAAATTACAGTCAACGTTAAGTAAAAATTCCTTGAAAATTTCTAAACATTTCCGATTCCGAAAACAACTTCTATTAAACATTTCCGATTCGTAGCGGAAGTAGTATAGTATATTACATTGTCAAGCATAGCATGCAGGTTTATAGGCAAAGATTAAAGAACAAGACCGACTGAAGAAAATTTTCCGTCGGTGCCATCAGATTCCTAGAAGGAAGTATTTGCCGACAGTAAGGGTAATTTGAAAGCGAAAGTGAAAGGTACACTTGACAAACTGTCGAGAAGTTTACTTTTCGTCTGTGGACCTGGCGGCTGTATTCAGGCCCAAAAAACACCTGCTTTGGTCAGACTACTTTTGTTATAGTGGGCCGAGAAGATGAATTGCTGATAACGTAGCCGCCAAGTTTCTACTACGATGATGCGAACTTGAAAGTGTTATGGACCGTAGAGTGCTCAATAGGCAGTAAATCGGCCAGTTGGGTGAGTAATAAATTTTGTACACAGTAACAGTAATGCGAGTTTTTTTAGTTGTTTTTGGAGGTTTTAGTAACATCATATTTTATCAGTTTCCCATTAATAATATATTTCCTAAAAAAAGAAAAAAAAAAAAAAAAAAAACGAAGACGAAAACAGACAAACCGGCGCGCGAAAACGAGTTCCTGTTTTCAGTTCTCTAGAATGATACCGTGGTTATCTTGTAGAGTCACTTGAGATTTTTCAGGGAAATGAAGATTCCACGAAATGTTTACAAACGTTCAGACGACACTTTCAGGCGATTTGCATTTGAAATGGCGACCGCAACATCGCATATCTGTAGACTGGATTTTAAACTTTTGATCATGACGGAAGTATGGTTTAACAATGATATTTAGCATTCGCGGAAGTAAGTTTTAATTTTATAAAAGTGATTTGCGTTTGCCGCGAAAGTACGCATAGCCTGCGAACGAAGACGCATGTCCGGCTGTCGTTTCTCTCCGCCGAAAATAGAGAAACGACAGCCGGAAATACGTCTGCGTTTGCAGGCTAAAGTATTGGTAATCGACGCTTTTGAAAGTGAGTTTGACAGTCAGCATTTGCGGAAGTCAGGTTACAAACAAAGTTTAGAAAACGAAAGCGTCTTCCGTGTAACGTAAGTCACGAGGTTGGAACATCCTCGGCTAGTCGTAAGAGAAGGCCTCGCCTAATAAGCATTGTTGGTTTCTTAAGGCTTTCTTTTCTTTACACATAAACAATAAAGCTGGTTTGTATATCCGTGTATGTTTTTTGTTTATAATTCTGTATATGAGGTCATAAGAGGCAAAGAAGTGAACCTCAACCTAAACCTAGAATTACTGTGCCGAAGGCGACTGTTTTCCCTCCTCAAGTGTTTCGACACCAATACGTTCTCCGTTGAGGCACCTTGTGGCAAAAAAAAAAAAAAAAGCTTACTAAAACTTTGCAACTGCTTCATAGTTTCCTTTAGGCCTCCTCGCCACTGCTGCCATCATTCTTTCTTCTTTCCTTGTTCTTAAATTATTATTTTTGTATTGTTGTCCGTGGTGTGGCAAAATAAAAATAAAAAATTGAGCAGTACTCGCGACCTAAACACAAACAATTAGCGTGCTGTATGTGACAGATTTGATGCTGTGTTCCGCGTTTCCATGATTCCATTGGCTAGGCGTATCATGTTGGCTGAAGGCCATTTTTCAAAAAAAAAAAATTCATTTGCTCACTGGGTCATTGATTAACTTGACGTCTTCACTATGATGATTTGAGGTTTTCCTGGAAAGACTCGCGCATGGGCTAAAAATATTTTGTTTTTCAAGCGCATCGTGTTGGCTAAAGACACTTTCCATTCCGCCGGGCCAAGTTAGGTCGTCCTCGCCGTGTTTGTTGGATGACTTGGCAGTCGACTACCCAAGGTTTTCTTGGAAAGATTCACGCCCAAACTAATATCACACTTCCGGGATTGATGAAAACGAATGTACACTTGCTTTGCTTATTGATAATGTCAGTGACTGCGTATGTTCCAGTAGAGCAAAATTGTGCTGAGTGGATGATGAACTGCCGGGCATATGGCCTCCAAGTTTTTATCACCGTGATCGTCACGTCATCTTTCTTTTTCATTCTTCTTTTCCGGTTCATCGGGTTGGTGTTGGACATTCACTATTCACGCCACCGACTGCATTTTTCGTGAAACTCCTCTCCTTCAAACGCGGAGGAAATGGAAATGGCGAGGGAAGTGGGTTAGTTACAAACACCTTCCTGATATTGAACATCGCACAACAGTTCCTCACTTCCTATCAGGGTTATCTGACCACTTCAAGAAACAAATCGAAATATTCTCGCCTCTGGATTGATTTTCTTTCAGATAATAGTCGCCATTGTTGCGTGCAGGTTGTGCATGACTTTATATCTACCGAGCTGCTCGCAGTAAGTAAATGTATCTAAGAATGGGGGCATCATGCATTTGTGGATATATTTTTTACGGATTACGTCGCGCACCGGTGTTTGTGTTCAACATTTTGCATGCGTGATTACTGTGTATATATTGTGAAGAATTTTTATTCTCTCTACACTGACGTCGGATACAGGCCGTGAGGTCACAGAAACCAAATTGAAATATCACATTTGAAGCACTTTTTGCGATACTATGAATAGATTTCATATAACTCTATTTAATAAGGCTCAGCAAGTAGATATGGCTTGTGGTGACAAGGACACCAGCTCATGGTTGTAACATTATTTTTTTATATGTCAGTGTACAGATGATAAGATCAGTAGAGTGGAACTACTGACCTACATCCCATACGTTGTTGACGTCAAATGAATGAAGAAGTAGTAGAGAAGAAAATGACCTCTGAACAATGGCAGACTGCAAAAAAGCCGCTCAAATGCCCCACCAATTAGTACTGAACTACCTCTCCTCAAAGACAAATTTCGTCTTCAATCAAACATTTTAACGCCTTTCAGAGAGAGATATGCTGAATGACACCTTCAAACTTCTTTTAAAGACCCTTTTGAAAGAGTTGTTCACTTACAAAGGCGAAATTCTATCTTGTAAATCGGTCAAACCCCGCCAAAACCGAAAAAAACTCACGGGCGTATTACGTCAGAACAAGAGATAAATCCGGTTCAAATTCCCCACCCCTCCAAGGCAACGTTCAAATTCCCCCCTCCCCGGGCACGATGCACAGTCAAATGCCCGGGGTTTGCCCCCGGGGGGGGGGGATGTTGAAGTTTCGAATTGATCGGCGCATAACGTCGGATCAAAATAGATCGTGATCAGTCAAAAATTTAAATAAACTGTACTGGCTACAAGGCCCTGCAAGGACTGATCAGACGACGTAAAAAAAAGGCATTGACTGTGGTGCTGTGTCAAGAACTGCGTTGCCTTCGGGCAATGCCTTTTTTTTACGTCGCTTGATCAGTCCTTGCAGGGCCTTGTAGCCAGTACAGTTTATTTAGAGAAGACACTTCATACCGCTTATCATGAAGACCCTATGAAGATCGGTGTTGTTCGCTGTCAATATTCACTGTGTTCCCACCCTACAATCTATATATAGAACTACATAAAAAGAGCGCCTTATGTTCTTCTGTACAAAAACGTATTCAAGAACTTTGCGCAAGCTGTTCAATCGTGCAATTAAAGCATTTCTACCAAAGCAAAACATCCTCAAAGCAGAAAAAACAGCAAACAGCATGGAGTAAGGCTACCCTACGAGTAATGCCACCAGTAAAATAAGGGAAAAGATTCTTACATGGTGGCACTTAAAATCCTTTTAGGAGATTCTGTGTATTTCATCCAGGATTTAGCGGCACCATGCAGTACAGATGCGTGCAAGTAGCACGTCAGTAATGTGGCAGATGAAAAGTTTAATGCTCTTTGCTCTATTCCCAAATAAAGGAAAATAAATCGTCTTTGTTTCACGAGGGTCCTATATACCTGTCTCGCGAGATTGAAGTTTCGCGGCAGGGAACAAAAGACCGCTGTTTCAGGACCCCCGCGAACGAGAAATCTTAAAACATCATTCGATGAATTTCCATGTCTCTGAAACTGAATGTTCTCAGTTTGCTTGCACGTCGTAGAAGTAAAATTTGTTGTTGAAATTGGAAAGTATTTCTTGAAGTTTTCAGCAACATGTTACTATAAAAAACAAACGTTATGTGCACTAGGAAACGAACAAACACTAATTTTTACAGAACATATTATTATGATTTGGGCACTTAATTTGAGCAAACTCTGCCAGCGAGGATTTTTAGCGTAGGTTTTCTTTCCCACAGATGTCATAATTTGTTTTTTGTCATTATTATTTTCTTTGAAAATCTGACCAAACAAAAAACTGCAGGGGCGTCCCTTTATGATGTAGGGTCAATAAATCTCTTGATGGCTTTTTTGATTAATAAAGCATGATTTATACTTCGAACCTTTAGAATTTTTTCCCGGAATATTGGTAGGGTAATTAAATTGTTGTCGCCCAGCCGTTGTGGAGAATTTCCCTTTTTGGTTTCGTTTATCAGGTTATATGAAGCAATAGCCACTATGAGTTACCGTGAGTGATTCGGTGGACTAATTTCAATTTCCCGCTCTTTAATTTGGTTGCCTTTTTACTTGCCCTTAAATTGATGTAAAACAAGATTATCGCGAGTTACCTAGTCTAGCCCACCCAGGAAACAAAATTAAAATTGTTAACAAATTTTGTCGCCTAGGGAATGTTTGCCTTTTGGGGTGCCATTTAATTAATATAAAACAATTACAGCAGTACCCAGACCTGTGATAATGAATTTTTTGTAAAAAATTAGTTAAATTGCCGTAAACCAAATTTAGACCAGAAAATGAAATGCGTGAAACCTGTTCTCCGAGAAATAAGAATCGGAAATAGAATATTGCCGCCGAGATATTTTGTCCCAATTTAGATGTAAAGGAGACATTTTGGGTGAAAACAGCTAATGAATTTTGGAACAATGGAAATGGACAATAAATACTGGCAGAATATCATAGAAATTTTACAGTTGATCCACGTCACGCGTGAACGGAAACCTCAACACGTGATCCGAGTCTTCAAATAAACGAGCTACTTTCAGTGACGTAACGGAGATCACAAGGGAAATATTGAAGATCTCATTGAAATTTCCGAAAATGGCTTCTATCTTTGTAGAAGCAAGGGGTTGTGACGGGACAAATCTTTGTTTTATCGAGAGACCGCGTTATTTTCTGGGTTCGCTTCTCGTCAGTGGTTCAAAAACGTTTTAGACGACTAGAAGGAGGTGAAATTATGTCAATTATTTTGCTGACGCGTGATTCCTGTTTCAACCGAACGAGAACAAACCTTGGAGCTGAACGCTTGTGTAAGAACGGCAGCTCCGAAGGAAGTGGACGAAAACCAAGATACATTTGCCGTGTCAAGCAATTACTGATGACAGTTCTTCCTAGTTGCGAGGTTGATTAAAGACAAAGCCGACGCTTCGTCCACAGTTAACCAAAGCTGAGTTGTTTGTATGGAGCTGAAATTCGATCCAAAATGTAAATGCCCAGTTTTCCGTGCAAAATACCTAAAAAGCGAAATAGAGTTTGAAGACCATTACCTGCTGTGTGTTTGCTGTGTTTTTGCCACTTTTCCGAGCTTCTGGAGGCCGTTTGGGGCGATTTTCTGTTTAACGGTCGAAGCGACATCTGTCAAAGTAAAGCCAGTACGTGACAAGACGTCGCTTCGACCGTTAAACAGAATATCGCCCCAAACGGCCTCCAGCAGTTCGGAAAAGCGGTAAAGACACAGCAAACACACAACAGGTAAGGTTTTTCAAACTCTATTTTGATCTTAAGGTATTTTCCACCGAAAACTACCGATTATTTTCAATCGAATTTCAGCTCCATACAAACTCTCATATTTAATACGCTTTGGTGACCATTGCATAACCTACTGCTCAACAATCTTTTGCGATTTTCCCATCCATATATCCTAGGTTTCGCTAGTTTGAACAATTCAATAGATTCTACATGCAATGTCGTCTGAAAGTTTAGAAGGATAACTTCGTCCCCCTTGACTGAACGCCTCACATGTACTGAACGTTTCATGATGTCGAATGATACAATAAACAGCGCCAGGAGTTGTACGAGCTGCTGTGGAGATCGCTTTCGGTCCCTCTTCAGTCAAATAACGATCAATTATTCGTCTTCTCGTTTCCTTGTGGAGAGGCCTACATGGCCTGTTCTTCCGACCTAAGGCATTAACATAACCAGGTCTGAACATTTCGAAAAATCTGTGACAGATTCGAATCTCCTTTCGATTTTCGAAATCCCTCTCTGAATCTCAAGAAACACAAGGCGAATGCCCAAATATGGAGAACGTGACTCGTCACGTTGTTTTGAATTTTTGAGTTTCCGTTCACGCGTGACGTGGATCAACTGTAAGAGACTTCTTTATTATTCAAATTTCGCCTTTTTCCTTGTCACTCAAGCGAAAAAATACACGTCAAGAGAAAAGGGCATAAATTAGTACACGCTTTGTTTGATGTTCTCTCTTTTGAAGAGAACTCGAACATACGTGACTGTAAATTTTTTTTAACCATGCAAGGGAAATGACTTCTGTTCTCTCTTTTTCTGTTGACATCTAGCGATTTTAATAAGGCGTTATAGTCCTGATATCAAGGTGTATTGAAAACCCGCAGGCAATTTTGTTAGCGAGGGTTGTGCCGCAATGGAGCCCGAATTCACCAGCGACGAAGACGAATCAGGGGAGGACGAAGCCATGTCAAAATCCGCCAAAGATGGCGTTGACGAAGAAGGGCTTAGCCGGCTTGACCACATCAAAGTTTGCATCAGTTTTGGCGGGATCGCCATGCTCCTTCACTCGTTCTTCAGCGTCGTCATGTCAGGCTCGCAAGACATATTAGCAGGAACTTACATACCGACCACAACAATTCTCGCTTCACATGTAGCCACGATGGTCATCGTAACTTCGTTCTTGCCGTGGTGTATGCAGAAAATTCCCTACTTCTGGCGCACGTTGATCGTGTTTGCCGCGATGGCTTGTGGAACACTGGTGTTGATCACAATTAAGACTGTTTACATCAAGATTATCGGAGTGTCGCTGAACGCGCTCGCTCATGGCTTGGGGGAGATTTCATTTCTAGCGCTGAGCGCTTTTTATGGAAAGTTCTCTATTACATCTTTCGCGGCTGGAAGTGGCGCTGGAATACTGCTAGGACCAATTTACTACACAGGTAAGCTATATGGGAAGCCATTTTGTGGCAAAAATTGAGTTGATAAAGGACTATAGCCGCATGATTAAACATTTTAGATATAACGATATTAGTGGTTTCAAATGAGGCTAGCAGTATACACAGACACTCACACTGGATAAGTAGGTTTCAGTAAAGAGACAGGCTATTTTAAAGTGGATTAAGCGTTCAAAATATTCTCTCAAACTACGTAAACTGATAAAAATGTTTCCAAATTTTTTGAAGTGTAGCTTCAACTGAATCTGATTAACTGACTTCCAAATTCTCAACGGAGATCCCTTCCACCACTGATTAGTTTGATTCAGTTCTTGAATGTACTGTTGGGATGAATGATAACAAGACGGGGGATTGTTGGCCTTTTAACGCATTTTTTAGCGCTTGTTACATCTATCTGGAAAGGTCCCTACACTGTCTCTACGCTCGAGCGATGTAGAGATTCATTTTAATAATGGCGCAAAGTAGGTTGTTCTCACTGTGGCAACAAACTGAGAAGTGAACAAGACAGGCTACACACAGAATGGATCAATGTCTCACACAAAGCAAGAAAGTTTACTTTTGGCGCCTGAAATTGACAAATAAAGGGGGAAACGTTGAGAGACTGCAGTGTGGCGTTTATAAAGAACTGAAGCAGTACTATGACATGTTTTGTCTTGGAAAATTTTGACCGACGAACAACAGCTGTTGAGAATTTGGAAGTCAGTTAATCAGATTCAGTTGAAGCTATACTTTTAAAAAAATGGATAAACTGAAGGGAAGGGGGAGTTGCCCTCGAAGATGTTATCATGCGTGATTTCATCGGCCCTTTCATTGAACCAAGTTGCAAATAATCCGCAGAATATTTGATTTCCATGACTGCTTTCAAACAAACAAGTCTTTCTTGATTCAACAAGTTTTAGCATAGCTAAAATTCGATTCACTGTAGGAGACGTGAAACCCAATTTATGGGTTGCATTGTCGCGACGCGTCAGATAAAATTAGAGCACGTCAGATAAAACTTAACCCCAGTAAATCAGTCCCCCATCGCACACAATTTCCCTCTCAAAGAAAAGTGCATAACTAGCTGTTTAAACAGGTCGTGGGCTGAGTTAACGCGGTATTCGCCAGTTTTTTGGGCGCTTGAATTAAACCCGACACTCGGCACGACTGAAATAGTAATAACGTATAACAGAATATCGCCATTTTTCTGCTTCTGGTTTGTTTCCAAGCAATGTGTGTGCCATTCTCGTCCCCAGAGCTACGTGGCTTTTTTTGAAATTACGTCTCTTGTAGCTCTGGTAACGGCCAAAAATTTATTTTTTTTGATTGGCCGATTCAAACTGTATGCGCAATAACGTAAAAATTTTTTGGCTTCTACGCATAACGTTTTATTTCCGATTGAATTAATCAGATATCAGGCATTGATTAATATATTGACTTGATCAATTTCCACGCAAAGAATGCTGCTTAGGGCAGATTAAGCGACCAAATTTTGAATTCAAAGTGTTGAGATTGTCGCTAAATGCCAGCGATTCTTTCCTCGCTACAGCATTTTCTACAAAACTACAGCTTGTCCATAAATAAACTTACATGTAACTGTCTCATCAACTTTTGTAATGACCTCTTGGTGTCGATGTTTAAGAACTTGGGCGCCAAATGCTTCTGGAAATTTTCGATGGGGTAAAACGTAATGCAGTATAGCGTTTAAGGGTGGCGAAACGATAAGTACACAGTTGACATTCTCATACAACAGAAACCAGACGAATGTAATGAAATAACTGTACAATTCAATATAACGCAATTGCAATAATATTATACCTTTAATCAGGCAAGATACAAATCCAAAACCCGTGAGCAAAATGCAGGGACAATCGTTCTTCTGAACAACTACGGCACGAAAGGCAGCTTCTTAAGTCTGTTCCTTTTAAAGTTCCAGGTTTTCCGCTAATTGCAGGAGATTAAGAGGGTCCCGAACAGCTTTTAGTCGATCCATAAAGCACCACGACTCGATCGATAGGAATTCAAATTTCTCAGTTGTTGTCAGAATTGTCATGCCCAGAGCTCCACGGACGAGAACGGAGCAGGCGCACGAGAACGGAGCAGGCGCAATAGCACCTTAACGAATTAGACATGCGCTACCGGATGTCGTGAATTTCACGACATCCGGTAATGGCTGATACCAGAGCCCTACGATCCCACCGCTGACAGAACAGATCGTAGGCTCTGGGAACGAGAATGTGTGTGTGCGTACTCCTTCAACTCGTTCTTAGATGCGTGAGATCATTTTTTTGTGGTCAGCCTTGACTGATAATAGAAGAAAGAGAGGAAGATTCTTTTTTTGTTTCCTTGTTGAAACTCTGTCTCTGAAACCGACCTCCCATCCTATCGGCTCTCTTCTCACTCATTTTCAGCCTTTTTCAAATGAAAACCAAAAACGATTTCCTTTGAATTATAAATTAAAAACGACCCCGAAACTGTTCGCTTGACAGGACATGCGGGCTACGGGCTTGAGTCGATTAAAAATACGGCCACAAAACTAGAAATTTTAAAAGAATCTGCCCGCAAGCTATTTAAAGGTAGGTTACCGAATCAAGATAATATATCAGAAAGAGATCATACTTTATCAGTTGTCCGGAGGACGCAAAAATTATCGAGTCTCAGTCGAGAAATGGGATGAAAAGCTACAGGAACTATAACAACTTTATCACGAATCTCCTTTGGAAATGAAAAATAGTGATTTTTTTATGAATCTGCAATGTGGATGTATAATAAAGAACTGCGAAAATTGGAACATATGGTTATTTTCATTAGAGAAAATAATAATAATAATAATAATAATAATAATAATAATAATAATAATGATAATATTACTTTATTTAATGAGGGTAACATAATTTACTGGTTGCCCAGTAGTTTACAATATGGCCCTCCCTAATTTTACATGAAATAGAAAAAAGAAAAGATATATGAAGCGATTAAAACCAGAACCTAATTAACTACATACTATATTCTAATGACTAATAATAATAATAATAATAATAATAATTTGAACTTTGTACTAATAAGATCTAAAAATGGCTGCTAATTTCAAAGTGTTCTAAAGCATTTTGTCTTAATAGCTTCTGCCGTATTTTTCCTATAAATTGTTTATGTGATGTAATATTACGAATCGAAACATCAACATTATTCCAAAGGCGAATTGCACTTGTATGGAACGTCCTGCAACCTGAAACTCTCTTGTACTTAGGCGGAACTAGGTTGTTCTTAGTAGTAGCATCAGTGTTGTAGTTATGAGTGTCCTTTAGATAATATATATATATGGAATAAAATAGTCTGGGCAGTGCCCAGGAATGCCAGTCCAGGGTCAGAATAGTTAACAATTATACATCGCAGTGGAGGGGAATAGCAGATGCTATCCCGAGTCAGAGCGCGCGAAAAACACTATCCACTGGTTTGGTATATACTGATAATTATTATCATTATTTTGTCAACAGCAATGACGTCATGGTTGTGTGTCTCACCTCAGATAACCCTCGCCGTCATTTCACCATTCACACTCCTGATCCTTTTATTCTACTACATGCTAGACAAGGACCGACTCAAGCCTTACGCCTTACTGGACACCTACAAGAAAATCAAGTCCACCGACTCGGAAAGCTCAGAGGATCTACTGTGCAACAAAAACCCTTTTGACCTTTCTTGGCGGGAAAAATTGGCGGCTGCATGGCAGATCACACCATGTATGACCGCACTTTGCACCGCATACATATCACAGTACATCACAATCCAGGCCGTGTTTACCACGATAGCGTTCGAGGATGCGCCTTTCGCGCCAAGGGATCATTATGTATATTATGTACTGTTGAACGGTACCGGCGAGTTCATACTGCGCTCGTATTTAAGCGTTATAGCTTGCGCTAAGCCCGCGTTGGTACCTCGCCTTGTTGTAAAACGTACATACATTTTCTCGATTATCTTGTTAGCTGTTATGGCCTTTGCAATCAGCGCGTCGTATTATAGGCTTTTCCAGAGCGTCTGGTCGGTTCTATTTTTGTGCTTCTTAATAGGGTCGTTATCGGGGTTTGTTTTCGCCAACACTGTTTGTACAGTACCACTTGTCGTCGAGCCAAAGTATAGAGAATTTTGCATGGGTTTAGTCACCATAGGTGAATCAGCGGGTGTATTAATCGCAAGCTTTGTTGGTCTCGCCGTCGAACCCGCTTTGAGAAAGCATTGCTCAACTGTTACCAGCAATCACTCACTTTGTTACACGAGACACAAAGTCTCCAAATGGAATTCAGCCGTGTGTTCTGCCAAAGGTTGAAGATCCTTTTTCAGTTTAATAGGGCTGTCGTGGAACCAACGCACAACGAACCCAAATGAGCCAATGAAATTGTACCTTACTCACTTACTTACCTGTTGTCAAGCGCGTAGAAAACAGGGTTCGTACCCTTTTAAAATTTTGAAATTCCAGGACTTTCCAGGACCTTTAACGTTTTCCATGACCTAAATGATGTAGCCTTTTGTTCACAAGAAAGGTGAAGTAGATCCAGTTTATGACCGATTAATTTTCTCTTCTTGCAGTTTTTATTCACAGAAAAAGCAACTGTCAAATTTATTTTATACAATGAACTTCATTTAACCATGACTTTCCTTGACAAATGCATAATTTCCATGGCTTTCCAGGCCTGGATCATGAAATTCTAAAATTCCATGACTTTCCAGGTTTTCCATGACCGGTACGATCCCTGAAAAGCGCGTAGTTTTTCAATTTGCTCTGATTGGTTGAGTCATGTAGCATTCATTTAATCACGTGAGCTCAACGACTGAACCGAGGCAAATCCCGGACAGACATTCGAAAATTGCTTCTACGAGTAATGTGATTTAGGTCAAGAGAACACCTGGGTGGGAATGGAGGGTCAGTTTTTAGACGCTGAAAATAGTGTCGTTTAACACATACAAGTATTAAAGAAGTAAACATGGTTGTAGATATTATTTTTGGTAAGAGAGAACTTTGAAATTGAATATCAACCTGCCGCTGTCTAATTCTGAGGTGATATTTATTTTTCGTAAATATTTAAAATTAATCTTCATGAAGTCTCTGTTTTGGAGAAATTTAAATCAAAGTCCCTTTAGTTATGACAAGCTACAGTTTTGGACGCACTGTGTTGGAAGACTTAACGAAAGGTTGAGGTTTCTAGTGGTTCTAAATCGCAAGACCTTTCGCCTCCTTCTCCCTCCCCCAACATTTGAGAAAGGGAAGGGATTCTAGTCTTCCAAGTAAATGTGTCCGCGATTGTAGATTCTGGTCTGCTGTAAACAAATGTTGGGAAAATAATTCTTTTTTAGAATGATGTCAAATAAAGGTTTATTATCTTAACAAATGCATACGTGTATTTGATTCAAACTGAATGAAATCAGGGTAGTTATGAATGTTACATTGTGCAGTTCTCATCGTCCTATCATAGATAGCAGCTAGTACCCAGGCGTACTAGTTAGATGTTGTTACCCGACTGTTAGATGTTGTTTCTTCACTCACCCAGGCGGTCTCCTTCCGCTCACTCGACTCGACTTGGCGCGGTATGCCATTCGGCGACGTCACGAAACTTCGCGCCAGGTCGTGTGAGGGAGACGAGAACGCCTGGGTACTAGAGACACTGCAGAGACCCCTCTGGATACATTGCATGACTTCGCAAGATCTCTATCCTAAACCGTGGACTGAGCAAAGAGAGTAACTTACACGCGAAAGTGGTACTGCGCGTTTCCTTATGTTCTACCATCTTTGTGAATAAAGCAGGACTGCCTGTTGCCTGTCTGCCAAAACTGCGCCTCGGTCAGTTCCGGGACACAGGATTGTGACCGAAAAAGGATTTTACTTCCATGCATGATTTCTCTCAGAAATTCACATTTCCATGACTTGCAATAAAAAGAGAGAACGCAGTGTGTCAAAACGCCTACCTATTTTAATACATGGCTCCCCTGTTTGTCATTTGTTTGTTGCTTGTACCTTTCCATTTTGGTTAACCTGTGCAGCAGGTTTCTGTGAATTAGAAGGCGAAGAAAAGCCTCGCACACTCACCCAACATTGCGCCCTTTATTTAACAGATCCCGGAAGGTTATTTAGGCTATCTAACTACAGCTTCTTTCAGCTATCAATTTGGCCAAAGCTTTGTCCTGCCATGACTTAACTATGTGCTATCATGTTCTTTTCGGAATTTCAAGGCCCTTAGCGAGCACGTGGTCACTACATTTGTACCTTGAAGAAAAATGGAACATAAGTATGCAGGTGGAGTAAAGAACAGTTTGTCGACAAAACACAAAGCAAAGCGGTCAGTGTTTCTCAGGAGATTTATCTTTATTTTTACAATTGTAAAATTCCTCTGATAGCAAACATGGCTTAAACTCGTGTAACTTGCCACACACGGATCAAGTTATCTGTGTAACCTGCAAACAGAGTCTGGCCATCAGCTGACCAGGCAAGGGAGATGCACTGAGCTGGCGGCGCTTTGCCTCCAATGTTGATCACATCTGGTCGGAGCTCATCCACAAGTGACTTACCCTCAAGATCCTAGACAAATTAACATCGCAAGGATTAGGAATAAATGTATTGTTTACTAGGAGCAACAATGAAAATAGCGAAAAATAAATCAATCAGCTGTTCAGTCTCTCATTAGTTAAGGTGATAGGTGAGGAGTACGGTAACGACTTGATTCACTGGCCGGGGTGCTTACATGTACTTCATTCTAGGTTCTCAAGGGAGGGCACTCATTAGAGATAGGGCACTTCTCCCAACTAGAATATTTATTTGTTTTCGTTATAAACATCGGAGAGTTTCAAAACACCAAATGAGCAATAACAGAAACAAAAACAGCAAGGATAGTAACAACACAGGTTCACAGGAGTTATTTCCGTCCATACTGGTTCAACCCTACTATCTTCATGTGGCACGTCGTAAAAGGGGCATTTAAGTAGTTCAAGTACAGGGGCACCAATTAAGATAGGGGACGCTTCTAAATGGAAATGGGGCATTTGTAAACAAAAATTAATTGAAAGGGGAGTGCTTAGTAGGAAAGGGGTGCTTACTGGACGGGAGGCAATAAATCAAATCTGTAAAGTAATCAAGGATTAGGTTTTGAAAACAAAAACCGGATCGCCACATTGACTCTACAGTTGTGCATATTTTAACTCAGGATTGTAATCTACTCAAGTGAAAGCCCCTGATTGGATTGCATGGCCTTCATCCTTCCTAGTATTGTTTCTCCGATTAAACAAGAATGAGACTATGAGAGTTGCTCCTCAAAACTGGGTGGAAGTTTGAACTTGCCCTTGTGAGAGCAGATTTCAAATGACTATTGAAAGTAATTCGAGTATGTTTTGGGTTTGCTTTACATGTCCTGTGATCTGTTAAAAAAAACTATGCATCACTTTCTCAACCAATCAGATGGAAAACCAAAACCAATCACGACTTACTCGCATGCATTTTCCTGCGCTCGGTGTCTGTTACGTGTCTTCGCTTTGAGTTCTGATTGGTTCATTGTGTCTGTTGTGATTGGCCAGAGTAATTGCTTCAGTTTTGGTCTTACAGCACAGTTGAAAACCAGTTTGAAAGCAGAGTAAAGCCATCATGAAATCTAATGAGTTGCACATTTATTTAGACAAGAGTTTGCCTTCTTGTGATTTCTCAGCTACTTAGTTCTGTGATAATGCAGTTGTCTGATCTGTTACACGTACCCAAATCTTGATGGAGGGTCCTACAGCTGCACACAGCCAGTATCTGTTGGGGCTGAAACACAAGGAGTTGATTATATCACCTCCTTCAAGCGTGTACAAGTGCTTTCCCTCATTCAAGTCCCACAGCATAGCCATGCCATCCTTGCCACCAGATGCACACAGGGAACCATCAGGAGACACAGTCACACAGTTCAGATAACCAGTGTGGCCAATGTGGTTGGTCTTCAGACGGCAATTTGTCAGATTCCATACCTAATGAGCACAAGAACAATGCCTTATTATTGTGGCTTGACTATCCGGGAGTATGGTTCCAGCAAGAAGGATCTTAGGAACTTTTAGAGGGATATTTATTCAGGATTCCCACTTCTAACTTTTAGCCAGAAGCCTGCCTCGGTCCCCAAAGTCTTGGTTGTCTTGGGTCATGGGAGTTTCCTAGGGGTCCTTCCTGTCAGCTTTTAAGGTTTCTGATATTCAAAGGGGGGATTGTATATGATGACTGAATTAACAACAACCTTTACTTGACACACATACTTTGGAACAACAGCAACCAACAACGTGGATTTAAATTGTCCACAGATTTGTTTTTTGACACTTTTTATGATGACTGACTGCAGTGAAAAATACTGAACTTCAGAGTTTGCTTGTTAACACAGGACACGGTAAGCAAATTCCACAGTTCAATGATGCAAGTTTTTACAGTATACAGATGACTCCCAATAAATCAAACTTTAAAGGGAAGTTGAAAAGAGTTCAAGTTATCAGGAGTCTGAGTTAACAGGGGATAAGATTCCTTCTGACACCACTTATTAAAGGCATTCTCACAGCAAAAACAGGCACGTTTTTTATAAAGGAACATCAAGAAACTAAAGAAATTGATACAGAGGACAACTGTACACTTCGAAAATACATGCTACCCAATTTTTTGAAATATGATTCAAAATAAATTCAATATTGTGGAGTATGTGCTGTCTCATAACACTTGGACAAATGAGGTTTGAGTTACTGAACGTAAAACCAAAGAATATGGCATGAAGGGGAAAAAAAATCCCTTCAAGTTAGGAGGTTTGAGTTATCAAGGGTTTGAGTTATCGAAGGGTAGACTTACAGTAAATGTGCAGAACAAATCCAGGGAAGGTCAATTTTGGTTTGAGTTAGTTTGAGCTTTGGAGGGCTTAACTTACTGGTAGCCTTAATGAAGAAATTTTGCATCTTCATACAAACATGTGATTGTTCTCAAGAAGATGCAAAATTTCTTCATTAAGGCTACTCCCCATAATTTAATTATTTTGGCATTAATATGAAAGGTTAAAGGTGCTTTACCTTGACAAGTTTGTCTTCACTCGCAGAAACAATGATCGGATTGCTTGAGTTTGGAGAGAACCTAACACACTTCACCCAGTCAGTGTGACCCTCATCCTGTTGTTAAACCAACGGCAAAGTAATAAATCAACCGCTCACAAATTTATAAAAGTTCATGGTTCTCTGTGTATTGTAATTCTTTTACTTCTGCACACTCCCTCTAGTACATGTATGCTTTACTACAGCAAGCTTTCACTTAAAAGATGAAAATAACTTTCACAAAATGCATTAAATTAACAAATAAATGAAAGTTGATCTTCCAACAGAATTCAATAACACTGTGAATCCACTTTAACCCCCCCCCCCTGCCTGCCCCTATCAAACAGGCCCTTTCTCTCTAATAAGCCCCCCCTCTCTTCAGAGGACACAATTCACTTACAACCTGTCCCCCTTTGAGCTCTTTTTAAATAAATGCCCAATTTTGGATCTTTTTTGACGCATTTTAATCCACTTCAACCAGTGTTCTCCAATTGTTCTACTCTGGATAAAAGGCTAAACCACATTTATAAAGAAGTACGTCTCTTATAAATGAAATTGCATTGATGTGGAAGAGGCAGAAGAAAAGTATTTCACAAACCAGAATGGTGTACTTGCAGACTCCAAGAGTGTTCCACAGCTTAATGGTCTTGTCACGTGATCCAGACACAATCTGACGATTGTCAGCAGAAAATGCAACGCTCATAACATCTTTAGTGTGACCAACAAATCGACGTGTGGTGGTGCCACTATAAAGAAATCAATGAATTGCACAAGAATTAAACTTACAAATGACAATACCAATGGCTAATTATTTTGTATAAGGTGTTTGATGGCATGTTTATTTTCTCAACAACTTACCAAGTAGATCGTAGAACTTGCATTTTCATGAATGAAAATGCCTTTCACGTGAATGAAAAAAATCAAATCTAGTATGCAGATCAGTTTATGATTTTCTTCTGACGACCGAAGTTTAACGATTCAGTTTCTTTGTCAATTCGCAAATTCGATCAGTCCTTTGCGAAAATAATTCAGAAACAGTGACAGTCATTTCGGCGCCACGGTTCATTTCTGCAGTATTTCTTTTTTGTTCTCACCAATTATTTTACTGAACAAGGAAGCAATACGCTCGAAAACAAAACCCGATTACTGAAGTTGACTAAAAGTAGACCGAACTGACACTAGTGCCCAGGCCGCGCAGAGTGACAAAAGAACGCCTTGCGTTTTATATCCGCTCGAGCGATTGGGAAAGCGAGGGATTTCTTGATTGTTTTGGAAGGTAAATAGCCTGGAAATAGCCTAAAAAGTTTTTAGGAAACTTAGTAATCAATAGGAGACCTGATTTAATTAAATGTTTCAGTAAATCTTTCAGTATTGTGCGGGATTTTGCGGGCTTTTGGGAATTGTGCGTTATTGTGCGGGTTTGACCAAATTGTGCGGTCCCGCACCCGCGCACCCTGTCAGAAGGCCTGTCAAATAGTTCCTTGTGGAACACCACATTGAAGAAGTCGCTCGGATGATTTATTGCAATTTATTAGACAGGTTTGCGTACGATTTTTCAAATAAGTACAAAACCATTTTAAGGTGGGTCCTCTAACACCATAAAACTGTAATTTAGATAATAGAATATTGTGGTCCACGGTATCAAATGCCTTTTTGAGATCAAGAAAGACAACAGCATTGACAAATCCACAATTGATATTTAGTGACCAGCTATCGGTTGCTTCAAGTAACGCTGTGACTGTGGAATGAAGTGATCGGAAACCAGATTGGTGGCTAGATAGCAGGTTGTTGGCGACGAGATAATTATGCAGTTGATCATAAATTATGCGTTCAACAACCTTTGCCACAACAGGAATAATCGAAATTGGTCGGTAGTTGGATGGGTCAATTCTTTTCCCTGCATTTTTAAAGAGTGGAGTGATTCGGGTACGCACCCCGAGTTTAGAAGCTCAAGACTTGGCAAAAAAATTTTGTCAAAAATTCATAGCCAAGTCATTTCATTTAATGAACATATTGGCTGAAGTGAAGTCTTTTTTACTACGGATCGGTGATTCAATTTGTAGTCTGAATAATACTCAAACATGCATTTTAATCCTTATAACAAGTATCAAAAAGGTATTTAAACGTACGCGAACACAAAAACCGCTTTTCCCGATGAACTTTTCCCCAGTATTTTTCCAGTTAAGGTATTCCTGGAGGCTAATTTGGACATTTTTGTCACTTATTTTTATGTCCCAATTCTGTAGAAATATTTGTTGAAACTTGGTCATATTAACACAGACAGTACAATATTATGTGCAGATTCGTTAAAAAATAGTTTTATTCTGAAAGTATGTAAAGAATTCTTGTAATCTGATACTTTTGGGTGTGGTCAAAATATTCTTGGTTCTTCATTTTTTTAATATAACTCAAAGAGAATTCATTCAACTTCAAAAAGCTTTTTCCGATCTATGTATGTCACCGAAACCTTAAATCTTGTGGCAGTACATCACAGAAAAGGCAATTCGAATAATGTTATGCCACAAAATTCAATTTCGCTCGTTTATAGAATTCTTGAAGTCATCGCGGGACTGATATTTGACAACATTTGACGTACTGCCAAAGAAAACATCGTACACGCATCTAGTTTAAGTCCTACAAGTTTCAAGTCTGTCCGATGAACCAAAGAATAAATATTGTAATATATAAATCCCCACCTTTAATGAAACTCGTATTTTTTAACCCAAAATCGCGCTGAAATCGAAAGAAAATCGGTCTACAGCTTTCCTCCGAAGTGTTTTCCACGGCAGCCATGTTGTTGAGCCCTTCAGTCATGTTTTCCAGCGGAAAAACGCAAAATAGTGCCCTTTTTTTGGTCCCTCTTTCCTTTTAAGGTGGGCTATTTTTCCAGCGAAACCAATTAGAAGCGCCAGCATAAACAATGACACTTTTCCTTGGCAAACGATCTCATGGAGCGCGGCGTTGACAGATTTATTCGTTCGTGTCGCAAATATCAGACTTATTCCACGAAGTACTAAAGAACCTCTGCTCTTTATGATAAAATGAAGCTTCGACAGATATTTTCAAATACTGTGTTGTATTTTGCAAAGGGCAAGATTGTGATTTCAGCGACCCGTAATAAGAAGTTGTCTTCGATAACTCTGGCCGACAGCTAGTATTTCAATGTCACGAACAAAACTTGTGTTGCTCTGTCTTCGTAGAAGAAAAATATACTTCAGTACACATCTACCGCCGAAATACTATTGCATTTCATGAGAGAAAGGTAACTTGTAATATTCCATTTAAATCAGCTTGAATAAGGTGCATTAAGTGAAGAGTCTGTGCAGTGACTTGTGACAATTTCGCAATTGAAACTTGAGATCGTAAACTGTCAAATTCGCGCGCTGTAGGGGATGTTTTCGAAACCGCAATTACATTTTTTAGCCGTCTGTTGTGGTAATTTTCCCAAAAAATTTTCCTTGGAGACGGAACTTCAGTTGCTTATATCTCGCTAAATACAAATTCCCTTGAACTGAAAATTTGCAAACAAACTCAACTTGTGACAAACTTAAAGCTGCTTAAAAGTCAACCGATTTGAGAAGGGTCACTTTAGCCTCCAGGAATACCTTAAAGCTATTCAAGTCCGAAAATTTGTGAGTAAGTTCGTTCGGCTGTTCAGTTGCGTATCTTGGCTTAGTAGCCAGGCATTTGATGAGAAGAGAGAAAACTGGTGATAAGTGTTGTTGCTTCGTTCATTCGCAAAGCAAATTGTAGCGATTTCTTCAGCTGTTTGTGGCTTCCATGTTTACGAGGATATTTGGAAGCCATCCATCGGTGACAAACTCGCCTGTGCTCTGACAAATTTGCCATCAAAGTTGTCAACAATGGAGAAACAGTGGGCCATTTACCATGCAAGTTCTCGAAGATAGCGTGGTACTGTTTTGACTTTATTTTGGTGTTTTGGGAATGATTCATAGAAAATTACAGATTTTTTTCCAGATGTTCTCGCAGATAAGCCGCACCCCCGATTTTGAGCAAAATTTTAGGGTAAAAAGGTGCGGCTTATACGCCAGTGTTTACGGTATACATATACATGCACGGAAGAAAAAAACAACTCAGAAGCAACTAGAGAAAGTGCAGAATACGAACACAGAAACAAATGAAGAAGAAAAGGCAATTGAGACAGTAAGAGGCTATAAATTTTGAGGTATAGAGTGGCAGTCATATCAATCTTATCGTCAGTGATGTTTTTGAACACTTTCGTTCAGAAAATTAGTACTTATCCCGGGCACAATTTTGTGCGCCCCATTTGAAGAGCCAACATAATTTTATTCGGCATTTTTTCTCAAATTGCAGAAATCCCACAAAGCCACGCTCTAGAATAAACCCTGCAAAACAACGTATTCTAGGAGACATGTCCCACCTATGCTGTACTTCTTGCAGAAGTTACAATGTTGCCACCATTGTTTTAACTTCTCTAACTGAACATACTTTAGAGAAGTTAAAATGATGCAAATAACACAATCACAATGATGCTGTAACAGCAAGACTAATCTTGTAAACTTTATGGCTTCAATTTAGACTTCATCCATGTTTGGGCACCAACCAATTCAAAATATTGGCATCTCTCTCATTCCCACCTTCCCCAGGTATTTGACAATGCAATGTCACTTGACAGCATAGATTTTGATTTTTCCGTGAATGTGATGAAAAAATTAAACTGAGTGTCAAATGTATTTCTTGGGTATTGACAAAGTTGAGATGCGGGTCTCTTATTTCCAAAAGCAATACAGAAAACCAGAGGAACAAGGAAAAAAAATGTTAAAGATACAACTAAGAGATGGTAGAACTGTCTGATTAGAGAAAGACTTTTTCTTCTATGAAAGGGTAGGAATTTAAGTACAAGAAGTGGGGCAGGGGGGGGGGGGGGAGTGGGGGATGGGGGTCAGATGGCTGGTGAGGTGCATTATTTATTTTTTATGTATTATTCACATGTTCATTAGTTAGCGATTTGAATCGGACTGTGAAACGAAACTGACTTTACGGTTAATGGGCTATTATTACTATTAATAAAGTTATATGTAGATCATCACAGTGAAGGTTTTTCAACCTAAGCGGTTGAAAAGACGAAACCTGAACAAATTCAGGCTTGAATGGGAATCGAACCCATGACCTCTGCGATACCGGTGCAGCGCTCTAACCAACTGAGCTATCAAGCCAACTGGGAGCTGGTCAATTGAGAGTTCGTATTTATCCTGTAGATGGAGAATAAATGAATATTAATATATGAAATTCATACATTTGAACTGCGGATAAAGAGACTGTCACTGAATTTTTTCAGGTTTCTTCTTTTCAACTGCTTAGGTTGAAAAACCTTCACTGTGATGATCTACATATAATTCTATCTTTATCCGCAGATCAAATATATGAATTTCATATATTAATGTTCATTTATTCTCCATCTACAGGATAAATACGAACTCTCAATTGACCAGCTCCCAGTTGGCTTGATAGCTCAGTTGGTTAGAGCGTTGTATCAGTATCGCCGAGGTCATGGGTTCAATTCCCGTTCAAGCCTGAATTTTTTCAGGTTTCTTCTTTTCAACTGCTTAGGTCGAAAAACCTTCACTGCGATGATCTCCATATAATTCTATCTTTATCCGCAGTTCAAGTATATGAATTTCATATATTAATATTATTTATTATTATTAACTTACTTATTAAGATCCCACAGCCTGAGAGTGTTGTCCCATGAGCCAGACAGTGCAAACTGGCCATCAGAAGACATGACAACATCAGAAATAAAGTGATTATGGCCTGTCAGAGACTTCTGTGCCACACCATAGTTTCCCTCATCACGGGTTAGATTCCACACAATGAGTGTTTTGTCTGAAAAGGAAAGAGTGGATACTACAGTTGAATCTCACCTTGTATGTGACCATGATGACTGAAAATTAATTATAGTACCTGAAATTATCAATGTGCTTTCAATTGTTAACATCTTCTCACTGTTAATTTGGGGTAAAGTTTTGCCTTCCAAGTGGGAATAAATGTCCTTCTAATTTATACTCTTAACCAGCACTAAAATTTCCCAGGGTATAACACAAAGAGGGAATTTCACATGCCTGCGTGCAAGTTATCTCTGTTGAATAGATAAGCTGTAATTCTAGAATAAACTTATAGTGAACAACTATACATTGGAAAAGAACAGTCTCTCCACCAGTTCTCACCATTCAATGGTAATATTTTGGGATGAAGCATGTAATCTATATAACGTCAGTGTCTGTGTACAAACTTCCTAATCACATCTTCTAACTCACTGTTCCTATAACACCACTTCACACACAAAATAGCATCAATTGTGCGAATTTTCCAGCAAGATGAAGAGCAACAAAAGGAAACTAGCCTCTTTTTGTGCAACACACAAATGCTGACATTTGATTGCACGATGAAGACACCCAAAATATTGCTGTTCTTTGAGAAATGCTGAGAAAGATGACACTTTTTAGCTGAACAGTTTTTAAATCCATCATCAAGTTATTCTGGTTTGTGGAATTTGCATTTTCACCTTGAGAAGTTTTAATACTGGTTGGGGTGTATTAAAATTTGACATTTATTATTGCGTGGAAAGCAAAGCTTTACTCCAAATGGGACATAAGATATTAACAAAGACAGATAGATAGTTTTGGACAGTTTTATTGATTTTTAGTCATAACCAAAGCTTTGGCTATTAGGGCCTCTTTACACGACCCTGGGCTGGTTTCTTACCCGGGTTGAATCACTGCAATGGGTACCCCTTCTTCAATCAATCTTCTGTAACCATTTACATGAAAAATGTTTCCAACCCGGGTCAACCCTTTTTCCCAGGTAACCCTTTTCGAGACCCGGATTGACCCGGCTAGAAGGGTTGAAATTTTCCATATTTTCTCATGTAAAAACTTGGCGGGTTCACGTGAATGACGCGATTTATGCGTACAACACTAGTACGCACACGCACATCCAACATGGGGCTTACTGGGCTGACGTGGGTTGGATTGACCCTCTTCTTGTACTCAGTAACCTGGGCTCGTGTAAACGTAAATTTGAGGGGTGATTCAACCTGGGTTAGAAACCAATCTGGGGTCGTGTAAAGAGGCCCTTAGTTGTAACTGAAGCTTTGGCCCACAAATGAATATTTTTGTCGGATTTGACAGTGTACTGTTTTCCTCATGTTTTTATGAACACAAGGAAAACAGACACCTACAAACTGGGAAGCCACTGGAATTGGCCACCCCGGTGTAAAACAATGGGTTTCAAATACTCTTAAACACAAAAATAAGGTTAAACTTAAATACAGTTTACACGAAACTCGACTTACGTTACAAGCTTATGAATACTTCCAATTATGAGTTGAACATATGTTTGCAAAGATGACTTTTATTTCAAAAATTAAGCAACACTGCCAACTTTTCCTGTTATCCATTATGGGCCTCTAAACAACAAATAATCCGACAGTCCTACAAAACACCAGCAAACTACACCGATTCAACAAGACACATACGTACTTACCTCGAGAACCGGACAAAATCTTGTCCGGATCTTGAGGATTGGTGGCAATTTGAGTTACCCAGCCATTGTGCCCTTTTAAAGTTCCACGAAGAGTTAGTCCTTCAGCCATGATGCCTCGTTTTAATCGACGATTTCGACGGATTAAACACCGACTTCTACCGCGATGGCGGTCGATGAGAGGAAAGAGGAAGAGAGAGAACGAGGGACATGATTTTAGACCTGGGCACGAGACAAAAGAATTATTTGAGGGAGGGGAGGGTAAGGACGTGCTTGCTGTACGGAACGAAATCGAGGCTGACACACATGTCTGAAATGACGTGGCGACCGCCATATTGTTCTTCCCGGTAGAAGTGTGTATTTTTCTACCAATTTTTATTGAATATTGGCGGTCTTTGCTGGAATTTAACGATCTCTTGTTCAAGAATAAGATCTGGGTACTTTTTAGTTTAATTCGGGGAGGTTTTGGCTGCCATGCTAACAAAGTTTGAAACAAAATCGGCCAGAGTGAAAGGTAAGATAACCTATGGGTCCTTTCGAATATTTTGTAGCATGCTTGCTTGCACAAAATGATAACTTCCGAATCGTAGTTTTTAGTCTGGTTATTTTTCTTACGTAGATTTAAATCTAGTTTCTATTCATGTAAAATTGTTATTTCTATTCGAGTTCAGCCTTTCATGCATCATTGTTTCCTGTTCTTTCATATTGTTACTTTGGATCAATGTGACCGTGAGTTTTTTGGTCCAGATTCAAGAATTTACACTTTTTGTTGCTCCTGAAAGTGTACGTTCACGTGCAAACTATTATTGTGCGTAGTTTATTTTCCTCCTATAATCTTTTAAGAAAATATATTACATGTGAATGAAACTATTTACAGCACACAAGCTCAATAGTCTCCAAAAGTTTTGTCATACCCAGTTTTAGTAGAATTTTCAGATGAGAATAGCTAAGCTTTTCTGATCGATTTTCGTCACTCTTGTGCCAGACCTAACCAATGAATCAAAAATGGCACACCAATCATTTTACAATGGAACTAGACTACTCTGGGTTGTTCTCACAAGTTGCAATATTTTTTTACCATAGGCATTGCCTTCCATCCCAAGAGACCTTGGGTTCTTGCAAGTCTTCACAATGGTGTTATTCAGTTATGGGATTACCGCATGTGCACCTTGCTGGAAAGATTTGATGAACATGATGGTGAGCACATTTAATTGCAACTGGTACTATGATAATATTTTGCATTTAACATGTTGAAATTATGTTGAATTGATTTCATCAGGTCCTGTGAGAGGTATTAACTTCCATGCCAACCAACCTCTTTTTGTTTCCGGAGGAGATGATTACAAAATAAAGGTTTGTGTGTTCTTGTGCATGTGTATGTGTATACAATCATACTGAAACGAATAGTCGTACTTTGTTTTACAGTCAAACCGGATGTTCTTTTGCGGGCAACTTTGCAAACTTCTGCTGCAGCATTGGTATTTTGATTGACAAATTGAACTCAGTGATTGCAAATTGCTCCGAGCAAGTTGTCAATCAAAATACCAGTGTTGCGGTGGAAGTTTGCAAAGTTGCCCGCAAAAGAACGTCCGGTTTGACTGTAATAATGTAAAAGTCCAACTAGACCCTTCTTCTCTATTGACCCATCCTCCCTTATGAGCTGCCCCACAACCCCTTTAGGGGTTGCCAATGGTCTTACCAAAAATTAAGGTCTTGCCAAATTTCAGCGGATTTGTAAGCATCTTGTAGTCTTGTTTTTCGAGTTATTTGAGACCCGGAGTCTCAAATTTTTGGCAAAACAGCCTTGGAGTCTTAATTTTTTCAACCTAGCCATCGTCGGATCTTGATCTTTTTGTGACGCTGCTTCGAGTCTTGACTTTTTAGAAGGCTATAAAATGAGTCTCAAAGTTCTGATGTGCAAGGGATGTCAGATTTTTATCATAGCCCCCCATTCCCAATTTAATATTTCAACTGTCAGTGACCAAGTTACAGCACTTTACATTTAGTTTTTATCTTTCAATGAAATGGTGAATTATGTAATTTTGCAGATCTGGAACTACAAGCAGAAGAAATGTCTCTTTACCCTGTTGGGACATCTGGATTATATCAGAACTACTTTCTTTCATCATGTAAGCAGTGTTGACACAAAGTGTATTTCATATTCATCATACACTGGAAACCCTTCTCTTCACCAAAATTGTGTGGTGTTTTATTCTTATGGTTAGTGCTTTCATTTTGATAGGAATACCCTTGGATAATAAGTGCTTCTGATGATCAAACAATCCGCGTCTGGAACTGGCAGTCAAGAACATGCATCTGGTAAGACAATTTTTAATAGTTTTTGGGGATCCAGAATTGGCTGGTGTTTTGGAATTTGAGGGTGTGTGAAATGTTGTGTTCCACAGCTCTGGTTCTGCAACTGAGAAATCAGACTGTTTACATGTATGACTGTTTGTTATGATATCAATTACAATGGAAAACAATTACAATAACAGTAAATAATAATAAAAAGGTTACACTAGCCTGCAAATACCGGGTAGCTATAATTGCTAATCTGGGTGGTAGTGTTTAATAAATAAATATGAAAGAAGTACACAAAAGAACTAAAATAATAATAATAAATAACCCTGTAGTGTTAGTTTAAATGCAGAGAAAAAAGTTACTTGCCAGATTAAATTCTCTGATTTTTCAGTTATCTTGGAAATGAGGTTTAGAGGGTTTGTCTGTTCCTTTGCTATGCTTTCTCCTTCTCCAAATTGATAACTGAAGTTTTTTTTTTGTTTTTCCTTGTAGTGTTTTGACTGGACATAACCATTATGTGATGTGCGCACAGTTTCATCCATCTGAGGACCTGGTTGCTTCGGCTTCTCTTGACCAGACTGTTAGAGTATGGGATATCTCAGGTGAGCTTTTTAAATACCACTGTAATTCCCTAAGCGATCCTGTCATTAGCAATCACTTGTCCTTCAACCATCAGTAAAATCATGTCTACTCAGTAATGCTCAAAATGTCAACATTTGAATTTCTTTATAGTGGCCAATGTACTTTATAAGATCAGATATCTCTAAGTTTTTATGTTTCACCTCCCCACCAACAAAGAACCACAGTTGTTTTGGGAAACTAATCCCCATAGTTGAGAAATCTTGTACAGTAAGTGACCACCTCTCCTTGGCAACCAGTTTCCTGGCATTTGGGTTGTCACTTAAGAAGATGTTTAACTAAAGTATAAATGATAATAAGTTCATTATCTGTTTATTCTTGTGTTTAGTTTGATATGTCCTAAATCTCTTAATTCCAACTCCAGGTCTTAGGAAGAAAACTGTTGCCCCTGGAGCCAGTGGTTTGGATGAGCACCTGAAGACACCTGGTCACACTGATCTGTTTGGACAGTCAGATGCAATTGTTAAGCATGTTTTGGAGGTAAAGAGTTTCGGACATTTTATAGTTTGGTAGCTACTTTAATCTTGGTCACAGGAATCACCCAACAGGAACCTATGATCCCAACCTTACTGTGAGATCATGTAAGATCCTATTCATCATCCAATAGGAACTTCTGAGATTCTGATCCTGGGGTCAAATTCACAAAGACCTCTTATGTTAAGGTGTTTCCTAAGTGTTGTTATGTAGGATCCTACAGTTTCCTAGAAAAATTATTAGTTGATCCTGTTCCTGAATAGAATTCTTCAACAGGGCTGTCAGTAATGTTGAAGTAACCAGGGAATTTGAATAAGGAGTTGGGAAAAATCAGTTACTATATTAGTGGCGATGCCTTGCTTACCTATCATAGTAACTGAGGCTCAAGTTTTCAATCTCTGGCCCTTCGCCTTACATTGACAACCCTGCTTCCGGATCTTACAGCATCCTATAAGCGTTAATAGTTAGCAGTGTGAATGTACATGTATATAATAAACACAGGTATTTTTTCCTTATTAACTGAATCAGCTGTGTGAGATTGTCCTCTTTTATTAAGTAACACTTCGCATAAGAACTATAGAGAATTTGGCAACGCGGCAGGAAGTCATCCGGTGTCTGTTTCCAATTAAGTAATTAAAATACGGCTAGGTGATTGGCTGAAATTAGAAAAATAGCGATAAATAGGCCAAAAATATACAGAAAATACACTTTTATGGTCCAAATATGGACTATATCTATTGTTCTTTCTGTCATGAAAGTTTTGTCACGATCGTATGTGGGGAACCATGGTAACGACAGAAGAACATGCTCCATCTGTAGCCGCCATCTTGGATTTGACGAGTTCACGTCCATTTCTTCACTGCAGCTAGTCATCTTGGCTCAAATTTCCTTGTCTTTTCGTATTACGAGAGCAACTCTGCTGGAGGATGCCTTTTGCAGCAGTGCTTTGTCGTTCGTTCTATTCTAAATAGGGTTTTGGTGACCCTGAAGTCCTCGCACCGTGTAGAAAGCTGAGAAAGCGATCGAGTTCCATTTGGGCTTATCGTTTTGTGGGATTGTGCAATGTGGTGGAAAGCACAATGATCGGAAGCGAAATCTTTGTGTGGCGCGTGCATACAGAATCGAATTTAAAGGTTCAACGCGTAAATATCGAACAAATGCACAGGTCAGTAGCTTATGTTTTATTTTTGATCACCGGTATGAATTGCATAAACCAAAGAGTGATATGAGAGTTCAAATGCTCTGAAATTAGGTCTAAATAATCTCAGTTCTCCTTTTCGAAGCCGTGAACTTCTAAATAAAATTTGAAAAACCTTGTCTGTTGTGTATCTTATGTATTTTCGTCACTTTTCCGAGCCTCTAGAGATCATTTAGGATGATGATTTGCTCGCCCGTTGATCGCCGTCAAGTAAATTAGACTTTCCGTGCCCTGACGCATATCCCTTCCTGCGTGATCTCGGGGAGTGAGGAGTGAGTAAATCGGACTGTAATTTCTAAGTATTTATAGCACCGGTTACACAAGGTAAAACGAATTTTATGACCAGAAATTTTATGGCCTAGGGCATTGCGTACTGAGTATGAAGCAACATTGCTTGCGGTCTCGTGTTAAGATTTTCCGGGGTTTTCACATTACCGTTTTTGTACAAGCTTTAAGTTCTTATGTTTTGGCGTCGGGAAAAATGTTCAAAGATTAAGATTATAAAACTAGGTAACGAAAAAATAGCTAGCTAGCAGACTTTATTTGTGAACTGCGACGTCAAAATGTCATGATATTTGTCACATTTCATAGCGTGGTTTTGCGTGTGAACCAGATCCAAAATAGATGCCGCACACTGCACAAAACAATGAAGTGAGGGTAAATGATTGATGAAACTGTCAAAGTTACGACGAAAACAAGACAAAATATGGGTCAAATATCGCCTTCGATCTCATCATCTTCGGAAACTCGTGGTTCCCCACATACAATTTTTCTTAAACTTTGCGTCCATAAAGATCTTTATTTAATGAAACTTCTTAGCTAATTTCAACGCTTCCTTCGAATACTGGGCTTTTGTAATTTTCCTGAAACCATTTGAATTTCGCACTAATAGCCTTTTATCCAATGAGAAAGCTAATTTAAGACTTATTAGCACGTTTCCTCACAGTAGGAAATAACGGCTCCCATTGCCGCGGTCTATTGTTCTCTACTATAGTTCTTATGCAAAGCATTACTTAAATGTGTTTCTTTTCTTCAGGGTCATGATCGTGGTGTGAACTGGGTTGCTTTTCATCCTACCATGCCTCTGCTTGTATCTGGAGCTGATGACAGACAGGTCAAACTCTGGAGAATGAATGGTGTGTATTACGTCACTGAAACATGTTTTATTTTGCTGTTGCTTGTATTTATTGAGGGTGCCATGGGAAAGGGAACTGGAGATGAAAGTGGGCAAGTGACATTTGCTAGAGGGCAGAATATGGCAGAAAGTGGTGGGATTTACCAAAAATGTATAGTACTTTGCAACAGCAAAAGCACAGAGCAGTGGGAACTACCAGGAGATGGGAAGGAACTAGAAATAAAGGATATATATGCATGCAAGAGGAGACAAATTCTGACCTACTTCTGGCCCCCCTCCTCTTGTCCTGTCCTTCCACACTTTTTGGTAAGATGTCTTTACTTTTGATTGGTAAAAAAGAAGTTCCCCCCACTTTGTTCAGTGAGGATGCAAGTTTAGTTATTAACGAGGAATCTACTGATGATTTTAAAATGCTTTAATAACTTGGTTTCTGATGCCAAAATGGTTGTTGACGAACAATTGTGGTTACCCAGGATGTAACACATGAGTAACTGTCCGTGAACTGCAATGTTGTCTCATCTTTTCTCAGATTCCAAAGCTTGGGAAGTTGACACCTGTCGAGGTCACTACAATAATGTATCCTGTGTGATGTTCCACCCCAGACAGGAACTTATTCTGAGTAAGTACACAGGATAAACAATTTCATCAGTTTATCTAAACAGCACACAGATTTTATAGATTTGTTCATGTATACATGAACTTATCCATAGTCATCCTGGGTAGAAGGGGAGGGGGGTGAGTGACTTTGAGGAACTCTTGGTATTAATAATTAATAACATCGAATCCCCTTTTCTCATCCTTCACATTTATTCCTTGGGGCTGTTGTTGGGACTGTTGATGTGATGTATTCCCCCCATTTTCATATTTCTTTGATAAAAACTGTCTACAAAAGTGTGCATGCCTTGAGCCAGGTTGTTCAAAAGCTGATTAACACTGACCCTGGGTTAAAAGTTGAACAAGGTTCCTGTGTCTGTTGATAAAAGGCATTTCCCTTGACTTGTAATTTGAAAGCCAAAGTCAAATTTCAAACTAAAAATAATTTACAACAATGTAATATGTTTTTAAGCCCTAAAAGGAAATTCAAAACTGACGTTAATCCCGGGTTAGCTTAACCCTGCTTTGAACAACCTGGCCCTGTGTGTTTATCAAGTGCAACACATCGATAAAGTGTTTTGTTCCTAAATATCTCTTCCTCACCAGTTTTCTCCTCAAATTTGGTAAGGTGGCTGAAAAACCAGATTCCTATTTTTCAGATGAGCCTCCTAATTTTGAGATATCAAGTGTAGGAGTTGTTATCTCAGGCAGCTAATTAACAAAGCAAGCGATCTACTTAATAACAACCTCAAGTTGAATGTTATTTAGAATATTACAAATAAACTCTAGTGACATTGCTTTGCCAGTTGTTAGAACAATTTGTTTTTGGTCATTCAGGTAACTCAGAAGACAAGAGTATCAGAGTCTGGGACATGTCAAAGAGGTAAGAATGTATAGCCTACATGTCTGAAAATGTTATATCTCAAGTTGTGGCCATTGCTAAGTCTACTCTCAACAACTATTTGATTGCTTAAAGGATCCTAGTCACCCACAGTGCTTTGCGCGCATCGAGTGAGAAATCCGCCATTTTCTATGCCATCTAAAATCAGGATTTTTTCACAGTGAATTGAAATCCGGCTACATCCGCGCCAATGTGGCCAGTTTGGGCCTTCATTTACTTTTTTGGCCTTAAAAAGTTAATAGCGGTTACATCTGACCGGTTATTTTGATGTTGTTTGCTATATCTCTCGTGAAATGTGTGAGACAACGCCAGGACTCTAAGCGGTTTATGCTCTCCTTTGCGTGGCAGTACCAAAACAATCAAGCTTATGAAAGAAATCATTATTCAAGGACCTTCTTGGTTATTGCACTAGTCAAGCAAAAGATATCCAATAGATTGAAATGCTGGTCAAGCTTATTTGCCGACATTTTACTTCATTACGGTGCGCGTTCTTCACGTGCTGAAATGTTTTGGTCTTCTAAATGTGACGATGGGACTCGCTCTGCAGTGCCGGTAGCGACGCTAAAGTGAAAGCTTCAAAGCCTTCGATGCCTAAGTACAACACTTCGATTTTTTCCATAAACTAATCCCTGGAATTGCAGAAAAGGAGGAGAAAGAATGGCTTGCGAACAGAAACTTTGTAAATCAGATCTTTTAGCCGCAGTCGACACCTTAGCTAGCTGCAGTACGTTTTGTTTTCATGGCAATTCATGTATTTTGAAAACTGAAATGAATATCCATCCTGTGCAATGATAACAAAGAAAATAAAAGCTATTAACAAAAGAGTTTCTTCTATTTGAAAGGAATGTGAAATGTTCTCGCTTTATCTAGCGCTAATTAAAACTAAATGTGGTTCGGAGCGGTGGTCAGAGCGGCTTGATCGAGTGAGTTTTGGAAACATTTCTGCCCTCAGTGCATTTGCCTGTTGTGTTTTATGGCGATGGCAAAGTCAAGAATACCCAATTGAACAAGATTCTAAACCTTTATGATTCTAGATTCGCTTGTAAGTCATATTCCGCGAGCGCTCGCTGAATATAGTTTGCTTTTGGGTAGGCGGACTGGGAGGCTGGCCGGCTTACGATCACAAACATTCTTTGAGTCCTAGGTTTTTGGACAGCCGCCAAAATTCGCTGAAATTAATCGAAAGCCCTTTTACTGGCACTGAAATAAAAAACAAGCGAAGAAACTTCGGCTTCAGGCTACAATTTATATTTTTACCAGTTGAACTGTTGACGTTTTGCCACGTTCGACGGGTAATTTGATCACAAATTTCACATCAAAACAATAACAAAGGCGTGCCTGACTAGGATCCTTTAATTAAAGGTGAACTCGCACATGAGCCAGGGAGGCCCACATGGCCAGAGCTTATCCTGGTTTTTCTAGCAAGAAGCAACTGGGAGTGTTGCCACTCCCCCCAGATGGGATGCTAGTCCATCCTAGGGATACGCCCAGCAGCTAGTATGACACTGGTACCCATTTATAAACCTGGGTGGAGAGAGATAATGTAGGGGAGAGTTTATTGTGTAAGGAAACAACATGATGGCAGGGACTGGGCATCAAACCGCACCCCCAGTTGCTTCACTAACCGTCCTTATTAAATGCGGGATTATCTCTTTGCCAGTGTTTTCAATAAACGTTTGTTGGGTTGATTTGTTATTGCAGAACTGGAGTACAGACCTTCAGAAGAGAGCATGACAGGTTTTGGGTAGCTGCTGCTCACCCCACTCTTAACCTGTTTGCTGCTGGTATGTTCAGCACACAATTATCTATTTCTTTCTCATTCCACTGAAGTTGTTGGAAGTTTACCACAGCACACAATGGAAGATTCAAACTCTTTTGTCTCTCTTCAGGCCATGATAGTGGAATGATTGTGTTCAAATTAGAGCGAGAGCGGCCTGCTTATGCCGTCCATGGCAACACTTTGTATTATGCCAAGGTATGTTGAGAAACTGAAGCAAGTGTTGCTTTCAAATTACAATTATATTTGACCCTCTTTCTTTAGTTATGCACATCCTATTTACATGCTCAGGTGAAAATAAACTATGGAAGAAGAACCTATTTTGAGCAAAATCTGTTAAATTGTAAGCAGTTTACAGCTTATGTGCCAGTTGGGCACCGTATCAAGGAATCCACTTTGTTTGATAAGGGTTACACTTTCAATGTAACAGTCTTACAACTGACAATAAGTCAGCTTTATGATTCCTGATTAATAATTTCACTCTCGAATGAGAAGATGATACTTATATTGATGTATTAGACTTCTGTTTTCAATGACAAAATCGTAATACTTGCACAAAAAAATTTACTACATTTGCAAAGTTCCATTTCACCAGATAAAGTGTTTTCTACATCTACAATGTTTAATTTTTGGGTAGCATCTTCAGTTCTGTAGCCATGAATAATATGACGTTTTTTATTTTGTCTTTTATTTTTATTTTTGTACATGTATGGAACACCTTGCAGGACCGTTATCTTAGGATGTATGAGTTTGGAACCTCTAAAGACGTGCCAGTCATGCAGTTTAGGAGAAATTCATCCCGCACACCTGTGTACAGCATGTCTTACAATCCTGCTGAAAACTGTGTTCTTCTCTGCACTGTAAGTGATATTTTTCTTCTCGATAAATTGCCTACTCTTTGTATTTCTTACATTTCTGGCCAATTTGCATAGACCCAGTGGTATGGCACTATCTAATTTATAATGAAATCTAAATGAGACTATTTCCTTTCCTGAACACAACTTAAAGTATCTTTTATTGAAATGCCTGTGCTCAGCTTTGCAGTAGTACTGAGTACTCATTATTTGGTACATACCTTTTAATGCTAAGTGGATACTTTACTTTGTATTAGAATGCAAGTAATCCTGAAAATTGTGTTTACGAGCTACATGCAGTTCCCAAGGAAATTGACAGCAGCAATCCAGAAGGTACATGGTCACTTAATAGTATGCATTTGTTTATGAAATAACAATCACAGTGATTACATGATTGTTCACCTAGTTGCTATTCATCAGCTTAGTTAGATGAAGACAGGGAGATAGCATGGCTGTAGATTGTATGCCAGACCTAAACTCTACAATCCTATTCTCTGACAACTATACACTGTAGATTTCCAGTTCAACTCCTCATATAACTTGTAAGCCTACTGCCAGCTGGGATTCCTAACAAATTGACGTCTCTATTACATCTTTGGGAAAAGTGGTCGCTACACTGTAGGAGAGGCAGTTACTCACACAAAAGCTCTAATTACAGTGAGTTGACTGAGAAAACATTAGCACCTTGGGCAAGTGGCTGCCTAAAAGAGGGAGGGGTCACTCAGGGAGGGTTGACTGTATTGCTTGAGTCAGTTTACAGTGTTCTTGGTGGGCAGAGCTTAATGCTTGATACATCTGTAGGTAATCACATTTTATTTTAATCAAGCTCTAGTCTTTCTCGCTTCACAACAACATTGCTTTATTTGTGTTCATATCTTTTCAGTGTCAGAAGGCAAGAGGGCATCAGGATTGACAGCAGTCTGGGTGGCCCGCAATAGATTTGCTGTCTTAGATAGGACACACACTGTAAGATTTGCTGACTAGTTTGATTCTTCAGACAAATTATTGTTAACTTTTTTAAGTTTCATTTTGGGATACATCTCAGTTTGTTTATTTCTATTTTCAGTGTTTGGAAATTCCAAATTCTGTTGTTAGACAATTTGGGAGTTTTGTACAAGTGGCACATGTTTTATTTAGAATCCCACCCTGTTAGCAATCACTAAATTGTTTGCTCAATTTCAGTACATCTTCCAAGCTGCAAATGCAACATTGTCATCGTGCTGATTGTTGTTCCTTTGAATACAAACTTGGATCAGTTGGCTGTTTCTGTTGTTACTAAACGTTAGTGAATGACAACCAACACTTATAAATTTTTTCAATTTGTTTCTGTCCATTAGCTATTAATCAAGAATCTAAAGAATGAAGTTACCAAGAAAGTTCAGACCCCACCCTGTGAAATGATATTTTATGCTGGAACTGGCAGCCTTCTGTTAAGAGATACTGACTCTGTTACCCTGTTTGATGTACAACAGAAGAGGTTTGTTAAGTTGATATGACACTGGTCACTTGTCTCTTTACCCTTTCACTTTCTGAGTCAAACCTTGAACCAGTTAATATGTGGCTCTGTGTTTTCACTCTGTAGATAATATCCTAAACTGTGACCATTTAAATGAAAGCTAGTGAGCAGCACTTTTTTGTGGTTTGCCACGTTTGTGCAGAGCGTTGGAATCCTTAAGAAGGACCATTCAAATTTAAGGACGTTCGGGCCAATTGTTTATATGCATCCTCACTGCACATGTAATTCACGTCGCAATGTCATGCAACATCATGCATTGGGCATGTACACTGAGGAAGAAATATAAACAAATACAGTGGTGGTGGGCATTGAAATATCTATCCACGGACTATACTTTCTTATTTTCATGGGCACCCCAGGTTTTCTTTTGATAGATTATTTCCTTTACTGATTCTCTCCATTTTAACAAAAACCCAAAAAATTTTGAACATAAGAAGTTTAAATTATTTCACATTTTCTACTCACATGCTATTGAATTTTTCTGCTAATGTGGGTGTGCATGACTTACAAGTATCCTTCTTTGAGGCCAATTCTACATGAAGGAATAACAGCTGCTGCAAAAATTAATGAATAGGCTTTATCTCTGAAATGAAAATATGGTGACCCTCGCAGTTTTTGTCCTTCTGGCATGAGCTGGTCAATACCTAACTGAAGCAAAAGTTCTAAAAAAATCTGAAGGTGGGTAGATTTTGGGTGAGAATGTCCTTAAACTACCAAACATTTCTTTCTTGTTGTACTGTTGGCTTATCAATATTTGTTTTCCCTGTTTTGTTTTGTTCATACATATATCTGTTTTTACATGTAGTTAACATAAAAGGGCTACATTTTGAATGTCTCCGTAGTGGATAGTCTCATCAGATAGCTGTAAAACTAATGATCTTGTTACTTGTCTTAATTTAACCACAAGATGTATCTATATATTCTGTTTGCTAATTGTGGCTTTCATGGTGGTGAAAAAAAAGCAGTGCAAGTTACGCTCATCTGTTGATCATTCTTTTTCTTTGCAGGTCCTTGGCAACTGTCAAAGTAAACAAAGTGCGCTATGTAGTGTGGTCTGCTGACATGGCCTTTGTTGCTTTGTTAGGAAAACATGGTGAGTTTAAACTGTAATATCCCTGTACTATGTACTGGCTATTGTAGAAAAGGATGACGTACATGTGTGAATGAAATTAAGACGATTTCCGCTCAACGTTCGAGCAGTAAGTGCAAAAATTAAGTTACCAAAAAAATACTTGCAGCACTGTCAGATTTTGAGAACAGATAAGAAGAACTTATTGTTACTTTTGCTCCCAAGCTGACCCCACGAGAGAAAATTGGATTTGAAGTTATCCATATTTCAATTAAAAAGACGCTTCATGTCAGTTCAAAACAAAATGGCGCCCGTTTTTAGTATACTTTTACGAGATTTGAAATTAATTTTCTTGAGAATGCTTGAGAATTTCATCGCGGGGTCACTTGGGCAAGTGAACTAGAGTGAGATGTTTCAAATAGCATTTAAAATGTTACCGTGCTATGAGTAGTTTTTTGGTAAATATTTTTTGCACTTATTGCTCGAACGTTGAGCGGAATCCGTCTTAAATACTTTCCAGTTTGTGACAAATTAAAAAGAGTAGACCAAAGAGTCAGGTTTGTCTTCAGAAGATCGAACCAAGGTAGGGTAGGAGGCGGGGCTGGAAATAATGGCCGGTCAACGGACAATGTCCGGCCAAATTGGGGGTTTGACCGGTCAAATGTTCGCCTTGCCGGTCATGTTGACCGGTCACATTTGATCATATTGAAATGAACTAAAGTTTCTATGCTGTATATGTCCGTATTTTTTCGGCTACAGGCCACACCGTTTTCTTTTTTCTTCTTCTTCTTCTTCTTCTTCTTCTTCTTCTCGAAAGCCAGTATTTCTGTCAAAAATTATGGCTAATTCGGGGTGTGTCTTATAGAGGAATGTTTTCCGGCATCAAATTCTAAAGATCTTGATTTTTCATTAAAATTAGGCCGATATCAAAGGAGAAACATTGTTGGTCGTTGATTTTCTGCGACATCAACATTCCGCTTAAATGCGAGAACATTTTAAAAGAAACTTTAGTGAAAGAACGGTTTTAGAAACAACATAACAAAGGGGTAGTTGAATACAGTGCGTGCTTGAAAGCACGTGCCCAGTACCTTGAACACATTATCTTTTTTGTTAGACAACGTTGTTGGATTGTTAGTTGAGAAAGGAAACTACCTTCTTCACCCACCCTTTGACACTTTCATCCTTGGTAGCTACTGGATTTTCAGATTGGTTGAGTTGAGCTTGAGCTTTGAGCTTGGTTTTCACATGCAGAACAAGCACAATTGAACAAGGATCCATAGAAATGCTGGGAAATGTTTCTGAATAACCCTTTTACCCCCATAGATGCCTGTAGGCATGCTTTCAGGTTTGGTGTACATTTTGCCCCAAAAAAGTTTTTAGTTCCCAGGCCCCCTCAAATAAGACCATAAACAACATGCTTCAAAATGGTGGGGATTTAAAGCAGATTTGCGATGTTTCCTCAATTTTTGGAGTTCCCCACACCAAGCTTCAAATCTGCTTATGTCAGGATTCAAAGGTGGCGAACTTTCGTATAGACTTCTAAGGAATTCACTGTATTTGCTTCGAAAATTGTGAAGATATCAACTTATTACTTCAGAACTGGAAATGAAATGGTCAAAGAAGAAATGTTTCAACCATCCAAAGCCAAAGATGCCCAGGGTTAGGATTTTGCTTACATTTCTTGTGAAAACCAAAGACCTTCAACTTCTGAAAGTCATGTGTGAGTGCAAATTTGGAACTGAGGGCTACAACGACATAGAAGAGGTCAAGAAATCAAATTGTGAGAACTGGGTGAAATCCTCTATCATTCTACTTTTGAAAAATGTATGGTCATTTAACATTAACTAACAGCCTGTGTGAGCATTTTAGTGGACACTGGTGATTCTCTCAAAATTTTTTGCGGAAAATTCAGGGGTCAAAGGGTTAATGTTCATTTCCCAGCGTTTGTATGGACTCTTGCACTTATGTTTGTGTTTTTAACCAATGGAAACCAGACTTTCACTCGTTTATACCTAAACGTTAAATTTTTGGCAAAGTTTTGTTACTTAAGCTGCATTGGCTGAAGCAAGATTGTTTTGTTTGACACTTGTGTAGTTGTTGCAATCTGTAACCGGAAGCTAGAATGCCTGTGCACTATCCATGAAAACATTCGTGTGAAGAGTGGAGCATGGGAAGAAAATGGAGTGTTTGTCTACACCACAAGCAACCACATCAAATATGCATTAACTAATGGGTAAGTCTGCAGCACTGTATTTGTCTACATTCCTTTCTCAGCATCCATGCTCAATTCATAACGTTGTGACATTACCATGCAAATTGTGTGCGCAGTAAGGATACACATAAACAATCAGTGTGAACGTCCTTAATTTTGAGGTGTGTTGTATTTCAGTGATCATGGAATCATCCGTACCCTTGACCTGCCTATCTACATCACAAGAGTCAAGGTAAAGATTTGTTGCACTGTTATTACTTGCTTATAGCTATTAATGAAATGCGAGTCACCGGCGTTTCCAGTTTGATTGTGATAAGCTGGTTCAAGTTACTTGGCTCGCTAGAGAAATGAAGGACTTACTCACCTGGTTTGTTTTATCATAACATGCTGGGTCTTCATGCTTCAACATAAAACATTATAATCATAAAGTTTGTCTGGCTTTCACCCTGTCTTCTATCATGTAAAATGGACTGTAAAGTAGAACTAAATGTACAGTTGTAAGGATCTTCACCTGTAAAGAAATTGTTTCATTTAGTGGATGCTACTTAATTCCAAAGAAAACAAAAGGTGCTTTTCAGCCATTTAGTGTTAAGTTAAATTTATTTTCTGTTCCGTTTATTCAGGGAAGCAGTGTATACTGCCTTGACCGGGAATGCAAAACTAGAGTTCTTGGAATTGATCCCACAGAGTTCAAATTCAAACTGGCTCTGATCAACCGCAAGTATGATGAGGTAAGCTGCTGTTTTTTTGTCGATTATGTTGGTTAATACAATCTAATACATGTAAGTTATTAGATGAGCTGATAATGCTATTTACATGTACATGTATCTTTTGTTTTAGGTTCTGCACATGGTGCGAAATGCAAAACTAGTAGGACAGTCCATTATCTCTTATCTACAGAAGAAAGGTTATCCAGAGGTACAAGGCAGTTTTCTTGTTTGTAGTTTTCAATAATTTGTTGATAGTTTAAAGGTTCCTTTGATCAAAGTTCACTAGTCCATGATTGTTTTTTTTTTAAGAATCCAACCTACAAAAAATGTTGCAGTTGTCATATATGCTTGTCATATGTAACATTTGTTGTAATGAGTTTGTCATGTGTGGTTTTTGTATTTCCTTCTTCCAGGTTGCCTTGCATTTTGTCAAAGATGAAAAAACTAGGTTTGGATTGGCCTTGGAATGTGGTAACATTGAGGTAGGTTAAGGAAAGCTCTTAATGAAAAGGCAAAATACATGTATGGATAAAGAAACAGCTAAAATACATGTAGGCCATTTTGAGCAGGCCTTATTCTGGTGCACAGCCTTGCACATGTAAATGTCTCTTTATTTGGTTGCATACCAGGCCTTGCTTTGTTAAAGAAGATTTATATTAAAGCATCTTGAAATTGGTCTCTTTTAAAATTACAAAACCTGTGAACCCTAGAATGGGAATTACATTTGTTGGGCGCATTCATAGTACAGCAGCGTTCTTGTGAGGACACCCAAACTTTCCCTGATCGAAAAATCATCCCCAGGTAATTAGTATGAATTGGTAATAGTGCAAAGAGATGCTTGGATGTCCCAAGGGAGTCTGGATAATGAGAGCATCCAGACCATATATCCTGATAGCTGTAGCATAATGCAATCAAGGTTATGTCCTCTTATCCTTGGCTGGATAGAGAACTAGTTTAGTGGACTCCTTAGTATGTGGGTTCATCATGAGCTTTCCTCTCAACACATTGCCTTGCACTTTAATCATGTTCTTTCACAGGTTGCCCTGGAGGCAGCACGGAGTCTTGATGATAAGGCCTGCTGGGAGAGACTAGGAGCTGCTGCTTTGACACAAGGAAATCATCAGGTACTGAAGTTAGGAAAGGATAGCCTTTAAGTCATTAAAACTGGCCTTTGTGCCCCACCCAACCCCCTAGGGTAAAAAGAAATTGATGTGGACCTCCATCTAAGGTCCAAGATGTGGACCTCCATCTAACATCACCTTAGTGGTGAAAGATTTCTGTAGCATTCTGTGAAATTATAAGAACATGCTGAATTAATTATATACTCTTCTGAAGGTTTAACTCGGTTACAAAAAGCAGCATTTTTTGAGTTATAGAGCGATCATGTCAATCCTGTTGATCAAACTGCTAACAGGCTGCCAAACATTGGTGCAGGTTGGTGGGACTGAGGGGCCTTTAACCTCTTAAGTGAGCATTTTTGGAGGCCAAAATAACTAAAGCTTTACAGCAATCTGTAAAACGCAGTTAATGGAGCGAGACGAACTAAAGCTTGTGTTGTTACATTGTAACTAGATTAATCCACGTAAGATGTACGTGACATGAATGTACCATTATAATTCCCTTTCTCTTCATGAATGTACAATGGAGTACAATGAGGATTCACTGATCAATGTTGCAATACTGTCTAGTAGTTTTACATCAAATGCTCTGTATGGTTAAAAACATAAATATCGCCATTCGTGTCTCGTTTGAACACTGCATGAGTTTACTTTATGCATGGTACCTTTTTCACTGTTGGTCTAGTTTGCAACGTCTGTCTAGGTATAAAAGGCCTAGTTTAGGTCCAAAGTCACATTCACTAGCTGTCTTGCTAACTGTGCTTGGTTTTCTAAAGTTCTCTAAAAATTGTAATTCCCACCTTCCCTCCCTTTGGAGGATTTCTTACTGTATTTAACAAATTTGGGTTCACCACTCAGGTTTTGCTTTCGGTTAAGTCTCGCAGCGACTTCCCCAAGCTTTGTTTTTCGATCGGTTAGTTGCGTTATTTACGTTCTTTATCTGCCTATTCTTGTCCGATCCAGCACGTGCCAGCGGTGTCAGCTCATAGTGCTGGGGAGATAAGTAGGCATGAAAAAGTCATAACTCTAGCACGATGCTGGCTGGAGGTCAGCTCGTAGTGCAGTATGAGTTAGGCTTATAGATCGTCTTAGCTTTTGGCCTGTCTACTTGTCCGATCCAGCGCAGTTTTGGCACTGGGGAAATAAGTAGCTGTGTGGTCACGCAATGGAAGTCGTCTGTCATGCCAGTCGCGGAGAGGTGTCCCCCCCTTAAACGCCAAATATTGTGTGGTTATTTTGTGTATTACGTTCGCATCTCTGTGCTCTATATTATTAAAAGGAACTGCGACATTAAATAATGTTCGCAGGTTGACTATATGGGTGGGTTTCTTTTTACATGTCAAGCAAATTTCTTAAGGCAAACTGTCTGTTCATTAGCAGTCTTCTCATTACCTATGGGGACACAAAGAACTTCAATGATAATTTAGTATTATAAAAGTTTCAGTCAATTATATAGCAGTTCTATTCAGTGCGAGTGACTCGGCAACTCCAGTTTGATTGTGATAAGCTGGTTCAAGTTGTTTAGCTCGCTAGATCAATGAAAGTCTTACTCACCTGGTTTGTTTATTATAACATGCTCGGTCTTCATGCTTTAACATTTTTAAAATTCTTTCTGTTTTCCGCTCAAAACAAAAGTTCATACCTGTTTTTCCTTAATGTAAAGCTACCAGATATTCATTAAGGGCCGTTATAAGCCATTTGAAATAAATGCACGTCATTGTTTCATTCCTGAAAACCATCCTGTGTGCCAAAGTTGAGCTAAATTGGAACAATTTATATTTCGACCTCAAATCATCACTTATGCACTTTTCCACTGAGCCCTTCAAATATGATATAAGAGAAAAGAAACTGGAGCCAAACTGAATATCTTTGCACCTCATCAAGAATAACTGATTCTTACATTGTATAATTATTTTGATTTATTGGTTGGCGATTAGTAGAAACTAGTTAGTCAATAGAAGAATTAGCTTGGGTCATTGAGTGTTTTCCAGTTGATTTTCAGAATGGTGCTAGGTAGGAAATAATAATATTTCAATGATTGGATTTAACAATTAATTGTTTCTGGTTCAAAAATTGGTTCTATCTACCTTGTTTGATTATCCATTTTGTGTGCACTATTTATCAGGTGGTAGAAATGGCTTATCAGAGGACAAAGAACTTTGACAAGTTGTCCTTCCTCTATCTTATCACTGGAAACCTTGAAAAACTTGGCAAGATGACAAAGATTGGTATGTGTATCACACCACTCATTTGTTAGGAGATTAAGAATGCACAGACAAGCCTCTAGCACTGCACTGAGCAACATTGCCACAGAATATAGAGGTGGCTGTCATAAAACGTTTAACAAGGGTAGTGAGGGGAATGATTCAAGGGCCAAATGAAAAAGCCAATGTTTAGGATATAACATTAACAGGGTTTCATTAAGGGCTGTATGTTGCCCTCCTGCTCAAAACACAAATGAATTGCAAAGCACCTGGATTGCATAACTAGAGTTTCTGGCCAAAAAAATGATGGTCCTTTTTAAAGAGTTTTTTGTTTTAAATGGTGGAGATCACAGCTGTGTTTTACTATCAAGTCAAAAAGTTTATATATGTCATATTCTCAGTTGCCCCATAGCTCCATTCATAAAACATTTCCACTCATCAGATATAAAAGGACCGTGATTTGAATCCCATGGTAGACTGTTCCTTGGCTTTGACATAAAGCTTTCCTTCATAATAGTTGCAAAGAACACTTTGTCTTATTATCAAATCAGGTACAGTGAAGTTGAATGCCTCTTTGTTTTTCAGCTGAAATCCGTAAGGACATGAGCGGCCAGTACCACAATGCACTGTACACTGGCGATGTGGAGGAACGTATTAAGATCCTAAAGAGTCTTGGTCAAGGTAAGTTAACAGATTAACTTATAGCTTCTCCTTTATGACTACCAGTAGTTCAAGTAGGCATGTAAAATAATGGCAATAAGTGATATGTAAACATCTAATGTCTAGTCAATTTTATTTACCACTAAAAGCAAAAAATGCTCAAGCCGTGTAATACAAGTTACATGTGTTTAAAAACCACATATTAAAATACTACTTGCTCCCAGCTTGGCCTCCTAGCTCAGTTGGTTAGAGCGATGTTGATTTGGTCCGGAGGTCGTGGGTTCAAATCCGCCAAGTCATTGACGTTAATCCGTGATTTCCTTTTTAAGGCCGTGTGGCCAGGGGAAGTTCAGTAGGGCACTTGTTCACTTCATAGCACTCTCACCATAAAAAATTTCTCCTAACATGCCACAAGGCACATAACAAGCATGAGGAGGTATGTCCCTACTAACACCCAAATTCCTTGAACTTCTTTTGTTGTTTTCTAAAGGGTCACTTGCTTACCTGACTGCAGCCACACATGGCTTAGCAGAGGAATGTGAAGAGATCAAAGAAACTTTTGGCCTTGACCCAGAGACAGTGAGTAAAGTTGATAAATTTGGATCTTGGTAGTGCTAAGCTAAAACTGCTTTACCTTTGCAGATGACTGATTGCAGAAGTTTATTGTTTTTGTGAACAACCCATATGAAGTTAGCAAATTGTGGATGTTGCACTTGATGCCACTTACAGTTTTGTCCTCTTTGCAAACTTAAATTACTATGATCACTACCTGGAGACATTTTTCACAAGATCTTTCAAAACTGAATTCTATCACCTTTTGATTGACATTTGAAGATTTGTCAGTGGAGATTCAGGTTTCTGATCTATTTCTGCTATTAATATAATAATCTTAATTTTTTTTCACTCCAAGCTCCCCCCAGTGAACCCCAGTGCCAAGTTGTTACAGCCACCTGTACCAATTCTACAAAATGAGGGAAACTGGCCTCTCCTTACTGTTGCCAAGACATTCTTTGAAGGGGCCATGGCTGCAAAAGGTAACCAAAATAGATATAGCCTTCCTTCAGTTTGCCCCCTTCCTCCCTCAATAATGACCTGTCACCCCCCCCCCCACATTTCTTGAGGACACTTCAAAATAATAATAATAATTAATTAATAATTATTATTTCCAAGACTTAACTCAAATAATTGCCTGCCTTGAATAGCTGCCCCCTTTTGGAGCAAGTGAAAAATTTAAGGAAATACTAACAGTGTTGTTATTGTTGTTCATTTTACACACACACTGCAACATTTTACACATGGTCACAGACAACTGTTTGATTTGGAGTGACCTTGTGATACAAAATTTTGTGCAGCATTGGGAAGGCCTTCCAAGGGGGTTATGTCAACATGTCACATCCTTCTTAGTACTGATTGGTTGTCTTGTTTGATGTTTATGATGTCGCTATCACATTTTGGTTCTTCGTTCGCATCTCCTGTCACTCTTTGGAATGTCCTGTCTCACCCATTTTCATTGGGTGCACATTTTGTCTTATTTTTTTATATAGTTATTGCATATTTTCCTTTTCATGCATAGACCAAAAATTCAATACCCCCCCCCCCCCCCCAACCACCTCACATGGCCAAAAATCGTTTTCATTTTTGACCTAAGGAGACATTTATTGATGTGTACTTAAGTAAGTTTGTAAGTGAATAAGTAAGTGTTAGTGTTAGGACTTCTATGTAAACCACGTTTTAGTGATGGAGCTTCCTAATAAAAGATTGTTATTATTATTATTATAAGCAAGCAAGCAAGCAAGCAATCTTTATTTATGCACGGTAAAATTCATCATGCTTACAAAATATATCTCTAGAAAACTAAAGATCACATTCAACATTTACAATCAGTTAACTATTTATAAATTGGAACTAGTTAAAATCTAAACAACAACTTATAATACTGATATAAGATAAAACTTGGTTTCCAGGTCCTGGAGCAGCAGCAGCAATGGTAGCCGCAGACCTGGATGAGGGTGCAGGCGAGGGCTGGGGAGAAGATGCTGCACTTGTGATTGACGAAGGTACCTACCTTTCTTTTTGGAACCTGCTCTGTTGCATAGACATGTACACTGCCTTTTGTTCAATGCTCTCATTACTGTTTTACTTCCTATAACTACAGAGGGTGGATTTGGTGATGATGGACTGGAAGGTGACATCCTTGGAGGAGATGAGGAGGGCGGTGGCTGGGATGTTGGAGATGAAGATCTTGTTCTTCCCCCTGATTTGGTAGGTATTGTCTGAAAATCTTCCTTCCACCCAAAAAGAGGCTGTCCTGGAATCTTGGACAAAACTGTTGAGACACTTTGGAGTAAGTCAGAAGTTTGACTGTGAAAATCACTTACAAGAACAGTTCTTTAACCTTCTCCCTTTTGTCATTGTTGCGTTGCCACCAAAAAAGCCTGTGGAGTCCTCAATCCTTCCAAGCAACCATGAGGGAGGGGAGGGACGAGTGTTCTTGTTGGTGTTTCAGTGCACAGAAATCCAATAATATGTACACTTAACAGTTGTGTTTGCCTCAACTAATTCTGTCCAAGATTGTTGTCTCCTAAAAGTCTTAGTGAATTTATCATCCATAGAACTTTGAGTTGAACTTCAAGGTCAGACTACTCTTCATTCCCCCCCCCCCCTCCCCAAAATAAATTCTTACATGTACATAGTTATGTAATAATTTATTGTAACTTGGGCTGTCTACATTTAATACCTAGCTCTGTGCTGAGATCTTGCTAGCAGGGTGATCTTGCTATCACTGGTACTCTGTTGACATGTGGTGTTTTGTTTTACTGTGACAGATTTATTTTTAACGAAACTTTTTTTTTTCATTTCAGGATGTTGGACCAGCTGCTGGCACTGGGGATGAAGGATATTTTGTACCTCCCACCAAAGGCACTAGCCAGTCTCAGGTGAATGTAGAGTCCATGTTTACTTCAAAAACACACTATGTTGTAACAGTTATTCCGTGAAGAAATTAACGTTATTTTAAAGGTTTTGCTATAAATTCTGTCGTATCTTATATGTGCAGGTTTGGTGTACCAACTCCCAACTTGCCGTCGATCATGTACTGGCAGGCTCTTTTGAGAGTGCAATGAGGGTAAGTTTTCGAACTTTTCTTTTTCTTTTTCTTTTTAATAACCTCAAGCTGTTACAAAAATTGTCAACTGAAGATATCTTTCCAAAATCAGTGATTGTCTCACTGAGCCTTCACCTAGAAAACAAACTCTACGGTATTAACCTAGACAGGGAGGGAAGGGGTTATGCATTTTAAAAGAAGTACCTAGTACCTACCTCTTCAAATAGACATTGGGGGCAGGGGCTATACCTAGAGCTATATTCAGTTCATATAAACTTCAAAACTTGAAAATGTCACCAGGATTCCAGAATGAGTGAAATTATTCTAATTGATAGTAGATGGCAGGATCTTGTTTTTGTTACCAAAACGTGGCGTCCAAAGGAGGCTTGTCTTTTTTTTTTAATAAGATTGTGTGTGCAATTATTTTTTTTCTCTTACATATCCACTTTTATTTGTGACAGTTTGAAGCTTTGTTAAGTTTAAGCTCCATGTTCTAGCTTTTTATTACTAAGTAGTTTTGAAAAGGGGATGATTGAAGTGTATTAATGTGTAAAATTATTGTGGATAATAAATAATGCGAGTCACCGGCGTTTCCAGTTTGACTGTGATAAGCTGGTTCAAGTTACTTGGCTTGCTAGATCAATGAAGGACTTACTCACCTGGTTTGTTAAAATTATCATAACATGCTGGGTATAGATCATCAGTACCAAAATTAATGTTGGGTTTTTCACCTGGAAATGTTGGTGAAGTATGTGTGTTTTAATAATAAGCTATGCTAAAGCTGCAGTCAAGGTGAAAGAATTGGTAAGAGTTTTAACATATAGACCAACAACTTGGATTGAAATCCACCAATCACAGATGGGTTAAAAAGGTCACATTAATTAATTTGTGAGCTGTAATTGGTGGATGTCAAACAGCATTGTTGGTTTATGCTTACATGGTCCTTTGAGAGTTGGTAATCAAGGAGGGTGCTGAGTTTGGACTTAAGTTGGCAGGCTTGAGTCTCATTGTTGCTTGATTCTGAACAGAATGGGTGATGGGAAGATGACTGTCTCTCTTGATAGAGAGGGGTTGCCAGATGAGCAAGTATTATTGAATGAAGGGTGCAAGTTAAAACTATTTGTGCTATTTCTATTACTTTTACACAGCTTCTCCATGACCAAGTGGGAGTGGTGGTATTTGAACCATATAAGCCAATCTTCATGCTGGCCTTTGGTCGTGGAAGAACAGCTCTTCCAGCCACCCCTGGAGGACCGCCCTTGTTTGGACATCCACACAGGAACTGGTGAGCTCTGATCTACCACTGATTAATCTAGACTCATTTTGTTGTTGTTGTTGCTGCTGTGATTAAACCAAAACCTTAGTTGTCTCATCTGACCAGTCCCCCCCAAAAAATACAAATAATGCAATGAAGCAGTGAGATCTCAGAGCAAAAACATGGCCAAGAAGGCAGCTAAGGACACTTTTAGTGTGATCATCGCTAACAACAGCGCTTTTGAAGAGTGCTTTCCCCCAGACAATCACACTCGTTTGGACAGACTTCTCAGACTGTTTGATTAAGAGGAGAGGACTGTCTAGTATGATTGTCCAGGTGAGAATAGTCAATTTCACTAATAACAGTTTCTGCTCAACACACTTATTCGACAAACCACTGAGACTCCTGGGCTCAAACCATTTACTAGGAAGGGAGGATATTGTCTTGATGTACCACCAAATTCTTGAACTGGCAAAAAACAGGTTTTTAGTAAACAGTAAGAATAGTTTAATGTTTGAAGCCTTCAGACAGCTTGTCACTGATGTTGCTGTTATGTTCTTGGTGCATAATTTGTTTGTAATCAACAATTGATTACAAACAATTATTGTTTGATTATGTAGGAGAGATGCCGGAGCTAAAGGGGGTCTTCCTGCAGTTGGGCTGAAACTAAACACACTTGTGCAGCGATTGCAGGTTACTCACATTTTCATTGTAATAACCTTTTCTTAAAACGTAACTTGCCAAATTTGAACTTTGATGTTCTTCTACCCCAAGTAATCTCTGTTGGATGGTAAATGGTGTTCTTAGGATCTGAAATAATCACTTACCGGTATCTCATTGGATCTCATTGCTATTAGTATTGGTAGATAATAAATGTGGGAATTGTTGATGCTCAGCCCCTTGTGTAGGAATCTTCTTGTGTAGGAATTTCTTTACTAATGCCATGACTAGCTTATTGCAACATGTGAGACTCTAAGATCTATGCTCTGGAAAACTGGGTCCAAGATTGCAACCCAGGGGGGTACTCGAAGTATGCATGACGGGGGGTCCGACGGAGCTTCATATTGTAAACCCAAAAAAATACACAAGCCTGAAATTTTAGACCCAAAAAAATACCTGGCATCAAAATTTCCAACCCAAAAAAATACAAGAACAGGGAACATACGTCGCTGAAAAAAAGTTCGAATGAATATTTTCCTGATCCACTGATCGCAACGAAAACCCGAAACGAAAAGTTCGCTCGGAGATAAGACCCAAAAAAATACGTGACAGATCTCTTGACCCAAAAAAATACCGAGCGTATAAATTTTCAACCCAAAAAAATATGTCAGACCCCCCTTCATGTATACTTCGAGTACCCCCCTGGGGATTGCAAAAGCCAGTTAACAAATGCATAATATTTTGGAAACATATCTTCATGTACCTTATTCATTGTGTGGTCATATGGTCAAGTTGCAAAGAAAGGGGTGCCCAGTGGCATGTAAATAAGTTTGAGCAGAATGTTATTTTTAAGAGTGTAACCAAATTTTGTTGTTGATTGTTTCAACAGGCTGCTTATCAGTTGACGACAGGAGGTAAGTTTCAAGAAGCAGTCCAAAAGTTGCACGCAATTTTATTGAGCATCACGCTTCTGGTAGTGGACAGCAAACAGGAGATCAGTGAAGCTCAGCAGCTGTTAGGAATCTGCCGTGAATATATGGTGGGACTTCAGATGGAAGTGAAAAGAAAGGAGTTACCCAAGGTAAGCAAAAACCTTCAGACCAAATTGTTCTTTACAGGAAAATAGACAGAGATTTTTTGTCACTTTAAGTGACCTTTAAACAACTGATTGTCATTTTTGTTCCAGGGCACTTTTTCTTCAGCCACAAATTCTGCATTACTAACACAATGATGGCATTACTTTTTTCACAGTCCACTCTTGAAGAGCAAAAGAGGATATGCGAGGTTAGTTCATTGTCAAGGGTGTTTCAAATCAAAACGTGACAATTTAGCACAAAAAAGTGCTTTGATTACTGTTGCAGTGATCTGATCATGTGCACCATTGCTTATATTACAGATGGCAGCTTATTTCACTCACTGCAATCTCCAGCCAGTCCATCAGATCCTGACTCTAAGGACTGCTGTCAATCTTTTCTTTAAGGTGAGAAACTAACTTAAATTACAAAGCATAAGTCTGGAGCTTGGTGGATTAAACACCTGCAGACTAGGAAAGCGTTCCATAAGTACACTTCATCTGGTAGCACCCAAAAAGTGACTTGGAGGGTTACTTAGGTTTTTGCATTTTTTCTGATTACAGTGGAATCCTGATTTTACGAACCTCCTACAGAAACAGAAATTGTTTCAAAAAATCGGGAGATCGAAAAATCGAAGGTGGCACAAAATCATTTTGATTTAGGAGGTATTGTTTTATAACAACCAGGAAAGCAAACAGAAATACCATGGCACTCTTGTACAGTTTTTTAAACAATACTTTCTTTGGTACTATTTACTCCTTTGAGTCTGAGAATAAAATCCTGAAGTGTGATCACTCAAGTGAAAGCTACTGAGAAGTACTTTCCTGTGGGTTCACGAAATCAATGGTAAATTTCTTATAAATTTTTCCTTGGGAGGCAAGAGTTGGTTCGAAATATCGGGAGTTGTGAAAAATTGAGGGTTTGAAAAATCAAGGGTAAAATTATTGTTTGACTGAAGGAAACCCAAGGGAAACGTGCCACGGTTCAAAAAATCAAGGCTTCAAAAAATCGGGATTCCACTGTACCTAGTGTGCACTAAACCTTTTGCATGTTGCAAGTGACATAAAGGTATTGATTATTTTTTGGCTATTTTTCCTTACAGCTAAAGAACTTCAAGACAGCTGCTTCCTTTGCCCGTCGTCTGTTGGAACTTGGACCACGGCCTGATGTAGCAACTCAGGTTTGTGAACAATCAGACTTTCTTGGACTATTAAGAATAATTCTTTTTATAATTATTCTCCTTGCATACTTCTGTTGCATGCATCTGTAGTGCATTTTAGTGCTGGCAATGCATTTTACCTAGCTGCAAAAGTAGAGAAGTAATATTTCATTAAGAGTGTTTTTCTTCAGAGCATGAAATTTGTTTGCATGAACTCTGTTGTTGGGTATCTTAGAAAAACTCCTTTCAGCATTTGAAATATCCTCTCAAACAAACCATAAAACAAACAGCAAACAAGTAAATAAAATCATTGCCTAATAGCATAATGAACAACGCCGAGCAATTGGTAAGTATTCAAAAAGATATTAACTGGAAGTGTTGTTTGCCATTGTTAGATTCGCAAGATCCTTCAAGCCTGTGACAAGAATCCAACTGATGCTCACAACCTTCAGTATGATGAACATAATCCTTTCACCATCTGTGGAGCCTCATACAAACCACTTTACAGGTATGATTTCATGAAAACTTCATCTCCCACCTGTGTGGCCTGGGTTCTCAAAGAGGAACTCAGCTTCAAAGTGGGTTGGGTTTGTCACTCTGTTAGAACACCACTTTTAATTGTAATTTGGATTTAACAACTGAGTTGATAAGTAAATTGGCCACTGTAAAATATTCATCTTATTTGATAATATGTTTTTGAACAGTGAAATCCAAAACAAAAAAGTAAAATTGAGCTTTTGGTCTAAGTGTCCATCATCAGAATAAAATGATTATAGCAAAATGACTGACTACTAAATGTTATTTACAATGGAAATTTCAACTAAGTAAAATGTAACAGTAACTTAGCAAAAAAGCTGATTAATATCATACAATAATATTATAACTGCTTACAAAGGAAATGGATGGGTCTCTTTAATTTAACACTTATTTATTAGTGGCTGAAAACATTTAGCAGTTAGTTCACTATAACCAGTTTATCCTGATGATGAATGCTTAGTCAAAAGCTCACTTTTAGTACTTTATTGTTAGCTTTTACTGCTAGAGAAACATTATTAAGTAAGATGAAGTTACCCAGCAACGTAACAGTCTTAGATCATATTCAAAAGCTGACAGTTTGAGCTTTAGCCCTTTATCAGAATGAATGTACCTCATCAACATAGTTGATAAATCCAGATTTTCTTGTTTCACTTCCCTTCCAGTACAGCACCCCCAGTGTCTATTAGTATAATTATGTAATCACATTAGGCTGAGTAGAAATAAGGATAAATTTTCACGTGTATTTTCAAAGAAAATACAAGTGAAAACTTATCCTTAATTCTACGAGGACTCAATGCAATTACTTGTTTAACACAGAGGGCAAAATTTTCTGAAAACCATCCATGCATGTCGAAACACAATCAGCCAGCCCACAGAATAAACAATTCTCCACACAAGCAGTTTATTAAACTGTTTCTAAGCGTACAGAACCAAAAAACTGTCTGTTATGGATATGTGCATCCTATGAGATAATTACAATTCTAGTTCATGGACAAAACACTCTTAAAACTCAAACTAAGTCAATTAATTTAAGCTTACCTGAGTTGTATAGCTTCCTCTCGCTCACTGAATTAACCAAAGTTTTCAATAGTTTTAAGACAAATAACCATTTGCTGTTTCCCATAAAACATTCTTCTGACCTTCTGTAATTTCTCTTCGAGCTATCATCCGATTTCCATACCATTTTTGCCAACCAACTCGGTTAAATTTGAACTCTGAAGTGATATCCTTGTGTTGAACTTGAAATCCAATGCAAAATCTGCTTTTCATTTCAAGACGCTTACAAAAAGGCAATTGGTGCGCTCTTGCGCTCAGCCAATCAAATGCGAGTATTTTTGGCATTTGGCCAATCAGCAATCAGTAATTTTGCCCTCTATGTTATTAGTATTAAAACTAACACCTTGTTTGTTTTTGTCTATTCAGGGGCAAACCTCAGGAAAAATGTCCTCTGTGCCAAGCTTCGTATTGCCCTGAATTCAAGGGAACCATTTGCAATGTCTGCAAGGTTGCTGAGGTTGGGAAAGATGCTATTGGTCTCCGAGTCAGTCCATTGCAGTTCAGATGAAGTCAGATGAAGGGGATTAGTCTTGATAATTATAATTACTAGGACATAACGAACTGATGTGGTGTTGCAAAGAAAACTCTTATCCATGAGCAAAGAAATGAAAGGAGAGCTGCTACCTATGAAAAAATGCAAAGTTGTAGGGAACTTCTTTCTCATTAGCAAACTTGTAACACTGTACAGGTAGAACAGGTTTTTGAATTAATAGCTGTTTAGTTAAATCAATTTTAGAAGGGATAAGCTTTCTGCTTCTGAGTGGTGGGAAAAGCTGCTGATGAACTGTCTATTGCATATCAAGAATGGGCCTGCTATATCAAAATCAGTATTTCAAGAAGCAAAACCACTCTACTTCTTGAACTATTGGCATTATTTTGCAGTTTTTATTAGCAACCACTTGTGACAAGCAAAAATCCTTATATCACAGACACTGTTAGGTATTAAATTTCATCACGTAACTGTCTCATATGTGTTTAATTGTACTAAAACAAAGAATTACAAAGACTCGTGTTAATTAGCATTTTGGAGATTCACCCAACCCTTTTCCTTGGAGAAGTGCTGTCCCGATTATGTTTGCCAAGCAAAATCACTTGTGGCGTGGACCAGCAAAAAGACAGCTGTGGTTACAGAAGCTACTGATGGCAAGCTAGCCAAGCTGCATGTTCCAGACTGAGTAGCATCAGTGTATTAGAAATTCATATAAAAAATAATAAATTGATATCAACAACCAACTGTGTAAAGCCTTTCTGAAGTATATTGCAGTTCTCAATAAAGATGTGACTTTTGAAGGAAAATGTGGTGCAATGGAAGGGAAGTGTTAAAGGGCTATAGCTCCTTGCAGTCTCGTGGCTTCTTGTGAAGACTTTTTTCTAATAAATGATGTTTTATGTATTGAATCATTTTGTCTAAACTACAGGTATATTAGTGGCATCAGGCCAAACTTTAGACTTCTTTAACTCATCCCACACTGTAAGTACCATAGCTTTCATCTTATTGTGCCTATGTCACGAAAAAACAATTTGATATCAAATGTTCTGTTTTGTCATCAAACTTGAAGTTTCATAGGCTGCTATGTGATGAAAGTGGCAACGACCGACCACTCAACATTTTTGGTAGCAATCTTAGCGATCATAATTATGGAAACCAGCCTTTAGCATAACATAGATCCAAACGTAAAATATTTGATGATGAAACACGCCACGTTTTACACCAAATTAGGTCACATTCTTACATGAAAGGGCTATGTTTTCTCTCAATCTTTGTGTAAAATATTTTTTTGCAATGTTTCCTCAACAGCACAAAGGCAGATAAAATAAATTTTACAGCCAAGCTTCTTTTTGGACAATCTTTTTCTTGTTATGAAATGTATACATTATTCAAAATATGCACATATTTTCTATTGGATGAAAGAAACAAACTTCTCTATGAAAAAAAAAACAGTGCTAAGAACTGATACTTTGTTTCCTTTTCTCAGCTTCAGTCATAAGTAATTATTTTGAAGTTAACAAGCAATGATTCACCACTGTAATGCACAAATACCCTTCAAGCTAACTGAAGATAAAATTTATCAAAGTGCCATAAACATAACTTGAAAAAGGCCTGCCAAATTATTTGGTAATAATTTTCATTGATAATAATTGCAGTCTCTAATTAGTGATTCCACTGTCTCTAAAAGCTTATTTAAACTTTGCTGCTATTTCCTCAAGTTTAGTCATCAGGTTATTTTTGTCCTCATCAGAAGCTTTGCTCCATGCCAGTGGTAAATGTGTTGGTACTGCTTTCCTGTCCTGATAGAAACAGCCGCTGGTCTCCTTAGTCATATCAGCAATAGCCAGCCACACAATTGTATCTGCACCCTGCTCTGAAGTGCGCAGACGATCCTTCATTTTTCGATGGAAACCTGGCATTGATGACTGCACTGCTGGGGTGTCTGCCCAACCTGCAAAATAACAATCACTGGGCAACATTGGGCAGTAGAAAGCACAGACAATATTCAAAGTACTGCACACCCTAAATTTATTTACATATTTTTGGCCATTTTACAATACCTTCTGTACAACTGGCCAACCAAAATACAAGAACCAAGGGGGAACGAGTTTGATTGGTTAGTTGAAATGGAAAATTGTCAGCACGCTCTCCAAAAGACATCAAAACATTGTTAAAAAATAAATTAATTAGCGGATCTAATACGCTATGGTAATTGTTTTGAAAAGCGCCATTGGACAGCAATGGAAATGGCGCTATATAAATAAAGTATCATTATTATTATTGTTGTTGTTGTTGTTGTAAAAAATCGTCAAGTGCCAATGAGACAACACAGCAATATTTTCTTATCACTTCTTGAAGCATTAACATGACGTGTTGTAATGCGAAATTGAACAGCAACGGAAGTGGCACCATATAAATAAAGTATTATTATTATTGTAATTATAAAAAAATTGTCAAGTGCCAATGAGACAACACAACAATATTTTCTTATCACTTGAAGCGTTAACGTGACATGTAACGTGGTTCTATAACCTTCTAACTATGGATAAAATCGTGAAGTTCGGACCATTCAAATAAATCTTTAGGTGGCGTTTGTTTCTCCACATTCTGTGGCACAAAAAAGAAATTTAGAAATTGGTTTTCAGGTTGGGAACTTGTCTTACCTGGATGCATAGAAGAAAAGAAGATTTCCTTCTGCTTTTCTGCCCACTTTTCAGTCATGATAACTTGTTGTCGTTTGTTCTGTGCATAGGCCATGGTGCCATCAAATGGGTTCATCTTCTCAAACTGTAGATCTTTTGTATCAAGTTTCTGCACAAGCATACCTCCTGTAATGACACAAATAAACAATGTGCATTCAAAATTTAATTCACAACTCAAATTCAAAAGTTTTTTTTTTCCATTGTTCTGCTAAGTCTGGCCTTGGTTCCTCAGCTAGCGGTCAAGCCTAAACGAGGAGGCTGGTGCTTTGGATTTGACAGGAGGTAGATAATTTTGGGCTTTCGTGCTGTCCTTTTTGTTGGGGTACATAGAAAACATAAGGTTGTGCCATAATACCTCTCTGCCCAAGGCCTGTTATTCCAAAACAAACCATCCCTGACAGCTTTGTTCCCCAGCCCTCTCAAACGTTTTTGTAGTAGAGGGCAGAAGTGACCAGGTGCCTTTGAGTGCTATATGACTACACTGTGAAGTAAAAATTGTCAGCTGCTGGTACATTTTGAGAGGTCTGGTCTCCGTTGCTTGTTTAACAATTAAAGGTACCCAAGATGACCTTGGGTGGTTTTATCTTGCTAGTGCAACTGGGCTCGTATGTATAAGGGGCCGTCGACATATTCACAAGTTCCCCGCTTAACGTCCACTGGATGCTTAGGGGGGAAAGTCAAGATTTGGACCCTAGAGTGGGGAATCTAGGACAAAACCAGAATAACTTGTTAAAAGAAACATGTTTTACTCATGTTGATAACAGAACATGAACAGAAAAACGTACTGCAGTAGAAAGTGGAAACAAACTCTATGGTGCTGTGATCTTAGTTTGTCACTTTACAAAGATGGCACGGAAGTAATGAGCGTTCGCTAGATTTTACAAAACCAACAGATTTGTTCTGTCTGGATAGACAGCAACAGTGCTTAATTTAAAAAGTTCCAACTGAATTTTAAACCTTCCCAATCACTAAAGCCTTTCACTGTCTTTTCGATGCGGAATTCATTCCAGTTACAATACAACTGCATCTTCTTGTCAAGGGTGTAAATTTCGTCGTAGTTTTCGGCTCTAGAAAAACATGGGAATGCAAAATTCCATGTGGACATTAAGGAGAAGGGGGGAGGGGGTCAGACCTAAACATCCAGTGGACGTTAAGTGGGGAACTTATGAATATGTCGACGGTCCCTAAATGGGCCTGGCTAACCACTGTGAATACTTGACAAATTTTATGCTGCGATGAAGAAACAGGTACATAAAGGGGAGTAGTAGTGATTCCTTGTTCCTTATGCCGCAGAAATCAGAGAAAAGAACCCGCAGTATGCCAACATTCTTCTCGGGATGGTAGGGGCGGGGTAAGGGTGTGGCTCGGATACAACTCATTTTGCTCCGGTGCCAATGCATTTAAATCTACTAGTTAGATATTAATTATTTTGGAAAGCTTAAAATGATGGGAGGTGGAAATTTAGTTTACACATATTATGAAATTTTATCGAACCAAAACGAGAAAAATATTCTCGACAAAAATCGCGTGATTTACTGCCTGTTTCTAGTCAGAAATTGCGTGATCTTTTACTTCGTTCTAGTGAGTGATTACGTAATCAAGCCACACGAAAACAGCACCCGTCTTTTGCATAAGTATAAAGCAGTAAAGAAATTAGGACTATCGTGTAAGATAACACCACATTCTCGCTGGTCTATACAAACCTGATGAAACAGTAACAACTCGCGGCGATTCCTGCTTCAGGAGTAGTGGGATAAGTCCACAAGTCAAGATGTATGTTCCCAGAGTGTTGGTTGCGAAGTTCTTTTCCAAGCCGTCTTCATCGACTTCCCTCGTATTCACCATGCAGCCAGCGTTGTTTATTAGCACATGAAGAGGTTCACTGGAAGATGTAAACGTCTCTACGAATTCCCAAACCTTCCTTGGTTGGGACATATCAAGAATGTGAAGTTTCACTTTGTCGTTTCCCGATGTTTCAGTGATTTCTTTTCTTGCCTCCTCGCCTCTTGTTTCACTCCGACAGACCATGTGTACTGTAGCTCCTTTCTTCGCTAAACACACGGCTGCATCTTTTCCAATACCACTGTTAGCTCCTGTGATCATGAACGTGCGAGATGAAATGTCAACGTCCAGTGCTTTGGGGTCGAACGATTTCTCTGCCGCGAGGTAGCCATTCTTCGTGTATTCACGCATGCCTTTGGCAAACCAAACTAAATTTCTATAAAATGTCATCTTCCTGATGCTTCAGCTAGCTAGATTAATCTTCGCTATGCTGAAAAAGCTGTTAGTGAAGGGAAAGACCTTGCATATAAAATGTAAAGGATTATCAATGGTATATTTGCTTACTCATCTAAACCCTTGATGACAGGCTTGGCTACCTATTCGTTAGTGTGACATATGTGATTAACATATGTGAGAGATGCGTTACATGGTCTTACATTCTGCCTGGTGAGGCATTGGGCCTTTTGGGTGAAGGTGGGCCTTTAATAGAATCTTTATGAAAGGTCTTTGTCTATCCTATAGGGACTCCGAAAGATAATAACAGTGAAGTATAAAGGATTTCATGACAATGTAAAGGACATTTTCACGTGAGTTGTCCCTAGTCAGTGTCCCAAAGGGGTTTAGGGCTCCAGGGCTCCAGCCTAAAAAAATGCAGGGCTCCCGGGGTCCAAGACGAAAAATTCGGGGTTCTAGGGCTCCATTGCTTCACTCCAGGGCTCCATTTAGCCAAAAAACAGCATTTTTGTTCGGGCTCCAAGTCGAGAGAGGCTTTGGGCTCCAGGCTCCACGCCCAGGGGGGTGGGGGGGGGGGGCACTCCCTTTAATGGCCTTTACAGGGAGGCTCCGCCCGAAAGGGGTACCTTTTCCAGGCTTCAGGTATATAAAAGGGTAGGGAAATCTATTGTTTAGGTATTTAAAAGGGCCTTTAATCAAAATATTTCGAGTAGATAATAATATTGTTTCTTGGTTAACACCTCTTCTGGTAATACTGTTCTCCCCTACTATCGTTCATCGACTGTATTCCAAGGGTTTAGAAAAGTGATGCAGTGTTCTTAAGGTGGCTCCATACAGTTTCTCATCAGTTTCAACGGACAAATATACATAACTTTTTTGATGATTTTCAGGACATTGATTTACATTTCACTAGGGAAAAGCTACAAAAGCAACTAGCCTAGCCTTTATACTTTTCAAAAAAGTCACAATTTCTGGGCTTGGTCCATTTCCATGGCAACCACTGATATAGTTGTTTTGCTCATTTTTTAAGCTTACCTAGTTTCTTCACGTCATTTCTTGGTTTTTGCACGGTAAATTTTCGCTATTTTTGTTGTAAAGATGTTGTCGTTTGAGAAGTCTCAGCTAGCAAAGCTGTGAGAAATTTTGTACATAAGTTTTGTCAGAATAGTAAATTTTCGTTTTCGACGATTAATGCAGAAGTGCATGTACAAAAATTACTCTTACTTTAGTATGACTGAAAAACACAAAAATCCTACAAATGTTCCAATTTTAAAAAAATTTCACCGGGTGGAACACGCGCAATTAGCGTTTGAAAATGCCTCAAAACCCACCTTTTTTCTTCACGTTACCAAAATAAAAATTCTTCAAGTTACGGGGTTGCGCATGCTCATGATTCCTTTTGCGTGGACGAGCGTGGACAGCACGCGGGTAAGCGGTAGAAAAGCTTTTCTAAAGCTTTTCTTTCCAAAGAACAACATTTTTCTGGACAACTGCTTTCCTTCACTGTAAAGGATCCATGTGACCAAAAAATTCGCAAAAATAAAGAAAGAAACGAACAAACAAACAAAAAAGAAGAAATTTATACCGATTCGCGATAAAAAACACTCGAACGAAGCCGCCACTTTATTGCCAGCAGCAAAAAGTTTCCAGAACGCGGAATCATTAAACCACTTTCAGTTTCATTTTTACCATTAACTGATTACAACCGTTCTTCAAGAAAGAAACTAAAGCGGTCATCTTTGCTCTTAGAACATCTTTTGGTATGCTACCCGTGAAAAGCAGGGAAGCTCGTTCTTTTTATGTTGTAAGCTCAATATTTTGTCTGCCGAGACCCGCGTTGTTTCTTAGCGGCTACTTGCGTGTTTGATAACTGCATGGAATAGCAAATAGTATATAAATAAGCTTTCAATGTATATTTAAAGGCAGACGTTGGAGAAAGGGAACAAAAATGTCCACAAGAAATTATACGTTTTGAAAAAGACCAGATTATTTTTCTGCAAGGTTCAACAAGTCAACAGAACGCCTGCGAAACGCCGACTGTTTTAGAACCGGCCGTCAACTCGATACTTATCCTTTATTCGTTCACTGAATGCCGTCATTCTAGGCATAATTTTTCGTAAAAATAAAAATTGTATTTGAGCTTAGGTACAATTGAACTTTTTTCAATTTTCGGTTTTATTTTAGACCACCGAAGTTTTTGAAGTCGCACATTGTCAACACAAGTGAAACTTAGATCAAAAGCTACTGGTGACTGATAAATAGACACTGAAATATAAGTGTCCTTTTGAGTTTCAACTTCTATCAAAATTCAATGACAACTGTTATCTCGTTACAAGCGTGTAATTTATTCATCGCTCAATAAAATTCACAAGTCAGCTGCATTTTGCCGAAACCGCATGAGAACGGCCGTAGAGACAACTTACCCGACAAAAAATAGACGGCTTGTTAGAAAGGTAAGAACTAAAGCACTTTTCCAACAAATTACTCACACTTAGGCTCGATCCAAACAAACGTAAGCTTCTCATCCCAGAGATTCTCAACAGCTGACCTGGACAGCACTGATATTTCAAGTTGAGAACGGAAAGAAGTTCTTCACGCATAATTCTTGAAGGCGCGTGTTAATTCGTGCAACGTTTTCAGTCCTCCCTGTGTTGCTTGAACTTAAAGATCGCAATCAATCCAGTCCTACAATCGTAGAACAATCGTAGGACTGCAACTGTCAGCTACAAAAGCGATTAAACTAAAGGCTTTTTATAATTTCAATGCTATGTGCTCGACAGGTTTTGAAAAGGTAAGCCATAAAGATGCCTCAATCAGACTTTGGAAAAGTTCGCCTGGAGGTTGATTGGCACATGTCATCTGACTTGGACTGTCGCACTCCTCGCGCGCGCGCTTGTGCCAATTTAGTTCCCATTCCTCGCGCGCTGAAAAACTATATGGAGCCACCTTAAGGGCCCATTACAGTATCTTTTGAGGCCGTTGCTAGGCAAAAATGAGTTTGCTGTAACTCAACACATGTATGATTCCATTGGACCAAATTTGAACAACATTCATTGAGGGCAAATATGGTTCAGTTTATGACGTCATCGGACCACGCCCAATGTCACGTGATCAGAAACAGAAAAATGCGTTTTTACTTAAAGACTTCCCTTTTCGTCCATAATTTCTTGTACCATACCATTTCATAAGCCGTCTTAAAGAAATTTAAGCATGCGTTTTGGCTTACGAAGAAAAATGAACAAATAACAATGAAAAATGTGCCTCTTTGACCACTCTTTTGGGTATAATTTTATTTGTTTTCTGTTTTTTCGCAAAAAGGATGCTTAAATTTCGAGAATAAAAGATGTTTTTTTGAATTCTTTAAAATGCAGCAGCTACGTTTACTTCTCGACGAGAAAAGTACATTTTTCGCGGCACCGGAAGTGACGCTCGTTTTTTCAATGGCCAGGTGCCTAAGCGTTAAATGGCTAGGTCGCTAAGGCGATAATTTTCCCATTCTTGGCATAGTGGACAGTAGCTCAGCTGTTGTTGGAATAATGGCCGCGAGTCAGGTATGTGAAAGGGGCACCATTTTTCAATAGAAGGTATACAAAAGGGGTACTTTTCGGTCAAAAATGGTATATACCTAATTCAATAAAGGTTGCTTTGGGCATTGGACATTGCGCATTGGGAAGCTATTGTTTGGCAGTCACTCAAGCAAAGCATTGCATTGTGTTCTGTATGCCCAAATGCCCAGATACCCAATGCCCAACTGCCAAATGAATGACCAATTGCCAAAGCAACCTTTTTTGAATTAGGTTGGACCTCGGGGCAGAGCCTCCTTGTATAAACTTTGTTGAGTAGGCTCCCCAGGGCTCCATAACAAAAATTTCAGGGCTCCAAAGAACCCCCTTTGCCCCCCTGCCAAGTTGTTGATTCATCAACTTACCCAATAGGGGTAGCCTGCACCTGCAACAGACAGGGATCGTCACGCGCGCGAGCAATATAAAAGAGTATCAAGCCATAAGAACCTCTGCGGCTTTGATAGGGAAATTGCCCAGGATGACATAAATTTCGTTGCGAAAAACTGGGGTTTATATGCTTCAACAATTCACAAGATTGCAGAAACATCGTAATTTTACTAAATCTTGTCTGACAAATCGGTCTATGCAGATTTTCTTGTTCTGCATTCCCTCCTTTTGCACCACTTTTTCACTCTTTCTACAGCCTTTCCTTTTGAGTGCCAAGGTTCAAATTAGCAAAAAACCTGTGGTTTTATTTTCTTAATTGGAAATATAATTCATAAATTATCAGGTTCTCAGAACAGTACCTCATGTCATCAAATGTACACTTTGAAGTTCGTGAATTCATCCACAAACTGATGTCAAAAACAACATTACACAAATTTTTTTCGAGGTCAGCCTGGCAGGTAACAAAAAGATTTGTATTTTTGTAGTCTAGATTAGTTGTACACGGAAGTTCACGCTCATTCAATGCCCACGTGCATACAGAACATTTATTTTTTTCTAAGGTTTACTATACATTTCCTTAGTTGTGAAAAAAGTGAGTAATGGTAGGTCGGGTGTGGGCCACAAATGCCCCCACCCACCATCCCCCCTCCCCCCTGCAAAACTAAGGTAAACAAAAGAAAAACAAGACAAGACAAAGCGCATTAGTCAACAGCAAAAAAAGCAATCATACCTTTTTCCTTGGCCCAAAAGTGTTCTACTAAGGGAAACAACTTGCAAACAAATAGCTGAAAAATTTAATGTCATGTCCCAATGTACCAAACGGTCAATTACCAGCCTAACCTCCTAGATGCATTTTTTTCACTCCTCAAATAATAATTTACAATTTATTACAACAACAACTGGTTACAATTCAAATTTGTGGTTCCACCCACAAATTAGCTTGGGCTATTCGAGGCAGGTGGAAACTATATGCATCTCTGCTGCATCTGTTTTTGTCTTTTTTGTTTTGTTTTACTTTCCATGTGATTTGATTTGTTTCCAATCATTATTTAAAAATTGACTCCTTTTCGAAATTTGAAGTTGCTTTCCAATTTCTTAGCTAGTTTAATACTGCAGAAGTAACTTGTTGGCTGGCTGCTCTTTTCGACTTCTTATACAAATGTTTTTGGTTTAAATAGGAACCAGCATTATCAGCACTCTGTTGTACTGCCACTTTCTTTTAGGCTGAACAAAAGCTCATGCAATCATTTTCTTCTCAGAAAATCCTGTAACTACAACCACTCAACATTTGTGTGGCCTGTTGGACAATGACCAGTGGCTCATGACATCTACTGAGATTCACAGTTCACTTGACTCTGATGATGACTTCCACTCAGGTTGTCAAAACATTAGTCATTGTCACCACAAACAGTTTGTAGTAAAGCTCAGTGAAACGTGACTTGTTGACAAATCAACTAATTAATAGGAATAAAAAACGTCTTTGTTACACAAGATCTTTTGTGCAAAGATGGGAAGCTGCTCTCCTACTCGGAGTTTACACGAAAATATAAAATACAATGTAATTTTTTAATTTACATGCAAGTTGTTTCAGCAATTCCCAAATATCTTATTGAGCTGGCACAAAAGAGTCATATTGACAAAATAAACTTTCTTTGCCCAAATTTATTTCAGCTCATGCCTGATGTCTCCTTAGACCTGCTCAAAATGAAAAGTAAAGACTATTATTGGCTTTTGATCGACAATGAAAAACATGAAATAAAGGCAAGCTCAAAGTGGAAAAGAGACTTGCAAATAGATGAAACAATCCTAGAAACCTCCTTTACACATGTGAAAAGCATTTGTAGTGACAATAAGCTTAAGGAATTTTAGTCACAAAAAAGAATTGTTTATCTATGGTATAGAGGACAACTCGCTGTGTTCATACTGTGGACAAAACGATTCACTCATTCACACCTTTTCGAAGTGTCACTGGACACAACTGTTCTTCCTTGAAGTCATCGAATGGTTCAATGTTGAAAATGTCACGTCTTTCTCGTTATCTCCAAGCGAATTAATCTTTGGAATAAAAACCGGTAGCAAAAAGCAAAATGCATTTAAAATTAATAAAAACTGAACTACACAATTTTGTTTGCTAAATACTACCTATATACACAAAAACTATCTCTAAAAGAATTATCCTTGAACGAATTCATAGTCAAATTCACCTGGAGATATGATTTAGAAAAACCCCACTTCTAAATGAGGACATTATCCTATTCAGACACTCAACCGATTGTTCCATGGAATATTTTTTGTTAATTAATGCAACTACTAGAGTGTGTGAAAACTGTAACTTTTCATAATTCTGCTGCAAACAATATTGTATTTGATTATTCTTATTACAGCTGCTCTCTGTCTTTATTTGTAGATGTGTGTGTGTGTGTGTGTGGGGGGGGGGGGGGTTACTCTATACCTATCATTTGTAACTAGTAACGATTATCGTAACAAATTGTTATATTGTTGCATTTATTGTAATCGTGCTTGAAATTGTTTGTGCCTTGAAGAAAAATAAAAATAAATCCATAAAAAAAAATTAGACACTTGTAGTTTAGTAATCTTGCAAATATGTTTAGCTATGTGCTCAGAGTAGATCAAAATTCGAATTCTCTTGCATATTTAATCACGTCTGTTAGCTACCATTGTGTATAAATTATAAGCACATGGATTTTAGCACCAAAGTTGAGTGTATGATTGAGTGCAGTTGAGTCAAGTCCTGACTCTGTGCTAATATTTCAAATTATCTAGTTTACAGATTTCAAATTTAATTTCTGTTGGCATGTACAGGAATGAGATGCTTCACTGTAAAATGACCACAAAATTTATTACAGAACATACTCAAAGCACTTCTATAGAATCTTGTTTTACAAATCATAATAAATGAACGCCTTCGTGCTGCTAAAATTTGCACTATGAGTTCTCAGATAGTACTTGCTGTTTAACGTGACTCCCTACAGTTTTTGTACTACATGCAAGGTGTTTTCCATAATGGTGCTGTGGCATGAGCTTTAAAATCAAAGTGATAAATGCAGGTGTGATCCCACAATGAAATCTTCAATCATGCCACAAAATGCCTTTAAAGGGGCATGGTCACGCTATTTTAGTTCACTTTAAAAATCAAAAATATGTCCTCACATCAATAAACGCCCAGAAATAATGGTCTAGTTTTGTTACCAAAGACTATATTACTTCACTGAAACTATTTTCTGTCGTCTGTTGCTACGGATGGCACGGATGGAAATGGATTGCAATTTGAAAAAATTAGGCTAAACTTTTCAAATTCTTTCAGCGTGTTGACATTAAATCGATATTAAATGGTCATGGTTTGTTTTCTCTTAATGAAATTAAGTTAATATGTTGCTTTAAATGTTCAAACACAATTGGGCATGGAAAATGTTAGCTACCTATAATTCTAGCACAGTTCTGACCAGAAATCTGCGAAATCCTTGTGACTATGCCCCTTTAATATGCAAGTGTGCATGAAATTTTATGACATCATTTACACGCAAACCAAGAAAAATAACGCTTAATTTTAGTCCTCCTGTTTCCTAATTCTGTGAGAGTTCCTGAAAATTTGCATGCTTCAAGACAAGGATGCTCACTCACTCTTTATTAATTTTTCAAAAAATTCTATCTAAGGATCTCTTTTTTATTATTGAAAGTATTAAGTTTTATGATACCTACGAAACCACCAGATGAACTTTTGAATTTTTTTTCAATTAAATTGTTTTCCAAAACAGCTTTCACAAAACAGCCAAGTTTGATGATATTTCACCAAAGATAACTCAAGAAATGGCTGGAAATGGGGGAAAAAAAGCAAAAAATTGGTAATCTTTAGGATTGATTGTTGCCATAGTAACAGTATTTGATGCAAACATGCGACAAAAAAGAAACCCTCGGGGTGTGTTGCTGATGTTCACAGTAAATGCCTTGAACATAAACCCTAAGGTAAAACTAAAACTTTGACCTTAGTTCTTCATCCTAACAGAAGTATATAATACTGTAGGGAGCCACCTTAATACTTAAATGGTTTCTTTCACAGATATCTTTCACAGATAAAGAAGTACGACAGCAAACCCTTTTTGATTTTCTTTGAAATCATTTGCTAGTAAATACTTATTTTTTCCATAAATCAAAAGTTCAACTTAAAGCAAACCTTTTTTCCCTCACAGGAGTTTCTGTCACATATGCACAGCAACTCTTTCGTTGTGGACACCTTGCTAAATTCCTCTGTTTTTGTAATTTCTGAATATCCCTGTTTTAAAAATCTATTTAACACCACATGTGGACACTTCATCTGGTCCCAACATTACATTAGCAATACTAAAATCAAACTTTCGTGGCTTATGTGCTGACTCTTGGCAGAGCAGTTTTCAACTGAGTGTCAAAATCCAAAACCAATTATAACTAATCAACCTTGCCAACAGTGACAACAATGTCAATGACATGCAATTTCAACTAGCCTGCATAGCTGGCAGTATTGTGTGCACACAAAGGTAAAGTTCGTCCTCTCCATTCCCCTCTAGGCTTCTCCACTTGTTCTTGATCGCAGCCCTGCTGCAAAATTTTGCCTTCGTTCACACAATCCTGCCAGCTACGCAGGCTAAATTTCAAAACAATAAACCAACCAGAACTCCAAGCAAATCTAGATCAATGGCATCTAATGCAGGAAAAGGTACAACAGAAAGTTACTTTGAACACTGGTTAAGAAACTGGGGTGACTGTTGAAGCTTGCATTGGTTATCTGCATATCTGCCATCTGAATTTAAAAGAACATGTTATGTCCTAATTTTGGGCAGTTAACATGTACCTGCCAGAAATTCATCCAGTGAGCTTACTCACTTTCTGCTGTTATTGCAATTTCACGGGAGCAGTCTTGTCACTTGTCGTCATTTCATTTAGTTAATGTTGCGATATATAGCTATTTCAATGATGTGTTGGTTGTTTGAATTTGGCCTAACAGGGCCTCACTGTTTTAACCAATCACATATACAAAGAAACAAAGCAAATCCAAAGCAAACAAGAACTGCTTTAAAAAATTAATTGAAGAAAACTCCATTACAGTTGTAGCTAATTCATACACAGTCCAAGGATGTCCATCACAAAATAGAGGAAAGGACTACACGACTACACAGATCACTATGTGGGAAAATCCTGATAAAGATTGATTACATCTACTACAAAGGATTTGTTTTACCTGTAGCCCCTTATGCTTAAACATTTCACTGAATCACAGTGAACTGTTACAGAGATGGGTAGTCTTTACAAGCATATGTATCAGTACGATTCAAGAGTCTGTCATACTCAATAAATGAGTTGTTGCAGCATTAACATCTCCCCCACTTGCTTCAAGAACAGATCGAATGACCCCCTCTTCCATATTTGGAAACATGTCCTTCAAGCTTGCTACATCCTGTTCATTGATTCCTCGTGGTTGCTGTTGCTGCTGCTGCTGCTGCTGCTGCTGACCAGTAGGTACTGACTGGCCAGGTCCATACCCTCCAGGATAAACAACTTGAGTTCCTGGTACAACAGGCTGAGGCACCATCATGACTGGCATCGTAGGGTAGACCATGGGCTGTGGTGGAGGAGCTGGTACTTTCTAAAACCAGCAGAAAAGGAAAATGAAAGCAATAAAAGCAAAGCATTTGTCTGGGTTAAATGTACATCAAAGGCAGGGTAAACTTATCTCAGCTTCATTCCATGTTGAAGAAACTGGGAATAAGAACTGCACCCTCTGGACAGGATGCTAGGCAATTATAAAGTTGCCCTCACAAGTTTGTTAAAACAGTTCTCTGGTACATATTACCAGAGCTGACTGAACAAAGTCAGACAGTGGAGCAAAGAGTTTTGACTTAACTTTCAATGCAAGTATGTAGACCATGATGCAGACTAAATTTAATGACTTAGCTATCACTGCACTATGCTTCTTGTATTCTTATTAAAAGTAATGTTTAAGACCATTCTTTTACACTAAGTTTCCAACACATATTACAAACAATTTTTTTTTCCTACCCTGTATGAAAAAACCAAATTGAGCATTCCTTCTTTATCCTCTCCCTGCTTGCCACTGAGTGCGTACCAGTCTTCAAGTGTTTCTCCTGCAAACACCTCCTCCTTAATGGGAATCAGGCCCCAGGCAATGCGCTCATCCATAGAAAATGCACGCTGAAATCAAGTGTATTGCATATTGGTTAAAAGATTACAAAAATTCCCGACACTGTAGAGTGAGTCACAACGCTTCAAATTGATATCAACTGAGTTGACATAACTTAGAAAAATTGACCACAGCAGAGATTCCATAGCTGATGCTAACCCTTCATTACCGCAAATTGATTTGTTCCATGACGAAGGGCGGACATTCAAAAGGTTTGAATAAGATACAGAAATCAAAATCTGTTTCCAAAGAGGCAACATAACTTATAGTTTTACAAATTTGGCAGATGTTCAAGGTGTGAAAAGTTAGTACAAATAATCTTTTTATATCCAAGCTATGAAAATGATATTCACCTCATCAAAAATTTCCACATATATATTATTCACTCCTTCTTGGACTGGTCTGAAAAGAGAAAATCTTACCAATGAGACCTGAAGAGAAAATGATCAGCAAAACAGAAGCTGCATGGCCAGTGACTTTGAACATTGTTTTTTATTTGCCAGTGTTCTAGCAAGGAAGAAGGAACAAAAGGGCAAAATACTGGCATCCCACTGCATAAAATGTGTGTAAAATTTAATGAGAGAAAATGCATGAATGTTAATGCCATGCAAGCTGTTCATCAATGCCTCTTATTGTGCGGTTCCTAAAAATGTCCATACCCACCCCCAGGAAATACAAAAAACTGACGGTATGGGGCAACACGTTCTTCTGTTCATATGAGGTGTGTGTCGAAAGTCAAAATACACATTTGTGTACTGTCAGTTATTTGTATTTGTTCTACGACTTTCCAGGCTTCGAAAATAAAATGTATCCTGTGATATTATACACCCCCAGGAAGTTCTCTAGAAATTCTAAGGGAAGGGGTTTCCCAATAACCAAAACCTAATCTAAGGTATGAAGCAAAACTGGAAGGGAGGGAGGGGGGGGGGTGCTCAAACCAATATTTTCTGCAAAAAAGACATTTTATTTATGAGCGTAGAGTCATTTACATTTACCTCCACATGTACCGGTAAGTAAAAATTATGTTACAATCAGGAAATCTATCTTAGGGATGCAACACAAGAACTGTAACCAAACTCAATTGTAGCAATAAATGAACCCATTAATATTAATCTGTAGAAAGGAAGATAAACTTCTGGGTATTTGTGAGTTATAATAGGGAACATTTTCTTCAAATGGGTGATTCCAGAAAATATCCATACCCTACCATGGGCAGCATCTTCATCTAGACCCCCTTGCCCTAGGAAATTCCAAAATGCTCACCCCCCCTTGCCCTCGGAATTCCAAACCGTTCTATCCCCCGATGCCTTCAGAATTCCGTAATCATTCAAACCCCCCTTAGCAATTGCCGCTTTTTTCTTCCAACTGATTTGAAAAGCCCTCTCTATATTCCAAACACCTTTATTAAACAGAAATCAATCCTTTCGTTCCCTCTGAAAGAAAAAAACGTCATTCAGCACAGCAAACATTCAACGTAACGTTGTGTGATGACAAACAGCAGCCCACTGAGTGATATTTTACATTGTGATCCTCCACGGCAAAACGTACACTACCGATAATCCGTTAAGCATTACAAAATTCGAACGGCTTTGAAGTCATTCCAACGCTTGGTCCAATGTTTAAACGTGTGTCTATAATTTTTGGTGTTGAGGGTTGCCGTGAATAATTTGCGTGCCGAATGCGACGTAAAATTTTAACAACAAAGCTAAAATTTTCAGCATGAAATTGGAAATTCATAATTGCGTTTGCCAGACTCAAACCTGCCATCAAAAGCGAAACTGTTGAATGCAACCTATTCTTAAAATCGAAGGTTATGATGTTAGGGAAAGAATTAGAGTGAAATAGCAAGCTTTTTTCCTGCAATTATTTTTAGTTTACAGTGAACACAATTTGCATACTGTACTGCGGCCTCAAATAAATTGTGCGAGAACAAATCAAACTTTTTCCCCACACTTTATCCATCGATTAAAATTAAAATAGTAAATGAAACTCACAATGAAATTCAAAGTCAATGACAATTTTAAAAGAATTTGTACAAAATAGTGAATGTAGTCTGATCAAAAGTGCATCAACTTTGCATAACGCGTGAAATCTGACCTTTTCAATGAACGTCGCATGGTATGTAATGCAACGATTTCACATGCATCTCGATGATATCTGCTTTAATATAGGGGCTGAAAACCCTTTGCTGGAATCTACAGTATTGTATTTGAGCAAAACAATTGAAGAAATCGATCGCTTTTGTGACCGATCTACTGGCAAGTGAACAGCCTTCACCGGTCATGTTAGCATAAACATTTTATTGACCATGACCATTGAAATGTGTCTCCAGCATGTTGATTGAGTTGAATGTGTCTCGCATTTATGAGTGAATCATCGTCCTTAGATAAGTCGTTTTTGACAAGATTTTCTTGAAGAGACTTAACTACACCAAACTGGAAGTTACTCTCCTGAAATTTTCCCCATGCCTTCGGAATTCCAGTCCAATGAACCCCCCCCCCCCCCATGTCCTCGGAATTCCAGTCCACGTAACCCCCCCTCCCTTTCGGAATTCCGAGATGCCGCCCGTGGTATGGGTATGGATATTTTCTGGAACCACCCAATTCCCAACCTGATGTCCAAAATATGGCTCAAATCGGATCTCTACTGCCACCTTGGGTAACTAATGTCCTGGTATGTACTCAGGGCTCGAGACTAACTTTTCAGACTAGTAGCCAAGTGGCTAGTGAGAGGCTTGATTTCACTAGCCAAAATAAATTTTCACTAGCCAGACTGTTTTTGCATAATCTCATACTGTGTTCAATATGTCTAATTTTTCATACTGTGTTCAATATGTCTAATTTTTAGCCGGGTTAAGTACTGTAAACATGCCCTTCTGTAATCTCAGGAGTGAAGAACTTGAATGTTGACTGTTCTTTCCAACAGTTAAAGATTCTCACACGAATACAAAGTACTATATGCCTTCACTTAAGTTCAAGGCAAATTCCCAGGCGCGATGTAGTTCACGCCTCTCTTTTCCGTTTCGTCAGATCATGACAAATAACTCGGACAATTAATCTTATACGAGCATGTCATCGTATGGAGAAACGTTGGGAAGACAAGACTAACATTGTACGAACGTTGTAAGGTACGGAGAAACGTCAAAAAGACAAGACTGATACAGCACTCAACTCACGTACGGAAAAACGTCTGCAAGAGAAGACTAGTAAATTATAAGCATATTTAAGTGCGGAGAAACATTGAGCAGAAAAACTTATAAGGTTCGAACTTACTAAGGTAAAGAAAAACTGACGTTGAGAAGTCATATCAAACACGTTGGTTGCAAATGCACTACAGTAGGAAGAAACGCTGCCAACGTACCAAAATACAGAGACTAATAAAATACGCAGCTACTAACTTAAGGAGAAAGGTTATTAGACAAAACTAATTCCGTAAGAACGTGTGTGACGTACGGAAAAATGGGGCAATAAATTACGGAGAAACGTAAATGAGACAACTAAAATCGCACTAACGTACGGATAAACGTTGAGAAGACAAGACTAATACCGTATGAACATACTAACGCACAGAGAAACGCTAAGCAGTGTCGACTTATCGTACGAATGTACTAACACACTGAAAACCTTAGGAAGAGCAGAACGATGTCGTGCGAACATGCTAACGTACAAACAAACGTTGAGAAGGCTAGACTAGTAAATCGACGAACCTGCTTACGAACGGAGAAACGTGAAGATGTTGCGTAAAGAGAAACGCTGGGAAGAGAAACTATTGTACGAACGTATAGCAATTAATGCAAAAAAGTCGATAACAGAAGACTAAAGAATTGTGTGAACCTATTAACGTGTAGACAAATATCATATGAACGCGATATGAACGCACTAATGGAACTTTCAAGGAAGCGTATGGTGAAACGTTCTAAAGACAGCTAATTTCGTTTGAACGTAGTAATGAGGGAGAAAACGTTGCCATCTGAGACAAGAGTTAGTAGGGAAAAACGTTGAGCGGACAAATCAAATATCATACAAACCTTATGATATCCTTTTACGGAATAAGTTTTAGTTTCTGCTCACTCAGTTTGCTTTTGGGATCCGATCATCAGAAGCAATATTTAGTTTGGTTTCCATCCGGTGCTTTAGTGCTTTGAAATTTTCACTAGCCAAAATGGCTAGTGGAAGCGCAAAACTTACTAGCCAAAACGGAATTTCTACTAGTCTGTGACTAGTTGGCTACCGTTAGTCTCGAACCCTGGTACTGATTTTCTATTGACAGTCTTATTTCCAAGGGTGGAGGTGAAAAAATCAATTACGAACCCCACATCTGCCTGGCATCCTCTCCCTTTTTCTCTCTGCTTCTTATTATTACCAGTAGTACTTACATGGACATTAACTTGTTCCAGCGAGGATTTGTTGAGCCATTATGGGCAGTTGGAGTTTCAAAGACATGGTTTCCAACTGTAATACGGCAGTAGGGATCCATGCGAGTAATACCATAATTCTTGGCTAGTTTGGCCTGCAAAGAATGAAAAAAAAAATGAGAATCCAGCAGGATCATGTCATCATGTTACTATTACTTTGGGATGACATGAGATGAACTCCTATAGGAGCGAGAAGCTGGCAATGTAGGGGGTTTGGCAGCCTGCGCTCAAAATGTCACATAAATGCGGAAAGTAAAGTTTAAGTCATATGGAGTCCAACACTAAGCTGCATGTGACAACATATTGAGTACATGTAGATGAAAGAAAGTTAACAGAACCCTTCTGTGCATCAAGGTTAATCTCATGGTATGCAGGCTGCTTTGTCTATATCCGCAATTATAGTGCAATGCTAAATTTTGGCGTGCTCCCATTGGTTGAAATCCATCACGTGGCGCAATAGTGTCTCTCCTTAGCGGGTGCCTATCAGCGCATAGTGCCCATTTTTGGCAATCAGTTTCACTCAAAATTTAGTGTTGTACAATAAAAACAATAGAGTCCTTCCTATAATGTTTGTTGTGAACACCAAATTTCCTCAGGCAACCTCTCACACAATAGTACCTTCGACAGTCTTCACAGCCAATAACATCACGGCTTAACTGACAGACGACCAATAACATCACGAGATCCTCGACCAATCAGGACAACGACCAGAGACTTAAAACATCTACTGACGATTTACAGTTCACTTGACTCTGATGATGACTTCCGCTCAGGTTGTCGAAACGTCAGTCAATGTCACCTCAAACAGTCCTTCTCAGGACTACATTCACCCAGACCATCACAATTTACCGAATTAAGAACTCTATTGTTTAAATAGGAAACAGAAAATACTTTTGTCAGATAGTTTCAAATAGATTGCAGACCTGTTGTACTGTAATGCTCAGCCTTCCTGATGGCAGCTGTTGATAAGGCTGCATGAAGCCAGCTGGTTGGTAATACGTGAGAGGTTGTACTGGCATCATCTGACCTGCAGGTGGAGCTTGATTCATTCCTGGGGAAATCCGCAGGAAATCTTCTGGCAAATCACCAGTCATCACATTTGCTCGCGAAAATCTGGTCCCTTGGGACAAAAAAGGGAAAAAAAACAAGTTAATTCATGAAAGGAGATATTTGAATTGGGTGAGACAAGCAGATAACTGTTTGACACTTTTGAGACTCCCTCTTGTTATCAGCTGTATTTCGCTTGTAACAAGCTGTCTGTGCAAAAAATGTTGACAGTCATTTCTAACTATAGCGAAGTCGTCATTTCTTTGAAAATAAAAATTCAACCCTTAGCGCTTTTACCGGTAATACAACATCTGGAGCTCTCAAGAGTGTACTTAGCTTTTCTAGCAAGGAACGAAACACAGCAAGTCTCTTAATCCCCAGAATTTTACGATATCCTTCGATAGTATCCTTTGAGAAATGAACCAAGCAACGTAAACAATAACAGCAGTGTAATCATCAAGGATTTGTTTATAAATGGGCCATCAACACCAACTACCCTCAAACTTCCGCTTACTATTTTGTGAATTATTCGTCACCACAGTGATGTATCTACTCCAAAAAAGCGAATTGGAAAGGAGTTTCAATCGTTAAACATTTCTGAAGTTTTAGAGTACAACTTTGCATCCTACGTAGAGAAATGAACGATTACGTTCACAAACCCACCTGATTGAGCCGCCATCTTGAGTAGTACCTGAGATCCCATGATGCTTTTCTGTAACACGAAAGACAGAAAAAGCCCCCCACTCAGTCGCTTTCTGGGGGCTTCACAGGTAGCCCAAGCTCCAAAGGGAGCCGTCAACATGTCATTGCGTAACAGCGTTATATTTATAAGAGTTTGTATGGGAGTTTGTACGTTTCCACCCACTGGAAACGCTTTGAAACGCCTCCGAATGCCGTAGAAACACAAGTTATACACAGAAGAGGGCAGGTAAGTCGATTTTATTAGATCTCTTTCCCCTATTTCGAACTATTTTGTACGATCGTCATATTCCCATACAAACTCTTATAAATATAACGCTGTTACGCAATGTCATGTTGACGGCTCCCTTTGGAGCTTGGGTTACCTGTGGGGGCTTGCGCGCATGCATGTTGCACGTTGTTGCGCGAACTTTTTCGCCTGATCGCGTGACTTACAAAAAATCTGAACTATCATGATTAATTACAAAATCTGAACTATACTATGATTAAATACATTGCACCTGATAAGACAGATTTTAAAAAATGGAGTGGTATGATAATTTATTACGAGTTCTACCTTGACTTCACATGATTCCTACGTGTAGCTTTGCATATTGGCAGCGTTGGCAGATAGTTGGGGCGAGGGAAAGTCGGAAAGGGCGAAAAACAAAATCGGCGGAGAAAAAACGGACTTAACTCCGCCAATACAACCCCCCTCCCCCACCCCGGCGATGTTGAGAATGTCGCTTAGTAGCCTTGCGTGATGATCAGAGGGTGGTTACTCAGCCGTCCACGTCTGGAGAAGAGTGCGTTGCCGGCGCCCTCTAAAATCCCCGACACCTGTAATACGAACCTACACTCAGCAGGAATAACTCTATTTAACTTGGTAAGTAGGATTTTTTCTGCAATTTTCCGATTATGTCATTGTGAACAGTTCACACGTGTATACAAGTGACCTACCACAATGCCGATTTGTTTTTTTCATTCAGCGACGTATTAAAATCGCTTTTAAACTGGTCACGGAAGGCTCTACATTGTAAAAATCTTCTTTAAAGATACTGTGGAACACCGTGTGGAAAAGTGAAAGAACACTCACCTCGCGACAAGATACAGTTTCTCTCTGACAAAACTGAAGTAGTAAGGTTATAGAAACTGGCATTTCTGCCTGACTGACCATATCCACCCCAGCTCTCTACCATGACTGCGCTTTTTTTTAAGGGAAACAACATGGGTGACTCTGATTTACTTTTCTCAACTTCGAATTGTACCTAAAAATGCGAGTTTTGACTTACGAATGTTTTTATAGAATCAAGTTTATTGTAAGTTACTTATACATTGCAGTTATCACAAAATTCTTTCATTTTAGTTACCAAATCACTAGTACCACTTTGATACCAAATATTGTTTTGATTTATTATAATTATTATTTTATATCAGATGTCTGGTATAGTTTGGCTGTTTTGACATTGTTCATTGCTACCTCCAAGACCAAGTAGCACGCAAATCCATTCCCAGAGCATGCACTGATTCTGTTGGTCTGCTTCCAGAGAAGTAGAGCACTTGTATGTTTTCTGCTGCTACTTTCAAGGAAATTCTTGTTTCTGCAGTCTGCAGTTTTACCCAAGGGTGTTGCTTTGTTCTATGTAAAATGAGGACCATGTATAATAACGTCACTCTAAAACTCCTTGGCAACCAAGTCAAAAAGCTTGAAATGTATGTCAATGGATTGCAGAGTGGTCACAATTAAGTATTAGAAGATCAAAGTAATCCAAAGTGCTAGTACCCAACAGTTTCATCAAACTAAAAGTAAAAATCACCAGTCTAAAAAGCACTGAACTTAAATCCTGCCAAGAGTAACCAAGAGTAACCCAACTTACTGAAAAAAATTTCTGAACAAGTATTGCAAATTCTAGGTTAGTTACTGAAATAAAAGCTACCCACACGTAGGTACCTAACAAGACTGAGTCTCCATGGTCTGTGAGACTTATGACAAACTCCGATCACACACTTTATGAAGTTTGCAGTGACCGTTTCAGTACTGTACTGAATTGTTTTGAAACATTTGGCATTACCGTAAGTGAAAGCAATTTATCTATTAATATTAAAGTATTTATTTATGTATGAATATGAAAGTAATTTATTATTACCAGTACTTTCATATTTCATGTAACGAACGTATTGCCATGAAAGCATTCATGGGTACAAACCAGTGAAGGCAATGATAAGGGACCTGTTTCTTAAAACTCCCAAAAATGTTTGGTCCCAAAAAACTAATATTGCAGGTCTGACTAGTTTTACAGGACCAGCTGAAATATCTCTAGACTGGCTTTGAGAAACAGGCTCCAGGTTGTTTTTTTCTGGTTACTAACAGTTGAAATTGTACAGTTGAAATTGTACAGTTGAAATTGTACAATTGTACAAGTGGGTGTAAATCAGTGTGCAAATTTATGTGCTTTGGAGCAAAACTCTAAGCTCGTGCCACCAAGCCCTTCATTTGCTTCAAAAGAAGCTGTTTCCATTTGATTTTCCATCCAAGTTTAATTGGCCAATCCAAATTATGAGTTATTGGAAATTTACTAAAAATTAAATAAGGGTAAATTGAAAGAGACTGGACATCACATTTTAAAAAATATGTAGCAAATATGAGAGGAAAATATTGCAAAGAGCTATTCCTTGTTGAAAAAATTATTTATCTGTGTGGCATCTATACAAACGTAACTTTTGAATGTATCATTTCCATGTCGTTTGCGTTCTACTTCTAGTTATGATGTCTGCTAGTTTACTGGGTGAAATTCAACTTTCTAAACAATGGCATTAGCAAAGACCACCAAATACTAGTGACCATCAATAATTTTACGTTGTAGGTGAATAAAGGTCCACAATGGTGGGCCAAGTCTGAATTGTGGTAGCTATAGTTGGACATCTTCTTCTTTCTAGGAAAAGTTATTTCCGCATTCTTGATTTATCTGTTTGCTCTTTTCCCACAGCTTTATTTATTATTAACTTTTTAATAAATGGCTGAACACAAAACAGTTCTCGTTACCGGAGGAACTGGTCTTGTAGGAAAAGCTTTACAGGAAGTAGTAGCCACAGAAGAGAACAGATCTGATGAAACATGGATATTTTTATCTTCTAAAGATGGAGATCTTTGGTAAGTGCATGTTTGCAAGCAATAAGTAACAAGACTGTTCCAATTTTCTTTTGAGAAACACAGCACTTCAAGATGCAACCATTTTGGTTGCAGTGAGGCTGTGGAGAGGAAAGTCTTTTATAGTACAAAGGGGAGGTAACACCTCTGCAAAGAAGTGGTGAGATTAAAAGAATACAGAGAGTCAGTCAAAGAAAATATAGTTTTCCTCTACTTTTTCTCTCCTCGTTTCGGAGTCAAATTTTTCTTTTATTATGAATGTGTTTGCTGAAAGGAAGGATTTTTTAAATCCTTCTTTTTAAAGGAAATGTGAATCTTGATTTTTGAAGTTTCTAAGGACTGTTGAATTTATCAAACTACAAGAATTGTCTTAAAACAAAAAATGTTACAAAATCGTTTTGTTGACAGTGGGTTTTTGGTGTGAAAATTGCTACTGCATGCACATGCTTTTCCCCACTATTTTCAACAACTTGTATAAGCATGTTGTAAAAATAAAATGAAAAATTCTATGACTGTATAGAATTTACAATGCAATTGGAAAAATACTTACAGTGTAGGAAACAGTTGTTCTTCAGTTGTTTTGTCCAGTGTGCTATTTTTCCTCGAAAAGTTATTGAATAGTCCTTGATTTTTGTTTAGCCAAAGCTGTACAAACCGTAAGAAAGTATTGAAAAACAAATACAATCACGAAGACAATCATAAGAAAGTACATTAAATTGTTACTCAACTTCCAATTTGTTGTTCACTTGTACAAGGGTCTTGTTCACTGACTTGAACACTAGAATCTGTTTCCAGTTATCTAGGAGCAATATTTATCATTGTTTTATTATTAATTAATAATATTTTATATATTAATATTTAGTTAATACTTATTTGTTGTAATTAATAGTAATTATTATTATTTTAGTGATGCAGCAGCAACAAAAGCAATCTTTGACAAGCACAAGCCAACACATGTTATCCACTTGGCTGCTCTTGTTGGTGGACTCTTTAAGAACCTCAAATACAATCTAGATTTCTGGGTAAGAATTATAACTATGTGTTAACTGGTTCTTCAATATTTCTGCAATCCTAGTGGATTCTTACCCTTTATCCTGCCATCCTAAACTATTTTGTCCCTCTATCCCTTTACCCCAAATGATATCTTTTAGTAAAAAGTCTTGAATTTTTTATCATCTCCTACTTTCGTACAAATATGTCAAGCAGTCTAGCTGACCATTCTTGATTACATTTTAGCGAAACAGTCTTGATAATAGTAATAATAATAATAATAATAATAATAATAATAATAATAATAATAATAATAATAATAACTTCTATTGCACAATGTAAAAATTTTCAATTGTGCATTACAATAATAAAGAGCTAAAAATTAAAGTTTGAAGAGTGAAGAAGAGTGAAGAATGGAATGATCATGGAGCATTCCCCCTTACCAGCAGTTTTAAGTTAATTTGTGCAATAAAAGGACGGTAGCCTCGTGTAAATGTTGCTGATAAAATTTGAAATTTAAATCTCAAATTGAAGTTGTTGACAAAAACCTGACATTTCCTGAGTCCTGCCCTTAAACCCATTCGAACACTTGGTTACATTCTAAACGTTAACAGATGATGCTTAGCTTTATTGATTCAAAGTTGTTTCTAGAAAAATTAAAGCTCTTCTCTAAGTTGGCTAGAGCTACACCAGTAGAGCATTTCTTACACTGGAAAAGTAAATGTATATGATTGTCTATCTAAAATGTTGTGCTGCAGAGGTATAAAGGAAAGAAATTGAAGTTTTGTATTGTCATTTTATTTTCAGAGGTTAAATACCCAGATCAATGACAATGTTTTACACAGTTGTCATTTGAGTAAGGTAAGTAGCTCAGGAAACGCACCGTAAAGATGATTTTAACACAATTTAACTAGAGTTTTTATTTGTAATGGACTTACAGTGTATTGGACTCTTGTGTCACTTGTAATTCAGACTTACATTGTAGTCTGCAAAAGGCGAGAATGAACACAACATTCATTCATTCACTCGCTCACTCACTCATTCATTCATTCATTCATTCATTCAATTATTCATTCACACAATCCATTAATCAATCAATCAATCAATCAATCAATCAATCAATCAATCAGTAATTTCATATGATCCTGGGAGCATTAAATTTTGGTGATAAACTCAATTAATTAGTAGATTATGCAGTGAGAGGCCAATGTAAGATTATGAAAGGTTTATATGGAAAACTATTGAATTGTATATCATAAAGTCTAAATGCAAATTAATGAATTGTGTGTGATTCTGTCAGTCTTATAAAAAGTTTGGAAACAGTTCAGAAAAAGAACAGTTTTAACTGAACAGATGTATAGTGGTCATGCACTGCAGGAGTAGAATCTACTTAACTACTGACAGAAACTACATACATGTGTAGAGGTAATCGGAATGAAGAATTTTTTTTATACAGTTAACTGTTTTTGTGATACAAAGCATAGGATTTTGCATCTACAGCTGTACAGTAGCCTTCAACGTATTTTTCTTGAACCTAGCATCTCGTTCTGTTGTAGTCCCATATTTCTCAAATCTTGTTCAGTGAACCTTCCCTATTTGGTTTTCTGGTCTCCCTTGCTTTTCTTTTCCTGGAGTTCCAGAAGACAAGGTTGCCTATAGTGATTTCCATAGTATTTTAAAATAATCCCCCCCCCCCACAACTGCTAGTATATTGTTCAAGAAAATACTTCATCTTTTTTTTAACTGTGCCATGATGTTGGTAGTGATGAAGTTACTGGGGTAGTTAATCCCTAAGCTAGAAATGGGCCTTATTGAAAACACTTACTGTAAGCTAATTGTTTTGTTTGGTTGATACAGGTGAAGAAATGTATTTCTTGTCTCTCAACGTGCATTTTTCCAGACAAGACAACTTATCCTATAGATGAAACAATGGTCCATAATGGTCCACCTCACACTTCTAACTTTGGTTATTCATATGCGAAACGTATGATTGACGTGCAAAACAGGTCAGTAATGTGTATGTGATTGTTAACTTACTATTGACAGCAAATCATGAAGATTATTACTGGTAATTCATCACCCAATGTGACAAGTTTTTTTCTTCCTCCTTCCCTTAATGCTGGGTCATTTTTCAAGAAGTCGTAAATTTTGATATGGTATGTGAATTAATTCTTTTTAAACAGGTCCGTGGAAAACAGTCTTTGTGACATTCAGGGGCTTTACAGCATTTGAAGTTGTCTATAACATCATACTTACTTACTTAGGCCTCTTTACGCCATGTTGCGCATAAGGCCCCGGGGTTTCTGTAATCACTGAGTTTTTTACGGGGTGGGGTGATTAGCCCCACACCCAACCTCCAACCTGGAGGGCCAAGGATTGTCCTTTGTCAGGTCCCTGTTCAACCATGCTGGATTGGTCAAGGGGGAACCAGGGGCCAGAGCCCCAGCCGGCATAGCTCTTGGGATAATCGAGACACGCAAGTTTCACCACCATGACAAGGTGACAAGCCCAGGGTGAAGCTATTAATAACATAATACTAATTAAATAAATTAAATTGATTAAATAATGATTTCCTTCCCCTTCAATCCGGCCTGCAAAACAAAACTACCTTGATGCCAATGGGGTTGTTGGAATTATTAAGTTAAGATTTTAAATTGTCTCATTGATATGTTGTTATGAAGTGATCTTATAAGCATGGACAAAACATTTCCTCACAGCTGGCATCATATAGGCAACATAAATATATCATTCTATAATAAAAATCTAAGGTGAAACTTGAAGAAAATGAGAAAAAATTGTAAAAAGTGTCATTGTGTTTGTAATACAAATAAAAGTGGCTAATAACAATGTAGTTCTGAGGTCAGTGCACCATTTAAGCTCCAAATTTTGAACTCTCTCTGGAGGAGCATGCCCCCTTACTACAGTTGAGCCTTGCACCTTTGGTGCAGGCAAAAGTCCCTCAAGTCATGGACCATCTTCCCGTGACACTGGACCTGGTGTCTTTCTCAAATAGTATATGTGGCTACATTCCCGATCATTATACATTTGTCAGTCTTAGTAATAAGAAGGATCAAAAGAACAACATTTCCTTTGAGTGTTTTACAAGGACAAACTAATATGCCAATTTTACTTGTATAATAGAGTTAAACTACTTAGAGCTTATTGTGGTCCTTTTGCACCACTGTTATGTTATACTGTATTAGCCATTCAGCAGCTATCAACATTTGGCTTTATCACAACAGAAGCTTGTGTCACATGGTTCTTTTACAAGAGATCCTTTGTATTTCGTGAACTTGACCTGCATACATTATGAGGCCTAGTAAGGACAGCATTGTGTGGTTCCAGAAAATATCCATACCCACCCCAAGGATGGTCATTGGCAATTCCAAGGGGGTGGGGGGTCTGAAAGGCCAAAATTTTTAAAGGAAAGTATGAAGCTAAACTGGAATTTCCAGAGGAGAGGTGGGGGGCTCAAAGTAATAAACCATCCATGGGGGAGGTATGGATATTTTCTGGAACCATACATCATTAGTATTCTGTAATAGATACTAAGTTACCGGTATGCCCTTATCAGTTATATCCACTTTTAAGTTACTTGTGATAACTTTTTACAGGGCATACCATCAGCAGTATCCGGATGGCTGTTTGTTCACCAGTGTTGTGCCAACTAATGTGTATGGGAAGTATGATAACTTTAATCTGGAGGATTCACATGTTCTTCCTGGCCTGATCCATAAGGCCTACTTGGCACAGAGTGAGTTCAAAGTAGCTAAACACTAAATTTTAGAAGTTACATTGCTTGTTATTTGATATTTAGACTACCCTCAAAGATAAACTTAAAGCTGGACTCCACTTTTACAGCTGATTTCACTGATGTGTATAGACCCTGCAATGGTATGTTTCAAACATGACTTGCCAGCTATGATTCGCCTGTCATGATTCTTCCATAATCACAAAGTGGTGAAAAAATTAGCAGATCTGCTTTTAGATGATTTAGGATTATATCCCAGGAACTTACTATTTCTGATGTAAACTCATTTCATGTGCAAATTTTATGATTATCTTGAGACCACAGGCAAACGATGACATGAAATTATAGCCATTAAATCATGATATGCACTTGCCTGCATTCACAAATTAATGATGTAAATGTGTACATTAAATGAGTTTGTAGAGGAAACACTAACTTCCCAATGGTAAACAATCATAAAGAACCCGGAGAGGTTTCCTGTGCTGTTTTGTGACTATGTGTGAATAGTGACAGGCAAAACATGCGTGAGTATTGGGTCTGATCTACACGCAGCAGTGAGATTGGCCGACAGAATTTCATTAGCTGGCTCTGCAGCTAGCCTCCCATGCAGTCGTTTTTAGGGGAGTTGTATTTCCCTCCTCCCCAAAGGAGGGTAATACGACTCCCCTAAAATGACTGTGTGGGAGGCTACCGGTATACAGCAGCCTTCTCATACTGTGCAGCAGCCTTCTCATACTGTGCAGCAGCCTTCTCATGCTGTGCAGCAGCCTTCGATTGTGCTACCTCCAGTCGATTATGTGCCACTTACAGTCGATTAGTTAACACTGTCAGTCAATTATTTACCACAGACTACTTCACACTAATGGGAACGCAAATATTTGACATGGGGTCCTGACCCGTCACTACCTACTACTTCAGTTATACTCCTGTCTACTACAAACCATGTTCATGTTGCTGTGTACTATTACCTGGTTTGTAGCTTAACTGTAACTACAGATGCTACAAACAGATATTTTGTATTTCTTGTTTCTCTTCTGTATTGCATAGAGGAAGGAAAGCCTCTTGTAGTCTGGGGGACAGGTTCACCTCGAAGGCAATTCATCTACTCAAAGGTTGGTACAGGTTTTTGGTAAAATGCCATTGGCACTTAATTCTGTAAATGTGCACTTTTAATAAGTCTTGGGACATCGTCCACTATCTGCACATAATTTGAGTCATATTTTCATCAGAGTGATGCCTGCTCAGGTTGTTTGCAAACTCCTTGGTGAGGTATAAAATGCATGATAAGTCGATGAGGGAGAGAGCGAGTTCACTCGAATGGACTGCAGAGTTTCTGTTTGCCAAATTTTTGTTGAGCCCAATCACCCACTCAAATGCCTTCCTCAGTGTTCATGGCAAACTTAGGGCAGATTAGGGGGATGTAATGAGGAGAGTAGGTGCACCTCATTTTACCTTTCTGGAAAGAATGTGACAGACAAAATCTTCTGCTTTTTTTACAAGGGTGTTGTTGATTCTTTATGCTTGTAGGATCTTGCCAGGTTGATGATCTGGGTTATGAGGGAGTACAATGAAATAGATCCTATAATTTTGTCAGGTGAGTGGATTCACTGAATTAATTCAGTGTATTTGAGCTGCTTTCTAAAGCTCAATAAAAGGCATCACTTATGATTTGCTTGATTGTTTGTAGTTGGTGAAGAAGATGAGCTTTCAATTAAGGAGGCTGCAGAACTTGTTGTAGACGGAATGGCATTCAAGGGAAAACTAGAAGTATCCTTTGTTTAAATTTGTGCCAATGAAGGGCTTCTAAAGCCAGTGTGTTGCTTTTCTTGGTCTAATATTTTTTTTGTCAATTATGATTTCTTATTACATTGTGTTAACAACATTTAAGCTCTGATTCTGCTGACACAGTGGTTATTCCAGTGCAGTGTTGAGAGAAAAGAGAGAAAATGAGGGCGATATGATGAGAAGATCGTTTTAAAGAGGTTTCATGGGTGTGAAGAAACATTCCTTGTTTAAAACGAACCAAGTGTGTGAAGTTGTCAGGCTGAAGTTCCTTAACACGTATTTCAGTATGATACAAGCAAGTCTGATGGGCAGTTTAAAAAGACTGCAAGTAACGCAAAATTGAGGAAGTACCTTCCCGACTTCAAGTTCTCAGATCCTAAAATAGGTAAGAGATCACAGTTTTACCGTGTGTGGTATTTTTCTCGAAAGAGTCGGGGTGGTGTAATGGTTAGCGGCGGAGTTGGGCTGTGATCGGGTAATCGAAGGGTCGGCTTGGTCGCTGCATGTTGTTATGTTAGTTCCTTAGACAAGAAACTTTACTCCGTATTGCCTCTCTTTCTCGTCTCTGCCCAGGTGTATCATCGGGTGCCGGTTAGCCGTTACGAAAACGAAACGTAATGCCGATGGGTTACTTGAAAAGGCACCGAGAGAGTGTCGAAAGCTTGTTCACTGTTAGTTATCTATTGTGTGTTTGTTATTGGTGAAAAATAATTTTGAAAGGCAAAGGAAAGATGTTGGCAACAAGGGAGCATATACCCACCACCCCCGCGGGGGCGCCTGACTGATAGTATTGGTCCATTCTTATTTTATTACAGCCATCAAGGAAACTTGCGAGTGGTTCTTGGTCAACTACGAGACCTGCCGAAAGTGAAGCATTTGTCAGTCTCTGAGCGACTTTTAGGGAGTTCAGGAGTGGACTGTAGTTGTAATCAACAAAATGGGAAACTAGGGTATATAGTATTTTTGGTACAACGAATTTAACTCCGCAAAGTATGTACGCACGAGTCGCAAACAATAAAAACGACAAAAACAACAACAAGAAGAAATAAACTTAGTTACCAAAAGTCGAATTAACGTTGTTTTTTATGTCTTGTTTTTCGTCTATTACGTCATGAGAACGGAAACACGAAAATTTATTTGCTTTTTCATGAAAGCTTTCTTCCCTCAACTTTCGACCTACCCTCGTTACAGAGGTTTTCATTTTTTCTTCTCAGGGAAATTGAGCCGTAAAGTTTCTGATAAGAACGGAGAAAAACTGTGGGACAAGGGGGGTTTTTCGACTTCATGAGATTTTTTATCGTTTCTGTCGCCCCAAACAAAATCATCAAGAAAGTGCTGAATTCTAAAATAAAACAATACACAGTTGTAAATAGTTCATCTCACTGGTGTTTGTGAATACTTTTACTTCTCTGTGGAGGTGCCTCTTTTGCCTTTTCATCCAGCTGTCTTGGTGAACTTCAAACTGGATTATTTACATCACTGTTTTTCTTGGAATATAAAATAGCTATGACCCTTGAAAAACCCTACATCCTTCCCCTCACGCACTTGAAATTATTCCTCCCCCCTCCCCCCACTTTGGAGTAAATAAGCAAATGGTACCTCGATCTGAGACTCCGAGGACGAGCGTGTGGGGATGATGATTTCAAAATATGAGTATGTTGAGCCCAAAATTGTACATGCCTTCTGGTTACCAAATAATCGCAATGTCTGTATCACAAGACAATGTTTCCAATCAATCTCGTTTGTTCAGTAACTCATTACCAACTCGATGCTGCACCTCCACTGGCCTGCTGTTTAGGTTTGCGCGGCCCAATTTCTTTTTCCTAAGTACTGCTCATAAACAGGGTATAGATTTTACCGTTTCAAAGATTTTGTGGGTTTGAAACGTTTTTTATTTTGGCCTAAGACAGGATTAGGATGTCGAGCTGTGCACAGCACGGCTCCTACCACAGATTCCTAAGATACCCCTCTAAGATTCATACGAAAAGGCTGGTTGCATTCTCATCCCAGAACCAGATACCACGGGACCTCGGTATCTCGCAGCTCTATTGTTTTCAGGGCTAGGGTCCATTATTTTGTTGTCTGTTCTATTGAACCGGCAGGTTAAGTATGGGTTTTACGGAAATTTTTGCCCTGAGCCGTTAGTCTGATTCTCTGTGAGACTAGACTACAAGCAGTCTGTCTTTCCGCTCAGGAAGCGAGCGAACGCAAAAATCGCCTGCTGCGTGAAAACATGACGCGTGCGTGAAGTGAGCCGTCTCACTAGACTAGCCGCTAATCACGCTGGCGTCATGTTTCTACACGGCAGGCGATTATCGTCCTCACTCGCGTGTTCTTTCAGCTCGACTATCCCTGAGTGGATAGAGTGACTACTCTTAGTCTACGACTAGACGGAGTGAGAGAAAGCGACCTTAGACCGTCTCATAATCAGGCTACTCATCATGAGCCAGTCCAATCTCTTAATGCCAGCAGTAACTTAGAACGAGTCTGAGATAATCCCGGCATGGTCAATGGAACTTTCGGAAATCGAACTCAATCCGTGGATTGAGTTCGATTGATTCCGGCAATCGAACGAAATCGAACACCGAACTTTGTGTAAGTTCGATGTCCGAACCAATCGAATTTAATCGGACAAATCGAACCCAATCGAACTCAATCCATTGGATCGTGTTCGATTGAGTTCGGCTACCGAATTCAATTGAACACAGTCCAATGGATTGCGTTCGATTGTGTTCGGTGAATAAATTCGCTTAGACAAAGGGCATGTTATGTGGACTGACTGCCCGCTTGGTTACTGTACGCAAGCCGTGGTGAACCTACATAGAGGGGAGAGGAACCTATACAAGGCAAGCCCATCGACAACACGTTTTTCTCGTCCTTTATTAATGATAATTCACGGCAGTAAAAAGAACAGATTAGAACAAAGCTATCACTATTCCCGCATTTTACCGTATTCTGGAACTACTGGACCGTTTTCATTGTAAGTTAACTTGCAGTTGCAAAATGACAACTTAAAGTAGTACTTTCATGAAAAAGTACAGACCTAAGCAAACTACTAACCGCGACAGAGGCAACGGCATACAAGAGCTGGATGATGCATCTTGTGGCATCTCTTCTTGAACCCCTCTACAAACGTCTTCACTTTAATACCAAGTAATCGAAGCATTTACAGGCCACAGGAACGCGACCAGTTCACGTTGGAGGTGACCTAATTGTCTGCGCTCATTTACAACTCGAAAAGCACGGCCTTTCTCGCCTATTTTCTTTAAAACTCTGAAGTCTTCGCCCTCCTTCACGTCAAAGCGGCACTCTTGGTAGCCTTTTACTACGCATTTTCTACCCACAGCGCATCTAGCTGCATCTGAAGCCGTTTCTCCGGGAATTGTGCGGTTACGAAAAACACGTGTTAGGGGCCGATTACATGAGGCGGGCTGGCCTGCTTAGCCGGGCTGGCTCGGTTTGCCAGGATCTCGGCACGTCTGTGAAACACACTAAAAATTAACTTTGCTATTACATGGAAAAATTTCATCCCGGCTAGCCGGGATGAAAATTTACCAGGTAATCGCGATTGCCGGGCCAACACTCTCTCGTCACTAAATTTCACTTCAGAGCAAAATGGCTCACCAGAAGATCGATATTTCTCTTTCTATATAAGACATAAAGGTTTATCAGACCATAAAGCTACGTAAAACTGAAAATGATACGCCGAAATAATGGATTAGCGAGAATAAAAACACTTGATTCATGCTCTTCGATGTAGCCATCTTTTCACACGACAGCTTCTAAATTTAGCTGCAGGCGGGCTGGCTCGCCTCACGTAATACCGGGCTGAGCGGTCATCTCGGCAGACAGAGCCAGCCCTTTTACCGAGCCAGCCCGGCTCGTGTAATCGGCCCCTTATACTGAAGTAACTCGAGCCTCCAAAACCTTGTTATAGATTTTCAACACCAGTTTTGCAAAAATCAAGAGTTCGGAAATCGAACGTTCGATTAAGGTATCAGGGTACCCCAAATGACAACATTGCGTTTTCACCGTTTGAGCGTCAGGCGTTTCACAAGGACCCTAACAAACTATATATTTTCTGAAAGCTCAATAATTGAAGATTACGAAAACGTATTTAGATAAAGAAAAAAGACAACTGTGCCGAAAATAGAAACTACGTTTTTAAAAAGTACATCGTTCACAAAATCGGTTCCGCTCCAGTCGAGAATGATCTGGAGAGAAAGACGAACATCGCGCCGAATTCTTCACACTTTTGTCTCAAAAACCGTGTCTCGGAATTTTTGTATCTGGCCTGGTTTATTTTCTGCACTCAGATAAACTTTGAAGTTCGAAGAAACATCTCTCCTCTTTCTTTTACGGCTCATAACTTTTGAATGAAAGCAAAGATAAAATTCGGAGACACGGTTTTGGTGTCAAATTATGTGGCAACGTTGTCGCCAAATTTGAGCTAAAATGGTTGAAAACTCGCTGAACGCGAACTTAAAATGTGCGCCTAATTTCTTGAAAAATTAGTTTCGAGAAAAAAGCCAAAATATGATTTGGAAACTTTTTCCGGTCTAAGACCTGGGTCTAAGGAGATTAAAACACCTAGGGGAGGCTCAACTTACCGCGTTACAACAGTAGCACAAACATGCCGACAAGAATGGTGTCAAATTCTGCGTGTTTTTATGTTGGAAAGGGACTTTCGTTGAGTACGAGTGCCGTTCAAAGGGTCTTCAAACGTAATAAACGGAAATTTTAAAGTCATAATGTCACGTCGGTTGTAAAATGCCGAAGGCATCATCGTTTGAGCTGGGTAAGACTACCCAAGCCGGAACCTGAAAGACGAAAGGAAAGGCGAAAGGAAAGCACATTGAAATCTGCGAAGAAGCCGCCATGTGTTCGGCTCAAGATCTAAGAGAGAACATCCTGTCAGAAATGCGAGCAATTGGGAAAAAAATAAACTTTTTTATTACTGGAGACAAATTCCGTACTTTCCTGGACATGCCGTCTTTTGCGCCAAGTTGATTCTTTGATACATCTGGCTTTGTAGAAATGTTATGGAATTTGAATGGATGGATTGTTTTTCCCCGTTCGCGTTACGAAAAGCGAGCTGGCAGTCGAAGCTTATCGCACTGACAAGTGAGGAGTCACGAAGCGCAAGTAATTCCTCAACGCTCGATCTTTTCTCTCTCTTTCTCTTTCACAGATATGATCGAAGCCACTTTGTAGACACACTCGAAATAAGCGGGATCTGCTACGCAATCGATCGCGTGTCAAAACATCGGGGCCCTGTTAAGTCACATGCTATTTTCAGCGTTGTTGACAGATAACCGTCAACACATGATTAGAGAAAATTAATGCCACAAATCTTTTTTCGTCCATAACTTTGCGTAGAAACAATCTTTTTTCTGAAACTTTTTGTAAAAGAGAGGTTTGAATAATATCTATCTGAAAACGACAGAAGTGTATTTTTTGAAAACATGGCAGGAGCTGGGCTCCTGACATGGTCAATTTTGGGGTACCATGATACCTTAAGTTCGATTGTCCAATTTTTGTGCGGACGCAGTACGCAGTACGCATGCGTCCGCATCTATGTCATCGTCTTTCAGACTTTGTTTGTCTGTTTGAGTTTGGTACGGGGTTCCGGACCTAGTTAATATTTAGGTGGCGCGACGTCTCAAACGTCGCTGCCGTCTCATAAAATGGGTAGCACATTCTTGAATTGGCGGTAGTCAGTAGACTTAGTCTCCGCGCGGAACGTCGCTATCGTTTCTTATAAAAGGAGCACATTCCTGAATTGGCGGTAGTCAGTAGACTTAGTCTCCGGGCGGGCTCTAAATAATCAGGCTCGTTATAATGACGTGTATTTTACGAGATTGAAAGTGTGAAGTGTAATTTTGTTGTTTTGAGTTTCGCGGTGTATTGAAGTTGAGTAAAGGGAATTGTTGAATTGTTTATTTCGCTGTTTTTTAGGAGATTTCCTTTCTAAGGGGCAGTGTTTACAAAGGCTAGTGAGAACTTAGGAGTTGTGCAGGTTGTCAGTATGTCGGCATAAAACTAGTTTTGTATGTTGTGTTGCTTTGTGCACGTTGTCAGTATGTGGGCATAGAAATAGTTTTGAATGTGGTGTTGCTTTACCGAGTTCTTAGCCTGGGAGATTGTCGATGACTTATGGAGACTATTGTTAACAGTGGTTCGACAGTGCTTCCAACTTGACAGGTTGGGGTCATACCCAAAAATCAATGATTGAGTGGAATGTCAGTTTGAAAATCCTCTAAGGTTTCCCATTTCATCAGTTAATCAATGCCTTAGATTCTGGACATTCTTGGGTAATATGTTTACATTCATTTAATTGAAGTGTGTGGGTAGAATTCGTTCAGAGGTCATTAAGCGAGAAAGTTCTCAAAGGAAATGTGTAATATACGCGACATTTCTTTGGTCACAGTAGCTCTGTTGAAGAGTTTTAAGGTGAATTTTTCATTTGTAGCTATAATGAAGCGGATAGATTTAGTGATTCATGGGAGAACTGACTGTCATTTGTAAGAGGTGTTGTGGAGGTAAAGATGATTGATTTGTTTTGTAAGATGATGACATTGATTAGATAGAGGATGTGCGCTGGTGATTGTGTAAAGGAGGTTAGCGAAGGCCTATAAGTCTATTTTAGTTCTTTGAAGTAGTTCAGTCTCGTTACGAAAAAAGTAATCGTACAAAGGAGCGTAATGTTGTTTTGAGTTTTGCGGATTATCGACGATAATTAAAGGTAGGCGTTGTAATGTTTATTCGCTGTTTTTAAGGACATTTGGTTGAGAAGGGCGGTGTTTATTAAGGGTAGTGTTTACTTTCGAGTCGTTAGCAGTGGTTAGTGTTTTCGGATAGAAATAGTTTTGTTTTTGGTGTTGTTTTGAGTGCTCGATAACAAGTTTCTGGCGTATTTCTGAGAATGTAGTGGAAGCTGGCAGATTGGAGAGTGTAAAAGAAAAACCTTATGTGTGAAGTGTGGGTACTGTTTGAAATAGAGCAAGACAATAGTCCGGCAGATTGGTGCAAAAATTGTGGAATTCATGGTAAAAGCACCAAATTTTGCACAAAGATAGAGAATTACCTACCGAACAATATTAGCTATGGACCCACCTTGGATCTATCCCATAATTGTAATTATAACGGGTTTAAGGTGGCACACTACTCTTCTAACATGGAAACGAGGCCGGGTGAATTATTTCTTTATTTCCACCAAAGTGAGACAATGTATCGGAAGAAATTAACAAGTTAAACCAAGAAATGAATTACAAAATGCATTCTGAGACATAATTGGCCTTCTTGTATGATTACGTGAATAACCACGTGACCAAATACGCTTTTTAATACCAAGCACTGGACATTGTAATCTTACCCTGACTCTCTCAATTTGCATCTTAGTTATTTGGTCAAATCATACATAGAAACTACGAAAATGCTATGAACCCATTTGGGATCCATGCCATTAAGGTGGCTCACTGGACTTCTAACATGGAAACGAGGCTGGGTGAATTATCTATTTCCAGCAGAGTGAGACAAGGTTTCGTAAGAAATTAACAAGTGTAACCTAAAAATAATTACAAAATGCACTCTTAGACATTATTGGCCATCTAGTGTGATCACGTGACCAACCACATGATTAAATAGGCTTTTTGTGCCTAGCTTTGGGCATAATAATCTCATACCGACTCTCTTAATTTTAATCTCAATTATTTCACTAAGTTCATACATAGAAACTACGAAACAGTAAAATCTTTAAAAATTAATCCCTAAAAACGTCAAACCAACTTCAAAAAGCTAAACACAAATTCATAGGAATGTTGTTAATAATGCAAGCGATACGCAGATTTGTTCATGTGCATCCGGCATTCTGTTGTTCATTCTCGGTCGCACAGCCCAGCGCAATTGCACAGTGCTGTGCAAGGCAGTTCGGCTTTAACGCATTTGCATCGTCCTGCACAACCTCTTTCACTCTTGCAACCACATTTCAATAGTTCCTGACAGCTCTGTGATGCCTGGGGAATTGTCATGCACAAGGGCGCCCACATATCATTAGCGACTTTCACCCAGCCCCATTCACTTGGACACGGAAACGGAGGAGACGGCATTAAAGAATTGCCCCAGAAATGGCCAGCCTGGTACGTGGACCTCTTTGCATGTTGACGTAAGGCATCTGAGGTCTGAGGTGGGAGGAATGGCTTCAATATCTCTCCCTTTACGTGTAAATAGGTCCCTCCGCGCATCATTTACTTTCATGCAAGTGCTGGTACGTTTATACGTGATTGTGACGTATCGCTCATCCACAACATCCATCGTTGGAGCATTGCTAAGTGTTTGGAAAGCTGCCCTCACCTCATTGACCGCGCCCCACTCTTCCCATGCTGTCTTTTTGCCTTAGTGGGCAAAAGACGACTTTTGATCACAGCCTATGAAGGCGTGAAGTGCGAGGAGAGCTTGTGACTTTTCTTCGCCAATACTACAGGAAATGTCGTGTGCTGGCAAATATTTCAGGTGTTTGCATGCCAACACCAAACTCAATCCAAGTTCGGATAAGGAAAGGTATTGGAATTTTGGAACTGCGATGACTACAACATCTGTATCGACAGTGCGTACCATTACTTTAGTGTACCCACGTCTTGCAGCGTCAGCGGCATGTAGTAGGAGCCTCATATCGGCTTCTTCGTGAGTGCAAGGTGATAGATTTGCAGCGTCAGTTATTGTCATTGTTAAGGACTACTGACTCATGTTTAGTAGATACTACTTCTTCTTGGACAGTTCCAATTGTGGTAAGCTGCTCGGCCAGGTAAAGGAAAAGTTTCTCTTTGTTCTCATCAACCCTCAAGAAGGCTGTCCAATTTCATGGGATCCTGGTGTCCGGTCTGACGCGTCTACGGATACCCTTTCCTCTCTTGCTTCGTGCAGAATCTTTAAGACTGTCCGGGAGATATCTGTCCCATACCACATCCACCCTCTCGACATTCCTTAACTGGTTTGTTACGTATGGAAGGAAGACGGTCTCGCTGTACTCTTGAAATATCTTGGAGGCTCCAGGCTTATGCATGCTAACGATGGCTGCACCATCTAGTAGCAGAGCTTCAACTGATGGCCTTTGTGCTTGCGCTGGTCCATTCTTCTCGAGACACAATAACAAATCCGATTTGGTACCAGATCTGAGCTTTCCATACTGAGATAACGAAGGGGGAAAACTCTGGTTCTCGTGACCAAAGAAAAATGTCTCGCCCTTTCTTATGAGCCTGAAGACCTGGAACATTTGCTAAGAGCCTTTCTTTAAGATCAGTAGAGTGAAATCAGCCAGACCCCTCCACTCCAAGTTGTGCCAGACGGTTAGCATACATGTCCGTAAGTTCTGCTAGCCTAAACACTGTCGGAGCGCTACCCTTTGTCTCGGCGCACGTTTCTTCTTTATTTGCAACTAGTTGTGCTAATACGATACCTTGGATTCTCTTTTCATTTCCGTTAATTGTACTCTGTTTCGACCTCTCCGCTTTGTTATAAAGTGCTACCAGGCATTTCGCATGTTAACCTGCTTCTTGAGAAATCATATCGCCTGCACTCAATTTTGCAATTAATTATAACACCTTGTCTTGCAACTGATGCGCGCACTCGCAAACCCTTGTATCTATATTAAAAGTCGAGGCTTCATGAAGCGTTTCCGAGCAACTTCCACAGAAAAAGCAGCTTTTTTCGGCTTTGGAAGTTGTTGCGCCAGAACACGCCCTTGTAAATTTAGAACGTTGAGGGGATTCAGGCTCTTCTTGTCTCTTCCGTTTGTCTGCTCTTTTCAGCTTCATGTTACTAAATTTATTTCTGCAGGATTTGTGCAATTTGCTTTTCGCTGCAGAAGCGTTTCTGCAATCCCCCCCACCCTCATCTAGCTTCTCAACATTTATGGGTATTGGCAAGCTTCGATTTTCACTAAATTGAAGAATGTTACTAGCCAAGGCGTGGTAGCCTGTTCCACACTCTATATCCGATCTTCGGGAGTTTCCTGGACATTGGAGGTTGTTTCCTGGTACAAAATACATTTTGTCCAGTCCACGCTACTACCATCAACTTGTTCAGTCATCGCAGTTATGTGCGATGCATTGAAAACAAGGATTATCAGAAGGAACTTCAGATACGTCACATAACGGGAAGCTGTATGGTCAAACGAAATACGGATAGGTGAGGGTTATGTCAAACGGTTGGCCTTTTAATAGCGGTGGAATAGACTGCGCTGATTAAATAATTTCATAACAACTACCCTCAAATATCTATTTCATGGGTTTTAAGTGATAATTTATCATGAAAACTGTTTTGAATATATTTAACAACCCGTGAATAGCCGGTACGATATTCTATTTTTATCAAAAGCGTATTTTTCGTTATGTTAATTGCTTCAATCGCAATTTTAGGCTAGCGTTACAGCCCTATATTTACGACGCTGAAAGAGAATATTATCATCGTATTGGTCATCGTTTCCTTGCCTATTCTGAAATATATTTTCACCCCAAACCATCCATCAATATCAGCACAGTATCGCCGTCTCAAATTCTTATTAGTTTTGTCACGATACTGTACGTGCAATCACGTGACCTGTCACGTGATCAACTGAAACGACTCTAAGATCGAAGAAAAGCAAATATATTAAGTAATTCTCCACTTTTGGAGGACTGTCGCTCTTTTGATGCAGGACTGTGGCTGCTACACGAGAAACAGAATCCCGACCTCGTTTCCATGCTAATTTCAGTGAGCCACCTTAAACCCGTTGAAACTGCAATTATGGGATACTTCCCAGGTGGGTCCATAGCTAATATTGTTTAGTAGGTATATCTCTATCCATGTGCCAAATTTGGTGCTTTTACCATAAATCCCACAATTCCGTCATATTCTTGCACCAATCTGCCGGACTATATTGCAAAAATGTATTATTGTTTATGTAGTTGATGCGTTTTTCAACGGAAGCAAAACAGTTATAGTATCCACAAGTTGGTTGTCTTTTACTACCATTATAAATGACATAGAAAGGGAGATTGAAATGCCATTTTGTTTAGCGTGCGAAATCGTCTATGAGTCATGGAGAGTATTGTTAGTTGTGGTTACATAGTGCTTCGAACTCGACCGGTTGCGAAGGCGATGACAAATTCCATTCTTGAGTTTTGTGATGATGTAAAGCATAGGAAGGAAGATATTGTTGAGTCTACTGGTTAAATAGCTGTGAACAGTAAACACCGATCTTTATAAACACAGGTTTAGAGGTTTTAGATTGCAAGTAGCCTCTATTTATTTCTTGAGGTAAAGTCACTGATTTTATCAGTTAATCAATTTCTGAAATATTTGACATTCTTACTGTGTCGATAGAGTGTGTTGCCCAGTTTTCGTACACTTTAGTTTGTAATCGCTATATCTTTTCGTCTGTGAGACGAAAATTTCTAAATTTTCTATTAAAGATAGCCCATTTACTTACCTTCAATATATAAAACGATTGGCAACTTGATCGACGTAAGTTCGAAATTATACCATTTTTCCCGAAACTCCTAAGTTGCCCAGTCTTCGTACACCTGGCCCAGTTTTCGTACATCGACAAAACAACATTTCTCCACGAAAACGCTCGACGCAAACTGATGTGTCAGCCACCCTGCTGAGTGCTTATCGTGTTTTCTCTTCGGTTTGTGAATAAATATCGGCTTAGCGACCAAAATTTGGCGTACAGAGCAAATGGTTATTCGGGGGGTGGATGTTTAATCGATCCTGCAGTGTTGATTTTTTGGTCCCTCACTTTTGGGCGGCTTTTCTTACGCTCAATCCACTGTCTCGTACGTCATTTACTGCCTTGGTAAAGGTAGTTGGCAGATTACTATTCTGCGTATTTAATACAACTCTTAAGAAAAGGCCTGTATAAGATTCGACGTTTTCCTTCCGTTTCCGCTTACGCCTTTAGAATAGCAAACTCTTTACTTCCGTTTCCACTTACGCTTGCTTTTCTCACCTACTTTTGTAAATGTTTATTAGAATCGCAACGGAGTGAAAAAATCAGTAAAACCGGTAAGCTAACGATATTTCACGGTGTATGTCAACATTCTATGCATAGACATCTACCTAAGTTAATTATTTGACGATTTAGATTGTTTGCGTGGGATTACGTTTATTAAATATTCGTTACCTTTGCGTGACCTGGATGTAAAGCGTCGCTGTTATACCACAACAAATATATGTAGTGTATCGTACTTTGCAAGGATTGTTGTGTAATCTTTGCTGCACTTGCGACCTATTAGTTTTCGAAGAGCAAAGTTTAAAATTCAGTTCTTTAACTTATCTAAAAATAGGTTTTGAGAAAGGCGCAGCTAAGTGTACGAAAACTGGCATACTAGGTCAAAATGTATGCGAAGATTCTCACCGCTAAAATTCAGGAGCAGTTAAATTTAAGCTGGCGTTGAAAGTTTTTCCATTCACTTTCATCTTTTGTCTATCATCTGTCCAAAAATCATGAAGTTCCTTGCAAAACTACCAGCAAAACGGGCTATTTGTTCATCTACAATACCTTTACTGTGCAGTGAAAAGTGCAAATATTAGCCGCTAAACTTTTACTCACCTCGAAAGAAATTGTCCGCACTGACCTGCCTCTTCGTCAAAAAGCCCGGCAAAACCGGCAATTTATAGCTGAGATGTTCCTTCAACTTTTGGAATTCTTCGGTTGACGAAGATTTAAATGACCGACGAAAATAATCAAATAAAGTTCTTTTTGTACGAAAACTGGGCCCGTACGAAAACTGGGCAACATACTGTAGAGTTCATTGAGAGGTCATTAACCCTTTCCCGTCAGCGTTTTTTCCTTAGAAAAACGCATTTTTTTACCGCTAAAGCGGTTTTTTAAGTTCTATGTTGCCAAATGCCACTAAACTTTGCTACAAAGGCCTCAGCCCTTCTAAAATCATGGAAATAGAACATTGATCAACTAGGTGACTTGGCCTATTTTACCACCAACTTTGCAGCCAAAATTGGACACGTTTTTTCTGGTATAGCTCTGCCAGAATTTGGTCGGTATTCAAAATGGACACACGTATGGATGAATCTGTCCTTGCTGTGTTAGCTGCTTATCAAAACAATCTGGTGACGTCAAAAATGATGACGTCACAAGTGGCTCAATGGTTCCCGACTTCAACGTCGGGAAAATACAACTCTTGACGGAAAAGAGTTAAGCGAGAAAGTTCTCAAAGCAAATCTGTCATATACGGGACATTTCTTTCGTCAGATTAGCTTTCTTGAAGAGTTTGAAGGTGAATTTTTCATTTGTAGCTATGACGTAAGCAGATAGATTTAGTTATCTATTGGAGACGTTAGCGAAAGAGACTCTTCGGAAGGTTTGACGATAAAAAGTTTACTTACCGTTCTAGGTAAGTTACGTATATTAGACTGTTGATGTTTTGAGCGCCATAGCACGAGTCACATTCGAGCCCGAATCAAGTTCGATTCAAGGTAGAGAACTATTTATACGAAGTTAAGGTATAAAACCACTGCAAAAACTGTGTACGATCAACCTGGCTCAACGTTGGATCAGAAAGATCGTGATCAGTCAAAATTAATAAAAATATAAATGATTGTCAAAATGACTACTGGAGGGACTGATCAAACAACGTGAAAAGACGTGTGTTATGATATTTCGACTGGCCAATACCAGTCTTCATCAGGTTTATTATGGCAAATCACGAATTCACGGAAATATATATGTAGTAGAACAATGAGCGGAAGTTACATATATGACGTGGTATGGTGTGGCTTAGAAATGATAGAAAATAAACAAAGGCAATTTTCAGTTACAAATTACAGTTCATCACACCATACCACGTCATATATGTAACTTCCGCTAATTGTTCTACTACATATATATTTCTGTAAATTCGTGATTTGCCATAATAAACCTGATGAAGACTGGTATTGGCCAGTCGAAATATCGTAACACACGTCTTTTCACGTTGTTTGATCAGTCCCTGCAGTAGTCAGTTTGACAATCAACTATTTATACATAACAGCCCAGGGAAAGGAAGCTGACAGACTCTGCGCCGCCTGAAAATTCCCCAGAATTTCTTGTTAATTATTATTCCGGAGACAAAAGTATTTTTAGGGCAGCGGTTAACTTGGGGGATGTGGGGGATGGTTATTGTCAAAACAAAAAATACTTTCGTAGTTTTAGGCAAATGCTTGAGGCTTCAAACTACGTCCTGATGTTGGCCTTCCATAATTTTTCGTTAGGACTAGAGGATACACTGTAGCTTCGCCTGTCAACAAATCTAATTATCAGATCTGATCAGGCGTGGAAAATATCAGGAAACTTCTAGTTTGTTGTATGACTGCACATATTTGCACGTCTTGTGACTTTTGAGCAACCAAAAAAGATTTACAGCACGTTCACTTGAATAAAATCACGCAGTCATCTTAATAGAACTAACAGGATGTCATGTTTTATTTAGATGATCCAAGAGTCACACGAAGCATTGTTTTGGAATGGTTTCTGGTTTCTTATCCGTTTTGCTTGGGTAGAATTTATTGTCACGTAGGATTTACATCATTCTTAGTTTTCATGGGTAGTTATTCATGTTACGCAGCACTATTATTGCAAGGAAAAAGAAAGGAAATATCGGCAATTCACAACACCGGGGAAAAGGTAGACGACACCGAGAAACAATGCCTGTATTTATATATATATATATATATATATATATATATATATATATATATATATATATATATATATATATATATATATATATATTGAAAACAGTTAATGGTTGCCTCAGGCCAACAAAGAATGCCACTGCGTCAGGAGGATCAAAGATTCACAGTCCAAGCCTCACTGCATGGAATTAAAACTCGTTGAAGGAAAGCGAGGACGGACAACTTCTGACGATTAAAAAGTTAAAAAATTTAATGAAAAAATAAAAACGTTTCGGTCAGTAGACCTTCATCAGTTACATGATGAAGGTCTACTGACCGAAACGTTTTTATTTTTTCATTAAATTTTTTAACTTTTTAATCGTCAGAAGTTGTCCGTCCTCGCTTTCCTTCAACGCGTATATATATATATATATATATATATATATATATATATATATATATATATATATATATATATATATATATATATAGACACACATAAGTCACGAGTGGCATGGGACACCTGTTCTTAAAAAGCCTGACAATAAATGAACAAAGATAAAGGATAAAGGTCAATCCGAGTAACCCCATTTACTCAAATTATTAGTGGGTAATGGGTTAGGAACAAAGATGGCGATCAGACAAAAAGGTTATAGTAATATTTAATAACCTACAAAAGCTCATGTCTGATGAGCACATCCTAGCGAACTCATAAAACTAGTGAAACAATTATTACCGTATTTACTCGATTAAACGCCGCCCTCGATTAAACGCCGCAGATGGAAGCAAAATTACCAATAAACGCCGCCCTCGCATAAACGCCGCACCCAATCAGAAGAATGCGGCGTTTATTCGAGGATTATAAGAAAAAAAAATAAGAAGAACGGTAAAACTCGGTAATCTACACATGAACGTTGTACATATCACAAGCCGGACAATTATGATTCTATCTCAGCAAAAAAGCGAGACATTGGAACTTTAAACATGTTTCTGTTTTACATAGTATTTACGAATGATTTACCGTAATTATTATCAGTGATCAAGAGAGGATATCCTCTCTTGCAGTGATTTAAGAAATACGATTTTGAAATAAACGCCGCCCTCGAATAAACGCCGCCCTTGAATAAACGCCGCATCGGAAACGCTAAAAATTTAATAAACGCCGCGGCGTTTAATCGAGTAAATACGGTAATCTCTTTTGTCACTTCCGATTACTCCATCACTGAGTCGAATCACGGAAGAGCGAATCGCATCCCTTGAAAACACTCACGCGCACAGTGCTTTAACAGTCGGCCGACTAAAAACTGATTCAAACATGATTTCAGACGTCCGCACATGCGCGGGCCGTTCATTTTGCGTGAGTTCGATTTCTTTCGATTGCCGAATTCAATCGAACTCAATCCATCGATTGAGTTCGGTTGAGTTCGATTGAAATACAGTTCGATTGGGTTCGATTGACTATGCCGGGAGATAATGTCTGCGAGCAGTCGTCCTATTTTCCTCAGATCCTAGGCGCGAGTGGGAATGAATAAAATATCCAAAACAGCGGTAAAAACGAGGAGGGTTTGGGGAGAGGGAGGAAATAAAAGGGACTGCTCGCAGTCTAGTCCAAGGAAGTTGTGGAGGGAGAGCAAAGCTGCGAATAGCTAGAGTGTAATGGATGCAGATGAACCGCAAGCTTATGGAGACTTGGAAGGACGCAAACTTTGCCTTCGCACAGTACCGCCTCCTAGGCAGGCTAGCGCTTTCGATTAAATCCAGTTCCCTGGTTCCCGAGGAGCCCTGCACAAATTTTGTTGCTTCCGTACAGTATGTTGCCCAGTTTTCGTACGGGCCCAGTTTTCGTACGAAAAGAACTTTATTCGATTATTTTCGTCGGTCATTTAAATCTTCGTCAAACGAAGAATTCCAAAAGTAAAAGGAACATCTCAGCTATAAATTGCCGGTTTTGCCGGGCTTTTTGACGAAGAGGCAGGTCAGTGCGGACAATTTCTTTCGAGGTGAGTAAAAGTTTAGCGGCTAATATTTGCACTTTTCACTGCACAGTAAAGGTATTGTAGATGAACAAATAGCCCGTTTTGCTGGTAATTTTGCAAGGAACTTCATGATTTTTGGACAGATGATAGACAAAAGATGAAAGTGAATGGAAAAACTTTCAACGCCAGCTTAAATTTAACTGCTCCTGAATTTTAGCGGTGAGAATCTTCGCATACATTTTGACCTACTGTGCCAGTTTTCGTACACTGAGCTGCGCCTTTCTCAAAACCTATTTTTAGATAAGTTAAAGAACTGAATTTTAAACTTTACTGTTCGAAAACTGATAGGTCGCAAGTGCAGCAAAGATTACACAACAATCCTTGCAAAGTACGATACACTACATATATTTGTTGTGGTATAACAGCGACGCTTTACATCCAGGTCACGCAAAGGTCACGAATATTTAATAAACGTAATCCCACGCAAACAATCTAAATCGTCAAATAATTAACTAAGGTAGATGTCTATGCATAGAATGTTGACATACACCGTGAAATATCGTTAGCTTACCGGTTTTACTGATTTTTTCACTCCGTTGCGATTCTAATAAACATTTACAAAAGTAGGTAAGAAAAGCAAGCGTAAGCGGAAACGGAAGTAAAGAGTTTGCTATTCTGAAGGCGTCAGCGGAAACGGAAGGAAAACGTCGAATCTTATACAGGCCTTTTCTTAAGAGTTGTAATACGCAGAATAGTAACCTGTCAACTACCTTTACCAAGGCAGTAAATGACGTACGAGACAGTGGATTGAGCGTAAGAAAAGCCGCCCAAAAGTGAGGGACCAAAAAATCAACACTGCAGGATCGATTAAACATCCACCCCCCGAATAACCATTTGCTTTGTACGCCAAATTTTGGTCGCTAAGCCGATATTTATTCACAAACCGAAGAGAAAACACGATAAGCACTCAGCAGGGTGGCTGACACATCAGTTTGCGTCGAGCGTTTTCATGGAGAAATGTTGTTTTGTCGATGTACGAAAACTGGGCCAGGTGTACGAAGACTGGGCAACTTAGGAGTTTCGGGAAAAATGGCATAATTTTGAACGTACGTCGATCAAGCGGCCAATCGTTTTATATATTGAAGGCAAGTAAATGGGCTATCTTTAATCGAAAATTCAGAAATTTTCGTCTCACAGACAAAAAGGTATAGCGATTACAAACTAAAGTGTACGAAAACTGGGCAACACACTGTATAACTCGTATAGTCAGTAAAACTTCTACGGTTCATTTAAGTATGCCACTACGCATTGCGGACCTATTGCCGTCAACCACGTCAGGAAAGTAACATTCTGCCAAGGACTGGGTACAATTCTTGCAGTGTTTTCGTTTATGGCGCCGATCGCTGTCTAAGCTGAGACGTCTGTTAACTTTATTGTTCTGTATAGTATTGTATTAGTTGTCTTTACTGAAGGTAAGCAAAACGTTTAATGACTTCGGAGCAACTTTAGAATACCCGTCCCCTTATTTACATATCTCTTAGTACTTTGAAGAACAAGGCATATGAAAACAAAAGGAATAATTGTTATTCAATGACATGCAAGTAAGGGAAGGGGTATTCTAAAGTTTAACCATGACTTCGATAAGGAAATCGTACGTAAGCAACCATCTTGCGTAAAAAATTAGTACCTTTTAAAAAGTTTCTTTGGCCACAATTGGAGGGGGGGGGGGCACACATAGCAGCATAGAAGCAGTCTTGTGAGTACTGTAATGAAAGTGGGGCAAACATGATACAGAAATTATGCACACTGGTGCATATTGAAAACAGAATTCACAACCTGGAACTTGCAGAAGTACAACAACCAAACAACACCAACAAGCAACACACAACACCACAGTTTAAGCTTAAGTGTACGTAATTCTGATTTCTGAAGATTTTTGTGTGTTCCATGAACCACGTCAATTAAAGACTGAACCAGATCGAGATGTAACATGTTTAAAATGTACACCCAATGCTGAGCAATTAAGTGCAGACGTGTTTTGGAGAAATGTGCTTTGTTCACACCTGTTTGCTCTAAAAGTGTTTTGGTGCTAGTGTAAACGCCTTGTTAGTAAGGAAAGGTGGTAGTACTATATCTGAAGTAGGCCCTACCTGAAATATATGTTGTTTGGCAAGCTTATGCTCACCCCTGACAATGTGGCATTGGACATTGTTCTGCACGTTGGTGGGATGCTGTTTACTGGGAGACCTCATGGCAAGTTAGGTCATATTTACTACAGTGCCAGACAAATTAGTTGGGACACATCCCAGGGGACACATCCCCATATGAAACTGACAGGGATGCTCGTCAGAAAATTAGAATTAAAGCCCTAAAGGAGACCAATCTGGGCGTGGCTCAGGCGTTTTTTGACCCCTAAAGGAGACCATGCTAAAACAGGCAACCAAATAAGAGCTACAGTGATTTTAATTGCGCTAAAGATTGACGGCATTTGGTTTTTTCATATAGATATTTCTTTACGCACAACCCTAAGCAATACCTGTACGGGTAAAAATTTTGGCTTTCCTTCCTGAAAACCCTAAGCGAGACCAAAATCTGCCATTTACACCCCTAAGCGAGACGACGAGCATCCCATCACTTTCATATGGGAGTCCCCCCTCCCAGGGGACACATTCTGTCTCCCTGCCCTTTCAATGTTGGTGTACAAGATTTGCGGCTTGAATAGCAAGAAACAACATTGAGAGGGAGAAGGGGAGCACGAGAAGGAAAAAAACAGCATTCGCTTGAAGAACCTGGCTATTTCTGACAGGCACTGTGTTGGAGACAGATAAGGGTCGTTAATTAGTTGTTTGGTCACAAATGGCATGAAGGTCGTGACGTACTCAGCAACTCGACAATATTTCTATGGCCAATGATTTAATGCAATTAAAGGGTAGTTATTTTTTTATTTCCCTTTGAATGTGAGGGGACCTGTAACAATGCGATGGTCGTGTTGGCTAAAAATAATCGTACCCCAAAAGGAAGGAAAAAGAGCAAAGTGTAAAGCATGGTTTTCAAATTTGGGTTGATAGCGTGACCCGAGCATGTGTATACTTTGTCAAAATCAGGGTTTGCTAATAAGGAGAAAAGTTAAATTGTGCCATATTTCCAGGGAAAGTGTGTGGTGGCTAAGGACAGAAGTCCTCCCTGGGAACAAGGAGTCTAAGGAACATGGGAAAACAGGACCTTCATTGACCTTAGGTGCAAGGCAGAGAGCACAAATTCTGAGCATCATATAGTGACTTTGGTAGAGGAAGGGGATATTTCCTCATAAAAGAGCTATGCTAGAAGCTGGGTTTTCTCTAATTAAAGAATTTGAAAAAAGTGACTGTTCAGTTGCAATCAGAAGGGAAATATCTACAATCACGTTTAAGGAGTCTTCTAGCCTAAACAACATGCACATATTTATCCACTACACTAACGATTGTTGTTGTGTCCCCAAATATAACGACACCTATTTGTTTGCACTGAGTATTGAGGCTGATTATTTCTTACAACATAACTTCTGGAATTACAGTGCGTCTGAGCAAACAGATGAGAAATCGACAACGTACAAATAAACTTCAAGCACTGAGTTTACATTCTCTCTTAATCAAGTTAACTTGAAATGGTGACATCGATTGTCAATCTTTTGACGACATATAAACCTTTAAACATGTCCTGCAAACAAATCAGTTCACCGAAATGATGGGGAAAAAAGTGTTGAACTCTCACACCTCTATAATTTGAGAAAGATTTGGCTGAAACCATTGAAACAGGATGTTGTGGTTCACGTGTACATGGGTCACCCTTAGTTTATTAAATAACAAATGGATGATTCTTTTTTCATGAGTAGCTGTGTCACCATGCTCAAAACCCTAAAAACATCTCACAGAGTTAAAAAGCCTTCAAACTGCTCGTTATAAAACTACGTAGATATTTATCTTTCGATTTCTATTTATTTATCTATCTATTTATTTATCTTTCGATTTATCTTCTCTTATTACAAATACCCAAAGATTCAACACAAACGTTGTTGAAAACATGGTGACCTGTTGAATCATGTCACCAAATGTACAGTAATGAAACACACTTGAAGTCAATATCCACCGCAGTAAAATATCCGCAGAAAACCTCCTAAGGTACCTAATTCAAGGAAGCTACCTTTATTCTATCTAGTGTTTTTTGTTGTAATGATAATGTCCCATGTTGGAGTGCAAAAACAACAAGGAAACATTGTCATGGTTTGCGGAAATTTTCCTGCCAATACAGGCTTTCATAGAGCACATATCATAAATTCCTTTTTAAACACAGTGCCAGACAAATTAGTTGGGACACATTCTGTCTCCCTGCCCTCTCAATGTTTGTTTACAAGATTTGCTGGCTGAATAGCAATAAACAACATTGAGAGGGAGAAGGGGAGCACAAGAATGGAAAAAACAGCGTTCGGTTGAAGTGTCCCAACTATTTCTGACGGGCACGGTAGGTTTATTGTGACATGCATCCTGCATGCCATTAGCTAGGGTGAGCTATGTCAAGAGCATCTTGTGCGATGATAATTAAAGAAAGAAAGAAAGATGGTAAATTCTAAGATAGATCATGAAGTAAGAAATGTGTAATATTAAGTGTGTCATGAGCATTTGACAGAGAAAAAAGTTCTTTGAGCTTACTCAAATTAATGCCAGCTAAAATAGTCCATATTGTCAATAATCTTGGCCTATTAAGCATCCTCCATTCGATGTTTTTCACCATACCAAATTCATACCTGGTGAATAAATACTTAACTTGAAGCAATGATATCTCTGTAAATGACTATTATAAACATGGCTTTCAGTTACAAAATTCTTTACAAGATGATCAGAAAAGCAATAATAGACCTTTTTACTGATACAGCAGCCATATTGATTTTGCCCCCTGGGTATCCCATAGTACTCATTGAAATTCATTTATTCTTTTGTGGTGATAATGCAGCATTATCACAATAATATTGAATCAATCCAGTATTATGTGATACCTAGGGAGCATTTTTTTAATGTGGTTGCTGTATCAGGAAAAAGGTCTATTGCAACAAATGTTGTCAGTTCCCAGATGTTTTTGCATACAGCTCATGTTTCAAGCATTTCTTGACATGACTTCCTCCCACCATAAAGCATCACACAACAAGCATGGGCAGACCACCCTCTGCTCGTGTGGTGTGTTTACTGTTGGAACTTCAGAATTGATTTTGAGGCAACTCGATCAGTTGAGATTTTGTTCTACTAGTACAGATATTTAAGTATTCTTTACCTTATTGTTCAATAAAGTTTAAAGAAAATGTTAATTGAGTCATGAGTGGTGTTTTTTTTCATTCCAAGATGTAGAAGACATTCCCTAGTGAGATAATTCTGTCCAGCCGAAGGCCAGTTAGAGAAGAAGGGGAGACAAGGCAAGCAATTCGCCACCAGTGACCACTACGCTGCACTATTTCAAACTGGAATTGACACGAAAGTTTTAAAATTCTCAGCTTTTTTTTCACCAGCATCTGATCAAGTGAATATTTTGCTATGTTGGGGCCGAGTTTGGGCTTCATCCATCCAATTTCGCCAAGAAAAGTGAAGCGAAAGCCCTCCATGTAGGTTTCTCAATATGATCTGTACCAGACTCGGCGACCAAAGGAATTCCAAACATGCAGTCCATTTAAAATCAGCCAATCAACGCTTTGCGACAAAACCCCAACCCTGCCGAGCAGGGGAGTTTTGACACTTCCGCTACTGTAAATGAGAGTTAATTTATGCCAATCATCGAATACCTCTGAAAGTTTGAATAACGAGTCAGATGAATTGAGGAGATTGTGGTTTTGGTATGTATACACTACACATTATTTTTCTTTTATTTCGATGGCCCATGTACAAAATTCTGTACAAAATGGTGCAAACAATAGATGGTTATACATCACATTACTGCATGTTTTTGTCTCAGGTTTTTTGGAAATGTACAAGTTCTCTCCCTATTGTTCGCATCATTTTGTACAGAATTTTGTGCATGGACCATTGAAATAAAAAGAAGATAATATGTATAATAATATGTACGTACCAACACCTTTTCTCCTGTTGGATTGACCAATTCTTTACCAAGGAAGGCACCAAGCTTGAATAATTCATAACTCCGCTTTTAGTTTGTGCTTTCTTGACTTTCCTAGACAATCTCCTGGATTTGTCTGACTCGTTATTCAGATTTTCCAAAGCATTTGCTAATTGGCATAAATTAACTTCTGTTTACAGTAGCAGAAGTGTCAAAACTCCCGTGCTAGGCAGGGTTGGGGATTTGAAGTGCAACAGTGGCAAGTCTGCTACAAAAAATATTGAGAAACCTACATAGAGGACTTTCGCTTCACTTTTCTCGGATGAAATTGGACAGCTGAAGCCCAAACTCAGCCAGGACATGGCAAAATATTTACTTGATCAGACGTCAGTGTAAAAAGTGAGAATTTTAAAACTTTGGCGACAATTCCAGTTTGAGGTAGTGCCCCATAGGGGTCGCTGGTGGTGAATTACCTGCCTCGTCTCCCCTTCTTCTCTTACCAGCCTTTGGCTGGAAAGTAATCTCACTAGAGGACATCTCATTCATCTCAGGACAGCAAAAAAACACCACTCATGACTCAATTAACATATTTTTCTTTAAACTGTATTGAACGATAAAGGTAAAGAATACTTTTAAGTATTTAAAAATATCTGTAATAGTAGCACAGAATCTCAACTGATTGAGTCGCCTCAAAATCAAGTCTCAAGTTCCAACAGTAAACACACGACATGAACAGAGGGTGGTCTGCCTGTGCAACAAGACTCCCTCTTGGACAAACAACTGTCCAAAAAATGGCCAAAGAACAAAAGTTGTGGGAAACCAACCTTGAAGCATCATAGAAGTTGACCAAAAATACATGCTTCCCAATAGAGCTACATCCCTTAGGGTTGATCAGTAAAATCTTGGCTGTTCCTGGTTTGTGAAAATTGGATGGTGATAAGGTAGTCACCAGATTTCTGCGGGTTGTGACAACGCACACACGCTGGCATTGAGGGGAAAACAACTCAATCAATCTGGAAATGACGACTAGGGTTAATAAAGTCGCACTGACAGCACAAATGCATTGATTTTTCTTAAGAATTTACACGTTTTTGTAACAATAACCAATTCTGTATTTGCACACTGAAGTATGGCTGAGAACAGGTGTTGAGCAAAGAAAGTTCTTTTAAGACCACGATTATTAGTCCACCTGGGAACCAAATACTTGACCTCCCACTCTACAGTCCTGCAACCTACCAAGTCTGACTGATCCATCCAGGTGCCTTGTTAGGCCATATGTACATGAAACCGGTGGTAGTTAACAGTTTTTCCAGAATGTACGTATGAAAATTGAACTTCTAGTGACCACGAGATATCTGATAAGGTGAGCAATAGCAGCAAAAAGGGTCATGGTTTGCTTTATGTTTCCTCTTATCTTATCTTTTTTAGTTTGGTTTGAGTCCAGGTGGAGTAGCTAGGCCAAATATAAGAGCAGCAAATTAATCATGAGCTAAAACTCTTTCTATATTTGTATTCTAGGATTGTTTTTACCACATAAGAATGGAGACCCATCAAAGATCTCACACTAAAGAAAATCTTTACAATTGCAAAACTAGCAACAGGTGTTTTACCTATACCACATCACGTTTTTCAAGCACAAATGCAAGGTTACACTCTAGAGAGAAGCCTTACACATGTGAAACCTACACCAAGAGTTCTCTTTCAAAACACAAGTTGCCAATACATATCGGATGCCACTGTGGAGAGATGCCTTACAAGTGCAAGTGTGCCAGGCATTTTAGCCAAGCAGGAAATTTGACGACTCATATTAGATCCCACTCTGGTGAAAATCCTTTCAAATGCAAAATCTGTGACAAGTATTTCAGCCAAGCAAGTCATTTGAGGGCTCATGAGAGAACCCACTCTGGTGAAAAGCCCTACAAATGCAAAACCTGTGACAAGTGTTTCAGCCGAGCAGGAACTTTCAGGACTCATGAGAGATTCCATTCTACTGAAAAGCCCTACAAATGCAAAACCTGTGACAAGTGTTTCAGCAAAGCAGGAAATTTGAGGACTCATGAGAGAACCCACTCTGGTGAAAAGCCTCACAAATGCAAAACCTGTGACAAGTGTTTCAGCGAAGCAGGAAATTTGAGGACTCATGAGAGAATCCACTCTGGTGACAAGCCTTACAAATGCAAAACCTGTGACAAGTGTTTCAGCGAAGCAGGAAATTTGAGGACTCATGAGAGAACCCACTCTGGTGAAAAGCCTTACAAATGCAAAACCTGTGACAAGTGTTTCAGCACTTCAGGAAATCTGAAGACTCATGAGAGAACCCACTCTGGTGAAAAGCCTTACAAATGCAAGACCTGTGACAAGTGTTTCAGCGAAGCAGGAAGTTTGAGGACTCATGAGAGAACCCACTCTGGTGAAAAGCCGTACAAATGTAAAACCTGTGACAAGTGTTTCAGCGAAGCAGGAAGTTTGAGGACTCATGAGAGAACTCACTCTGGTGAAAAGCCTTACAAATGCAAGACCTGTGACAAGTGTTTCAGCACTTCAGGAAATCTGAAGACTCATGAGAGAACCCACTCTGGTGAAAAGCCTTACAAATGCAAGACCTGTGACAAGTGTTTCAGCCAAGCAGGAAGTTTGAGGACTCATGAGAGAACCCACTCTGGTGAAAAGCCTTACAAATGTAAAACCTGTGACAAATGTTTTAGCCGAACAGGTGTGTTAAGGACTCACGAGAGAGCCCACTCTGGTGATAAGCCTTACAAATGTAAAACCTGTGAGAAGTGCTTCAGCCAAGCAGGACATTTGAGGATTCATGAGAGAACCCACTCTGGTGAAAAGCCTTACAAATGCAAAACCTGTGACAAGTGTTTCAGTAAAGCAGGACATTTGATGACTCATGAGAGAACCCACTCTGGTGAAAAGCCTTACAAATGTAAAACCTGTGACAAGTGTTTTAGCCAAACAGGTGTGTTAAGGACTCACGAGAGAACCCACTCTGGTGATAAGCCTTACAAATGTAAAACCTGTGACAAGTGTTTTAGCCGAACAGGTGTGTTAAGGACTCACGAGAGAACCCACTCTGGTGATAAGCCTTACAAATGTAAAACCTGTGACAAGCGTTTCAGCCAAGCAGGACATTTGAGGATTCACAAGAGAACCCACTCTGGTGATAAGCCCTACAAATGTAAAACCTGTGACAAGTGTTTCAGCCAAGCAGGACATTTGAGGATTCATGAGAGAACCCACTCTGGTGAAAAGCCTTACAAATGCAAAACCTGTGACAAGTGTTTCAGCAAAACAGGAAATTTGAAGACTCATGAGAGAACCCACTCTGGTGAAAAGCCTTACAAATGTAAAACCTGTGACAAGTGTTTCAGCCAAGCAGGAACATTGAGGACTCATGAGAGATCCCACACTGAAGAATTTAAGCGTTACAAATGCAAAGCCTGTGAAAAGGTTTTTAGCACATCACAAGCATTGCACAGACATGGAAGATTCCACACAAGACAGAAGCCTTGCAAATGCAAGCTGCTTATCAAAAAATCCAGTAATCCTCACACAGCTGACAAGAATAATACCAGTGATAACAGAGGCACATCACTACCAGCATCCTCTTTGCCAGAACCCAAGCCAGAAACTGCTAAGGTTTTATCCTGTTGGATTTGCCAGGAAGAACATCTAAGTGAGTCTCTACTTATTGAACATTATGAGGATCATATGAGAAACATTTTTTAACTACATAAATTATGGCCACTGGGGTTTGCGTTGAAGTATTCCCTTGTCTCAAGGGTAGGGTACCTACTGGTATTTTTGCTGCACCTAAAGGACTGGGAGCAAAACTGCCTTAATTTTATTGGATTTTTTTTTACTTTTCTCAGATGACTGTTTTTTGCATACAGTCTTGAGTTCATTAGTTAAACTGTGCTCCCTTTTTGTTGTTTGTTTTTGCCTCTGTTACGCATGGAGTTACCAGAATACTTTTCCTGAGCAAACCATATACAGAATTTAGCACAAACAGAGGTCGGCAAGAAAGGACAAATGTTTAAGAGCTGCATGCAAAAGAGTAGCCAAATCTGAGCAAAACTGAAGCAATCCTTCCCTTGAATAAAGTTTTCAAAAACAGCATAGGACAGTTGCGCTTTTAGCCCTTCAATCGTAGCATCGTCACCTGATTTCAACTGTTCAACGTACCAAAAGGAACGTGATGGAGACCAGCACTCCCTTCTTGTTGAGTACAGTACTCTGAATAGTTTACCATATAGTGTAAGACTGCACGGGCTTGTCTAACATATAAACCTACATAAGCACCGGTTTAAGTGTGTGGATGTGGGTGTGGGACTCGGGAGAAATGCAAAAAACACGATTCTGAGCTTTCCACACAGTGAGTTCGCTCTGAATTTCCCGTTCCACAAACAAAGGAAAATAGGCCATTTCTAAATTGCTTTTAGCCTCTCTTTCAAAGCCAGACCTGGTGCACAACATTTCATATAAATTAGTTTCATTTGCATGAATATGGGAAGTTGTGTTAATGTGAACGGCTGGGCACATGGCCTCGGTTTGAAAAAGAAAGCAAAGACATTTCGGAAGTAGCTCATTCCTGTTTGTGAGGTATGTCACTATCTGTCATCAAATAATGTTCATACTGACTCCACATGCAGTCATTTTGAGGTTCCTGTTTCCTGTGCATCCATCCTGTTGCCGATTTGCAATCCCTTCAAATGTTTTAGAACAAAAGCAAATGTTTTGCAGTCTAATTGCTGACTTTTAGTTCTGAACCTCATTAATAATTCGTAACGAGAAAACAAAGGAAGTCACTACCGTGACGGTGGTTTGGATACCGGATCTTGATTAGCATAAAGTTTTGCGAACTTTTGCTTCTCTTGCTTCTCCGAGAATTATGAATGGTTTAAGATTATCTGGTATCCAAACACCTAAAAAAACACCTTAGGGAAGTTACGTTTTTTCTTCGGAGGGGAGGGCTGGGGCCTCAGAGGGGAGGGTCATCAGTGAAAGTGAGCACAAAAGGGGAGGGCCATACCTCATTGTGAGCTATTCAAGGGAGGGTCACACATCTTTTCCAGAATTTTTAATGAAAACTTTTGTGATGTTGCTGTCCATTTTTCTTACAGATTAAGTTTTTCCTGTCACCTACTTTGATTTAATTTGGTGTTCTATTATAGGTACTAGGTTACATTTCTACATGTATATTATGCCATGGCACATAGTTTTCTCGGAGGACTCGTGTCCTTTTCCGTCCGTATCGAGAAGTACTTGACTTAGGTATCGTTTCTTCAGCTTCTTGCTGTTGGCTATCCGCTGCCTGATCTCCTGAGTCGTTTAGTTCTGAAGAGTTACTAGTAGATCCAACAATGCGTTCTACCCTGTCACTGTCACTGTCAGCCTCTGAATTTGAGTCAGAGGCTGGCTGAATGTTGTTCTGACTGTCCTGCACAACAGAAGTCAAAATCACTGCCAATATGTGCCTTCACCACCCTCACTTTCTCATTTTTCTTTCCTTTAAATGCAATATTGTGGTGATTAATGTAAAGTTCAAGTTCACCTACTGTAAGGGATGACAACTGGTTTCTGTGATAGAGATCTTCCCAGTCAATGTCATTGTATTCCTGTTGCTTTCCTTGTGCACGCTTCCTGTCATTATCTGTTGGCCGCTTATCTTTTCTCATTTCAATGTCAGTTAGATGCTCACTATAATCTGCAACCAGCTTTTCTGAAACAATGTATTTTTCAGAAAACTCTTTGATTGCCTTTTTATCCCCTGCTTTGAGCTTACCCTCTTGAAACATCTGTTTTATTGGAGCTCGAGGCTGATAATCATCAGGTTTGCGGCCACTCGTAGGTGTTTTCGTACTTGGTAGGTAGTGAAGGTCGGGAAGTTTGCTGTAATCGGGAAAGGGTCGTGGCGTTGGTGTAGCTGGAGAAGGACTTAAAAATTTAGTTGCTCGTTTTTCTCTTGGCAAGACATTTTCTGTACTCCAAATACAATTCCTCTTTCTCGCAGTGCTCCTCTTCGAAGGAAGCTAGTTTAGCAAAATAGCCATGACCTTGTTCGGAGCATCGTGATACTGCTCCATAAAATCGCGGTTATAGAAAATCATATCCCCTGGCTTATCCACCATCACTGCTGACACGTAACCCCGTGGCGCCGGAGCATCGTCAACACGAAGAACTACTTCTTCTGCTACAGCCCAAGCATTTTTTCCATGTTTGCTTTCCTCTGGGTTTCAAGTTCTGAATTTGTAAGAGAACTAATATCATCCTCAGACAAACCATGAAGCGGATTGTAGATCTGCCACTTGAGACTTCCTCCATCACATAGAGCGTCCCCTATACAAGCATTGAGCCTTTCTGCTTCGTTTTGACCCGAATCCTCTCTTGCTGGGTGGATTCGAAGCACTTTGTCACTGTTAAGAATCCTTGCCTTTTCAAGTAGTCGCCATCTACATGCGGCACTTGATACGCCAACTCCAGGACCGGCATCAGTGAGTGCCAACAACCTCGGATACACAGATGGCAGTTGTAAGGTAGCAATATGCCTCGAAACATCATTGCATTGCATAACCACAGGTTTAAGTGCATTCTCAAACTCTTTGCTTTCGACATTCTGCATTTCAGATTCGGCTTTGCTAATGCCCTCTAAAAGAGAGTTCGCCTTCTCATTAATACTGACTCCTACATCTCTGTCATTGTCATCCCTTGCTCCGCCCCATTTTTCTTTTGCAGTTGTAACCTGCTGCTTCGAAGAACGTAAACGCAGCTCTTCGTACCCTCTAAAACTACAATCGTTTGCTTCAGTTACTGACTGCATGTCAGCGTCCGTGGTCGTGTCAACGTAACAGGATGCAGCGTCATGAATTCTAGCTCACATCCCTCGAAATTTCTCTGAGTAATTCGGATAGTTTCGTGGTGGAAGGTTGTGTGCTTCGTGGAGATGTGGCTTCTCCCATCGAAGCATCATGCTATTGGATGCCCAGGTAGATGCATGGGTTGACACGTAGGCCTTCGCTTCTACTACTACAGTGCTGTCATCAGTGTCTGCAATAAGGGTGACCTTTTCATCTACCACCTCGGTCTTTTTACGGATGAGCCTGAACGCTGATGGTGTTATGACACTGACGCTTCTGGATAGTCGTGCACTGGTAGGGCTCATGCCTGGGTCTCGTCAGATGGCTGTAGAATTGTTTGTTGCCTCGCAACCTTTGCACCCTCTGATGTTTCAGGACGTAAATAGGCTTTATCGTCCATACTAATGCAAAGGCTTGCATCTCCATTGGTTGCAGAGGAAAAATCTTCCTTAGCAAGCTTTACGTGTTTCCGTTAGTGATGCGTACACTAGTTCCCGTGGTCTTCAGTCTTAGGCAGTTTCTTGCTGCACCACAGGCCCTTTCCTCTATGCCGCTTGGCTTGCTGTCATCTTTTATTTGTTGGTCTTGCCCTGGTCGCAACGCTTGACGCTGATCGAAGGAGCCTTTTGCCTTGCTTGTATCGGCGGTCATTGGCTATATTGAGAAGATCCCTTGTCTTCACCCGGTGATGTGTGTAGAGAACAGATTCATGCAGCCTTACGTAAATAGTAGCCTTATCTTCAATGCATTTCAGGAGCCACTCTTCATCTTCCGAATCCAGCTCTCGTTTTCTACCTGCACCGAGGCTTCGCCTGGTTATTCTTTATCCCGCGAAAAGGCGACGAGCAGTTCTCTTGACAGCTTGATTGAATCGTTTTTTCGCTTGCTTAGTTTGGCGCTCCAGTGTTGCAACAGTTCTCTCAAGTGATTCTATGAGTGTAATGGTCTTTTCCTCGAGATCCCCAATACGCGCATCTGTCCACTTTCCGCGTATGGACTTGAGAGTTTTCTCTGCTTCATTAATCTGTTGCTCACGTTTGGCTTGCTTCCCCTTGTACCTAAGTTCTAACATGTCATTTGCTGCAATGGTGGTATTGTCAGAGGCTGCTATTCTTGCCTTGACCTCTTGCAACGGTTTTACAACTCTGTCCGGTTTCGGGCCGAGGTCGTATATTTCTGACCGAGATTTTGCAGTACAAACAAGTAGTTTTAGGTTCCATCTGTCGTGCTCAGTGTCGATGCTTTCAAGTGCAGATGACAGGTCTTGTGCTGTTAGAACGGAATCGATCTCCTCAGGTACAACATCTTCCCACTCCTCCTCTTCATGAATAACTTTTAGCAGTTCACAAATATCAAGTTTTTGATTGTTCAAAACATAAAACGTCGTTCAGATTGGTATGAATAAATCAAAACTCCTAGGCCGGTTTCCGCGCTCAGTATTTCGTCACGAAACTCTTGCTTTGAGATGCTGTTTCCGTAAGAGCTAAATATCTCAAATGCCCTGTCAAACAATAAAACACCGCTTCGCAGGCCACAGTCAAAGACATGTTTTGTTTGTAGTGCTTTTATTGTGTCCCGGGAGTTAATTTTCGCACCGAGACTATTGTGAGTCTATGGCTCCAACGCAAAAGCAAATACGGAAGCAAATACAAGCGCTCGCCTCTCACAAACATAAACAAACACTTAGCGACTATATATTGTGAGTCTTTGGCTCCAACGCCTAAAGATAAAATGGAATATAAAAATTAATAATTTGCTAATCAGTATGGTGTTGTCCGTCTTCAAAATCCACATATCTTACTCAGCATTACTTTCTGTGCTATCTTCTCCACTGCCAGAAGAGCTGCTTTTTTCACTCTCACTTCTTGTTCTTGTGCAGTGTTATTTTTAATAGTGTCCGTTATCCTGTCAAACTCTTTGAGAGAGTGCTGAGAGGTTCTCTTTTATTACCTCGATGGAGTGAGTAGTTGCCGGGGTGCTGTCAAGCATCGACACAAGATAACGAATTGAACCTCAAACACTTTTATACTTGAAACTGCACTGACAATCAAATCTTCGTGATCTAATATATAGTCTTCGTCATTCAGAGTTTCTTCGTCAACCTTTAAAATTCTTTCAACTCGTTGTTTAGCCTTTTGTAGTAGCTCCAGAGTTTCCTCTACTGTTGACTGAATGGAACTTGTACTCGTTAAAAATTCCTGATTGGCGCTGTGCTTACACTGCATCCCTGGCTTAAGGCGGAGTCCATTAGCCATAAATAGTGAATTGTCTTGCTCTGTGATCTCTGTACTTAGGCTTTCAAGCTTGCCTTTAGCCATCTATGTTGTTTGAAATTGTCATTGAATCGTGCTCGTTTGCTTGAAAATTCTCAGGTATGAATTTTCCTGCCACTGCTGGATTGGTGGAAGTAATATACGAAACCTTGTTGTTGGCTTTCTTGATTGTTTCTTTAATATCCCACCGGCATTTTCTTTCCTTGGTAAATTCCAGACGGAAGTTGTCTTTGAATGGACAGGTCGCCCAAAAACACTGGTAGAATTCTGCCAAAAGGGAATTGGAAAAGCGAGTATAATCGCCTTTTGGATCTGGAATCCCTAGTGAGACATCTTTCCAAATGCTGCTTCTTGCTTGGTTTTCTTGCTCATCGTGTGCTGTTTGTGTGGCCTCGGAATTTGGATCTGTCAATTTCTGGTGACGCACTGGGGCGCACTCACAATAACCACAAAGTACTCCACCTCCTCTCACAAACTCCGCGCATTCACCGCATGAACACTTTCCCCGACTGATTCCTTGCAAATCTATACCCATAGTACTGATCGTAGTTGAGAACGCGCGATGATGGTGCGACAAGAAGATTTGTGTAATACTTTTATAGAGTGGAAATTGAGCTAGATCACGCAGAGCCTACCTGGAAACTCTGCTGTAATAAATGACCATCCAGGGTGAATCACGAGTACTGTTATCAAAGTACAATCGAGTACAACATGGAGCGGCCATGACAAACGACATGATGTTTGGCTTCATAGGTAAGTTTTTAATGATGCTTCAATCATGTGCGAGGAGTTTCCTTTTCCTACAGAGGCCTGCCTGCCTTTAACATAATTCGGAAATGTAGGAAATATTTGTTTTTGAGAGGCAGATTTCGCATGCTAAACAAATAAACCTTTCTGTAAAAATAACCAACAGCAATGCCGGCTAGTCGGAGAAAGAAGCGCGTGCATTTTCCCTTAGATATTTTATGTTCAAAACTTTTATAATACTCAAAGTTTATACTTCCATATTCAAACTTCAGCTATAAAACGTAAATATCCCGCACTGATTGTTCGCATTTTCCTTGTTTCAGCGCGCACACATTCAATATCGAGATATATTCATATTCAAACACTTTGCGTTCACAAGCGAAACGTTCTGAGGTTTCTACAGCATGGAACATACCATGTAGTAGTGAGGGGAGGATCGCACTTTTGTCAGTCACCTTAAGGTGGGGGTCAGGAGTTTTTTTAATTAAAACGCGAGGGAGGACAAACACTATTTTGGGAAAAAATACCAAAATTCCCCAGCCCTCCCCCCCCCAAGAAAAAACGTACCTTAATTTAAAAAACTCGGCTGCACCTCGTTTCTTCAACCCACTTCCCAAACACGAGAAAGAGTGTGTCATCAGGATATCCAGACACCGAGAAGTGGGTTGAAAAAACAAGGCGCAGCCGAGTTTTTAAACCGATTGCCAGGTGTGTCATAATTCTTGGAGAATTCAAAGCAAAAGTTCGCAAACTTTTATGCTAATTAAGATCCGATATCCAAACCACCGTCACGGTAGTGATTTCCTTTTCAATCCTTTGTTTTCTTTCTATGAATGAGTTTAAGAAATCCTGATAAAACACTCTTTCTCGTGTTTGATATGTTACGTAAATGTACGTATCATTACACTTCGTTCGTAGTTACTAAAACGAGGAACCAGCCAAAACGACCCAAAACCACCCAATCTGGTCAGCAAAAACACTCACAACGACCAAAAACCACCCAACCTGATCAACAAAAAGACCCACAACGACCCAAAACAATTAAGAAATGGAATTCTGTTAAACAAAAATCTAAAAGTGAAAAATTTAGGCAGAATTCCTAAGTTTTTAAAACAGGTTTGAGCTAAAGATGATGCTGATCCCAGTTCCCCCTTCTCACGACTATTTTTTTCTATTTTGTTCGACTACTAAGAACACAGGTACTTCACTTATATTAGTGAGTTACTTCATTTGTTATTATTTTTTTTTTATTTATACAAGTGACAACGTAGGTTCATAAGTAACAGGATGAACAACATCTGAAACATTGGCACACAATACTCTAAAAAGTTCCAACGGTTGTGTAACCCAACTGATTCAAAACTCACGACTAATAAGGGTAACCTGTCACATATCGATGCATTAATACCCATTATAATACCATTTATAGTTTGAGGTTACTGTCTCCCATGTATCCATCCTTTTGCCCATTCACAATCCCTTTAAATGCTTTCAAACCAAGGCAACTCTAATTGTTGACATTTTTGTAAATGTACGTATATTGTGTCAATCAGGTTTACGGTTTTGTTGCCTTTGATTTGGGCAATTAGTAGCCATTAGTAACTTAACTAAAGCATATAAGTTTGGTTCTTGTTCTTTGTGTATTACATTTGAACGGTACGTTATGTACTAAATTTAACCCTTTTTTCGGATGCCAAAGGGATAGTGCCAGAACACAGTTTCTGCCTTGCAGAGGTGTGTGTGTCGGTTTTACTATCCCTTCAAATGCTTTAAAACAAAAGCAACTGTTTTGCAGTCTAATTGTTGACATTTTTGTAAATGTACGCATCATGAGACTTTGTGTCAATCAGGTTTACGGTTTTGTTGCGTTTGATTTGGTCAATTAGTAGCCATTAGTAACTTGACTAAAGCATATAAGTTTGGTTCTTGTTCTTGGTGTATTACATTTGAACGGTATGTTATGTACTACATTTAACCTTGTTTTTTTCGGATGCCAAAGGGATAGTGCCAGAACACTGTTTCTGCCTTGCAGAGGTGTCTGTGTCGGTTTTACTATCCCTTCAAATGCTTTAAAACAAAAGCAACTGTTTTGCAGTCTAATTGTTGACATTTTTGTAAATGTACGCATCATTAGACTTTGTGTCAATCAGGTTTACGGTTTTGTTGCGTTTGATTTGGTCAATCAGTAGCCATTAGTAACTTGACTAAAGCATGTAAGTTTGGTTCTTGTTCTTGGTGTATTACATTTGAACGGTACAATATGTATTACATTTTTAAAAACTTCTTTATTTTGGATGGCGAAGGGACAGTGCCAGAACAATGTTTCTGCTTTGCTGAGGTGTCTGTCTTTTTTACAAAGATAGAGACGATATGAGTTTTGGTCGCCTGAGATTATCTCTAAGAAGCAGGTTTGTTGTTATTAGGGTGTCCATGAAAGGTTTGAGTGCATATTTGACAAGTTGGATTTGCTGAGATTTCAATTTTTCATCGCTAAAGTTTGTTTTTGTAGCACACATATTGCAGCGATAAAGTAGCAAGTAAGACATCCATGTTTTGAATTGTAGCGAAAGGAGCCAGGTTTTTGCACGAACCAAGAACCAAGCGTTTAGTCTTAAGTGTCTTACGCTCGTGTCACGTGACCAGTGAAGGATGATTAGGGGTCAAAATCTTTAGAGGTAAATGGGAATATAAAATGGAACAGAATTAAATATTTTTGGGTGTCATTCTTTTACATCCTAAGAGCTTATAATGAATTCACCTCGTGAGGTGGTCTCTTTTATTTATATTAGAAATTATTAAAGCATTAATTAAGTCACGTGACCTATTTTCGGCATTTGTAGGTTTCCTTCTTAGTATGGACACGATTAAACGTCTAATTCATGATGACCCCTTAGATGAAAAAGATTGACACCCGAAAAAGATTTAATTCTATTTCCTTTTTTTATTCCCCATTTCACTCTGGACATTTTAACCGTTATGAAGCCTTTACTGGTCACGTGACCCAAATGGTTGACACTTGAAGTCAACACTGAGTTATGGTCATCAGGTTTCCCACAGATGCCAAGTTCGAGATTTTCTTGGGCAAGTTCCCGCGGAGTTATGACTTTTGGGCAGATTTTATGCAAATTAGCCCCAAACCATGCCTTAAGTGGCCTGAGACGGTGAGGAAATAAATCATCAGCAAAAAATATTAAAGATAATAAACACAACGATCTTCATTTGGCTTTAAAAATATGCACGAATAATTGTCTTTGTCCACTGACAGGCTATCACGCCGTGAAATCCCCCCCCCCAAAAAAAAAAATTCGCCTGCGTATGATTGCATTGGTCAAAATGTGTCAATAGGTGTATTTATTATTCCACTCTTGCGCCATTTTACCATGTAAGGTCAAGAGAACGCGCAAAATATGCCACGGTATTACACAGTAAAATTGTGTATTGCACTGCAAAATCCAGGTTTCACAGGGTTTCTGGCCGAAGGACTGAAAAAACCAAATTTTAACGTGATTTTTCCAAGTGGAATAATAAATCTCTTATTCAATGGTTTAACATATAATACGCGCGGACATTTTGCTCATTGCTCGCATTTTTCCTCACCCCTTCGGGGCTCGGAAAAATACGTACTACGCAACTCACAAAATATCTGCGCGTATTATATGTTTAACCATCGAATAAGATGTATGTAATCGCATGAGGCCGAGTAGAATTAAGGATATATTTTCACGCTTATATTCAAAGTTTTCACAAAATTTGTGAAAACTTTGAAAATACAAGTGAAAATATATCCCTGATTCTGCGAGGACTCAGTGCGATTACTTGTTTATAACAAAGAGGGCAAAATTTTCTGAAAACTTTGCATGCACGTCCAAACACAATCAGCCGGTCCTAAGAATAAACAATTTTCCACACAAGCAGTTTATTAAACTGCTGCTCAGTGTACACAACAAAAAACTGTCTGTTATGGATATGTGCATCTTATGAGAAAATTACAGTTCTAGTTCACTGACAAAACACACTTAAAAATCAAACTAAGTAAATAAATTTACCTGAGTTGCGAAGCTTCCTCTATTTATAACCAAGGTTTTCGATAGTTTGAAAACAAATAACCATTTGCTGTTTCCCCTAAAACATTCAGGTTCACCTTCTGGAGTTTCTCTTGGAGCTATCACCCGATTTCCATGCCATTTTTGCCAACCAACTCGGTTAAATTTAAACTCTGAAGCGATCAACTCAAAATTCAATTCAAAATCTGCTTTTCGTTTCAAGGCGCTTTCAAAATGCAGATGGCGCGCTCTCGCGCTCAGCCAATCAAATACGAGTAATTTTGCCCTCATTAGAAAATTAAGAAAAAATGCCCTCTGTCTCAACCAATCAGCAATCAGTAATTTTGCCCTCTGTGTTATAACAGCGGAAATATTTTAAGGTTAAGAATCAGAATGTCCTTCCTTTGCCTTTCAAAATATGCACGGATATTTCAAGTGCAGATGACAGGTCTTGTGCTGTTAGAACGGAATCGATCTCCTCAGGTACAACATCTTCCCACTCCTCCTCTTCATGAATAACTTTTAGCAGTTCACAAATATCAAGTTTTTGATTGTTCAAAACATAAAACGTCGTTCAGATTGGTATGAATAAATCAAAACTCCTAGGCCGGTTTCCGCGCTCAGTATTTCGTCACGAAACTCTTGCTTTGAGATGCTGTTTCCGTAAGAGCTAAATATCTCAAATGCCCTGTCAAACAATAAAACACCGCTTCGCAGGCCACAGTCAAAGACATGTTTTGTTTGTAGTGCTTTTATTGTGTCCCGGGAGTTAATTTTCGCACCGAGACTATTGTGAGTCTATGGCTCCAACGCAAAAGCAAATACGGAAGCAAATACAAGCGCTCGCCTCTCACAAACATAAACAAACACTTAGCGACTATATATTGTGAGTCTTTGGCTCCAACGCCTAAAGATAAAATGGAATATAAAAATTAATAATTTGCTAATCAGTATGGTGTTGTCCGTCTTCAAAATCCACATATCTTACTCAGCATTACTTTCTGTGCTATCTTCTCCACTGCCAGAAGAGCTGCTTTTTTCACTCTCACTTCTTGTTCTTGTGCAGTGTTATTTTTAATAGTGTCCGTTATCCTGTCAAACTCTTTGAGAGAGTGCTGAGAGGTTCTCTTTTATTACCTCGATGGAGTGAGTAGTTGCCGGGGTGCTGTCAAGCATCGACACAAGATAACGAATTGAACCTCAAACACTTTTATACTTGAAACTGCACTGACAATCAAATCTTCGTGATCTAATATATAGTCTTCGTCATTCAGAGTTTCTTCGTCAACCTTTAAAATTCTTTCAACTCGTTGTTTAGCCTTTTGTAGTAGCTCCAGAGTTTCCTCTACTGTTGACTGAATGGAACTTGTACTCGTTAAAAATTCCTGATTGGCGCTGTGCTTACACTGCATCCCTGGCTTAAGGCGGAGTCCATTAGCCATAAATAGTGAATTGTCTTGCTCTGTGATCTCTGTACTTAGGCTTTCAAGCTTGCCTTTAGCCATCTATGTTGTTTGAAATTGTCATTGAATCGTGCTCGTTTGCTTGAAAATTCTCAGGTATGAATTTTCCTGCCACTGCTGGATTGGTGGAAGTAATATACGAAACCTTGTTGTTGGCTTTCTTGATTGTTTCTTTAATATCCCACCGGCATTTTCTTTCCTTGGTAAATTCCAGACGGAAGTTGTCTTTGAATGGACAGGTCGCCCAAAAACACTGGTAGAATTCTGCCAAAAGGGAATTGGAAAAGCGAGTATAATCGCCTTTTGGATCTGGAATCCCTAGTGAGACATCTTTCCAAATGCTGCTTCTTGCTTGGTTTTCTTGCTCATCGTGTGCTGTTTGTGTGGCCTCGGAATTTGGATCTGTCAATTTCTGGTGACGCACTGGGGCGCACTCACAATAACCACAAAGTACTCCACCTCCTCTCACAAACTCCGCGCATTCACCGCATGAACACTTTCCCCGACTGATTCCTTGCAAATCTATACCCATAGTACTGATCGTAGTTGAGAACGCGCGATGATGGTGCGACAAGAAGATTTGTGTAATACTTTTATAGAGTGGAAATTGAGCTAGATCACGCAGAGCCTACCTGGAAACTCTGCTGTAATAAATGACCATCCAGGGTGAATCACGAGTACTGTTATCAAAGTACAATCGAGTACAACATGGAGCGGCCATGACAAACGACATGATGTTTGGCTTCATAGGTAAGTTTTTAATGATGCTTCAATCATGTGCGAGGAGTTTCCTTTTCCTACAGAGGCCTGCCTGCCTTTAACATAATTCGGAAATGTAGGAAATATTTGTTTTTGAGAGGCAGATTTCGCATGCTAAACAAATAAACCTTTCTGTAAAAATAACCAACAGCAATGCCGGCTAGTCGGAGAAAGAAGCGCGTGCATTTTCCCTTAGATATTTTATGTTCAAAACTTTTATAATACTCAAAGTTTATACTTCCATATTCAAACTTCAGCTATAAAACGTAAATATCCCGCACTGATTGTTCGCATTTTCCTTGTTTCAGCGCGCACACATTCAATATCGAGATATATTCATATTCAAACACTTTGCGTTCACAAGCGAAACGTTCTGAGGTTTCTACAGCATGGAACATACCATGTAGTAGTGAGGGGAGGATCGCACTTTTGTCAGTCACCTTAAGGTGGGGGTCAGGAGTTTTTTTAATTAAAACGCGAGGGAGGACAAACACTATTTTGGGAAAAAATACCAAAATTCCCCAGCCCTCCCCCCCCCAAGAAAAAACGTACCTTAATTTAAAAAACTCGGCTGCACCTCGTTTCTTCAACCCACTTCCCAAACACGAGAAAGAGTGTGTCATCAGGATATCCAGACACCGAGAAGTGGGTTGAAAAAACAAGGCGCAGCCGAGTTTTTAAACCGATTGCCAGGTGTGTCATAATTCTTGGAGAATTCAAAGCAAAAGTTCGCAAACTTTTATGCTAATTAAGATCCGATATCCAAACCACCGTCACGGTAGTGATTTCCTTTTCAATCCTTTGTTTTCTTTCTATGAATGAGTTTAAGAAATCCTGATAAAACACTCTTTCTCGTGTTTGATATGTTACGTAAATGTACGTATCATTACACTTCGTTCGTAGTTACTAAAACGAGGAACCAGCCAAAACGACCCAAAACCACCCAATCTGGTCAGCAAAAACACTCACAACGACCAAAAACCACCCAACCTGATCAACAAAAAGACCCACAACGACCCAAAACAATTAAGAAATGGAATTCTGTTAAACAAAAATCTAAAAGTGAAAAATTTAGACAGAATTCCTAAGTTTTTAAAACAGGTTTGAGCTAAAGATGATGCTGATCCCAGTTCCCCCTTCTCACGACTATTTTTTTCTATTTTGTTCGACTACTAAGAACACAGGTACTTCACTTATATTAGTGAGTTACTTCATTTGTTATTATTTTTTTTTTATTTATACAAGTGACAACGTAGGTTCATAAGTAACAGGATGAACAACATCTGAAACATTGGCACACAATACTCTAAAAAGTTCCAACGGTTGTGTAACCCAACTGATTCAAAACTCACGACTAATAAGGGTAACCTGTCACATATCGATGCATTAATACCCATTATAATACCATTTATAGTTTGAGGTTACTGTCTCCCATGTATCCATCCTTTTGCCCATTCACAATCCCTTTAAATGCTTTCAAACCAAGGCAACTCTAATTGTTGACATTTTTGTAAATGTACGTATATTGTGTCAATCAGGTTTACGGTTTTGTTGCCTTTGATTTGGGCAATTAGTAGCCATTAGTAACTTAACTAAAGCATATAAGTTTGGTTCTTGTTCTTTGTGTATTACATTTGAACGGTACGTTATGTACTAAATTTAACCCTTTTTTCGGATGCCAAAGGGATAGTGCCAGAACACAGTTTCTGCCTTGCAGAGGTGTGTGTGTCGGTTTTACTATCCCTTCAAATGCTTTAAAACAAAAGCAACTGTTTTGCAGTCTAATTGTTGACATTTTTGTAAATGTACGCATCATGAGACTTTGTGTCAATCAGGTTTACGGTTTTGTTGCGTTTGATTTGGTCAATTAGTAGCCATTAGTAACTTGACTAAAGCATATAAGTTTGGTTCTTGTTCTTGGTGTATTACATTTGAACGGTATGTTATGTACTACATTTAACCTTGTTTTTTTCGGATGCCAAAGGGATAGTGCCAGAACACTGTTTCTGCCTTGCAGAGGTGTCTGTGTCGGTTTTACTATCCCTTCAAATGCTTTAAAACAAAAGCAACTGTTTTGCAGTCTAATTGTTGACATTTTTGTAAATGTACGCATCATTAGACTTTGTGTCAATCAGGTTTACGGTTTTGTTGCGTTTGATTTGGTCAATCAGTAGCCATTAGTAACTTGACTAAAGCATGTAAGTTTGGTTCTTGTTCTTGGTGTATTACATTTGAACGGTACAATATGTATTACATTTTTAAAAACTTCTTTATTTTGGATGGCGAAGGGACAGTGCCAGAACAATGTTTCTGCTTTGCTGAGGTGTCTGTCTTTTTTACAAAGATAGAGACGATATGAGTTTTGGTCGCCTGAGATTATCTCTAAGAAGCAGGTTTGTTGTTATTAGGGTGTCCATGAAAGGTTTGAGTGCATATTTGACAAGTTGGATTTGCTGAGATTTCAATTTTTCATCGCTAAAGTTTGTTTTTGTAGCACACATATTGCAGCGATAAAGTAGCAAGTAAGACATCCATGTTTTGAATTGTAGCGAAAGGAGCCAGGTTTTTGCACGAACCAAGAACCAAGCGTTTAGTCTTAAGTGTCTTACGCTCGTGTCACGTGACCAGTGAAGGATGATTAGGGGTCAAAATCTTTAGAGGTAAATGGGAATATAAAATGGAACAGAATTAAATATTTTTGGGTGTCATTCTTTTACATCCTAAGAGCTTATAATGAATTCACCTCGTGAGGTGGTCTCTTTTATTTATATTAGAAATTATTAAAGCATTAATTAAGTCACGTGACCTATTTTCGGCATTTGTAGGTTTCCTTCTTAGTATGGACACGATTAAACGTCTAATTCATGATGACCCCTTAGATGAAAAAGATTGACACCCGAAAAAGATTTAATTCTATTTCCTTTTTTTATTCCCCATTTCACTCTGGACATTTTAACCGTTATGAAGCCTTTACTGGTCACGTGACCCAAATGGTTGACACTTGAAGTCAACACTGAGTTATGGTCATCAGGTTTCCCACAGATGCCAAGTTCGAGATTTTCTTGGGCAAGTTCCCGCGGAGTTATGACTTTTGGGCAGATTTTATGCAAATTAGCCCCAACCCATGCCTTAAGTGGCCTGAGACGGTGAGGAAATAAATCATCAGCAAAAAATATTAAAGATAATAAACACAACGATCTTCATTTGGCTTTAAAAATATGCACGAATAATTGTCTTTGTCTACTGACAGGCTATCACGCCGTGAAATCCCCCCCCCCCAAAAAAAAATTCGCCTGCGTATGATTGCATTGGTCAAAATGTGTCAATAGGTGTATTTATTATTCCACTCTTGCGCCATTTTACCATGTAAGGTCAAGAGAACGCGCAAAATATGCCACGGTATTACACAGTAAAATTGTGTATTGCACTGCAAAATCCAGGTTTCACAGGGTTTCTGGCCGAAGGACTGAAAAAACCAAATTTTAACGTGATTTTTCCAAGTGGAATAATAAATCTCTTATTCAATGGTTTAACATATAATACGCGCGGACATTTTGCTCATTGCTCGCATTTTTCCTCACCCCTTCGGGGCTCGGAAAAATACGTACTACGCAACTCACAAAATATCTGCGCGTATTATATGTTTAACCATCGAATAAGATGTATGTAATCGCATGAGGCCGAGTAGAATTAAGGATATATTTTCACGCTTATATTCAAAGTTTTCACAAAATTTGTGAAAACTTTGAAAATACAAGTGAAAATATATCCCTGATTCTGCGAGGACTCAGTGCGATTACTTGTTTATAACAAAGAGGGCAAAATTTTCTGAAAACTTTGCATGCACGTCCAAACACAATCAGCCGGTCCTAAGAATAAACAATTTTCCACACAAGCAGTTTATTAAACTGCTGCTCAGTGTACACAACAAAAAACTGTCTGTTATGGATATGTGCATCTTATGAGAAAATTACAGTTCTAGTTCACTGACAAAACACACTTAAAAATCAAACTAAGTAAATAAATTTACCTGAGTTGCGAAGCTTCCTCTATTTATAACCAAGGTTTTCGATAGTTTGAAAACAAATAACCATTTGCTGTTTCCCCTAAAACATTCAGGTTCACCTTCTGGAGTTTCTCTTGGAGCTATCACCCGATTTCCATGCCATTTTTGCCAACCAACTCGGTTAAATTTAAACTCTGAAGCGATCAACTCAAAATTCAATTCAAAATCTGCTTTTCGTTTCAAGGCGCTTTCAAAATGCAGATGGCGCGCTCTCGCGCTCAGCCAATCAAATACGAGTAATTTTGCCCTCATTAGAAAATTAAGAAAAAATGCCCTCTGTCTCAACCAATCAGCAATCAGTAATTTTGCCCTCTGTGTTATAACAGCGGAAATATTTTAAGGTTAAGAATCAGAATGTCCTTCCTTTGCCTTTCAAAATATGCACGGATATTTGTCCTGACAATATCCGTTCCTTAGAGCTCGCAGTTTGACCAAGAAAAGGTTCGGTCGAAGCTCACAACTCAGTGTAAGCTTCGATAATGTCCGTGGACAAATGCATATATTTACGCGTCAACTGACAGGTTATTGTTTTATGTGTCTGACAAGTGGGTGGGTGTAGTAGTCGGGTGAAATAGAAGAGGAAAAAGACGATTGCTTTCGTAAGTTAATAACGTTTCTCATGAGTCGACAGGAATGTCTATATCACAAGACAATGTTTCCAATCAATCTCGTTTGTTCAGTAGCTCATTACCAACTCCATGCTACACCTCCTCTGGCCTGCTGTTTAGGCTTGTGCGGCCCAATGTAAGGATCCTAAGTACTTCCCAAAAACTGTGTATAGATTTTACCGTTTTAGTCTGATAGGGGGACAGATTTTGTGGGCTTGAAACGTTTCTAATTTTGGCCTAAGACAGGGTTAGGGTGTCGAGCTGTGCACAGCACGGCTCCTACCACAGATTCCTAAGCTACCTCTCTAAGATTCATACGAAAAGGCTGGCTGCATTCTCATCCCAGAACCGGCAGGTTAAGTATGGGTTTTACAGAAATCTTTTCCCTGAGCCGTTAGTCTGTTTCCCAGTGATACTGGACTACAAGCAGTCTGTCTTTACGCTGAGGACGCGAGAGAGCGCGAAAATCGCCTGCCGCATGAAAACATGACGCGTGTGTGTAGTGAGCCGGCTCACTAGACTAGCCGCTAATCACGCTGGCGTCATGTTTCTACTCGGCAGGCGATTATCGTCCTCATTGGCGGGTTCTTTCTGCTCGACTATCCCTGAGTGGATAGAGTGGCTACTCTTTCCACTCACTCTCTCCGTCTACGGCTAGACGGAGTGAGAGAGAGCGACCTTAGACTGTCTCAGAATCAGGCTGCTCATCATAATAAAGTAGCAGGAAAAAACGTAGAGCGAGTTGGTTTTCCCGATATTTCGGACAGTCAAGCCGTCCTTCTTCGGGGGATTTAATGAAAATACCGATAGTCGTTACAATATGTAGTAAAATGATTACAGTAGATATATGATACAATTGTTTGGGATTTTAAATTTAAACAAGCCAATGGTGACCAAATAAAATAGCCATGAATAAACAAAGAGAATTGTTTAAAAAAGAGGATTAATAGTCATCTTCTCTGTTTATACAATGTGGTTGTATAGTTTTGGCCTTATCTAGATAAAATGATTCTCGAGCTTTACGTATGGAGTTCTCTTTTAGAATTAATGAGTTCGAGTGGAATAAGTTCGATGTCCGTGAGTTTGTGTCCGTTCTGATTGAAGTGCTGTGGTACTGCATCGGTGGTCTTGCTTTGTATGGCTCTACGGTGCTCTCCAAACCTGTCACGCAGGAGGAGCATTTGGAGTGTTTTTGCATTTTCGGCATTGGATCATGTAGATGAGGTTTTTCGATGTTTATGTGATTGTTTGCTTGATATGATGTATTTGGCCTGTGTTTTTGAGTGTACATGATGACAAACCGTCTTGAATGGAGGAGCAGGTTTTACATTTTTTTGAGTTACATTTCTTGACTCTCGGCGGGCTTCTTTGTGTCTGTGTATTTTTTACCTTTGCTTTTACGAGGAAATCGCGGAGGTTGCGTGGGCGTCTGTATGCGATGAACGGTTTTCAGAAAAAACTTCTTTGCAACGGTTTGAAGACCGAAGTATGGGAAATTGTTTAGAAATGATCTTGTTACGGTTTCTAGAAGCTGGATTGTAGGTGACTACGAACGGGATGCCTTGGTTGCATTTGTTTTTTGGGACGCTTGGCTTAAGTGCTTGATCTCGCGGAACTCGTTTATCTTTGTTGATCTCACGCTGGATTAGTTTTTCCTTGTAACTTTTTTTCTTTATGATGATTGCTCTAGAGTAAACGTGATTGTCCGATGTAAATTGTTTAAGTATTCAATAAATTCTCTGAGTTCATCCTCATTCCCAGTCCATATCATAAAAATATCATCTAGGTAACGCCACCAGACATAGGGTTTTATTTTGGCTCCTTTCAAGGCTTGTTTTTTCGATAAAACCATCGAGTAGTAAACCGTCCACATAGCGTTTTACTTGTTTGCATACTTTCGGGGTCCTATCTTCGTTTGTTTTTTCATAAAAGTTCGTATTTTCAAGTTGACGGTAGCATTCACGCAAGTACCACTCTATGTCCATAACAACCCGGCGTTGCTGAGCCTTTGTCTGCTGGTTTGATAGTAATGTCTGTGCGAGACATGAGATTGTGGAGTGCTTCTTTTTCTTTTTTTCTTGAACAGTGAGGTTTGAGCCGATTTTGTATGGTGTGATATTTTTTATATCTACTTCAACAGCCTTAATGAAGGCTTCCAGTGCAATTTCTCTGTTATGAGGCGGGGTCCAAGATGACTTGTTACGGAAACGGGGAGTTCATCATAAGCCAGTCTCTTACAACACTGTAATGCCAGCAGTAACTAAGAACGAGTCTGAGATAATGTCTGCGAACAGTCGTCCCATTTTCCTCAGATCCTAGGTGCGAATGGAAATGAATAAATTATGCCAATTACGAGAAAAACGAGGAGGGATTGGGGAGAGGGAGGAAATAAAAGAGACTGCTCAGCAGTCTAGTCCAAGGGAGTTGTGGAGGGGAGAGCAAAGCTGCGAATAGCTAGAGTGTAATGGATGAAGATGAAGCGCAAGCTTATGGAGACTGGGGAGGACGCAACAACAACAACAACAGTTTATTTGCATTCCCAATTACAAATGGTATTGCACATACAAAAGAGAAAAAAAAAGACAGAAAAAGAAAAAAAGTACAAAAGTAAAGTAGCGAAATCGGTTAATTTAAAATTTCTTTATCTATCAATTCATTTCTTAATGAAAACTCTTCGTAAATGAAGTAACCTAATCTTTTACAAATGGAGGCATCAATGCTATTAAAGAGAAGAACAATTTTGTTATGATCATTTAAAGAATTGAAATCAGGATATTTACTAGTAACATCTTCCACTAAAGATTTTCTGATTGTGTCATATCTATTGCAAGACAAGAGGAAGTGTACTTCGTTTTCAACTTCATTTCAGTTGCAGTATTGACAAATTCTCAGATGCTCAGGGAGCTTAGGGGTGGCATGCCTTTCAGTTTCAATTCTTAGGTTATGATTACCTGCCTTACGTTTTGCTTCTGCCCGCCGATGTTTGTAATAAGTTCTAGTGAGTTAGAGGTAGTTACATCTGTTTTGAATAATGTAAGTTTTTTTTGCCTTTGCACAGTACCGCCTCCTATGTAGGCTAGCGCTTTCGATTAAAGGCAGTTCCCTAGTTCCCGAATTTTGTTGCTTCCTTATAACTCGTATTGTCGGTAAACTTATACGGTTCATTAAAATATGTCACTACGCATTGCGGACCTATTGTCGTCAGCCACCTTGGGAAAGTAACATTCTGCAAAGGTCTGGGTACAATTCTTGTAGTGTTGCTGATTGCTGTCTTATGTGGAATATTGTCTGTATAGCATTGTTTTAGTTGTCTTTATTCAAGGTAAGCAAAACGTTTAATGACTTCGGAGCCACTTTTAGAATACCCGTCCCCTTATTTACACATCTCTTAATGCTTTAAAGAACAAAGCATATGAAAACAAAAGGAATAATTGTTATTCAATGCCATGCAAATAAGGGAACGGGTATTCTAAAGTTCAACCATGACTTCGATAAGAAAATCATACGTAAGCAGCCGTCTTGCGTAAAAAAATTTATTTAGTACCTTTTAAAAAGTTTCTTTGGCGGCAGTTGGAGGTGGGGCAAACATAGCAGCATAGAAGCAATCTTGTGACTGCTATAATAAAAGTGGGGCAATCGTGATACAGAAATTATGCACACTGGTGCATATTGAATCAGAATTCACAACCTGGAACACGCAGAAGTACAACACCAACGAACAGCACCACACCTTAAGCTTAAGTGTAATTCTGAAGATTTTTATGTGTGTTCCATGAACCGCGTAAATTAAAGACTGAACCAGATCAAGATGGCACATATTTCAAATGTACACCCTATGCTGAGTGTAGCGGCGTCAGCTCCGGTGGCGGAGAGATCCGTGAAACTAAAAAGACTAGTGACTCACAGGCTCCACAAGGCTCGGGTTATTGTGTTAACTGTTACAGCGATCCTGTATGGTAGGACGTGTTGGGGCGAACGCTCTAGTAGCTTCTGAGTTAAGCAGCAATAACTGGTGGTTCCCGTCGAATTTCTGTGAGCCTTATGGGGTTTTACATGTGTTTCGCGATATTTAGGCTAAGGTCACGTGGTAGCTAGCGGGAAATCATTGTGACGTAAATGCGGTAAAAAAGGGAAATACATAAAATTCTACGAAATGAAAACGAGGCACATGGGTGCCGTTACACTGCTTCCCTAAATGTTTCTTCATTTACTGAAAAGCCTATTAACCTAAAAAATCAAAACGACATAAATTCTAAAAATATCTCGATTAAAAAATGGGGCTATACTTCTAGAGTTTCTAAAGCCTAATTGTATTGAAAATCTAAATACTAATCAGTTCTCATTGTCCTTTTTCGGTAAAAGTAGCACGAGCTTGTGTATTGGTCTTTCGAAGACCTTTCTTTCTCCATCCTTTGCTGTCACGATCCGTACTTTGCGAACAAGGTTGTCGCGGCTAGGGATCACTTCGGTAACCAAGGCTAGGGGCCACTGATTTCTTTGGGAATCGTCATCGCAGACTAATACGACGTCTCCTATCTTCATAGATCTCTTGGGTGCTGTCCATTTCTGGCGTTTTTGAAGAAGGGTGCAGTACTCCTTTTGCCAGCGGAGCCAGAATTGGTTAGCCAAGTACTGAACTCTTCTCCATCTTTTCCGAGAGTACAGGTCGGGTGACTCGAATTTGCCAGGTGGAGGTAGCACAACTTGAGTTTTAAGGGTGAGAAGATGGTTAGGAGTCAAAGGTTCTGACGCTAGTGGATCTCTCAGGTTCTCTACTGTTAGGGGACGGCAGTTGACGATACTCTCGGCTTCGGTCATGAGGGTACGAAGTGCTTCGTCGTCAAGCTGGGTGCTGTGATCAAGCAGCAGCGATGACAGAACTGATCTTGTGGTTTGTATCTGACGTTCCCAAACACCTCCCATGTGAGAAGCATGGGGAACGTTGAAGTTGAATTCTATCCAGTCGCAGTCTTGGGATGATAAGTATTCCTTAGCAGGAACTGGGTCTAATTCACTGAGTGCAGCGGCAAGCTCGTTCTTTGCACCGACAAAGTTTGTACCTTGCTCGGATCGCAGCTCGCGTACTTTCCCTCTACGGTTGATGAAGCGTCTTAGGGCGTTCAAGAACGAATCTGTTGTCATGGCGTTAAGGCTCTCTAGGTGAATAGCGCGGGAGGCAAGGCAGGTAAATATCAGACCCCATCGTTTCAGCTCTTTTCGTCCTTCTTTGATGTAGAAGGGGCCAAATACGTCCATTCCAGTGTAGGTAAACGGTGGAGCTGGCGTGAGGCGTTCAGGAGGTAGGTCTGACATCTTTTGGTCTTGGACACGGCCTCTCAACTTGCGACAAATGACGCATTTAGCAATGATGTGGGAAACCACGGAGCGGCCATTAATGATGCAGTATCCAGCTTGGCGGATAGCGTTTTGTGTCATACCATAGCCTTGATGATGCTGCTTCCCGTGATGAAACTGGCGTATGAGGAGAACAGTCACGCGGTTGTTTTTAGGCACGATCAAAGGATGTTTGATTTCAAACGGAGAGGTTGAACTCTTTAGGCGTCCACCAACTCTCAGTAGGCCATCTTTATCGAGGAATGGGTCGAGCTTGTGAAGGTTACTGGTCAGCTTGACGGTGTTGTTTCTTTTTCGTGCCTTCTGGCGATCTTCAAATTGGTCTTCGTTACCGTCAAGCTTACTGAGGATCTTCATTTCTGATTCAAAGTGGTGATGTTGAAGAGATTTCAGGATAATGTTCTCGGCTTGGGAGAGCTCTGATACCAAGGGGGTCCTTCGTTTGGACGCCAGTTCATTTGCTTGTTCGGTCTTAGTCTTTCAATTGCTCTCTGTAGGCGAACAATACATCTTTTGAGGCGATTAAGTGAGGAGAAGTGGTTGAAGCGATCGGGCTCCAATAATCCAGGTGAGACTTGTCTGACTTTGACATTATCGATCTTTGTTGCTAGTGCGGATGCCTGATCCTTTCTTACTTCATTATCGGAAGGTAGCAATGTGTACACAGGCTGTGGTTGTAGGGGAAGTGGGTCTCGTTGCCATAGGAACTGTGGTCCGTTAAACCAACATATGCTTTCCAGTAGTTCCTTTGCGGTTAGGCCACGCGAGGCTTCGTCGGCAGGATTTTCCTTTCCTGGCACATGAAACCAGTTTTCTGGAGAACTGCGGTCTCGGATATGTTGTACGCGGTTACCAACGTACACGTGGAAGCGCCGTGCGTCGTTATTGATGTATCCAATTACAATCTCGGAGTCAGTGTAGTAATAACAATGGATGGTTTCAATGTCAAGTTCACTCTTGAGCATTGTAGCTACATTGACAGAGATGACGGCGGCTGTCAACTCAAGGCGAGGTATTGAAATTGGTTTAAGCGGAGCGACTCTGGATTTGGCCAAGAGGAAGCTAACATGAACTTCACCTCTGTGATTGACCATACGAAGATATGAGATTTGACCGATGCCGTTGTCGCTTGCGTCTGAGAAGCTGTGGATTTCAGTGCGCACTGGTTCACCGAAATTCTTGGGCTTAAGACAGCGAGGAAACATGAGTTGCTCCAGAAGTGGCAGTTCTGTTCGCCATTTTTCCCATTGTGGGAGGATATCGTCAGGTACTGGGTCATCCCAATTGACGTTTTGGCGACAGAGTGCTTGTAGTATTTGTTTGCCTCTTAATATGACGGGCGATACTGCTCCAAGTGGGTCGTAAACTGAGCTGATAGTAGACAGAATCCCACGGCGGGTTGTGGGCTTGACTCTGAGTTCGATACGAAATCCAAATGTGTCTGACTCGATACACCAGTAAGTGCCAAGGGATCTTTGAACAGGCATGGTGTCTCGTCGAAGATCTAGGTCCTTAAGATCCTGTGCGCGGTCATTGACTGGTAGAGCCTCTAAGACGTCCTTGCAGTTACTTGCGAACTTATGAAGTCGTAGATTGTCGCTTGCGCACATTGCTTGCGAGCATTTGATTAACTGAAGGGCTTGCTCTACTGTGGAGACGGACTTTAAACCATCGTCTACGTAGAAATCTCTGAGTAGGAAGTCTGATGCGTTGTCTCCGAATTCTTGTCTATGAGTTTCTGCTGTCTGGTGTAGGCAGAAGTTCGCTACTCCGGGTGATGATGCTGCGCCAAAGAGGTGTACATTCATTCGATATTCAACGATTGGACTTGTAAGGTCGTTGTTTGCAAACCACAGGAAACGTAGATAGTCCCTGTTGTCGGGGTTGACGTAGAAGCTGTGAAACATTTGCTCAATATCACAGGTGAGAGCAACTTCTTCCTTTCGAAAACGGGTCAATACGCCGATCAAGGAGTTGAGCTGATCTGGCCCTTGAAGCAGGTACTTGTTTAGTGATTCGTTCTCGTAGACGGCGCTGCAGTCGAACACGACGCGGATCTGATCTGGTTTTCGTGGATGATAAACATGGAAGTGGGGAAGATACCAAGCCTTGCCCTTTGTTGTTTGCAGCTGGTCTACAGGAACTTGACTGGCATGGCCATTATCAAGGGTCGTTTTCATAAAGGCTAGGTAGTCGTCTTTAAGCTTGTTGTCGTTTAGAAGTCTCCTTTTAAGAGATAGAAGCCTTCTCAAGCAGTGTCCCTTGTTGTCGGGTAGAACGACGTCATCGGTTTTAAAAGGCAATGGCGCTTCCCAATTTCCCTCTGCATTCTTGTGAAGGCCTCTTGTTAATATTTCTCGGAAGCGTCTGTCCTCTATCGACTCTGATTGTTCTGTTCCGCGAATCTTGCGACTGTGGTGGATTTCGTTGTAGTCGAGTTCCATCATCTCGCGTACTTGTTTAGGACTCGTTAAATCTTTAGAAGACACCGAGTTCTTGATTATGAAGGGGGAAGCTTCAGACATTTCTTCGCGGTCTAGAAGCGTTTCTCTTTCTACTGTTACTCGGTTTACTGAAACTGTGTTAGATATCGGCTGCTTATCTTTGCAAACGCGTCCGATTATATTCCAGCCAAATTTTTATTGCTCGGCCCAGGGCTCCTCCTCGTTTCCGGAGATAACGTTTATCGGTTGGAAGGCAGCTGGAACATTTCGACCGATGAGCAGTCCAATTTCGACGTCGGGACGGTGAGGAATTTTGTCTGCGATGTGGGACAAGTGTTTCCACTGGCTGGCTACATCGGGTGTGGCAATGTCCTCGTGTGATGCTGGGATGTAATCTCTCGAGTAAGCGAACGGGACTTTAATGGGTGCGTGTGCTTTTTCTACGTCTTGAATGTAAATCCCAGTTACTTTTCTTGTTCTGATGGTATTTGAACCAACGATCGTGTTGACCTGTAGATCGACCTCTGGGGCATCAACTTCCAGGTTGTTTAGTAGGGCGTCGGAAATGAATACGTCAGTAGACTGGTCGTCCAACACTGCGTAGGTGGTTAATTTTTTAGCTGGATTTGACCGATGCGATGCGGTGACCAGCACGATTCTGGCACACGACCTACCGGTTTCCTCCTCCCCGCAAACTTGCGTGCAAGCTGTAGAGGTTTGATTGGGTTCAGAGATACTTAGCTCGGCTTTGCTCTCGGGCATTGGCGCGATGTGTAGAGCTGTTAAGTGTCTCTTGTGACAGATGTTGCAGTCTGAAGGAGCTTGAGCGCAATTTTCGGCGCTGTGTTTCCCGGCGTTCATACATTAAAAACAAAGTTTGTTTTTCTTAAAAAAAGTCTTTCCTATCGGCGAAAGGAAGTTCTCGAAACTTGTTGCACTCGTTAAGCATGTGTTTGTTCTGTGAAAAAGACAGAATTTATTTGCTGTCGGTGGGCTTGAAACACTAGATTTATGTTCCGGCTTTATTGGTGCGGGGTGTGAAGGCTCGCTTTCGCCGCGTGTTTTGGACGCCATGGTGATAGAGAAAGGCATTTTCCTACGTAGCGGAGGATCAGGTGGTGGAAGTTTACTACGTGTACTTTGTGCAGAGACTTTTGGCGAGTTCTGGTAAATCTGCGGGATGTTCATGCGATCCGCGTGAAAGGTTACCTCTGCCACGAATTCGGCGAAAGTTGGAAATGCCTCGCTGCCCCTTTCTTGTTGTAACGATTGGACCCTTGTGGACGATTTTGTTAAGAACCAGTTGGGAAGTATATCAACTAAAGTTTGCAACTTAGAAGGAAATTCAAAGATCTTTAGACTGTGCAGTTGAGTCTTCGCAATTTCGACTTGTTGTAGGAAGTCACTATATTCTCTAAAGGCTTGCGCGTCATTGTTCGCAATTTTCGGCCAGTTAGCTAGTTTGTTCTCAAAGTCGGTAGCTATGATCCCGGGACGACCGAAGCGCGATTTGAGTTTCTTTCTTGCCTCATTGTAGGCAATCTCTGGGCTCGCAGCGACCATGTACTGTAGTTGCTCGACGACTTTCTTCGCCTTTCCGCCGAGGTGCTGGTACAGGAGGTAGAGTTTCTGTTGAGAGCTGATCGGTGCGGAATCAATCAGAGCATCGAAAGCGGTTTCCCAGATAAAAAATCTTGTGTCGGTCTCGTCGCCTGTGAAGACGTCTGGCTGGGCTTGCGGTAGTCGTTGAAGCTGGGTGACCTTAGCTAGGGCCTCGGCGATTTGAGAGACGTTATCTGTACTCGGATGAGCAGAGTTCAAGTTTCGGGTGAAAGGACTTGGGGTTATCTCACGGTATTGGGTGGCTGGAGAACTGTTAGGAGTGAAGCTTGTTGCATCTCTGCTTAATTGATGGGTTTTCGGATATGCGGGTTTCCAGCTGCTGATAGTGTACGCTGGATGTTGATAGGTTACGCTTGTGTTCACGTTTCCTAAGGGAAGTGATTGGAGTGGGGTGCTTGTGCCTGCGAGTGATGCTGGCACAATAGTCTGGCTTTTCGTGATGTGTTGTGTGGAGGCGTGACAAGTACTTGAAGTGCCCACATTAACGAGAGCAGCGGGAGGCTGAGAAGCTGTTGGATAATTTTCGTGATCACGAGGATTCCCTGGGTTGTTTATTTCAGGGTAGAGGTTAGCCTGGTGTCCCGTGCCCAAATCGAGAATGGATTGATTTCCTGAGGCGGTTGTATGAAGGAGATCAGCTGTGGTAGCCGCTGGTTGTTGATTTGCGCTCACTTGACGATTTACCGGGTTTATTATGCCAGTGGGAGAGTATAAGGCTGGGAAAATTGGATCTTGTGCGTCAACACAGGATGTGTTTATAACCGGCGGTGACAAGTTTGTTGCGGTTAGGTGAGCGGGATCGTCTATTTTGTAATTCATAAACCGTTCGAACATCTGTTCGGGCGTTTCTTTCGGCAATTTTATTTCGTGGCATTCGAGCGGACGTTCTTCAGATTTCAACACCTCCTCGTAAACGGCCTCTTCTGCTAAGGTTTCGCTTAACTCTTTTTGGAGTTTTAGTTTGTTCAAAATCTTTTGCTGCCCTTCGATCTCGTCGCTGAATTTTAATTTCTGTTTGAGCGCGGCACGTTTTGCTTTTACGTCTATCAAAGTTTCTTTTGACGAACGCCGCGATGAACCGGACGCCATTGACATTTTCGACTTGTAAGACTTGCGTGACGAGCCTGATCGAACGGACATGGTTTCACCTTTCTCTTCATCTAGTGTCAACACCTTGTTAAGCGTGGCGCCTTGAACTCCTTGCATTGAATCATTCATGTTTGAAAGTAGCTCGCTTGCAAGTTCTGCTTGTGGAGTGTGCTTTACTAATTCCAACCAACTGTTCAATTCGAGTTCTGTTTTTTCGGCGAGCAAAACTAAATCTTTGACTTTTCTGTTTATTTGATCTAGATCTTTTGTGCTGGCCAGGAATGCGTGGAATGCGGTGACGCTAGTGTGAAAAATCTTGAATGCGGCCCTTGCCGATTTTTCTTTGACAGCGGAACGGAACTCAAAACCCTTTTCGGTCATAGTCCGAAAACGTGTTTCCGATTCTTCGCCCTTTTCTGGAATTTCTGAGACTTTTGCTTGATTCTCGGCGATATTGATAGTGTTTAGCGGCCAAGTTTCACTGAAGCCAGTATCGCGAGTTTCGTCTGGCGGAGCGTCGGGTTTTTTATTTTGTTCGCTGTTTTGCGATTGGCTCATGATGTAGTAGGCAGGTATTCGGGCAAGAGGTTCGACAAAGTAATCAGACACAGACAATCTTTGTTTCTTCTACAACTCTGTTTCTACCAGTAACTAACTTAAATATAACCAACGTTGTTTTCCGACTCGTCTTCAAGTGTTTCTCCTGAGCTTCGTTGATGACGGATTTAAACTATTTAAATGTTCTTCGTCAAAGAGAATTCGCGTTTCTTCGTGAAGATCAATAGTGCATCATTGTTCCTTTTCCTGAGCAAGTGCTCTCTGTTCTTCTTCGTTTTTTCTCTCCTTTGGCTCTTCTATTTTTTTGGTTACGATTAACAAAAGGAACGGACTTACTTGGTGTCCTCGGTTGACTGGTCAACTGTTTCCAGGGGGTGGACTTTTCTGTTGCTCGGTTGAGCGTGCTTGTCCTTGCCGGTCTTGAACTGTACAGAAATTCGACTGTAGCGGCGTCAGCTCCGGTGGCGGAGAGATCCGTGAAACTAAAAAGACTAGTGACTCACAGGTTCCACAAGGCTCAGGTTTATTGTGTTAACTGTTACAGCGATCTAGTAGCTTCTGAGTTAAGCAGCAATAACTGGTGGTTCCCGTCGAATTTCTGTGAGCCTTATGGGGTTTTACATGTGTTTCGCGATATTTAAGCTAAGGTCACGTGGTAGCTAGCGGGAAATCATTGTGACGTAAATGCGGTAAAAAGGGAAATACTTAAAATTCTACGAAATGAAAACGAGGCACATGGGTGCCGTTACACTGAGCAATTGAAGTGCAGACATGTTTAGGAGAAATGTGCTTTGTTTACACCTGTTTGCTGTAAAAGTGTTTTGGTGCTAGTGCAAACGGCTTGCTTAATAGTAAGGAAAGGCAGTAGCACTATGTGTGAAATGGGCCCTACACCAAACATATGTTGTTTGGCAAGCTTCTGCTCACCCGTGACATTTTGTGTTGGCAAAGCAACAATGTGGCAAAACATAATAAAAAGCCAAAAAAAAAAAATGAACAACTTCTATCCTTTGTCACCATATGTTTTACTTAAGAAAAGAAAATAGCCACTTTATGTATGGTAGTCATTTTTGTACAACATCAAATTCAATACATTGGTAACTGAGTTCATTGAAATAAGAAATGTGTGATATTCATGTGTTTGAACATTGGTGGGATGCGGGCGTCAACAAAACCAGGAACATGGAACATTCCGGAACATTCCGGAACATCTCGGAACAGGGCAAATTATCACAAATTATTATTCAACAAATTGTCACTATGCCCATATATGGTAAGGAAGCCGTCAATATCTGTCATCCGTACATGACGGATATCCTGCGATATACGTAAATGACCATATTTGGAAGTGCACTGCAGATTCTCTTTCATTGCTTGTTTGGCGGCCATTTTAAAAAGCGAGGCAGTTTTAGCAGTTTTCTCCGGAAATTTTAACTCCCTGGAAGAAACTTTCCACGATTAAATGCTCTCAAAAAGTCAACAATTATTTGCTTCAGCTCACAAAGATATCTAGAGGTTGACTTGGACTTTTCATAGTGAGAACTCACCCAAGGAAATGTTATTGCGAACGAAGCAACAGACTTGCTCACGGAAAGTTGTAAAGTTGAAAAGATTTTAATTCACAGGAAGAGGACTTATTCTCGGTAAGGTAGCAATATTTTTTTTACTTTGTCACATCATTTCCAAACATGAGTTTGTAAATAAGTCCTTTTAAGTGAACGGTAGTAAACTTCGATTTCTTGAAGTTCTGTTTTGATTTTTATTATGTGTTGCTGGCTTTTAGCGTTTTCATCATAGAACCATAGTTTTTCTCGTTCTGAAAATGGTATTCGATGAGAATTTGTTGAATAATAAAACAATTATCCTGCTCAATCTTGCGGAATATCCCTTGATTTAGCCAACTCGGCCTACGGCCTCGTCGGCTAAGTATCAGGTGATATTCCGCTCGATTTCGCAGGATAATAATTGTTAAATAAATGAAAAAAAAAACAGAAAGAAAGGAAGAGAAAGCGATTAAAGAAACAACCAAAAAACAAACGAACAAACAAACAAACAAAATTTAAAATAAGGTCTAACAGTAGTACTTTCCTGCCAATTTTATCATGTGATTTTCTACCGTGTTGGTTTCTTAGCCTCCCTCTGAATTAAAAAAAAAAATGGATTAAGCCACGTAGTAACCAGTAAGAGTTACCAGATCTGTGACAAAGAACTGGATTTGCAGAAAAACTGAACAAAAATAAAACCACATCAAATTAACTCATCATTACGGCGGAGAAAAGACAAAGACAAGAAGAATAAATTTAGAAAAATAATAAATAAATTAAAAAACTGATATAATTTTTGTGTCGGATATTTCAGTTTGAAACACAAACCTTCACCGAAAGCGGTGCCTTTTTACAGTTGCAGCGTAAGAAAGGGAGGAAAATTTTGTTATCTTAGTAGGTGCAATCCCCAAGTATAGAACAGCTGACTTTTTCTTTCAGGTTAGTATAATTTAGGTTCATTCATCTCTGCACACTTTTACTCTGGAAATCAACTTAAACACAAAACGTCCTTAAACAACCGAATAAACATGAGACCAGGAAACTCAAAAGGGTGCCAGGAAAGTGGCACTGCGTGACTGCATGCGTATTCTCCTACGCAGCCGTTCTTAAGGTCGTCACGCAACGCCAAAGGAGACTTCTGCGTGCGTGACTGAGAAAATGCTTTAATTTTCTCATATCAAGTAAACCGTCTCTCGATTCCCAAAATAAAGCCTCAATGTTATCCGAGATATTTTTGAATTCGAGAAATGAGGCGCACTTAGCCAGAGGTAGTATATTCGTTCATTTAGTCACAGCTCATATATTTATTTATCCATTTACTCTATATCGTTTATTTTATTTTATTTTATTTCATTTCATTCTATTTTATTTATTATCTTTTATCGACGTTCAGAATTTTTTTATTACTTTTTTTCATTTATTTTGTGATAGTTTGCCCTGTTCCGGGATGTTCCGGAATGTTCCATGTTCCGGGTTTTGTTGACGCCCGTGGGATGCCGTCTACTGGGGCGTCAACAAAACCCCGGAACATGGAACATTCCGGAACATCCCGGAACATTTCGGAACATTTCGGAACATTCCGGAACATCCCGGAACATCCCGGAACAGGGCAAATTATCACAAAATAAATGAAAAAGAAAGAGAAAGAAAGATTTCAAGAGAAAGCGATTAAAGAAACAACCACAAAACAAACGAACAAACAAACAAACAAACAAAATTTAAAATAAGGTGTAACAGTAGTACTTTCCCGCCAATTTTATCATGTGATTTTCTACCGTGTTGGTTTCTTGCCTTATTCTTGGCCTCCCCATGAATTTAAAAAAATGGATTAAGCCACATAGTAACCAATGAGAGTTACCAGATCTGTGACAAAGATCTGGATTTGCAGAAAAACTGAACAAAAGTAAAACTACATCAAATTAACTCATCATTACGGCGGAGAAAAGACAAAGGTAAGAACTTATAAAAATAGTAAATAAACTTAAAAACTGATATAATTTTTGTGTCGGATATTTCAGTTTGAAACACAAACCTTCACCGAAAGCAGTGCCTTTCTTCAGTTGCAGCGTGAGAAAGGGAGGGAAATTTGTTATCCTAGAAGGTGCGATCCCCAAGTGTAGAACAGCTGACTTTTGGAACGAACAGAAGAGATTGTGAAGACGAAGAAAGAGAATAATTAGCAGCTGGTTTCACAAAAGATATTTGATGTAGGGTGGACTCCTTTTTTTTGGTTAGTATTATTTAGGTTCATTCATCTCTGCACACTTTTACTTTGGAAATCAACTTAAACACAAAACGTCCTTAAACAACCGAATAAACATGAGACCAGGAAACTCAAGAGCGTGCCAGAAAACTGGAACTGCGTGACTGCCTCCTATGCAGCTGTTCTTAGTGTCTTCATGCAACGCAGGAGACTACTGCATGCGTGGCTGAGAAAATGCTTTAATTTTCTCGTATCAAGTAAACCGTCTCTCGATACCCAAAATAAAGCCTCAATGTTATCCGAGATGTTTTTGAATTCAAGAAATGAGACGCATTTAGCCAGAGTTAGTATATTCGTTCATTTAGTCACAGATGCATATATTTATTTATCCATTTATTCTATATCGTTTATTTTATTTTATTTATTATCTTTTATCGACATCAGAATTTTTTATTACTTTTTTTTTTCATTTATTTTGTGATAATTTGCCCTGTTCCGGAATGTTCCATGTTCCGGGTTTTGTTAACGCCCCGTCTACTGGTAGACCTCATGGCAAGTTAGGTCACATTAACTACAGTGCCAGACAAATTAGTACAAAATGATGCAAACAATAGACGGTTATACATCACAACTGCATGTTTTTGACTCAGGTTTGTGGAAACGTACGAGTTCTGCCCTTATAGTCCGCATCATTTTGTACAGAATTTTGTACGTGGACCATCGAAACAAAAGAAGGATAATGTGTATGCGTACCAACACCTTTTTTCCTGTTGAATTGACCATTTCTTCTTTACCAAGGAAGGCTTCGAGCTCTAGGAATTCATAACTCCGCTTTTAATTTGTGCGTTCGTGACTTTCCTCAACAATCTGCTGGATTCGACTGACCACTTGTTCAAATTTTCCGTAGCATTCGCTAATTGGCATATATTGACTTCCGTTTACAGAAGCGGAAGTGTCAAAACTCCCAGGCCTGGTACGGTTGGGGTTTTGAAGTGCAACGGTGGCAATGCATTAATTGGCTGATTTTAAATGGACCGTATGCTTGGAATTCCTTTGGTCGCCAAGTCTGGTACAGATCATATTGAGAAACCTACATAGAGGACTTTCGCTTCACTTTTCTCGGATGAAATTGGATGGATGAAGCCCAAACTCGGCCACGACAACGCGAAATATTTACTTGGTCAGATGCAAGTGAAAAAGTGAGAATTTCAAAACTTTGGCGACAATTCCAGTTAGAAGTAGTGCCCCGTACTGGTCGTTGGTGGCGAATTGCCTGCCTCGTCTCCCCTTCTTCTCTTACCGGCCTTCGGCCGGAAAGTATTCTCGCTAGAGAACGTCTCATACATCTTGGAACAGCAAAAGAAACACCACCCATGACTCAATTAACATTCTCTTTAAACTTTATTGAACGATAAAGGTAAAGAATACTTAAATATCTGTACTTGTAGAACAAAATCTAAACTAATCGAGACATCTCAAAATCAAGTCTCAAGTTCTAACAGTAAACACACCACATGGACAGAGGGTGGTCGCCCTGTGGAACAAGACTCCCTCTTGGACAAACAACTGTCCAAAAAATGCCCAGAGAACAAACGTTGTGGGAAAACCAACCATAAAGCATCATAGAATTTTGCTAAAATACATACCTCTCAATAGAGCTACATCCCTCAGAGTTGATCAGTAAAATCTTGGCTGATCCTGGTTTGTGAAAATTGGTTGATTTGTTTTCCCATCAATGCCGGCGTGTGTGCAAATATTTTTTAAGGTTGGAAATCGTAATCAGGGAGTGACGACGAAGGTTAATAAAGTAGCACTATTAGCACAAATAACAATAACCAATTCTGTATTTGCACACTGAAGTATGGCTGAGAACAGTTGTTGAGCAAAAAGAGATCTTTTAAGACCACAGTTATCGGTCCATCTGGGAATCAAACACTTGACCTTCCACTCTACAGTCCTGCAACCTACCGAGTCTGACTGGTCCATCCAGGTGCCTTGCTAGGCCATACGTATATGAAACCAGTGGTATTCAGCATTTTTTCCAGAATGTACTCATGAAAATTGAACTTCCTTGCGACCATGAGGTGTCTGATAGGGTGAGCAATAGCAGCAAAAAGGGTCATGGTTTGCTTTATGTTTCCTCTTATCTTATTTTTTTAGTTTGGTTTGGGTCCAGGTGGAGTAGCTAGGCCAAATATAAGAGCAGCAAATTAATCATGAGCTAAAACTCTTTGTACATTTCTATTCTAGGATTGTTTTTTACCGCCATAAGAGCGGCGACCCATAAAAGATCTCACACTAAAGAAAATCTTTATTAGTGCAAAACTAGCAACAAGTGATTTACCACATCAAGTTATTTTAGCGCTAATGCAAGACTGCACTCTGGAGAGGAGCCTTGCACATGTGAAACCTGCACAAAGAGTTTTCTTTCAAAACATAAGTTACAAATACATATTGGATGCTACTGTGGAGAGATGCCTTACAAGTGCAAGTGTGGCAGGTGTTTCAGCCAAGCAGGAAATTTGAGGACTCATGTTAGATCCCACACTGGTGAAAAGCCTTTCAAATGCAAAACCTGTGAGAAGTGTTTCAGCCAAACAGGAAATTTGAGAACTCACAAGAGGACCCACTCCGGTGAAAAGCATTACAAATGCAAAACCTGTGACAAATGTTTCAGTGAAGCAGGAAGTTTGAGGACTCATGAGAGAAGCCACTCTGGTGAAAAGCCTTACAAATGTAAAACCTGTCACAAGTGTTTCAGCCAAGCAGGAATCTGAGGAGGAATGAGAGAACCCACTCGGTTGAAAAGCGTCACAAATGCAAAACCTGTGACAAGTGCTTTAATCAAGCAGGAAATTTAAGGATTCAAGAGAGAACCCACTCTGGTGATAAGCCTTACAAATTCAAAACCTGTGACAAATGTTTTATCCGAACAGATGTCTCGGGGACTCATGAAAAAACCCACTCTGGTGAAAAGCCTCACAAATGTAAAACCTGTGACAAGTATCTTAGCCAAGCAGGAACTTTGAGGACTCATGAGAGAACCCATCCTGGTGAAAAACCGTACAAATGCAAAACCTGTGAGAAGTGTTTCGGCCAAGCAAGAACTTTGAGGACTCATGAGAGATCCCACTATGAAGAATTTAACCCTTACAAATGCAAAGCCTGTTAAAAGGTTTTTAGCACGTCACAAGCATTGCACAGACATGGAAGATTCCACACAAGACAGAAGCCTTGCAAATACAAGCTGCTTATCAAAAAAACCAGTTATCCTCACACAGCTGACAAGAATAATACCAGTGATAACAGAGGCACATCACTACCAGTATCCTCTGCCAGAACCCAAGCCAGAAACTGCTAAGGCTTTATCCTGTTGGATTTGCCAGGAAGAACATCTAAGTGAGTCTCTACTTATTGAACATTATGAGGATCATATGAGAAACATTTTTTAACTACATAAATTGTGGCCACTGGGGTTTGCGTTGAAGTATTCCCTTGTCTCAAGGGTAGGGTACTATACTGGTATTTTTTTCTACACCTAAAGTGCTTGGAGCATAACTGCCTTAATTTTAATTTTTTTAATTTGAATTTTTTTTACTTTTCTCAGATGATGGTTTTTTGCATGCAGTCTTGAGTTCATTATTTAAACTGTGCTCGTTTTTTGTTGTTTTATTTCGCCTCTGTTACGCATGGGGTTACCAGAACACTTTTTTTGACCAAGCCATACACAGAATTCAGCACAAACAGAGGCGGACAAGAATGGACAAATGTTTAAGAGCTGCATGCAAAAGAGTGGCCAAATCTGAGCAAAACTGAAACAGTCCTTTCCAACATAAGACAGTTATGCCCTTAGGCCTTGAATCATGGCATTGTCTCATGATTTCAACTGTTGAATGTACCAAAAGGAACGTGGTGGAGACCAGCAATCCCTTCTTGTTGAGTACTCTGAATAGTTTGCCGTAAACTGCACGACAGTCAGCATTTTTAGGATTTCTGTATGGGCTGGTCCAACTTACAAACCTACATAGTGTAAAAACAAACAGACTGGGCGAAGTGCGTGGGTGTGGGTGTCAGGGGAAATGCAAATTGTACGATTCTAAGCTTTCTGCACAGTGAATTCGCTCTGAATTTCCCCTTCCACAAGCAAAGGAAAATACGCCATTTCTGAATTGCTTCTAGCATCTCTTTTAAAGCCAGACCTGGTGCACAATATTTCATAGAAATTAGTTTTATTTGCACGAAAATGGGAAGCTGTGTTCATGTGAACGGCTGGACACATGGCTTTGGTTTGAAAAAGAAAGCAAAGATATTTCAGAAGTAGGCCATTCCTGTTTGTGAGGTATGTCACTATCTGTCATCAAATAATGTTCATACTGATTCTACATGCAGTCATTTCGAGGTTCCTGTCTCCTGTGTATGCATTCTTTTGCCGATTCACAATCCCTTCAAATGTTGTAGAACAAAAGCAAATGTTTTGTAGTCTAATTGCTCACTTTTTATGTCTGAAACTCATTAATAATTCATAAAGCGGAAACAAAGGAAGTCACTACCGTGACCGTGTTTTGGATACTGCGCCTCGTTTTTTCAACCCACTTCCCAAACACGAGAAAGAGTGTTTCTCCAGGATATCCAGTCACCAAGAAGTGCGTTGGTTTTTTAAAACCGATTTCGAGGTGTTTCATAATTCTTGGGGAAATTCAAAGCAAAAGTTCGCAAAATTTTATGCTAATTAAGATCCGATATCCAAACCACCGTCACGTTAGTGATTTCCTTTTCAATCCTTTGTTTTCTCACTATGAATGAGTTTAAGAAATCCTGATGAAACACTCTTCTCGTGTTTTATATATTACATAAATGTACGTATCGTTACACTTCGTAGTTTCTAAAACGAGGAACCAGCGAAAACGACCCAAAACCACCCAATCTGGTCAACAAAAACACCCACGACGACCCAAAATCACCCAACCTGATCAACAAAAAGACCCACAACGAAATGAAACAGAAATGAAATTGTGTCAAACAAAAATCTAAAATTGAAAAATTCAGACAGAATTTCTAAATTTCTAAAATAGGTTTGAGCTAAAGATGATCTGTATTTGCTGATCCCAGTTCCCCCTTCTCACGACTATTTTATCTATTTTTTTGGTCTACTAAGAAGATAAATACCTCGCTTATGCTAGTGAGTTACTTAATTTGTTATCATTTGTTATCATTTATACAAGTAACAACGTAGGTTCATACGTAACAGGATGAACAACATCTGAAACATTGGCACACAATACTCTCAAAAGTTCCAACGGCCGTGTAGCCCAACTGATTTAAGACTCACGACTAATAAAGGTAACCTGTCACATATCGATGCACTAATACCCATTATAATACCATTTATATTTTGAGGTTACTGTCTCCCGTGTATCCACCCTTGTGCCGATTCACAATCCCTTCAAATGCTTTAAAACAAAAGCAACTGTTTTGAAGTCTAATTGTTGACATTTTTGTAAATGTATGTATCATTAGACTTTGTGTCAATCAGGTTTCCGGTTTTGTTGCGTTTGATTTGGTCAATTAGTAGCTATCAGTAACTTAACTAAAGCATACAAATTTGGTTCTTGTTCTTGGTGTATTACATTTGAACGGTATGTTATGTATTACATTTAGACTGCTTTATTTTGGATACCAAAGGGACAGCGAGAACACTGTTTCTGCTTCACAGTGTCAGTCAGTCAGTTTTGATCTCCTGAGATTATCTCTAATTTATTGCGTTCGACGATAGGAGAATGCAACCGTAATCCCAGCCGGAGTGAAATCGAGATTTTCTCTGTAGTGGACGGACACCAATTTAGCCCCCCCGAAGATTTTTGCACGGGCATAACCTCGGCCGGGAAGTGGTGTATACTTTGACTCGCTTTCATGAAACCAAATGACCTCGCTTTCACGTCCGGAGGCGTCTGTGTTGCGAAGAAGCTTGTTTCGAATGAGGGAAGTTTCAGGCTCGAAAAAGCAACCTTTCGCCCAAGGAGTTATTGTAAATCGTTGATCGAAGTTCTTAGAGAAGTATGTACGATTCCTTGGTGTAATATATTTAGTACCATAATCCTCTGGTAACTGTGTATTTACCCAGAATGCTTAAGAAGAATAAAGTTGTGTTGAGAACCGCCATGATATGTCTGACCTCGTGTTTTGCTAAGTCGAATTAGCTGACGATATATCACATTTTGGCGACGAGAACTGGACGTTTCTCCACGGAAATCGACAGTGCAAGGTTCTTTGGGGCAACGCTGTGAGTGTTGTACCGTACAGGATGACCAGCACTAGTGCGAGTGGACTATTTGGGCGTGTAGGCGAGTTCAACACCGAGCGCGAAACATTCAATGCTTATGTGGAGAGGATAGAAATGTTCTTCACAGCCAATAACATCGTTGAGACAACAGGAGAGGGAAGCACTCAAACCAACCGAGTGGTAGCAGATAGGAAACGTGCAATTTTCCTTACCGAAGTGGGACCAGAGGTTTACTCAACCCTCAGTAATTTGTTGGCGCCTGCGAAACCGAAAGACACGTCATTCACAGACATTGTACGTGTTTTGGAGAAACACACTACAATCCGAAGTCGCTTGAAATTGCACAGAGCTTCCATTTCGGTACCCGAAATCAAAAGTCTGGAGAATCAATCAGCGATTATGTGCTTGCCCTGAGGAGATTGGCTGTCCATTGCAATTATGGCGAATTCTTGGATCGTCCTTTACGGGACCGGTTCGTGTGTGGATTGAACAATTCTAAGATACAAAACAAACTGTTGAACGCTGAGGACCTGACGTTTGCAAAGGCTTGCAGTATTGCCAAGACCATGGAGATGGCGGAAAAGAACACTCAAGAGTTTCACCCTACAAGCAGCGAGAGCAATCAAGTGAACAAGTTTTATATATATATATATATATATATATATATATATATATATATAAACTTCTCACAAGCATCCATTCTTGTAGTCTCTCATAACGATCATATAAATTTAACACAAATGAAGACAAACTCTAACTTTTTTTGTTTAACACCTATATTTCGAGTACATTCAGTACTCTTCTTCAGGGTGACTAAAAACCGTTACAAGAATCGTATTACAATATTCAAACTGTACATTTCAAAATTGCGTTACTAAGGACACGCGTCTTAAACGATTTTTATCGCGCGCATACACCCGCACGTGACTTCTTGTTTTGTGCGTAAAATCCGTCATTGTCGTTGAGGCCATGGGGCGCCAAGGTCGCCAGTTTGTAAATCCAGTGATTTTCTCTTTCTCGTAATTCTTTTTCTCCTTTGACATGGTCTATCAGCTGTATTTGCATGTCTTCTAAACCTCTGTGCCCGTCACTATTGAAATGTCTGTATATGAGGTCATCTTTCCCTTTTTGATTTAAACTTAAATTAACATGAGCATTGACCCTGCTTTTATGATTATTAAATCGGGTTCTATACCTAGTCGTAGTAGATCCTACATATTGCACTTTGCACTTAGTACAATTGGTCAGGTAGATTACGTTACTACAGTTGCAATCTAAGTTATAATTAATTTTAAATTCTTTGCCATTCTCATTGCTACAAAAGGTGTCACCTAGACATAAAAAATTACATATTTGACAGTTTTTTGAAGTACATTTCAATGTTCCATTGATCTTCTCTTTCGGGGCGTTCGTAAAACGAGCACGAACCAGGTATTGAGCTAAGCTCTTTGGCTTCCTATACGCCACCATTGGTACTTGTGGAATGGCTTCTTTACACCTCGTGGATGAATGTAAAACTGGATGTAGCTTTTGAAGTAGACCTCCAATATGCGGGAGGCCAGGATGGTAGGTTACCACAAACAGAACCCGAGTGTTTTCTTTTCTCGGTCTTTCTGCTAAAACTTCATCTCTCGACGTTCTCCTTGCTCGATCTATTTGTTCTTCCACATACTTCTTCTTGTATCCCCTCTCTTCTAAAAACTTGCATAAATCACTAGCTCGTTTCTCAAAGAACGAGTTCCTTGAACAGATTCGTCTTAATCTCAACGCTTGCGCAAAAGGGATCCCTTTCTTGCAAGCGTTTGGGTGACACGATGTTTTGTGGAGGTATTGATGACTATCTGTTGGCTTTATGAAGACATCAGTCTCGAGTTTCCCAGAATCATTGATTACTTTCACATCTAAGAATTCTATTTCACTACACGACCATTTTGATGTAAACTTTATTGTTCTATGTGCATTGTTGAGGTACTCGATGAAGCTTTTAAGACTGTCTTCCCCCTCCGTCCAAATAATGAAAATGTCATCAATGAAACGCCACCATGTGTGAGGTTTAATTTCTGCTTGCGAAATTAATTGTCTCTCTAGTCTATCCATGAATATATTGGCATACGATGGAGCCATGCGAGTTCCTATCGCTGTTCCCAACTTCTGCACATAGTGCTTGTTATCAAATTCAAAATTATTATTTTTAAGAACGAGCTCTGTAAAATCAACTATGTCCTGTTTGAGACCACTGTTCTCCGATCGATCTGAATGATGAGTATTAGAAAGTCCCAGGGCCTCTCGGACCGCCTGTAACCCCTCGTCGTGCGGAATGTGCGGATACAGACCAACAACATCTATTGTACATAGAATAGCTCCATCAGGCAATGTTCCTACGTTCTTCAATTTGCGTAAAAAGTCATTGGTATCTTTTATATAAGACGCTATATTTGGTACCAATGGTCGCAAGTGGTGGTCTACAAATTGTGAAATCTTCTCTGTAGGTGTATTACAACCTGATATCACTGGTCGTCCGGGACATCCTTCCTTGTGAATTTTTGGAAGTAAGTAAAATCTTCCTGCTCTCTCTTCCTCTGAAGCCATAAGATATTGCTGCGTTTCCTTGTCAATGTTGCCCTGGTGATATGATTTCTGAATCCGTTCATTAATCTTTTTTATCATGTCTTTAGTTGGGTCTTTCACTAACGGTTGGTATACCTCCTTGTCATCAAGTTGTCTCATCGCTTCCCTTAAGTAGGCTTCTTTATCCATTACAACAACCGCAGACCCCTTATCCGCTTGCTTAATGATTATGTCATCATAACGACGTGAATTTTCAAGTGCTGTTTGTTCATCTTTGGAAAGATTTCTCTGATAAGCCGTATCAAAATCATGCGACAACAATTCTTTTTCAAGGGATTCAACGTGAGCCTCAATTGCTAATTCTCTATTCCTGTCAGGGATCCAACCAGATTTTTTCCTAAACACTGGGATTTCAGAAAAATCTCCTCCTACATCGTCGTCTGTGTGAAAGTATTCTTTTAATCGGATGCGTCTAATGTAATCCTTAATGTCTTTCCGCAGCGCATAAAGATCAACCTTTTCGGGAGTTGGACAAAATTTCAGTCCTTTTGACAAAAGTGACACTTCTGGTTCACTTAACACTCTTCGGGAAAGATTCACAACATTTTTAAACGCACTCGCAGAGTTACTCTGTTCTCTCATACCCTCGGGCTCTCCTGTTTACAATTTTACATTAAAAAAAACATGAAAAAATAACAAAAAGACAAGCAGGGAGAAGACAAATAGAGTAAATATCAACATTCTCGATCACACAGATAAAAGCTATCAATTAAGTGAAACAGGGTAGGACTTTGTTCCATTTTTTGTAATGTTTGTCAAGTTTATTATTCTTAGAAGCAATATTTTGCTCGATCTGGAAGTTTGCCCTAATCTTCGCTATGAAGACATTTAGAGATGGATGTATAATGTCCAATTTACACCTATAGATGTAGAATTTAGCTAACAATAAAAGATGATTTAAAATAAGAAAGTCTTCTATGACATTAAAAACTCCGAAGAGGACATTTTCTAATGTTAAGGAAGTTGTAATTATCTTTTGTTTAATTAGCCAAGAAGAGAGCAAATTCCAGAATGTTTTTGTTACATTGCAATGGAAAAATAAGTGCTCAAGGGATTCAACCTCTGTTTGACAGAAGGCGCAAAATGGCGAATCAGTCATTTTAAATCTAAATAGTTTGTCATTTGTAAATACAATGTTATTTAACAGTTTGTACTGAAATTCTCTAATTTTTGTGTCGGTTGTAACAGTAAAGGGTAGAGAGTAGATCTTTTTCCACTCCACATAGCGTTCGGGGTATTTTTGATTTAGTTTTATTTGAGCGGAAGGCGTAGTTTGTTTTTTACGTTTAAATTCATTGTAAATCATTTTAGATGTAACTTTCAACAGATCGACATTAACGCCATCTATGTTAATTTGAATAGTCTCATTTGAAGGAGAATAAACGTGCTGTTGTCTTTGTTTGATAATTAGTATCCATTCGTTGGGAATAGCATTGATGATCCCCATTAACTTGAAATAATGAATAGGAGATAATTGTAAGTGCAAAATCTTTTCACTTTCGAAAAACCTGCCAGTATTAGATATTAGGTCTTCTATTTTGACGATTCCGTGATCGATCAAATGTTTTATGAAACACGACTTTTTTTCAGTAAGAATATGCTTATTGTTCCATATTGTTTGATTCACAACATCGTCATAGGAAACTACGTTTGTTGCGTTCAAATCAGACCATGCCTCAAGGCATTCTTTGTAGAAATCCGGAAGATAGATAGGAAGTTTATGGGTGTCAAAGTTACAGTGCAAAATGAATTTTCCGCCAACTTCGCCTAAGAAAGTATCAAGAATATTTTTCCATGGGTTACTATACTCCTCAATATATCTTTTCAAGGTAATAATTCTCTGTGATAAAATCATAGACTGAATATCGAACATCTTAAGGCCACCATTTTCAATATCGTTGATAAGGGCAGATCGTTTTATCTTGTCGTTTCCTCTCCAAATAAAACCATAGAGCAGTTTATTTACATCTTTTACAAGATCCTCTGAGACCGAGATTAGTGAGGCTTTATACATAAATTTGGGAATAGCAAACGTCTTGACGATCTGAATCCTGCCGAGTAATGTAAGACCTCTCCACTTCCACATGTTAAGAACTTTTTGAATGGACTTCAAAATGTTGTTAAAATTGGAACTTTTTCTTGTTGGCTTATGATAATCAAAATAAATCCCTAATATTTTAATTGACAAGTTTTTGAGGTCCGATTGCAAATAATTCTGTTTTCTCATCGTTTACACAGAGTCCAGAAAACCTAGAAAAGTACTTAAGCGTTACAAAAAGGTGTAAATAGGAAAGCTTGTCTTTTAAAAAACATGTCATATCATCCGCAAAAAGCGTTTATTTTATCTCCTAGTTGTTAAATTTCAATCCGTAAATATTCCGATCTTGTCAAATATAACAAGTGAGCACTTCCAAGGCAAGAATGAAGAGTAGAGGTGAAAGCGGGTCACCCTGTCGCACTCCACGATTAACGCAGAAAAGATCAGTGGTAAAGCCATTGTTTAGTACACAACTTGATAAATTTGTATAAAGGGTCTTAATCCATTGCATAAAATACGTTCCGAAATTATACTTTTGCAAGACTTTTAAGAGAAATTTTCTATGTAAAGAATCAAAAGCTTTCTCAAAATCAGCTGCACTGCATATCGATGCACTAATACCCATTATAATACCATTTATATTTTGAGGTTACTGTCTCCCGTATATCCACCCTCTTGCCGATTCACAATTCCTTCAAATGCTTTAAAACAAAAGCAACTGTTTTGAAGTCTAATTGTTGACATTTTTGTAAATGTATGTATCATTAGACTTTGTGTCAATCAGGTTTCCGGTTTTGTTGCGTTTGATTTGGTCAATTAGTAGCCATCAGTAACTTAACTAAAGCATACAAATTTCGTTCTTGTTTTTGGTGTATTACATTTGAACGGCATGTTATGTATTACATTTAAACTGCTTTGTTTTGGATACCAAAGGGACAGCGAGAACACTGTTTCTGCTTCACAGAGATGTCTGTGTCAGTTTTACAGAGGTAGAGACGATATGAGTTTTGATCTCCTGAGATTATCTCTAATTTATTGCGTTCTCCTATCGTCGAACGCAACCCTAATCCCGGCCGGAGTGAAATCGAGATTTTCTCTGTAGTGGACGGACACCGATTTAGCCCCCCCCCCCCCCGAAGATTTTTGCAGGGGTGTTACGAGTTTCGTTAAAGGAGTGGTTCGTTTGTAGACGGAACGCAGGGTTGTCGGTAACAGCAACAAGCAGATTTATTCCAAGATGAAAGTAATTTTTACAGCTTACAGCACTACTGCTATGTCACACAGACTCTTCTAACACGGCACACAGAACGGCACACAGCCACTTCACTAGGTTCGGCACACAGCACGGCACACAGCCACTTCACTAGGTTCAGCACACAGCACGGCACACAGCCACTTCTCAAAACTCTTTTAAAACTCTCTCTTTAACAACTCTCTTTAACACTCTCTCTGTAGACTGAAACGCTCTTACTTATATACATATCACAACAAGTTCTAGAAACTTCTACGAAATCTATTTTTAGTAACATTACTTCATAACTTACTATTTAAAGAAATCACATAATGATTTAAATGGCTAAGCACTTCATAATGTTCTAGAGAGTTCTATGGAATGTTCTGGAAGGTTCTGACTAATACTAGACAATTTTCGTAACATAACCCCCTCTCAAGAAGAAATTTGCAAAATTTCTGCTACCAATGAAAAATTGTCTGAAAATATCAGTCCGAGAATAAGTCTAATGGTCGCTCTCATTTTCTGATCCCTTAATGGTCTCCACTAACTTCTGATGCATCACCTTAATCTGGAGCAGCATCCTTGGGTAATTTAAGCTGCGCCTCTGCACTCCTTTTACTTGTGTTAGTCTCTTCAGAATAACTCGGGTCGTCTGCTGCCCTAGCATCTGGCACATTACCAATAACAAGATCGTAGATTGCATGGGGAAGACATTGTGCTTCAACAATACCAGTGAGGTAAGGGGTATCCACATAAATCCTCGCAACTGGAACTTTCCTCACTGTACCATCGATTAGTACCATATGGTTATATTCACCAGTGTACTGATCCTCGGCGACAAGCTCCTTCTTAACAACAACACCACTGCAACCAGTGTCTCTGAGAACATTAACACTTGTATTTCCTACTTTGCCTTTTACTTCTGGCATCCTAGCTTCGGCTAACGGCTGAACACATACATTACTCACCACGGGGACTGATTTTCCACAGGCTAAGATTCAGTGTATTCAGGCTGGTTATCCTGAATACACGACTCCCACTCTTCTTTTGTAGCTCGTACCAAGGGTGACTGAACTAAACAGCCAGCACTGATGTGATCACGGGGCACAGGGTTACTAATCTTGGTCTGACCTCCTGGTCTCAGCCCACTAGATTTACAGTTACGCGCCTCATGACCTTGCTTGTTACACAGATAACATTTCCTTACTCCATTCGGGCAGTTGAAAGACTTATGGCCTCGGCCATTACACGTAAAGCATCTTACCGTTGAGCTATCACTCAGTGTTTTCTCAGACTCATCATCATCTGTCTCCTCAGGTGCCTTGTTCTTCACAGGGTTGAACAGATGCTTACCACGTGCTTCTAAATACTGTTCGGCTATCTTAGCAATCTGATCCAGGTTTTCAGGTGCCCTCTCACGTAAATGAACAGCAAGTTCCTTGGGACACGAGTTAATAAACTGTTCTTTGACAATCAAATCCCTCAGGCCTTCAAAACTCTCAGTAGTTTTAGAAAGTTCAATCCACCTCATAAGATACTTAGTCAAATGGACAATAAACTGGTCAGGGCTCTCATCAGACTCAGGTTTCGACACTCTAAACTTACGGCGGTATCCATCCTCCGTTAAATCATACCTCTTCATTAGGGCCAACTTCACTTGATCATAGTCGACGGCAGCTTCTTCTGATAAACAAGAATAAACATCCAGCGCACGGCCAGACAACAAGGCACTCAACTTGGTAGCCCAACCGGGTCTTTTCCCACTTGGCGTTGGTTGCAAATCTCTCAAAACGTTGCAGATAGGCGTCCAGATCATCCCTGCCGTCAACAAATGAGGGTAGTTTAGGGGTCTTGGCCCGATCCTCTCTATTAGGTACGCGATCAGCAAGGTTATGCTCCTGTCCTAAGCGTGCGAGCTCCAACTCATGTTCTCTCTTAGCAGCCTCCATGGCCTCTTTCTGTTTCAAAAGTGCAGCCTCCATTTCTAATTTTCTTATTTCACGTTCTTGCCTTCTGGCTTCTCTCTCCTCATCTTCTCTTCTACGCCTTTCCTCCTTCTCTTCGTCTTCTTTTCTTCTCTCTTCCTCAAGTTGTCTACGTTTCTCTTCTCTCTCTTCCTGCTCTCTTCTTCTCTCTTCTTCAAGTTGTCTACGTTTCTCTTCTCTCTCTTCCTGCTCTCTTCTTCTCTCTTCTTCAAGTTGTCTACGTTTCTCTTCTCTCTCTTCCTGCTCTCTTCTTCTCTCTTCTTCTCTTTCTTCTGCTTCTTTCCTTCTTTTGTCCTCTTCTCTTCTTCTCTCTTCTTCTAGTTTCTGTTGATTTTCCACAAATGCGAGTAGTTTTGCTCCCTCTAGTCCCATCTCTTTTCCTAACTGCACTAGTTTCTCCATGATGCTTCACAGTACAAACTCAGTAAACACACAGTCAGCACTTCTTCCACGTGTTTCGTAAACCACACTCGACGGCTTGGACTGATCCTTTCCTGGTTACTATGGTCCACAAAACGATTCTTGTACTCCTCCCAGGACAGGCCCCCAATGTTACGAGTTTCGTTAAAGGAGTGGTTCGTTTGTAGACGGAACGCTCTTATATATATACATATCACAACAAGTTCTAGAAACTTCTACGAAATCTATTTTTAGTAACATTACTTCATAACTTACTATTTAAAGAAATCACATAATGATTTAAATGACTAAGCTCTTCATAATGTTCTAGAGAGTTCTATGGAATGTTCTGGAAGGTTCTGACTAATACTATAGACAATTTTCGTAACAAGGGGCATAACCTCGGCCGGGAACTGGTGTATACTTTGACTCGCTTTCATGAAACCAAATGACCTCGCTTTCACGTCCGGAGGCGTCTGTGTTGCGAAGAAGCTTGTTTCGAACGAGGGAAGTTTCAGTTTCGAAAAAGCAACCTTTTACCCAAGGAGTTATTGTAAATCGTTGATCGAAGTCTTAGAGAAGTATGTACGATTCCTTGGTGTAATATATTTAGTACCATAATCCTCTGGTAACTGTGTATTTACCCAGAATGCTTAAGAAGAATAAAGTTGTGTTGAGAACCGCTATGATATGTCTGACCTTGACTGGCAAGAGAATCTTAGGATACTCGGGGAAGTATTAGACAGGCTATACAAATATAATTTGCATTTGAAGTTGCCCAAATGTGAATTTTTGAAGCCTGAAGTGGTTTATCTAGGCCTGAGAATAGGTGCTGAAGGTTTGCAACCAGTGGAAGAGAGCTCCATCCCCACGCAATGTTAGTGAATGAGAATGGTTCAGTATTATCATTTCTTCTTGCCAGGGCTAGCTACAACATTAGCACCTTTACATAGGCTTCTGCAGAAAAATTTTCAGTGGGAAAGGACGAAGGACTGTCAGCAGGCTTTTGAAGCCTGCAAGGAGGGCCTTACCAGTGATTCACTATTAGTTCGCTATGACCTGAATCGTGAACTCAGGTTAGCTTGTGATGAGTCCAGTTATGGTTTGGGAGCAGTACTTAGTTATGTGATGGACGATGGTCAAGAAAGGCCTGTAGCTTATGCTTCACACACACTAAGTTCAAGTGAGAGAAATTATACCCAGATAGAACGCGAGGCTTTGTCTATTATATATGGAGTTAAGAAATTTCATCAGTTCCTATATGGACGAAACTTCACACTAGTAACTGATCACCAGCCATTGGTAGCTCTTTTGGGCCCAAAGGCCGCAATTCCCACGCTGGCCGCTGCCCGTATGCAGCGCTGGGCTCTGGTCCTTTCAGCTTACGACTATCAAATAGAATACAGGAGATCTGAAAAGCACAGCAACTGTGATGCACTCTCCAGGTTACCCCAAGAAGATTCCAAGATAGGCAGGGAAAGTGAAGTCTATAGTGTTAGTGCTATTGATAAGGACTTCCCTATAACCGCAAAGGATATTGGGAAGGCCACATTACTGGACCCAGTACTTAGTAAAGCACTTGAACTGGTCATGACAGGGTGGCCAGAAGAATGTAATCAGGAGGACCTAAAACCGTATTACACTCGTAGACATGAGCTCTCTTGTGAACAGAATTGCATTCTGTGGGGCTCCAGGGTAATCATGCCCCAAGTGTTTAGAGAGAAGATGTTGAAGGAATTACATTGGGAACATCCTGGCACTTGTGCAATGAAAGCAATAGCTCGTACCTGTATGTGGTGGCCAAAGATGGATGAAGAAATTGAGAGAGAAATAAAATTATGCACAGTTTGTCAGAATGTAAGGAGCTCTCCGCCTAGTGCACCCCTGATACCGTGGAAATGGGCCACGCGACCTTTCCAGCGCATTCACATTGATTTTTGTCAAAAGGGCAGTGACTACTTTCTTGTAGTGGTTGATAGCCATTCAAAATGGATCGAGGTACAGCACATGACCACAATTACCGCAGGGAACACCATAAATGAGCTGCGTCTCATATTTGCCCAAAACGGTTTGCCCGAGGAAGTGGTATCTGATAACGGACCACAGTTCGTTTCAACCGAATTTGCTGAGTTTATGAACAAAAATGGCATCAAACACACCTTAGTTCCCCCTTACCACCCACAATCAAATGGGGCGGCCGAAAGGTCAGTCAGAGTAGTGAAGGAGGCACTAGTCAAACAGGTCTTAGAAGGCAACAAGAGTAGGTCTATGAAACATAGACTAGCAGATTTCCTGCCAAGATATCGCACCACCCCACACGGCACCACAGGTGCCGCGCCAGCTGAGTTGTTAATGAGACGTCGCCTGCGTACGCGTTTAAGTCTAGTGAAACCCGATCTAGCCCAAGTAGTAGAAAGTAAACAGAATAAACAGAAGGAATACAAGGATTTGAAGTGTCATAAAGAAAGGTTGTTTTCAGAGAATGATATAGTTCGGGTTAGAAACACGCAAGCCAACAGCAACACTGAACGGTGGATCCTAGGAAAAGTAATAAAGGTTTGTGGACCTAGAACTTATCTGGTTAGGACTGGACATAAAACTAGGTATGTTCACGCTGACCATTTGATTAGAGCATATGATAAAGTGCCCAATGAGACTAGTAAGGTGGACATATGTGTCCCCGAGTCATGTGAGCAATCTAGCCTAATTGAAGATGTTAGCCCGGTTTCAAACAGTGTACCGCAGCCGCCAGTTATTGTCACAGATGAAAAGGTTGAGCCCAGTCTTAATCAAGAGAGTGTAAACACATCATCACCAGTAGTTTTGAGGCGATCACAGAGAATCAGGAAACCAGTTGACCGGCTTACTCTATAGTTGATATTTTTGCTAATGTTTCTGTTACCTGTTGTATTTAACATCTCATCCCTGAGGGGAAGCAGTGTAATATATTTAGTACCATATATAACTGGTAACTGTGTATTTACCCAGAATGCTTAAGAAGAATAAAGTTGTGTTGAGAACCGCCATGATATGTCTGACCTCGTGTTTTGCTAAGTCGAATTAGCTGACGATACAACACACTTGGTACATGTGTCAACCTGCAGTTGGCACACCTTCTCGCCTTCGATGAACAACCACTCGGCATACAACATTCAAATTTATATGTCTGTGAAAGAAACACGCTATTTAAATCTACTTGATACTTAAATCATTTCTCTCGAACAATGCTTTGGCGAGTCACTTTCGAAGTTTTGTGTAATGTCCACGCTGCGACTTTTAAATTAGAAATCGCGTTGTCTGCTTATTTCGGAAATCGACGTTTATCAACGAAGCCACGAACTAAAAGAGATTGAGAGGACAATTGCAGGAATATTTTTTCGAGGTTTTTAAAGCTAAAGAGTTTAACGGTAGTTGTTACTTTTCAGTTTAATTCTGTATTTACATGTGAAACTTGTGATGAGTATATACAAGCGGTCATGTAAATAAAGATGTCCCCTGAAAAATAGCATGTGTCACGCAACTTTGTTATTCTTTGTGTGTTTACTTTGTTATTCTTTGACATCTGGCAATGTTCGATTGCTTTAAATCATTTTCTATTTAACTATGAAAATATATCAACTGATAACAACCCAGGGGAAGGGTCGAGAAAGATCAGAAAGCTGAGCAGACTCGTTCTTTCCCTAATTTCGGTGTCGATAAGGGTTGCAGTCGAACGCACTCCACTAATCTGTGATTACTAGTAGTTTATTTATTTATTTATTAACAATATTTAGTCAGAGATGCCCAGTTCAGCATACGCTGGTTTAAATGGGGCTCTGTAAACTATCAATCTAAGAAGCAAGTTTGTTGTTATTAGGGTGTCTATGAGGAAAATTTGAGTGCATATGTGACAAGTTGGATTTGATAAGATTTGACTTTTTCATCGCTTAAGTTTGTTTTTGTTGCATACATATTGCAGCTATACAGCAGCATTAAGACATCCATGTTTTGAATTGTAGCGAAAGGAGCTAGGGGGTGCCTTGAAAAATTGGTTGGGTTCTTTAATTTCTCCACGAACCAAGAGATCACGAAGTTTAGGTGAACACAGGAGCCCTGGTGAACGACGGTATGCGACAGTAGGAGTATTCTTAAAAATTTCATGAGACGTTCTGAGGCGTGAAGAATGGGTTGTTTCTTGTTAAGTATTCGTTGAATGTTTGGTAAAGCTGGATTGTAGGCAATGACAAATGAGATTCTATTTGTGTTCTTAGCTCCAATAGGGCCAGGGGTCCCCCTGGGAGAAAAGTAAAAATCTATTGTAATTTTTGGAGAGTAGAAGAATAGCACTTTGCTATGGTCTAAGCAGAAATTTAACCAGTTTCCTGCTCTTTGATAAAATTAGCTAACAAAACTGCCACTTTTAGGGATTAAGATGTCCAAAGATTTCGTTTTTGGGCATAACCTCCCCCCATCTGATGGTAAGTTCAGGTTAGTGCGAGAACCGAAATAAATATCACCATGAGTAGTTCCACCACAAGGGCTAACTCTACACAAAATATGAAGCTTAGCGTTATTTGCTCTTAAGAAGTGACGACTCAGCTCTACTATCTTCTCGGTTTGAATAAACTGAATAACAAGGACCGATAAATTTAGATAGATTTCTCCAGAAAGACGAGAAAATCGTCCTAAAATTAAAAGACACCCCCAAAGTATTTGATTTTATCGGGTAGATGGCGAAATAAGTTGTTCGCGTCTCTATTTAGGCATTTCGATAACGCGATTTGAGCAAACCTGAATAGGCAGTTTTATTTTATTTTACTGTATTCAGTTTTTCTTAAACGTGTCAAGGCTGCTGGCAGCCTAATCCTATCCACACTGGTTCGTTTTCATTGAAAATGTTTATTTTGAGCTAGTTTTGTTTTACGTTTGTTTAACGTTTAGTAAATTTTAAACGTTTGACATTCGGATACCTACATTGAATTTTATGAAAAATGGTGAAAAGTCCTCGGAGCACGAGTACCACAAGACCGACAACCAACAACAAACTCAACCCAGGTACGTCGCCGAGCCTGGAATGGGAAAAGTGGGCTACATTGCTAGGAGGGCGTGCGCTCTTATCACTGCCGCATGCCTGCTCCCAAGAGTTGTGGACAATCAATCAATCAATCAGTCAGTCAGTCAGTCAGTCAGTCAGTCAGTCAGTCAGTCAGTCAGTCAGTCAGTCAGTCAGTCAGTCAGTCAATCAATCAATCAATCAATCGATCAACCGATCAATCGAACAATGAATAACTTTTATTTATTAACTTTGATAAAGCGGTGAACTTGTGGGGTTGTGGTACAACAAAAAACAATTGAAGGCAATGGTACTATAAATCTTGTATTAACAAATCTGAATAGAAATATCAGTACCGCTACAGCAAATAATCTGCCAAATTTCAGTTACCAACACTATGTTAAGAACTTTCGTTTTTGCAATTCCGTAAAGGAATATATCCCCCTTAAAAAACCTCTTTTGTTCTCCAAAATGCCTTTAAAGAGGGATGACACAAATAAACGTTGTATTCACACTCTTTTATGGTAATAAAAGAAAAGCAAGACATCAAAAACAATCTTAATTCGAGTTTTGATTGCTGGCTTTGTAGTTGTTGCATTGTTTGTGAGTCATAAGTACATACTGTATAGAGTTAAATATGCAAACTACTGTTCATTTCTTAATTCTTTTAAGTACTCCAGAAACTGACAAATGCTTCACTTTCGGCAGTTCTCGTAGTTGGCCGAGAACCACTCGCAAGTTTCTTTGATGGCTGAAACAAGATAGAAAGGGAGCAGATTCAATCAGTGAGTGGCCGCCTCCTGGGGGGAGGGGTAGGGGGGCTACATGCTCTTTGTTCCCGATTGGAATGTGCAGTTTTCTTTTCCTTCATACAAATTTTTCAGTCTCCGAAAGTTTCACCAACAATAAAACGCTCGATATATAGATACCTGGTAGGATCAATGAACAGTCGTTTGTTTTGACGGTCTCTCAGCGTAAGTTTTAGCTTTTCTGACCAAAGCGCCGGTTCCACCATACCATTTGGTGTGGCAAATGTCTACTTAGCTGGTAGATTAAAAATATTTATCAGTTTAATAGGCATTTGCCGTACAAAAGGGTTTGGTTAAACAACTTGGGTCCGATAAAAAGCTAACAGGTAACACTCATAGGGTACAGGAGTCATTATGCCGTGACAGGGAAGATTTTATCACTGCGCGCTGTTAGAGGGAAATCTGCCTTTGTCGACCTGTGTCTCTGTGTCTAGGTAAAGGTATAGTTACACACAGTGGGCAGATAGAGAGAATGTGGAGTAAAGTTTCTTGTGTATGGAGCTAACACGACACCATGCAGAGACCAAGCATCGAACTATCACTCTCCTCCCCTGCTAACAGAGGGACTTTCTTTGGGTTTCTTTCGTCGGGGTTAAACGTTAAATAGTGCTAGAGCTCTGCCGGCGACATTGATGTTGTTTTAGCAGGGGACAACGCTCCTATCTCCTGATCAAAAGTCCACATCGCTATCCACAGGACCAGCGGGACTCTTTCGATAGAAACACCAAATTCAATAGGACCATGCTTTCTTACCTATCTTTGGATCAGTGAACTTAAAGTCTGGGCGGTACTTCCTCAATTTAGCGTTACTTGCAGTCCTTTTGAACTGACCATCCGCCTTGCTTGTATCAAACTAAAATCTGTGTTAAGGAAGAATATTCTTTACACCCATAAAGCCTCTAAATTTAAAGGATCCTCTAATCCTACCGCCCTCTGCCGTCCCTCTTTTCCCTCAAAATTGCATCGACATGACTGTCTCCGCTAACGCGAGAGAGTTTAGGTAATTAAAAAAGCAATATAGAATCCCAATTTGACATGAAACAGACCAAGAAAAGCTAGCACAGTGGCCAGTGCCTCCTGTGCCAATCAGGTAGCTCCAACCTCTGATGTACAGTGGCCATTTACTTCCAAACTTTAAACAAAGGATACTTCTAATTTTCCCTTGAATCGCATTCCTTCTACAATAAGTTCTGCAGCCTCCTTGATTGACAGCTCATCCTTTTCATCAACTACAAGACGTCAAAAAAAAATCAGAAGTGTAGCGTTCTTATGAGTTTTTAAAATTAGCTCAAAAACTGGTAAACTCTCAGTTCAGAGAATCCACTGACCTGACAAGATTATTGGATCTATTTCATTGTACTCCCTCAGAACCCAGATCATCAACCTGGCAAGATCCTAGATAAAAAATGCAAAGAACGACCAACAATGCAGTTGTATAAGACATTTTCCTGCCGCAGTCTCCCTAGAAATGTAAACTAGGTTGCTAAGGGAAGTCTGCTTAGCAAGATTCGACAAGACAAGTGCAAATGTGAAGACTTTTGAAACGCATCGGTGCAGAGAGGAGTGAAAAACATCACATTTGAGATAGAGATTCTTGGCAGGTAAGGCCCCTTAATTACTTAATCGAGAACTAGCCTGGTGAAAAATGTAACTCAGTTATCGATTATATGAAATGTGTACGGTACTGTGTGAATTAGGGATGATGTCCAAAGACTTACATGCAACAGCGTCCAGATTCACAAATTATAAGTGTTAATGTTAACTGACGTGTTAACCACAAACAATTTTTGTACCAACCTTTGAGTAGATAAATTGCCTTCTTGGTGAGCCTGTCCCCCACACTACAAGAGGCTTTCCTTCCTCTACACAATATAAAAGAGAAACAAGGAAAGACAAAACCAGTTTGTATAGCATTCGGGATTGCCACTAGGAAGTACACAGCAACCCTTAAAATGCTTTGTAGTAGAAGGTGGACAATAGTTGACTGTGTGTTTCTCCCAGCCCCGATGGCATAAGAAATCACAACTTGCGGCGGCTTTCGTTTGTAATCGACGACTAACGATAGGAATACAATAAATAAGTAAAGCAAACAGGACAAAATCACATGTCTTGTTGCTGTACGCAAGTTTCGTACGTCAAATCCGGAGAGAAAATTGCGAGAAATTAGTGACACTTTGCTCCCCATGGTAAAGTCTGAAGTTGAATTACTTGAATTACTTGAATTATTATTAATCCTTTCCATTCCCGTGTCATTCTGGTGTTATACCAGTACCTCCCGTCCGGTTCTTGTGTTTTTTAGTTCACTTTTAGTTAATATCTGAAGATCCTTCTGAATATCATCTAATATGTGATGTGTTTAGCTACTTTAAACTCACTTTGTGCCAAGTAGGTCTTGTGGATCAGGCCAGGAAGAACATGTGAATCCTCCAGATTAAAGTTGTCATACTTTCCGTACGCATTGGTAGGTATAACACTGGTGAACAAGCAGCCATCCGGATACTTGTCATGGTACGCCCTGTAAAAATTATCACCGGTAACGTTAAGTAAACCTAAAATTGTGATTCACTTAATCCTTCTTATCCTACGTGGGAATGCATCCTCGTTCTCAGTCGTCCTCGGTGCGTTTTCAAATGTGACGCTTAGCGGGAAAATATCGCTATCATGTTCGGCTCCAAGCCTCCCGTTGTTTGATATTTTAAAATGAAATCTTATTCTTTATTCCATAAAACAAAAACCTGAGTCAAGACACTCACAACAATTAGCAATAAAAAAGGTCTTTCTAAGCGACGCAATTGAAGACAGAAAGCAACACATACCAAAAACGCCTTTCCGCTTTCACAAGAACATACAGTCTCTACTTTACTCTTCACGTGATAGCCACGTGACACAAGGTAAAAAATGACCACGGATTAAGGGAAGGAGAAGGAAAAAGTTGTGATATTAGTTAACGAATTATTTATTTTCCTGAGATGTTTACAATATCGTACACCTTACTTACCTGTTGTGCACATCAATCATACGTTTGGCATATGAATAACCAAAGTTAGAAGGGTGAGGTGGACCATTATGGACCATTGTTTCATCTATAGGATAAGTTGTCTTGTCTGGAAAAATGCATATCGAAAGACAAGAAATACACTTCTTCACCTGCATTAACCAAACAAAGCAACAATTAGCTCAAAAGGTGTTTTGAGTTGAGTCAATTTCTGACTTAGGGATTAATTAACCATGGCACAGACCAAGGAAAGGATAATCGGGGAAACGTTGTGGAAACATTCTTGCCCTCAATGTTTCCCCGTTTGAGGGCGCACGAAACACTTGTTGCGGGAAAATGTTTTTGTTTCCGATACACAAAAAATGTTTCGGATTGTTTTCACAAACATTTTGTTTACGCAAAATGCAACAAATGTTTCCCTGTTTGTGTGCTGAGGAAACAATGTTGAGTAGATTCCAGGATCGCACCAGATGAATTTTCTCAATTGAGCATGCCCAAACGTCTGGGTTCGACCCCGAGCGTATTTGTTTACACTGAGATGTTTTTTGGTTTGCCGCTCGCTTGCGTGCCCAAGAAAAAATTATTGGAAAGAATGTGTTCGCAACATTGTTATTATTTTGTTGTTATTCTTCGTCATTCTTCAAAGGTCCTCGGCTTAAGTTTGTTGGTGAGCGGTCTGAGGTCTGACCACTAACCATGCTCCATTTCAATATTTCTTATGTCTGGAGTGTTCCACGGGTGTTCCGGGTTTTTCGGGATATTTGGGGTGTGTTAAACAATTCAATAGTTTCGTATAAGACCCTTTCCCTTTGAGAAATTCGAGTTTATCAAGAATTACCACCGGAATCATATGGCACAAAGTTCATAAGTGAATTGCAAATAAAAACTATATATATATATATATATATATGTCTTCTTTTCTTGAGCTACTTACCTTAGTCAAGTGACAACTGTTTAAAACATTGTCATTAATCTGGGTATTTATCTTCTGAAAATAAAATGACAATAAAACACTTCAATTTCTGCTTCCTATATCACTTCTGTAGTTTCCAGTGTATGGAATGCTCTGCTGGTGCAGTCGTCTACCCAAATACCCAAATTGGCAAAAAAATTCGAGTCAACTGAGCTCATTTAGAAGACCTATTTTCATAAAAGTAGGAGATGTAAATTGATCCAGAAAATTTTAATTTTATTTAGAAGGGTTTGTTACATGCAAGTCCATCTATTTTACTTTTCGTTGTAATCTAAAGTGCAACAAAGAACAAAGAAACCAGATAGAAATCACGAAGCAATGAATTACGCATTACTTTGAATATATTAGCATTTACTTGCCAACTGTGAATTTGTAACGCAACCTTTTCCGTCGGTTCATACGTCCTTTTTAGCGTTAAATCTTAAAGTGTTCCAGTGAATCAATGTTAATAAGACTCGATACTAAAATTGGTCACATCGTCAAGCACGCATGTTTAATGTTTTAAAAAAAATCCATCGAGCTGTTCTTAAGATTTTTGCAAAAGCGCTCAAATTAAAAAATTACCACAAAATTATAACACGAATGATCTTAGAAAAACAATTCGTTCTTGAGATCGCGAACACTAGTTCCAACAAAACTTTCTAGGCGTAAAATAATAAGTAAAAGACTCATTTTGAAAGTATTTTCGAGCCATTTCATCAAAACATTGATTATTTTTCGGTACATTTACTATTACTATGCAAAAACTAAGGTTGAAAATGTTTTTGCGATTTACTTCGAAACAAACATACAGATTTTTTGTTGTTCTTGTATATTTTGTTTGCCATACACCACAGTTTAAGATGTTGGTGTTTGCTTTTCAAAGCGAAGTCTGGATCGCGCAAAATTTCAATTTTAGTGTTTTCGAGGTTTTTTGTTTATCGTTGTCATGGCAATATCGATTTTCACAAAGTGTACACCGCGCTAAAGTTCAATCCAAAACCAAAAAGTACTGCAAATTTCACTCTGATCCGACAAGATAAAGACTGTCTAAGAGCCGATTTTAAAAGTGAGGTATGGTCCCAAAAAAACTGTATCGAAACACCTTAAACCGGCACTGAATTTCATCCTCTGCCGTTTGCTGGCGTACAATGGTGCTTTAATGTGTTTAATCCTTGGATCTGAAAGAAAATCTCTGTGTTTGCTGTCTTACTACTAAAATAATTGAAAAAGCGTAAAGGAATAGTAGTGTTTATTGTGTGTAATTTGCTCAAAGCGGAAATATAACTTTATTTTGAAAAAGGAAGGGAAATGAAGGAGAAACGTAACCACAAAAAGATTCCAGCGACTAGCAAAACTGAAAGTGGCTGTTCTATTTGGGCTAATGAATTTAAGCACATGCAATTACAATACACGGTAGCATCTCATTGTATGGGAGCTTGAGATGGTTGAACAAGTCCGTGGAGGTTTAGTTGGATAAAAACAACACTCATCAGTTCACAGGGATATCAGGGATAAAACTTTCTTAAATGCTGGGACTCGTCCAAATTAAGCCATCGTAGCGCCACAAGAGGGAAAAACAGAGTCGGCGAAAGATGAAGCTTTTTTGGCCGTTTCTGAAGACACATGATATCGCTGTAGGCTAAAAGGTAGCGTCTGTTCGTTCCAGTATTTCAATTTCCACGGCGTATTTTAAAAAGGAAAACAAGGATGGTCATGAGCAACTGCTGAAAATGCGATGTAAAAGCAGCCTCAATGCGAGAATGGAAACGCTAAATAAATCAATGAACGACACGATGTGGGATCAGTCTCTGTCGGATAAAGAAGCTACAAGATCTGTCCTCTATAAAACAAGCTTGTGGATTTCTCTAAACAGCCATAGCCTTGAGTAGTAAAGGGGGCTCGTATGGGCGGTAATGCTGGCTTCTGATTGGTCGAGAGCAAATCAATGACGTCACCGGAACCGGAAGTGACCGGAAGTGCCTGTAACCGGAAGTCACGTGTTTTAGAATGGGAAACCGCTGACCAGTATGAAAATAGGATCGTGGGCTCATACAACCGGAAGTCACGTGTTTTGGAATGAGAAACCGCTGAGCAATGTGAAAAAGGGATCGTGGGCTCAAGGGGAAGTAAAACCGCTGAGAAAACGCGGGCTCAAAGTCCAAAGTCCAATTTGGGGAACGGGGGTGGTCCTTGGAGTGAAAACAACACAAAAATGAATAAATCATGTTTTATTGATTTGTTTTACAATAACTGTGGTTTTCCTTTGAGTTCCTATTTGATAAGTGTTCCTTTTATGATGAGTGTTCAGTTACTGGTATCCATAGGGGTAGGTCTTGAAGGTGTTGTGATCAATGACTCGTTTGTCATAGACCAACTTGTACCATTTATGTTGGGGTTCAGTGAGCAAGGTGTAGTTTGTTGGGTTGCGAACAATTTGATAAGTTTTCGTGACTTGGATTTCCCTTGGTTTTGGAAGGGGTTTCTGGATTTCCTCTTTGACATTTTGACGCATGACGTCATAATTGAGTTGAGTGTGTCCTTCGCTGTTGAGTCGGAAGCCTCTGACCTTGCATTCCACTTTTCCTTTATTCGTAGTATACCCATAGTTCTTGGGTCCTCCACTGACAAATTCTTGGATGTATTCTTTATCATCTAATTCGGAGGCGAAGTCCCCAAGATAGGAACCCAATACAGGTTGGAATTGAGTGGGTGTTTCCTCCAGGTAGATGACGGAGTCGGTGTCAAAGTAGAGGACTCTTTCCCCTAAGTCTTCCAGGGCGTCATACAATTTAAGGCGGGCGTGGCAGGTAGTGAAGCAGGCCACAAAAATGTTGAGGTTGGGCGAGACGCGGATGTCCTCTTTTTGTTTTTGGTAGTGGATCTCCACCATATCATGATTTATAACCGCAACGTGACGGACGTCTAAGGCATCGCTATCCAAAAACTGGTGGAAGGCATGAGGATCATCAAAGGCTTGAATTTGGGTCTTGTTGAGGCGTTGTCCAAACTTGCCCCACATGGAGTTGAGCATGAGCTTAGCTAGGGTACGCAGGCCCGGGTTGTATTCGATCTTGTGGTACTCCAACTGGATGCCTTCATGCAGGAAGTACTGTTCGATGTAACGTTGCTTTTCTTCTTCTGTCATGTTGGCCACAGGCCACCCACTAGCTTCTTGTTTGATTTTCAACCAGGTGTTGACATAATCGGCGAAGAGGCCCTCACAGGTCTCTTCAAAATGCCAGACTTCATAGATGTATTGGACTTGGTACCCCAGTTGAACGGCTTTATACAGTTCTGGGGTACACCAGGTACTGGTGAGGGCGCGTTGTTCGTCGGGGTGAGGGCAATGATAGGATCTGTCCAAAAGAGGTTTGTCCATTTCTTCTTCCACACAACGGGCACAGAGTGGAAAGAGCAGTTTGTTGTCATGACGGTAAGGCAGCACGGGATGGTACAATTCACGGGGAGGCAGGATTTTGCATTGAATGAGGCCAAAGTACTGGTGTATGTCCGTGTGACCCGGTTGATAAATAATAGTGGGATGTCCTTTGGGGTAGGTGGACTTCTTGTTGACCCACGGGTACAAGGAGGTGACATCGATGTAGTGAATTTTTTGGCCAGGGGTAATATGATGGTAGAGTTTGATGGCATTGGTACGACCTCCACAGAAAGCATCCCGAGGTTCAAGAGGATGGATAAAGTTGAGTTCCCGGACGAAGGAGTCGATCTCTGGGTGGGTGTCTCGGAGGTGGTCCCATTGACATCCCCACATTTGAATGACGTTGTACCCTTGGTTGGTAAGCTTTTGGACTTTGTTTTGGGTGACGTCATAGAGGTCCTGCATGGTTCGATCATAGTTGCGGGGATGTTTTTCGTAGCGATGGGGATAACAGGTAGGGCATCCGTGGGTGAAACAGCCTTGAAATTCGTAGACGGTGTGGGTGTCGCGGCAATAACCATCCACATAGATGTTGGTCCCGGGGATCTTATACTCGCCTTGATTTCGGACATGTTGAATGTACTGAGGCTCTGGATTGGCACTGGCCAGTAGATCGTTGGGATTGAGATCTTGGAGGGCGCGTTGACGTAGTTGGTGATCGCACCAGGTTAACCATTCAAGGGCTGGGAGGGACTGGTTGATGTTGTTGTTTCTCCAGCCCTTCTGACCGGCGGGTTCGCTGGCAATACTGTTGGGGATCATCCGGTTCATACGTAAATCTCGATTACAAGCGGAGGCAATGGTGACGTGATCGAAGGGATTGAAGCCTGTTAAGTCTTCAAACATGCGTTTGAAAGTCAGACATCCTTGTTTGAGGAGTCGTACATCGGAGCTGCAATAGGCCAACAACTCTTGTTGGAAATGAAACACCACACCCTGGTCGCGTTGTTGTTGATGCCAGGTTTCAAAGGCTTGTCTGCCTTCGAGTGTCATGCTCTCAGGCATGTAGTAATCGCGTGAGGGGAGGATGCCCACGTAGTGTTGATGCTTAGGTATGTTGAACTTGTGGGGGAAATAGCCTTTGCAGAGTTCTGTCAAACCAAAGGTTTTGGGAAACGCGGAGAGGGGCATCTGGAAGAAACTCATGGAATCAATGAAGCGGATGCGGTCATGTTTGATCTCTAACAGTTTACATCCGTTGCGGAGTTGTTGGACGATGCGGTTGTCACTATAGTATTCTTGGATGATAAAGTACCCATCGTACCCTTGAAAATTATGAGCGATGACATTGACTTGACGGGTATCGTTGAGGGTCAAGGTATCCAACCATTCCAGAAAGTCACGGATACAAGTGGCACCTGGGAAAGGTTTGGGTTCATCCTTGTCTTCGGTTTCGGCCACGACGAGATTGGCAATGTGTTTTCCCTGGGGTTGCATGGCTTCGATATCAAAGAAGACGTGTAAGGGAGGCAGGTCTTGCTCGTCCTCGGAGGAGGCATGGGGTTCCGCGGCGGCACCTCGTTTGGCGCCAGGACCTTTTTGACGGGTCCTCTTTCTCTTCTTTTGGTCTTGAGGTTTGGGGGCTCTTTGTATGAAACAACGGTGTTTGTCGGCGTGGACGTACTGATGACAAGAAGGGCAATCCACGTGCTTACAAAGGTGACGTTGAATGCGGGACAAGCCCACATTTTGTTGATAACAGTCAGGGCATCGGTGTCGTTGAGAGCACACGGAGGCCTGGAGGTCCGTGACGGGTTTGCCCGCATGGGTCTTGCTGGAATGGGCTTCGTAACACGCGGGTCCGAAAAAGTCCCGATGACACGACTTGCAACGTTGAGTGGCTTTCAGGTGCCGGGGGTAAGCATATTGAAAGTCTGGACAATCTTTCTGTCGACAGGCTCCACACAACTTGGTCTTGGTGCATCGATGCCTCCCCTCGGTGTTGTAGGGTTTCCAACAATCCGCACACACATAACTGGACCCGAAAAATCCCGGCAATTTGGTGATGACATCATAATGGTCTTGGTTGTGCAACAGGATCAGTTGTTTGTCAGAAAGGGGTCCAAACGTCGTGATGTGAAACGATCGCTGCGCATCCACCAGGATGATCTGGTAACCGGTGAGGGACGGAGCTTGACTGAATTGGGTCAAGGCGTCATAGCTGCAAGGACCGAAGGGTACCTGGGCTTCATTCTGGAGGTCCCAAGCGAGACGTCTCTGCAGTGGACCCTCTCCCTTCCGAATGGCTTTCTCTTTTGGGTGCTGGTCCACGCGAGCTTTGGCGACCACGAGGGCTCTGGCACAACAGAGTTCGTCATCGTTTGTGATGGTTATTACCGACCGTTTGTTGGTTGTCAACATGGTCATGGTGGGATGCCCTGGTTTCCCACGACGGGGTCTGCCGGTGCCTTGAGGGGCATGATGGACTTGAGTGATGGAGACTTGAAAGGAGTCATCCATTTCAAATTGTTCGTTGCTGTTGAGGGCTTGGGCTAAACGTTGGAACAGGGCCTCCACACGCTCTGTGTCTCGACGCCATTCACCTGCACGTAATCCCCACCCCTGAAAATTATTGTGCAGGCGATCGGATGCTATGGTAAAGTAGAGGCGATCTTGATCGTGGAGGTCGGGGGTGGTGGTTAACACTTGATCGACGGCTCGACGTAATCCATCTTACAGAGCTTGGGTTATATTTTGACCTGGAAGCAAGTTCCCCCTTTGACGTAACTGGGTCTTGAAATGACGTTCTTGTACCCCCATGCGATCACTCTTCCGATTCACAAAAGGTTCTAAGTCAAATTGGAAGGTAACTTGCGCAGAGGGATCCAATCCACCCCCGCTTTGTTCCCATTGGTTCAAGGCCTCTTCACAAATGTCGTCGTCACTGTCCGCCATGTTTTCGGTGGAAATCAAAGGTCCCATACAGGAATTGGTGTCGTCTTCCGAATCAGAGATGTCCAAACCGAGCATGGACATTATCTCACGTCTAGCGAGGCCGCTTGGCCCCGCCACATTGTCTTGTGAGGACATGATCAGATGAAGTCACTGGAGATCGGGGCTCTGTTTTTATAGAGAACCAAATTGTCACGTGGGAGGGGAAGGAGCCAATCACTAAACAGGGTGCCCCGTAGAGAGGGGGTGCCCTAGGGAGGGGTGGGACGGGGTGGGGGGACCCCCCTCCCCCCTCTCTAGTTAGCACCCCTGGTGCATCACGGGAACGAATGAGAGACTATAAAACAGATCGATCCTCGGGCTGGAACATCTCAACATGGACTCTCACCATGAGAATTTGTTAGAGGCCTTTGAAGAGTTCGAGCTCGATTTGGAAGTTGAAGACATTTTGAAGAAAGTGAAGAGGGAGTTGTTGCTGAAGGACGATCAGTTGGCTGAGTTTGCGGAAACTTTGAAGCAGTTGGAGCCGGAAAAAGTGGAAGCCCAGAGACGTCGGGCAGAACAGGCGGCTCCTTTTCACCCACTGTGCTACCCTCAATTAACGTGTGAGTGGTTTGTGGAGGGGCTGGATTACTGTTGCGATTACTGGCGGTACCAATTCAAACGTCCACGGACACCTCCGCCAGCACCGCCCCCATCGCCCCATGTCCCCAGAAAGAGAGGGCCTCCGCCGCAGCAACCGACGACGACGACGCACGACGTACCGACCAAACAACGACGACGACGACGACCTTAACGACTCAAACGATGACGTTGACGACGACTTGAACGACATTGACTATGTTCCCGACTATGACCCGAACGACGACGACGACGACGACCTTAACGACTCTGACCCAGACGAGGACTTGAACGACATAGACTATGACCCGAACGACGACGACGAAACGACAGAGTTACTGACGAAAGACGAACGACGACGGAGACGGAACGCCATCAAAAAAGCTAGGTACAATGCCCGCTACCCAGAGAAAGCCCGAGCGAGGAATATTGTGAAAAAAGCCAACTACCGACGCAAGTACCCTGAGAAAGTGCGTGCTGCCAAAAAACGATACCGAGAACAATATCCGGATCGAGTGCAGGAGTCCAAAAGGCGTTATGAGGAGACGCATAAGGAGCAACGGACTGCCACCAAAAAAAAATGGGCCCAAAAGAACCGAGCACGTTGTGCCGAATACGACCGGAAGTATAGAGAGAAACATCGGGAACGTTTGAGAGCCCAAGCGCGTGAATATCGTCAAAAGAATCGTGTACGAATATTGGCGTACAAAAGGATGTACAATAAAAGGGCCAAAGCACGGGCGGCTCGTCGGGCCTATCGTGCTGCGAACCATGAGAAACTGCATGCGCAAAGAAGAGAGTACTACTGGGCGAACCGCGAGAGGTTCTTGGAGCTCGCTAAAAGGTACTACCACAACAAAAGGAAGCAGGTGCCTCGCCCCAAAACACTGCGGGTGGTATTGACTAATTGTAGGACGCAACCTTCTCTGGAAACGTATTTGAATGACTTTTGTACCTCCTTACCTTCTGTAGAGAGACAGAAAACGGAAGAGAAAATGAAAGCATTAGGACCCTTGAAACTGACCATTCCCTTGGAGGACTTTAAGAAATCGACGCCTAAAATGTCTGAGAACTTTTCTTTTTGTGAATCATTTCTAGATTCTTATACTCTCACGGATATGGATTCGGGGGGTGTGCAAGTCATGGACCCCCCTGACTTGGGCCCCTCTGACTTGGAGGACTTTTCGTCTTTGTTGCAGAGCATAACGCCTGACGAGTGGACCGAGTTACTGAAGGATGTGGAGGACTCTTGTTCCTTTGATCTGGAGGCATTGGTGCCCCCTGAAGACCTCGTTCACGACATGTCACCCGACGAGGGGGTGGATTTAATGTATGATTTAGTAACGTAAAACATTTTCGTCTCAGTATTTGGCAGAACATTCGTCTCAGTATTTGGAAGAACATCCGTCTCAGTATTTGGCAGAACAATGAACTTGACAACTCATCAATCAAAATGACACAAGTGACATTGTTTTTTATTTTATCTGCATTGTCTACATCACAATGGGTTTTGTCTCGCCAATCCTGCTTGAGACTCAACACGAACTACAGAAGACTACCGAACTGCAGAATAACAATGTGACATTTTCATTTTTGACTCAACATGTTAATTAAATGTTTACAATTTTAAACGTTTCTTGGCTTGCATAATTTTCTTGACCACCCGTTCCGTCTTGTTTTTCTTGCCGGGTAATCGATCAATGGCTTGGATCATCTTGGTATCGGCTTTCCATTTATCTTGCAAATTCTTAGCACGACTGTAATCAATGTCGTGTTGCTTAGCAATTTGGTCCAAGCGATTGATGCCGGGATCCCCACGTTTCAGACGTTTAGCCAAATGGGTGCCAGGGCCCATGTACTGATAACCAGGCCAATGAAATTCCTTCCCCGTTTTCGCAATCCATTTTTGGACATCCAAGGCCCCTCCTCGTTGGGGGCGTCCCCTTCTCCTCCTCTTGGTGGGCATGTTTTAGTCACTGTCGTAATCCAATCGACGTCGTAACTTTTTGCCACGAGCCCAATCTTCCCAACCGGGTAAAGGTTTCAATCGTTCCACTTCACGAGCGGGTCCTTTGCCTTTGCGACTCTCGGCTAACTTTTTTTCCAAGGTCTTGCGCTGTTCTCGAATGGCTTCTAAACGCGACCGGCTATCCCCTCGACTGGTGGATGGGCTCCCTTTCTTGACAATCTTACTGGTAGTGGCTGCTCCTTTGCCTTTCTTGGTTGCAGGGGTAATGGGTGGTTTGGGAGTCGACGGGCTGCCTTTTATCATGCGCTTCAACCATTGTTCCACAGGTCCCGTCACCAAATCCCCGGCTTCTTCTTCTTCTTCGCCTGGTGGGCCACCCGGGGCACCCGGGGCACCAACCCCCACGCCTCCGGGAAATTGACGAATGCGTTTGGTTAACTTGATTAATTCTTGACTCAACGGTTTGGTTTGAGCATTGACCAAGGCTGGAGGTAATTGGGGATTGGCTAATAACACATGTTTTCGGGCGGCGAGCGTTGCGGCTTTGTTCAACAAGGCATTTTCGGTGAGTTCTCCTTTGTAATATTGAATGAGTTGTTCCAAGTCCTTGTGGGGAATCATGTACACTTCGTCCATGTTCGTTGACTACACTCGGAGCAAAGTTCCCCGTCTTCCTGCTCACGGCAACTCTTACAAAGACGGGCCCTTAAGATGTGTTGGTACTCTCGATATAACAGGTGATATTTATGCTTCCAATAATGACACTCGTCTTTCCACTTGTCGGTGGCCCGATTGGCCTCTTGTAATAGAGTCATCCACGTAGGGAGGGTTAACGAACACATTGACATAACACCTCGTGAAGTCCTTGAAACAATCCGCTTCCTTTTTGTCGGACTAACCACTGACGACGTTTTTTGACGGAATGTCGACGACGCCCCAAATCACGTAGTACCTTTTTATAGGGTTGAAGTTTAGCCAGCATGGGTGGGGTGACAGGAATCTTGTTTTTTAAAAAGTTCAAGACCAGTTCACTCACAGCATTGATTTGATCGGCATTGGCATGTTGTAACAACTCTTGACGTTTGGAACCATTGGCTTCTTGTAACATGGACCGTAAAAACGGGAATTGACGTCGAAGACGTTGCATCCTTTATCGGTGACGACGACGATACCGTTGATTGGCTTTTTGAATCGTGCGTTTTATACGTTTATCCGTTTCCAAGGCCACGGCTTTCCCCAATCCTACCATAGCGGGCACCAATAGATTTAAAAAACCGCCTCGTTGACGACGGCGTCGTCTTCTCCTCCTCACCATGGTCGACCCGTCAATAGACGTTGAAGGGCTTTGTCTTGTTTGATGAGGTCTTGCGTCTCTTTATAGCCTTGACGGGTATTGCGTTTGAAATCGGACCACCAACCCCCACCTCGTTGTCGTCGGTAATGTTGTACATTATCGGTAATGCCTTTCAAGGCTTGACCCCCTAATTTGCCTAAAGCCAGTCCAAACCCAGGCGCTGGGCCTGATAGAAACATACTCATGCCATGGGCAATTTTATCCACCAAACGGGGTTTGCGACGCATTAAAGCCCCTCCTCGTTGTTTCCTTTTTCTGCGTCGTCGTCTTCGTTGGACGGCCATGGTTCTAAGAGTGTGGGACTAGGAGGGAGCGGCTTTTTATGGATCCAATACTCTTTAGGTCTCAAGGGACGAGGACATCCGTCTACATAGCATAGGGCTTCCAAGGGTTGGTACACAAAATGACCATGGTAATCTTGGAGACATCGTTTGGGTAACGGAGGGGTGAAATCCACAATGGTATCATCCAAGGTTTGCATCTTGATTAAAAATCGTTCCAGATCCTCCAAGGGAATACCCCGCACATGGGTTTTCAATTCGGTCAAGGCTTTGGCATAGGTGGTAAACGCAAACCGACTCATGGTCACTTTAAATCGGTATTGTTTAAAATCATTCCATCCTTTGACCACGGTGCCCACGGCCGCCAAACACGCTACCAATGTACTGTTTTCCAATAGCGGACCCGCAATCATACCGGCAGCCATCAGGAGTAAGGCCATACCATTGAACAAGGCATTGATACACCTGTAATGATTCAACATTTTTCGATAACACCACCATTGTTGATGATAAAAAGCATACAAGGAATCCATGCGTTGTTATAATTCTGGGGGGAAGGGAAGACCATGCTGTTTCGATCCATTCAATAACGACACGACGGTTTTCATCTTTACGGCGAAACACGGGACGACGAGGTTTGTACGCTCGGTGCTCCTCCTTGTTTATAACTGGTGACAATGCTATTGGTCATGGTGACATTAGCAATTTCACGTCCTTGGGCCAACTGTTCTTGATCTTGTAACAGCATACGTAAACGTCGTTGTAAATCCGCTTGACGCAAGGTGCGAGGGGCTCGGCCAGAACTCCCAGATGTCCAAGATCCTCGAGGGGTAGCTGGATTGGAGGCAGGTGTCAAAGGGGAAGTGGGGGTATTTCGTCGTCGTCCTCGTATTCGTCTCGGTCGTCGTCCACGACGACCCCCACCACCACCACCACCACCACCACCTCCACCTCCACCACCACCACCTCCACCACCACCAGCACCACCAGCACCACCAGCACCAGCACCACCAGCACCTCCACCACCACCAGCACCACCAGCACCTCCACCACCACCAGCACCACGTCCACCACCAGCACCACCACCGCTTCCACCACCGCGTCCACCACCACGTCCACCACCACGTCCACCACGTCCACCACCACGTCCATTACCATTACCCCCAGCACCCGCTGCTGTTCGAGCACCCGCTGCCAAAGGTACGCTAGGAGGACTCGCAGGGGTTCGAGCACCAGAAGACTCCGGGGTAGTGTGTATGCTACGGTAGGATTGATTTCCTGGACTTCCTACCCCTGCTGGGGAAGAGGCCTGGGCAGGGGGCGCACCATCTCTACCCGTAGGGGGGAGAGATTCCATAAACTCCCAGAGGGGATCAGGGTGCATTTCCTCCATGGCGACGTCGAGAAGGCCTTGGTCTCCCGTGAAATACAAATCTTGCCAGGCCCTTGGGGACATTTGATTACCGCTGGCCGCCCCCACCCCCGCAGGGGACACGGTATCGTACGATTGCGGAGGTTGACGGTCATCATCATCGGCCATGGTTTGCTTTTCTCTTTTTACCTGTTCCAAGGGGCTCCCTTTATAGTCGTTTTTGATAGGTGCGAGTCCATCCTTCGTCTTTTAACAGGTGACTCAACACCCGTTGTTGATCGGACGAGGCCGGATGTAAATCCAAGACCAAATAGCCATACGGTCGTGTAGTGGCTTGATGAAACGTCTCCAACGTGTCTTTCCAAGTGGTCGGAAACGATTGAAGCATGACATTGCGTACCCCTAATTGATCTCGGGGGTTCTTGAACGCCACAATGTAATGGGCATTGCGGGATATACTTTTCGCATAGCGACCCACGGGAAACATGTCTTGGCACAAGTATAGGACCGTCACCCCTTGATGATGTGAATGTTTGGTGAATAAATCCAACACGCGTTTATCATGGCTCCCTTCATCCATTAAATCATCCAAAACCAGGACCCCCTGTCCTTCAGGAAACCATTGCACTAAGGCCTCATGATCGGGAATCCCTTCGTGAAACACCACCCCTTGATCTTGCATGCCTTGAAATCGATCTTGCCAGGCCCCATAACAATAATGCATTTGGGTCGGTGGGGTTTCAAACAAGTCCGGGTTGTCTACCAAGAGTTTTTCCGTAAACACGGTTTTGCCACATCCCGAAGGTCCCACCACCAAGATAGAGGAAGGCGTATGAAAACGAAACGGTTTCCCCGTTTGCATGATGATGACGAACTACCCTTAGAAAAAAAAAAGGCACCTTTTTATTGGAATCGGTGGGACTCGAACCCACGCACGACCCTCCTCATGTATTCGAGGGGGGATCCAAAGGCTCTACCCACTGAGCTACGACTCCGACACCACTTTTTTCCAACAAATTTTATTTAAGCATTACATTGATGATACGGATGACAACAAAGTTGATACCATCTGGCTTCTTGGCCTACAATCAATTGTTGAAGGCGTTGACCGGCTTGATGGTCATTACTAACATAATCATGATCCGAAAACTCATTTAAAAACGCTTGCAAGGTCCGTCCACGGGCTTTGGCTTTCAAGTACAACAAGGCGTAATCACCACAACTCTTGCTTGAAATGGCTTGGAGGGACTTGCCATTGGTCACTACATACTTCCAATGTTGGACGATCCAATCTCGTAACGGGGTAGCTTGCACGTACGTATCCATGGGCAAAGCATAACTATCGAGGACTTCACACACCTTTCCATCCGTCCACACCGCTAACCAATGTTGTCCCGGTTGATCGTGTGGGTCGGTATTCACAATGTACCCTTGGGGTTGGGTCTTGACAGGAGTCTTGGGTAAACGATCACAGGCCACCGTCCCGTAAAAGACCGGGTTCAATTGGGGGTCGTCTCGGGCTAAATAATCCAACTGCACATTATTCAAGGCCACGTGTTCCATCTTCAGTGTTGGTAAATGTTATACAACACGGCTCCGTTCCTGTCAATCTCCAGCAAATTCTCAAATTCTCCATACACGAGTACGGTTATATTGACACCGGGGGCAGCTCCAAATTCCAAGACCAATTGTAAATCACCCGTTTGCTTGGGGTTGAGGTTTTGACTGTCAGCACATCCATTGGCCACATTGTCAAACATGTACAAGGTACAATTTTTAGCTTGGCCCCAATCCAGCAGTTCTACCATGTTGCCTTTCTTTTTACACCAGGCACCACTGGCTTGCAGAAAACGGAAGTAGCCTAGATTATCTCGGGTGCCATTGTCATGCACTAACTGGAGGGTTTCATAAGGGTATTCTTCTCCTCTGACAATCTGTTTAATGGACGTCAGACCAAATTTCTGGAAACAGAACGGATCTCGGGTCACATCTCCATTGAAGGCACGGCTGTCCAGTAACCCCACAATCAATCGGTCAGGTATTCTGTTTTGAAACAGGTTGGGGATATCAAAGCGGACCAGGTTGTTTTGCATGCTGAAGGTCCGGATTTCACTGCGGACGGTCGGGTAAGCCGCCACTTGGCCTTCATTGTGTCTTTTTTCAGATATGCTCTGGTAGATGGCGTCATTCAAACGCAGTTGACAGAGATGAAACCGTAGTTTCACATCCCCTTCCATCAATCGGCCAGCTAGAGCCACTCCATTCAAAAACAAGTTGGGGCCATTGAAATGAAATTTCATCTTGATTTCGATACCAGGCACCAACAGTTTGCCAGTGTGAAAGACTTCCAAGTGCGGGGTAAACACCAGACTGTGGGTGACACCTCCAGCATACTTTTCCACTTCAGCTACCATGGCAGCCAACGCCCCTTTGTGATTGGCACTGAGATCACGCCAATTTTGATGCGGTGTGGCACTGTTGGTATTGTTGTTGGTCCATTGGGGTGGGGAATCCACTTGATTGAACCATCCTTGGGGTCCTAACACGGTCTTGCCATCTTCTCGGTCATAATTCAGCAAGGTTTCTAGGTAAGCTTTGTAATGATACGTGTCGGATTGTGGACTGATCAACGTGCCATTCAACTGCAAGTCAATTTGTTTGATGATGGAATGGGCCAAATTATTGACGGGCCACAATTTCTGATTGGCCACCAAGTTCCCGGCATCCTCCTTTTTCAAACTCAATTCCATGGTAAAGTAACTGCGTCCCAAATCCACAAAATCGTCCAACCCTGGAATGATGAATTCCATGGGATTGATACCCGTGGTGGTGGGTTGAATGGTGACCATGCGATAGGCATTGATGCTAATGTCGGTCGGTGGCACCTTGAAAATCCGTAACGCTGGGTTGACGGTCGCTTCGGAACGCTCGTGAGCCGGGGCGGTTTGTGTACTCACGTCAGGCATGTTTAACGTCGTCGAGTGGTACCCCGTCGTCGTCGTGAGGGGTTTTTATAGCGTCGTCGTCGTCGTCCTAAACGTTGTCTCAAATCAAACCCGGGGACTCTCATGACCTCGGGACTCAACCATCCACCACGTTGTCGTCGTCGTGGCATGAGTTTCCAAAACGGATACAGTCCACCCCATTGAGACAACCCTCGATTACTACGAATCCGTCGAGGTCGTGAATGCACGGGTTCCATGTTCACACTCCCAAAATATCACGTGCACGTTTGGTTTGTTTGGGAAATAAGGCAGTGGCTACACGCACGGCGTCTTTCACGTTCTTATGACTCAACGCTTTCTTGGCTTGTTTGGTGATTTCTTTTTTAAGGACGTCTTCGGCTTTGCGTTTGATACCTCGTGTCAAACCCGTTTCCAAGCCTCTCTTGATATTACTAGGCAATTTTAAAGGATTTCGCGTCCTTATAAGACCTTGCAACCCCCCACGCATCAGATCCGTCATCACTCCTTTGCCTTGTTGATCATACCACTCGTCGGTTCGAAATCGTGTCAAACTTCCCCCACGCATGGTGTCTTCTTCACCAGGGATAAACGTTTTGTTTAGGCTTTATGGGACTCCCCTTTTTATACCGTCATCGTCGCTTTTTCCGAAAAGCGGCTTCCAACCCTTTTTTAGCCCCGTAACTCGCGGCACCACTTGCGGCACCCAACGCCACAGCTTTTCCTCCAGCAATCAAGGCTGGAATGAGGGCGGCCAGGGGCAAGAGACCCCCTCGTTGCCTTCTTCGTCTCCTTCGACGCACTCTTGTCTTGGGCATCTTTGTTTGTTTTCACAACCCTTGTTTTCTTTTTATACTCACATGACGTTGCACGTAAACGATTCCCCCGCCCACCGTTTGCGTTTCCCACTTCGCATTTCTTCCATACGTTTCTTCGTTGATCTTAGGTAATTCTTTTTGGCTAACTTTTCTACCCCTTTGGTGATGGACCAAGCGGCCTTAGGAATCCCGGCAATCACCGCGTTGACCCCTTCCCCCGCTTGTGGACGCTGTGGTCGGCGTCGTCGTCGTCGTCGTCGTCGTTTCGGAGGCATAATTGATTTGGGTTCCCTTCTCGTCTCTCTTTTTTATGTCTTTTTGAAGTGTAACGTGACAATGGTATGACCTTCACCAAACTTGACCAAGTCTCCTCCGGCACCAATCGTTTCAGCCACTTGAACGTGAATCATTTCCACCACCTCGTTACGAAGAGACATGTAATGAATGTGCAACGGTTCAAAATACAGGGTGCCACGTGCTTCTCGCTTGTACTGGATTTCACGTAACAAATCAGTCACGCGATTGCCCACCACCGTGCTGCCTGCCACGTCGGAGTACACGTGCAACGATCGTGTGGGTTCACCCACCACCGCACGAAACGCTACATTCAAGTTGGTGAAACGCCACCCACAACTCATACTCAATTGTAAATAATCCGGTAAAATAGAACGCACCGTCCAAAAGACCGCGTTCCCCTGACCGTCGTTGACATCGTTCCAATCGTTGTCAGCGGGTTTTGTCATGTTGGGGATTTGATCCCCTATGAATTCTTGTTGTAAGTTGGGTCCCAAAATCAACCCACTGCTAATTTTACGTAACCATCCCATCTTGAGCGCTAACTTGGTGTAGATGGTCAGGGCTGGCGTGTCGGTGCCACAATGACAGATATTGGTGTTGTCGATGAGCAGATCCTCGCCTTCCCAACGAAACTTGACGTAGGTGTGCTTGCCTTGATCATTGGTAAACCGACCCCCTTGAATGGCCGTTTCCATACGTTGTTGTTCCAAGTGAGCAATGATGGCTTTCATGAAACTCACGCCATCCACCACCCAATCCAAATCTTTCACGTCATTGATGATGCTTCGCGCGGTGTCTACTCGCGAGGTCATTTCCCCGTCTTTTGCACCCGGTTTGGGATAGGTTTGGCCCCAGGACGTCCCCATGACGTACCCATTTTTCTTCACCAACTCTTACAAATTGACGCGAGCATCTGGTAAGGAAATGGCACTCAACCCCACTTGCCAACCACCCCCTGTCAGCTGTAACGGTTGAGGTAAACGAATCTTGAAGGAATTGGGTTGGTTGTTGGGAAATTCACGTCGGTTGGCATGACTCGGTAACGTCACGTAGAACGACATGTTGTCTTTGTTCTTCACACCACCACTTCCCTTTTAAAGTGGAGGGTCAAGAGGGCATGGCCTTCACCAAATTTCACCAGATCCCCATTGGTTTCGGCCATCTGGGTTTCGACGATTTCCACCACTTCGTTGCGTACTGGAATATATTGAATATGTCGAGGTTCAAAGTGGGTGGTGTTTTGAGGCTGGTACTTGATTTCTCTTAAGAGATCGGTGATACGACCCCCTACCATGCTGCTGGTGCCTACATCACAATACACGTGCAAAGGACGCGTGGAGGGAAATTCCAACGAGGGACGAAAGGTCTGGTTCACATTCACAAACCGCCAATTACACGTCATACTCAATTTCAGATAATCCCCCTCCACTTTCCAAAAGATGGGCTTGTTGGCGGCATCGCGGATATCCGTCGGAATGGAAATGGAGTCCGCATGAAATTCTTGCAAGAGATTCGGACCCAATCGATACACGCCCGTCGACACTTGTTCAATCCATCCCATTCTCAGGGCCAAGGATCTGCCCCATGACACGTGTGCTACTTGTCGTGTGTAATCGACATTGGTCGTATTCAACAACAAATCCCCTTCGGAGGTCCATTCAAAGGTCGGGTATAATTTGACGCCATTGTCCTCGGCCCATTTGTTTTTGGGTTCGGTTTGTTTGGCACGGCTTTGCTCGTAACGGTACACCAGTTGATGAAAAAAGTGCGATCCCGTCGACGAGGCCAATTCCTTTCTCATATCTCGCCCGTAGACAGTGAGTTCGCGACGTTGATGCCACCATCGATCGTTGCCTTGATCGTCTTGGGCATACACCCGTTCGTGCCATCGTACGTACAACAGAGGATGGGAATCACCCACGCCTCCTTCTTCCGCTACCACCGGAATGGTGGGTAAGGATAAACTCACCATACCCACCATCCATCCTCGTCCCACAAATCGGATGGGTTTAGGCAATCGGTTTCTGAAATGATGACTCTTGTTCCCAGGAAACTCTTTGGTACTCGCATGACTCATCAACGTCACGTAAAACGAAGAGTTGGGCACCAATGTCATTGTTTTAGCGGCGTCGTCGTCGTTTGCGGGGTCGAAGGGATGTCACGTCTCCACGAGCAATCCAACTATTGTACTTGTCAGGCCACCCTTTCCACTTGACCAACCAACGACCTTTTTGTCGCTTAAGTACCTTCTCGATCCGAAACACCTCGGACACATGGACTTTTTGTAAATCCTCTTCATAAAACGTACCTTTGACGGGGGTCTCATCCCATTCGCGAATCTTATACGTGGGGACAGGGCCAGGGATCACACGATGCACCACAAACACTTCTTCGGTCCAACCGGGTAAATACCCTTTTTCAAAGGTACGATGAATCGTATTGAGACGGACATGATCCCCCACCTTCAATTGGGGTTTTTTGTAGCCTTTCAATCGTTTGGCATACAATCGTTTCCACACGGCTTCTTCGTTGTCCCACGTCACGTTTTCGGGGGGCATACCAATACTTCGATGACGGGTGGCATTATACCCCTGCACCAACTCGGGTAAGACATCGTCAAATTTCAACGTGTTGGCCGCGGTCAAATAACGGTACAACCGTTCTTTCAAGGTGCGGTTAAATCGTTCCACCACACTCGCTTTCGCATCCCCTTCGGTCGAAAAATGATTGATGTCTTGCTCGTCCACCCATCGTTGAAAGGTCCGATTATAAAATTCTTTCCCTCGATCCGTTTGCAATCGATTCGGGTGACGTCCTCCTTGTCTCACAATCTTCTCAAAGGCTTTCACGAGGGCCACCCCGGTTTTGGTTTTCAACGGTTCGACCCACGCGTACTTCGACAACACATCCACGACGGTCAACAAGTAGCGTATACCCCGATTATGTTTGGCCAAACGTTGCACTTCCACTAAATCCGCGGCCCATTGATCATCCAACCCCCCTACGATCACGGGTAAGGTAGCAAAACGACGACGTCGGGGTTTATGCAAGGTGTAACCCACATCCTGTTCCAACACCTGTTGGGCTTTTTTCAAAGGGAGACCCTGGGCTTTAGCAAATCGTTGCACCCCACCTAAACTCCCCGGGGTACGAGGATCATGGTAACGCTTCAACCATTGTTGCGAGACATTGGCCTTCTTCTTCTTCGTTGACGAAACCTTGGTTTTCTTCAACCATGAGGACGACGAACTCCAGCGTTGGGTTCTCTTTCGAGGGGCCATACTTTTTGGCATTCATCCCATAAGGTCGATATGGTGGGGACCGTGTGGGGATGCGCCTTTTGAATGATTCGATACCATCGCCATGCCTCTGGGTGAGCTTTTAACCATAAGACAAACACCACCCATCGATATAGGTTGTGGTCCACATGGGTTTCTTCAAAGAGGTGGAGAGGATGCGTGTCCTCGGGACAAGGGGGTATGGGGATTTGAGACCCTGGTTGATGATCATATAAGACTTGACAAAGGGTTTGATGACATTGCCATTGCCCCAGGGACAAGACAGACTCCCACGCATCACACACAGACTCCATGGTGACATTGATAAAAAATTTTATTCGTTCTCTCATTTTAAAAGAGACCTAGACGGCCATAACTGACGGTCTCTAGACCTTTCTGCCAGTTCTCCACACTGTCACTGTACTTGGGGGGGGGTGGAGCTGGGGCTACCATCATTTCTTGACGGTTCTTGAGATCTTGAATTTCTCGTAACAATTGTTTCTCATAGTCTGTCAGGGGTCGTTCTCGTTCCACGTCCTCTTTCCTTCTGACTGGAGGGCCAGGGATGTCATAGCCCCTCTTGGGATATCCTTGAGCATCACGGGTGGGTGGTTCAGCTTGTTGGTCGGCTTTTTTGGGAGGGTTGTCATGAAACCACGTCCAGTACTTGGGACCCAAGGGTTGATCGGCCCATCGGAAGAAGCCACACGTTTTCTTGGAACAAGTCAGAAACAACCGATCGGGGTTCTGGGTCGAATGACTCTGTTGAAGCGTAGCGGGTTCACGGCAAAAGCATTGTAAACCACCCCACATGTCCAACACTTCTACATGAGGTTGACTATACACGGCTTTCATATACTCCAGAACTTGATCTTGACCACAAAACAGCAAACACGGTTGCATGGGACATTTCACATACTTCCATCCTTTTTGAGATTCTCGGGCCTCCAAACGCACCTCATGGTAAGGACATACCCTAGTGTCCACTGAACTGGGAGGATCATACACGGTCGTCAAGGTGAATTGAGGTGATGGGGGTGATTGCTCCACCATGTCATTCAATTCTTTCATCATATCTTCCACAGCAGCTCGGGTGTCTTCCACCACGTCGCACACCACAGGATCACAGTCCACGGGCGTCATATGTTGAATGCTCTTCTTCTTCTTCTTCCCCTCTGGGGGATGGGTTGATTTTCTCTTCCGATCGACAGACATCGTACTCAAAGGTTGATGTCACCCCTACCAACCATGCCTTTTTATACCTTAGACCCTTGACTGTCATTGGTCAGCTTATCCTACCCATATAAGGACTTGTTATCTTCCCATTGGTCAGCTTGTTCAATCCAAATAAGGTCCTCTTGTCTTCCCATTGGTCAACTGTCCCTATTTAAGACGGTCCCTTGGTCACTAGATCTTCATTCTCAAAAGCCATGCCCCCAGACATTGACATGATCGGAGAACAAGATCTCGGTGCCTTGGAACTGCAAGTGGGTCATGGCCATGTGGTCTACACCGGGGGAGCCAAAGGTACGGATGCCCTCGTGGAAGAACAGGCCAAACACTTTGGGATGCAACTAGAAGTCCTGGTCCCCCCGAACCATCCTCGATCCACTTTCATCACCCCTTCTACGGTGGAAGTCCTGATGCTGGCCAACCCCCATCTTCACCAGGCGGCGGAGAAACTAGGCAAAAAAATGCCCAGTCATTTTTACACCCTGCAATTGCTGCAACGCAATTATCAATTGGCCAAAAAAGCCCATACCATCTATGCCTTTGGCATCTTGGAACCGGATCATAAACGCGTGAAAGGAGGGACTGGTTGGACTGTGCAATTGGCTATGGATCAAGGCAAACCCGTCTACCTGTTTGACATACCCAGTCAATCATGGTACCGCTCGGACCATTACTACCAAGTCAATGAGAATGCCGCCACCCTGGTCACTGGCAGTCAATTTGTTCCTTGGGGACCTAAAAAGCCCACCCTTCATCAAAGCAGTGCTATCGTGGGATCCCGGGATGTGGACGAGAAAACCCGAGCCGAAATTCAAGCCTTATTCAATCGCACCTTCTGTCTACCCGAGAACATTGATCAATTACGCATGGAACTGGAAGACTTTCATTTGTAATTTCTTAGTTTTTACTTTTGGAATTGTACATAGCTTTCTTTTTTAATTTCTTAGTTTTTTATTTTTTCCAATTGTACATATTTTTTAGTTTTTATTTTTTCAAATTGTAGATAGCTTTTCCAATTGTAAATAGGAACGCCCCACCCGCGTGGCAAAGAACACAGACCACCCTTTGTAAAAAACATCAACTCTTTTAATTAAAAAATAAAAAACTGACATCACTGGTTTACACTATGGTCATAAATAATTTGTCTTGACTCACAGTAGCCTTGACTCACAATACAAAACGCAACAGGAATTAAAAAATGTTCATTGTCCCTTTCAAACAAACAAAACACGTCGTACACGATTGGCTCGTTCCCGTCTTTCCCGTTCTTCCGCTTTCTTCACTTCTCGATAAAAATGACTGATTGTTAACCAGTCATTTCCACAGTACACTTCAGACAAATGGGCCGCCATAAAAAAGTCCAGTTCCTCAAACATCCCCCTGCTAATGGGCCAATATCGCTCCTCCCTGGTCACTCCTACCCATCGCTCAATCCAAGGGATGATACGATTCACCAGCGCTCTCTTTAACCGACGGTAAGTCACTGATTGAAGAGGTCGGCCATTCTCGGGCTCCACAAAACATAATAAAAATAAACGGAGGAAGGCCTCCACGCGCTGCCGGTTCAGGGGGCGCCACGCTTCCTCCCGCCTTTCGTACATGGCTCTGGTGTGACGTTCCACGGGCGTCCTCTCCGGGCCAACTCGTCTCCTCAACACGTCTTCTCCTCCCACATTCACAGTACTGCCTAGCGAGCCCAAGGGATTTCTCGTTTCCGACATTTTCGCACCAACTGACAAAAGTCAACATAGACCGGCTCAAAGCTAGGAATGGCGTCCTGTGGCCTCGCTTGACTTATATACCCTGATTCGCGCAATGCACCATGGTCTATCTAAGGAGGGGGGAGGGGGGTACCCCCACCTCTTCCCCTCCCACAGCATGATGGGTCTTTCTCTCATTGGTCCCTTCCCTCCCACGTGACCCTTTTGTTTCTCTATAAAAACCCCCGTCTCATTTCACACTTCAACTCATGGATGATCCAGTTCAAAAGCCCAACAAGTGATGGCTCAACCCCAACCATGCCTGGTGTGTAAGAAACCTGTCACCAAACCAACCATTTTGATGTGCTGCAAACAACCCTGTCATCTAACCTGTGCCAAACAGCAGGGAAAAAAAAGTACCAATCCTAACTGGGGTTGCTTTAGATGTCTACAAGGAACTAGCCTCCAAGTCCTTGAAATCCTCCATGAAGAATGGAAAGAAGACCCCCAATTTATGAAAGAAGTCAAACGTCACTGGTACCAACATACTAAACGGGGAATCACACATCACCTCCTTCCTCTCTGGTATGGTATCGGTTATGAATTGAAGTGCGGTGAACCCATATGCTTGGGAGGCGTCCAAGGATTCTGGGGAAAACACAAACCCAGGTATTGCTCATCTGAACAAATCGAGTTTCTTGGCCAGACCCCAAGCGAAGTCATTTCAAGCATGAAAGAACTGAATCCTGTCCTCACCCTCCCGTGTATCGTCTGTGACAAAGATGTCAGTTATCATATCATATTGAGCTGCTGCCGAAACCCCTGTCATGTAGCCTGTGCTGACAACTGGAGAAAGAATCCTCATCTAATCCCCAAATGTGTTTACATCCGACAAAGCCATTCCACCACAGTCATTGAAATCCTCAATTACGATTGGAAAGAAGACCCCCAATTTGTGAAAGAAGTCGAACGTATCTGGAATGGTCATCTGTGGTATGGTATTTGTCATACAGGCACCGGAGCCATTGAAGGATTCTGGGGAAAAATCTTCAAGAATCCAGATACAATCAGCAACATACCCCATTTTCTTGGCCACACCCCAAGCGAAGTCCTTTCACACATGAAGAACATTTTGAGTTCTCAGTAACCTCATCATAAAAGGAACACTTATCAAATAGCAACTCAAAGGAAAACCACAGTTATTGTAAAACAAATCAATAAAACATGATTTATTCATTTTTGTGTTGTTTTCACTCCAAGGACCACCCCCGTTCCCCAAATTGGACTTTGGACTTTGAGCCCGCGTTTTCTCAGCGGTTTTACTTCCCCTTGAGCCCACGATCCCTTTTTCACACTCGCCAGCGGTTTCTCATTCCAAAACACGTGACTTCCGGTTGTATGAGCCCGCGATCCTTTTTTCCACTGGTCAGCGGTTTCCCCCTCTTAAAAACACGTGATTTCCGGTTGTATGAGCCCGCGATCCTATTTTCATACTGGTCAGCGGTTTCCCCATTCTAAAACACGTGACTTCCGGTTACAGGCACTTCCGGTCACTTCCGGTTCCGGTGACGTCATTGATTTGCTCTCGACCAATCAGAAGCCAGCATTACCGCCCATACGAGCCCCCTTTACTACTGCCTTGGTCAGTTGTTGTAGTAAAACCAGGATTGAGCACCGGGTCCACTCGTGACGTCACGAAGACTATGGCGCAATTAAAATGGCTGCCGGTTTGAATTTTGAGGGATTTTTCTCGTGTGGAAATGCGCTTACTTGGAGAAAAGAATTACAGATCTGGCATACTTGAAGTGTGTACTGAACAAATAAGTGACCAGAAAAAATTGTATTTCTAGGGTTTACATGCCCTTTTTAAGGGGCATCCTTAACAGGATACTATTGCACCTTTTTAAGACATTGCTCCTTTGTAATGGAGAAAAAAAGTGAAGAGTGTTTAAAAACCTCCTAAGAGCCTTTTCACTTCCATTCTATCAAACTACAAGATTCACCCAGCCCAGATAGTTGGTACTGTGAGGTATTGTAGCAGGCCAAACTGAACTTTATGACTCATGCTAATGAAAGCAAGACAACTAGCAAGAGATTGGGCATGATCGAAAGTTAAAAATTATCTTGCGGTATTCCAGCAATCCAGAATTCGTACAAAGGGTCCAGATTTCTGCTAATGGCTATTTTAGGCTATTTTAGCTAAAAATCATCTTGCAGTATTCCAGCAATCCAGAATTCCTACAAACGTTCCAGATTTCTGCTAATGGCTATTTTAGGCAAACGCGAAGAAACTGGTCGGATGAATCGCTACTGTTGTACATGTACGGTCTTGGAAGAAACACATACAATTCTAAAAAATATCCAAGGGACATTTTCACCTTGGACCACCAACTGTAAGATGTAGCTGCATTATTATTAGTTGTGTAAATCTCTGAGATGTAAATGACTGCCAACATTTATACTAACACAAATTAATAACACATTTTAGATCAAAGTGCACATGTTGGATCCTGCTTCCTCGGCGTATTGGCTGGTGACACCTGTTGAATTTAAATGTGGTTATCCCTGATGTCAGTGTTGCCTATATTGAGGTAATCTATAATTTAGCAAGATCGTAAGGCTCGATTGACAAAGCAGTAATGAAGACAATACACACACCATGATGTCTTATATAAAGCACTAATACAAACAAGAGTGAATCCTCATAAATGGAGAGGAAAAGGTAAAAGTCGCGTTCAAAAGCAATTCTAAGCCCAAAACAGCACATGAAAAGTGAATATTATTTAGATTGATGGGGTCAGTGTTATGACTTTGTTTATAATTTCAATTTGTCTCAGTTTCAGTGGTCAGTGGTCTTTCTATAACAGACAAACCGCACTTTTTCTTCAAAAAATAAGTGGATCTTATATATGACACATTTGTAGAGTCTAAGAAGTTATTTGGGCTACAATAAAACGTTTCAAATAGATCTTAAACATAGATCTTAAACTGCTTTAAGGGGTTTGCAGAAGAGGCCATTTTGTGAAAGTATGATGTCATAATGATATCGGTAAACGAACATTTCTTAAGGGCCCAAATTTTTCTACGCTGATTCCAATTATAGATATAACAAGGTAAGTTATGACATATGTATTCTTTCTAACTAGGATGGCAGGTTAATATTATGAAAGTTTGAAAATGAACTATTTTAGGTAGATTTTCTGGGGTGAGAACTTGGATAAAACTAGTGCCAGGCCTCTCTCGTCCTATGATGTCAATACTGCATTGTGTCACATGACAAGAAAGTAGGATGTTGATAGAAGCACATTATACCATTAGATTTTCTGGGGGCTTTCTGTGGTTATTTTAATGTGACCTGAAAGTTGACTCTCAGACAGGTGGTTTTTTGGTGATTTTGGGCCCCTAAATGGGACCCCCTGGAAAATTGACAACAAGCACTTACAAAGTCAACCAAGCTCTGCTTTTTCAATAACTCATCAAGGTCAATGTCGTCGCCAAGTTTCATTGAATTTGGCCAACTCCCATTTCCAAGGTCTGACACGCTTTCTCAGTCAGGGCCTCTTAATGGGCTCATTTTTTGGATTTTATTAAAAAGAAACGAAAAACCCATTTTTTGAATTCAAAAATACACACCCTAGATGGTTTTATTGAGTTGAAACCCGTTTTATTGAACGCTGTGTCAGATGCTCTGCAGGCGGGCACACTTAACCTAAATGCCCAAAAGGTCTTCATGATATTCAAACCTTGTGAGAGTATTTTAAAAAGAAAGAAAGAAAGAAAGAAAGAAAGAAAGAAATGAATAAAGGAAGGAAGGAAGGAAGGAAGGAAGGAAGGAAGGAAGGAAGGAAGTATTTGGTATTTATTTGGAATTGCCAACCCATTCAGAAAAAACGTGCTTTTGGTTTTGTAATTCACGGATTTTGCGAGCTTGAGCATACCATAAAATCGCTATGTCCCCGACACTGAGCTGTACGGGCTCACTTTCAAAGAAGCTAAATGCCCGGACAGACATCAAATACTGCTAGGAGCTTCGATAGTAACCATGATGATGAGACTATGTGGGCACACGACGGCCATGAGCACATTCCTGTGGTTCTTAACGAGCTTTCGTGTAGTTTCGTTGATGTTCGACAGATCTTCGGTATTCTGAAGTTAGGAACGTTGCTGTAACATCGGGCTATGTCGTAGAATGAGTTTTTTCCCTCAAGTTAGCCGAGAAGGCAGAGTAGAAGCGTTTACACCTTCGATTATCTGAACCATCCCCGTACAAAGCGTCACTTTACTCTGAAATCTTAATATCGTACCCAGATCTTCCACGGTTTCATTACGCGCAAGTGAGATCTGGGTACGAGATTAGTGATATATTTCTGCTGACTTATTGCAGCATCTCCGCTGTTTTCGGCAGTTTAGAGCAGTTTGCTCGATGCTGCTCAGTTAGGCCATGGCGGCCATCGAAGTACGTGGAAGCGGACGCAAGCGAATGTTGATTTGCTGGTCATTTGCTCCCTCTCCCGAGAATCCTACATAGTTTTAAAGTCACTCATTACAGCTAAAAAGCAGTTCAGGGAGAACCACTGTGAAACTCCTTTCGAGCCTCTGTGGCGCAGAGGAGAAAGGCACAATACTGTAAGCTCTAAACCTTGTTTAGATTATGCGGTGATGAGTCTGAAATACATGACAAGTATCCACTTTGAGCTTACTGATGAAGACAATGCGAAAAAGTCATGCAGCTTTTATTCTATAGTCTCTGTGATTTCGAACAGTAGTATAAAATGTCTGAGCTAATTGAAAAATAAATATACGATCCACATAAATACTAGCCTGGTACTCACTGCCATTTTTTCTTGAGTTTGTGCTCATTTAACATTACACCATGTTCGATTAATGAATGTTCGGAACCTCGTGACGAATTTTCAGTTTTTTGTTGTTGTCATTTTGAACACTTCATTTGGAACTCTTCATTTCATTTGGAAAACAGGGATTAAGGGCAAAAACAGCTTGGGATGACACAATAAAGGAGAAGAATACGGCATTGCGGGATTGAGAAATGCTACTGGCAACCTAAATGTAGTAATTCTTACCCAGAAATCAAAATTGTTGGCGAGGTTCTTGAAAAGTCCACCAACAAGAGCAGCCAAGTGGATAACATGTGTTGGCTTGTGCTTGTCAAAGATTGCTTTTGTTGCTGTTGCATCACTAAAATAATGGTTATATATTAAACAATTACAAGAGAAAATAAGGGGACAGAGAGGGATTCTGAGGGCGTTGGCTGGGATATGTCAATTCCACAAAAGTTATTTATAGACTGGCTTTTGAACGGAAGCCTGTTTCCCGAAACGTCCGCATCAATACCATTTCCCTTGTTTTTCGAAGTCGTTTTCATCGACAAAACGTAAGACCACTTGGTCCGCCATTACAAGCAAAATTTTGAATGGTACTTCAAACAACAGATCGAGGTTGCCTTTATGTGGACGTCCTGAATTCAGACTTCCGTTGCAAATGGCCGTCTAAAAATAACTTTTCCGAACTTGACATATCCCAAAGCCTGGTCTGGCAGTGTCCCTCTCTGTCCCCTTATTTTCTCTTGACAATTATTAACAATAAAACAACGTAATTGAAGAGTTAGCTACTCAGTAAGACTGTAACTGAAAACAGATTTCAACTTTTAAGTCAGTGGACAAGAGCCTTGTGTGAGACCAGTCAAATGAAAGTTGACGATCCATTCAGTGGACCTATGATGTCATTTAGTGGTTTGTACATCTTTGTCCAAAAAATATTCAAGGACTACTTAAGAAATTTTCACGGACAAAATAGTAAGGGTAAAGTCGTACACGAGCCAAGGAGGCCCACACGGCCGGAGCTTATCGTGGTTTCTCAGGTATAGCATGAAGCAAGTGAGAGTATTGCTACTCCCCCAGGATGGGATGCTAGTCCATCGGTTGTCCCCAACAGTATGGTGCCAGTACCCATTTATACACCTGGGTGGAGAGAGACAATGTGAGGTAAAGTTTCTTGTCTAAGGAAACAACGCGATGGCAGGGACTGAGCGTCGAACCACCGACCTTCAGATCTGAAGTGCAACGCGCTAACCACTACACCACCGCGCCCCCAAATGGCAACCTGAACAAAACATAGTTTGAAGAACGACTTTTTACTAGCTATTTTTCGAACCATTTAAAAGTACACAAAAATGACCGTAAATTCTGTACTTGGATTTTTTTCAACAAACTGTTTACTTTGGGTTTTCAAAATAGCAGAAGAAGTGTGGACATGGCTGCAAAGATTTTCACTCCAAAAACTCACTGTCTACAAAATTTGAAATAATTTTGTTTACAACATCCTTTCTGTGAAAAAATTTAGAAAGAAACATTCGACCCGAAAGGGAGAGGGAAAGTAGAAGAAACCGTATTTTTTTCGGGACATTTTTTTTTCTCTGTTTTCTTCTCTTCCCACTGCTTCTTTTCAGAGTTGTTACAATCCCCTCGGACTCTGAAAGACTTTTTCCTCCCCATGGCCTGGCCATAAAGGCTACGGTGATCAAAGTTTTCGCATTTTGGAGGTCTGTGTTTCTCAAAAGAAAATTGGAACAGTCTTGTTAATTATTGCTTGCAAACATGCACTTACCAAAGATCTCCATCTTTAGAAGATAAAAATATCCATGATTCATCAGATCTTTTCTCTTCTGTGGCTACTACTTCCTGTAAAGCTTTTCCAACAAGACCAGTTCCTCCAGTAACGAGAATTATTTTGTGTTCAGCCATTTAAAAAAGCTATTAGCAGTGAATAAAAGATGGCAAAAAACATCAGATACTAGACCTGCAAATGATTTTTTTTTCTTTGAAAGGGCATAATGTCCGACTAAGCCACCATTTCGGTTTTAATATGGACAAAAAATGCTAGAAGTAGATTTTAATTCACCTACAAAAATGATGGTTACTGGTATTGAAAAAACAATTATCTGGACACTAAAGTGGAACTCGGTTAATACGGACACCACAGGGTCCTGCAAAAGTGTCAGTATTATCTGGATGTCCGTATTAAATATGGGACACTCTCAGGATGAACGTTACCGACTCATGTTTTGTGGACACGAAGACTAAAGCATACAGTTTATAAGCAAAAGATCACCTTTTTATGTTTCTATAGCTCATGTTGTCTTTGGGAGTTTACAGGTATAACAGACGATTAAGTGTAACAGTAAGTCAAATGGTCAACAGTCTCGCACAGGGTGCACAAGGGTATATACAGAGTGTACTAGGGTATACAGGGTGTACAGTAGCGTATACAGGGTATGCATGGTGTATACAGGATAAACAACGTTATACAAGGGTATACAGGGTGCACTTGAGTATACAGGGTATACAAGGGTATACAGGGTGTACAGCATGGATACTGCTAAGTTGTGTGCTTGCTCTACCATGGAACTGACCGAGAGGAACACCAAAAATGTGCGTACCGACTAGTACGGTTGTGAAACATAGGCCTGCAATGCGTGCAGAACCGACGAAGTGTTGGTTCGTCTCGAAAAGAATGCAAGCTAGCCGTGTGTGACTGCAGCTTCAATAACATTCAAGCATCTGTAACAGCAAGTTGCTGTAAAAGTGTGTAACTGTAACTAACGCTTAAATTTGACCAACTGAAAAGGCGACCAATACCCTGGAAAGAAGGTCAACTGAATTATTCACCCTCTCCTCACCAAACATAGCTCCACAGATTATGCATTCTTCACTCAAGATCATTTTTCGCTGTCTTTTGGTTCCTCAAAACCCGCAACAAAAATTCTTAAAACAGACGCATTTCAAAAAATGGGCGACAAATTTCCCAATATAAAAGTAACCACATCTTCACGATTGATCAGTATGGGCACCGTAACAGCCCAAAAGAATTGAACTTTTCCCCATACCTGGGAACCACGCTTTGTGCACAGTTTCCTTTAATCATGTCAAGGGCTCCTTAAGCCAAATTGTGAATGCAAATACGAAATAAATCATTGCTATGCTCTATCGTACAGGTTACAAGAAAGCGCATTATAGGCATTTACCAGTCGTTTTGACCCACTCCACCCTCGACAAATGTTTTTACTTGGTTCAACGTGCTAATTGGCGTAAATTAAATGTTGATATACATTTGTCCACAACTGAACATGCTTTTACCAAGAGTTGTGAGCAATGTATTTATATACTGTTGTGAATAGGGCACTATAAAAACATGATTATCGATAAAGACAAACACATCGTCAGAATCTCAACGTGCTAACCGGCGTGACGAAAATTGTGACAGTATTTTGTCTTTTGCGTTACCGAATGACGTAATGTTTAAAATCGGATGACTCAGCTCATCTGTCTTATCGCTTTGAATATTTCGTTGAGTTAAAATTAAAATTTAAAGATAAATTTTGTCCACAACTGAGCATGCCGTTATCAAGAGTTGTAAGCGAAGCATTTATATACTGTTGTGAATATGGCACTATACAAACATGATTATCGATCTGGAGAAATTAGTAAAAAGCGAAGTCGTCGCTTTATCTCAAACACGTTAAAGCATGTCTTATGACGTAATCGTTAAATCTGGTTTCCTCTTCCGCAGTCAGCAAGTCAGTGTCTCGAACTCTAAAATCGAACAAATTGGTTCAAAATCAAAAGTAAAGCTGAAAAATTAAAGAGATTAACTGGTATATCCTTCTGTGCCGCTTATAGTATACTATCCAAGAAGATCCAGCCTCGTGTCGTAATTCATTTCCCACCTGCCAATAACCTTTCTTAACGTTGGCAGCTAGACATTTTCAAGTAATAAACATAACCACAACAACATACACCAGAATCTTCCTTTCATAACCTTTACTGAGAACGATTCTATTCTTACGATGTCTCAGCAACACTTTGGTCCCACCAGCATCAACAGTGCCACTGGACTTCACCTCCTGTTATTATCAGTCCTCCTTGCTTTCTTTCACTAGTATTGCACAGATATTTCAGTCCGGTCAAAACCAACACTGCTCGGCGGAAGTGTCCTTCTATACCTACGATACTTTTTATGTGGACCCTTGTCCTATCGTGCGTGCGTGTGTGTGTACTAATCGATGGGCTTAACTGCAGAATAAGTCATCCCATCCCGTGGGCCATAGCGAAATACACACCTTGTGAGCCTTACACGACGTATTTTGAGCGACCAAACCAGTCGACGCTCTTGACATGACTGCTCTAACCCGACTTCGTCGGTTAAACATAGGCCCACAATACGTGGAGAACCGACAAAGTGTTCGTTCGTCTCGAAAAGAAAGCAAGCGAGCCGTGCGTGACTGCAGCTTCAATAACATTCAAGCATCTGTAACAGCAAGTTGCTGTACAAGTGTGTAACTGTAACTAACGCTTAAATTTGACCAACTGAAAAGGCGACCAATACCCTGGAAAGAAGGTCAACTGAATTATTCACCCTCTCCTCACCAAACATAGTTCCAAAGACTACGCCCATGACCTCATGCATTCTTCACTCAAGATCATTTTCGCTGTCTTTTGGTTGGTCTTCCTCAAAACCCGGAACAAAAATTCTCAAAACAGAGGCATTTGAAAAAATGGGCGACAAAATTTCCCAATATAAAAGTAACCACATCTTCACGATTGATCAGTATGGACACCGTAACAGCCCAAAAGAATTGAACTTTTCCCCATACCTGGGAACCACGCTTTGTGCACAGTTTCCTTTAATCATGTCAAGGGCTCCTTAAGCCAAATTGTGAATGCAAATACGAAATAAATCATTGCTATGCTCTATCGTACAGGTTACAAGAAAGCGCATTATAGGCATTTACCAGTCGTTTTGACCCACTCCACCCTCGACAAATGTTTTTACTTGGTTCAACGTGCTAACTGGCGTAACGAAAATTGTGACAGTATTTTGCCCTTTGCGTTACCGAATGACGTTATGTTTAAAATCGGATGACTCAGCTCATCTGTCTTATCGCTTTGAATATTTAATTTTGTTGAATTAAACTAAAAAATTAAATGTTGATATACATTTGTCCACAACTGAACATGCTTTTACCAAGAGCTGTGAGCAATGTATTTATATACTGTTGTGAATAGGGCACTATAAAAACATGATTATCGATAAAGACAAACACATCGTCAGAATCTCAACGTGCTAACCGGCGTGACGAAAATTGTGACAGTATTTTGTCTTTTGCGTTACCGAATGACGTAATGTTTAAAATCGGATGACTCAGCTCATCTGTCTTATTGCTTTGAATATTTTGTTGAATTAAAATTAAAATTTAAAGATAAATTTTGTCCACAACTGAACATGCCGTTATCAAGAGTTGTAAGCGAAGCATTTATATACTGTTGTGAATATGGCACTATACAAACATGATTATCGATCTGGAGAAATTAGTAAAAAGCGAAGTCGTCGCTTTATCTCAAACACGTTAAAGCATGTCTTATGACGTAATCGTTAAATCTAATTTCCTCTTCCGCAGTCAGCAAGTCAGTGTCTCGAACTCTAAAATCGAACAAATCGGTTCAAAATCAAAAGTAAAGCAGAAAAATTAAAAAGACTAACTGGTATATCCTTCTGTGCCGCTTATAGTATACTATCCAAGAAGATCCAGCCTCGTGTCGTAATTCATTTCCCACCTGCCAATAACCTTTCTTAACGTTGGCAGCTAGACATTTTCAAGTAATAAACATAACCACAACAACATACACCAGAATCTTCCTTTCATAACCTTTACTGAGAACGATTCTATCCTTACGATGTCTCAACAACACTTTGGTCCCACCAGCATCAACAGTGCCACTGGACTTCACCTCCTGTTATTATCAGTCCTCCTTGCTTTCTTTCACTAGTATTGCACAGATATTTCAGTCCGGTCAAAACCAACACTGCTCGGCAGAAGTGTCCTTCTATACCTACGATACTTTTTATGTGGACCCTTGTCCTATCGTGCGTGCGTGTGTGTACTAATCGATGGGCCTAACTGCAGAATACGTCATCCCATCCCGTGGGCCATAGCGAAATACACACCTTGTGAGCCTTACACGACGTATTTTGACCGACCAAACCAGTCGACGCTCTTGACACGACTGCTCTAACTCGACTTCGTCGGTTAAAGTCAAAACTTGACGTCCAAGGTAAAGGATTTTCTTGTTAACTGGCCGTCGCCATGGCGACCGCCAGTTTATAAAATGAACACGTTTTTTCGTGAAAGCAAGTTGGCTTAACATACGAAGAAAGTGCTGTAAAGCTTGTGGTACGGGTACTCAAGAGCGGTACTGTCTTATATAAGACGCATGCGCATGTTAGTCTTCTGAATGTTACCTTCCTATGTCTTTGTCTTTTAATTTACAGTATTTAAGATATGAACGGCGAAGGGTTGTTAAGTTTGGGGTTTTTTGTATTTGTCTTGTATAACGCATGCGCAATTGAGTAAAGGAGCTAATAGAATTGAATGCGAAATTGGCTGTGTTGTCTGATCTAGTTAGTGGTTATGGTGAAAATTTTTTTAGCGCAGGAGTTTTTTTTATTGGGATTGACATTTTGAGGGGTGTAAAAATGTGGGAGTCAGAAGGATTTGTGAACGTCGGGAGCATATCACGCTTCTGTGAATGTGATTTGCTTTGAAAGTTGCGTTTTGATAGGAGCGGTGTAATATTGTGCTGCGTGAGAGGCGGTTTCCCTTGGCGTTTTATGGGGGGGGGGGGTGGTTTGCGAAGTGGATTATAAGGTTTCTGATTGGCTAACTTGTATTTCGCAGCGGACAAAAAGAACAGTTGCGTTTTGCCGGCGTGGGCTAGGAAGAGAAGGAATTGGTACTAGTATGATGATGCAATACTAGTTGATTGCACCATCAGTACATGATAGTTCTTGTGAACGGAGAGAGATGAGTGTTTATTTGAGGCGAGAAGTTGATACGAAGAAATCGTCATTAATAAGGAGATCAATTAATAAGGCAGGTGTTACGAGTCTTTTTGCATTGAAAGAACGAAATTATCTGAATATTATCGACGGATTTGTGTAGTTTGCGTCTGGTGTTCGCTAAAGGCTACGATTAGTCTCTCTTTCCGTTCAGAGATAGTGAAGGAAAAGAAAAACAAGCGAGTGAGCGCGAAATCGATTGCGGCTCGACAGGCGCTTTAGCTTTCAAAGACGTGGGCGACTTTCGTCCCCGCTCGCTTGTTTACTTTTGCAAGGGGATTCCCGGGTTAGCAAACCGGATTTAAACATCACGTCATGAGATATGCCTTGACGTGGCCCATACTCTGACGATCTGCTCGAGCTCGTGTTTATCAAGCGTTATATTTTGATTCTACTGCTATGTTCACTGTTTGTATTTAAGGTCTAGGCACAACAGTAAATACTTCGTCGTCCCGGTGTGAGCATTCTCAGTTGTAGACGAATTTATATCGACATTCAACGTTTGAGTGAATTTGCGTTTTTCGGCACAAATAAAAGCGATAAGAAAGATAAGCTGAGTCATCAGAGTTTAAACATTACGTCATCCAGTAACGTTATAGTCAAAATATTGTGTCACACAACCAGACTTTTCGTCACGCCGGTTCGCATAAATAGAGGATCACGCTAACATTTGTGAAACCTAGGGGTGGGGAGGGTCAGAATGGCCGGTTAAAATGCCCAATGGGCTTTCTTCTTGTAAAAAAATCAGTTTATTGAGCCTTCGAACAAGTCTGAGCAAGATAAAGGTTAGTTTTTGACGTAAAAATACAAGTAATCTAAACTGATAGCGGAATGTTTAGAAGTCCTCTCGACAGCCAGACAGTGCGACGGCAGGACATTTTCCAGTTGGTTTGGAATTTAGTAATGTACCGATCCTAATTGTAAGTTACAGTAAGAAAGTCTTGGATTTTCCGAATCGCAAATGCTATAGTATAAAACTTTCCTTGGAAACCTCTTTCCCATACCAGGAACAAAAGATGCATGGGATAGACAGTTCGATGACAGGATATCTCTAAACGTGTTTCCGGAGAGGTATCGTGCCGGATATCAAAGTGGATATAATTGAAAAAACGCATATTTTTCTTTGTAAACATTCTCTTGGAGTAAATAAGTAATGTCCAAATGTTGCAGCCAGAGATGAACTCGGTAGATTATCATTGAAACTGACTAGAGCCATTTCCATTTTCAAATGTTGGATTCATGTACAAAATTTGCCGGATAGTAATATTGCAAAACAATGTTTACAACTTTTCAAAGATATGGCTGATAAAAACCAGTCGGAAATATTACAAAAAATTAGAAATTTATGCAGTAAGTATAATTCAAGTTCCATGATTTTAAATGAAAACAAAAGTAAAGCGCTTACCTCTCACGTCAATCAAAATACGTACGAACCTTTTGCTGATCACCGACTCTTACAAAGCTTTTAAAACAGACACCAAAAAAGCTGAATTTCTAGACGCTACAAAAAATCCTCTTCACAGAACTGCTATTAATAAATTTCGCTTAGGGAATCGTCGACTCCGCAGAATCGTCGACTCCGCACTTTTGTGAGACAGGGAGACACACTGTTCCCAAGACTCCCGAAAATTTAAGAATTTGTTATTTGTGCCAATCTAATGAAGTTGAAATGAATCTCATGTTTTGTTTGCTTGCACATTCTATAATAAGTCTTGCGCCAAATTTTTTGACGAAGTCATTGAAAAATATAATTTTTTAAAAACTTAGATATCAATTCAAAAGTTTTGTTTCCGGCTTTTTAACAACATCGATCCCTTAATTTGTAGATCAGTTGCTTCGTTTATTTTCGATATATCATGAGCTATAATTACTTAACAATTGGTTTATGCTTTAGCGTGCGTACATCGAGTTATTAATGCACGCGGAGAGCACGAGAAAAGCGTAAGAGTTCTTGGCAACTCTAGCGTCTTGAATGGAGTGCGTGGAAATCCCGGCAAAAACTGAACGATTATAAGCTTTCTGAAATAGTACTTTGTTCGGCAGAATGCCGCAGTTCCATTTCGCTTCCGTTGAAACTGTAAATTATAAGCAATACGAATCAGTGCGAAGTTGATTCAAAACTCAGTGACTGGTTACCATAAAATTCAAGAAAGAACGAGGGAAAAAGGAACAGAAAAAAAAAGGAACAATAATTGACCACATGACTGAAAGAAAAGGCGCCAAAACCTTGGGAAGTGTTGCAGCGTTTCTTTGCAAAGCTGAATGAATCAATGAAACTGCTCTGAACGTACGTCATAATTTTCTGACAGAGTCTTCTAATTATTGGCTCTAAGATGAGGTTTGATGTTTCCCGAAAAATTGTTTTATTCATCGTCCAAAGCGGATTGAAGCTGTATGATTTCAGCATTTTACCGTTCCCAAATTGTGAATTAGCCAATCAGAAGCCTTGTTACGTTTACTGTCATGATTTTCTACGATATCAAGTCACTGACCTGATATCCTACGATATCATGGACAGTTTCTAAAACTCGCACTTTTTTGCAGACTTTAGAGATGAAAATTACAACAGAAATACAACGAAACGCAAAACTATTACATTTGTTAAATGAGAAAGTAATTTTTTTAACGCTGACAAAGAAAAAAAATTCAATTTCGCGGCAAAATTGGACGCGGCTACACTGGTCGGCGCTCGCCAGTACGTTTACGGACAGCGCTCGGACTTTTTCACTTCAAAATGGAGCCGCATTTTTCAGATTTCTCTCTTAATTTGGACTTCCAAGATTCCGAAAATGAAACTCCAAAAAAAACATGACAGATGAGGAGTTGGAGAAGAGTATTGAAGCACTATTCTTCTCACGGTTCACGCGCTATATGACAAGAACTCCTGACCGATCATGGTAACTGAAAAATGTCGCCGGGTCTTACGACGAATTTGGGTACGGTAAATACCTAATCGTACCTTTTTGGTACACTTTGGCAGCATATCAGGCTAGTTTGGTCTCACCATGGGTATTTTGGCTCGACTGCGTCTCGCCAAAATACAAACCATGGCTCGACCAAACTCGCCTGATATGCCGCCGAAGCGTACCAAAAAGGTACGATTAGGTATAAGCAGCTGCGAGTCTGGGTTGAAACGAACACAAAACGAAGTGGTTCTTGGTTCAGAGGCCTCGGACGGAATGTGGTATAACAACAATGAATCAAACTGCTCGGAAAACGATCATTCAACTTATTTTGCATTATATTTTATTTTGTTTGAACATTTGGAGCTGCTTGAACACAGAGCTACATCGACTGCAGGTAAAACGATGTTATTTTGTGTAGTATATAGCCGAAAAATTTTGTCCTTTCTGGCAATTGCCAGTGCTCAGTTATGTACCGGTCAAAATGAAGCGTCAAGATCCCCCCCCCGGGCACACCCTGGCATTTGACAATGCGTCGTGCCCGGGGAGGGGGGAATTTGAACGTTGCCTTGGGAGGGTGGGGAATTTGAACCAGATTTACCTTTTGTTCTAGCGTTACAAGCCCGTGAGTTTTTTCGGTTTTTGCAGGGTTTGACGGATTTCCAAGATAGAATTTCGCCTTTGTTAGTGAATAACTCTCTCAAAAGGGTCTGTAAAAGAAGTTTGAAGATGTCATTATGGCATATCTCTCGCTGAAAAGCGTGAACAGTGTTTGATTGAAGACGAAATTTGTCTTTAAGGAGAGCCATTTCAGTACTAATCGGTGGGGCATTTAAACGGCTTTTTTGCCCCGAGGGGGGGGGGGGGGTAATTTGAACAAGCCAATATTCAAAAGTTCAAATGCCCGGGGGGGTTGTCCGGGGGTTGTCCGGGGGGGATGTTGAAACTTCAATTTGACTGGTACATTTTTAGTTTGATTTTGGTAGTGAATCACCGAAACATATGCTAGTCCGAACGTGACAAAATATCAAGTCTACCATTCTTTTATGTCAAGTTACATTTTTATACATCAGCTATTTTATATTCGTGTCATTTTGTCGCATATTAATGTCAAAACAATTTCTTCTGTGTCAGTGTGATTTTTGCTATATCAAGCGATCTATTATATGCATCAAATAAATCATTGTTTCATACATGAAGTGGTTAACATTTTCATATCAAGTTGTGTGCACATTTTTATACATCAAGAAAGGGGAGATGAGGTTTTGATCAGAAGTACCATCAAGGAGAGGAGTCTGGCGACGAGATATCGGGGTTTATTCGAGAGTTCTTTGAAAAGAAGCTTTTATTGATCCGGCTGTGTAACACTTAGATATTATAGAAGTAATATATGATTATTTCATATATTCATATTCAGTGTAACACTTGTTTGGAAGAAATAATGATGGTGACCAAGCAGAATTATTAGCTAGAAGGATGCAGCAATATGAGCAAACTTTACGAGTCATGTACCAGCGAATAAAAGAATCGCGTTCCCACCTACATGCTCTTGACTTTAATTATGAGAAGTTGATGGTTTCTCATAATCGGACAGAAATTGGAAAGATTAAATTTTATAGAGGGACTTTACTCTGATAACGACAATGTTGAAAGAGCAACAGGGACAGAGGGAAATCTTTGCTCCATGCCGTACCAAACGGTCGTGCAGGCAGGCCAGATTTTAATGAAAAAGTTATGGGAGCCTGTAAATGCAACCACCTCTCATCACTGTCCAAAGAGAGGTAGTGACATTGAATGATAGTGGTAGATGCTGCATTAGGGCAATCATCTGACTACAGTGCCAAGGTTAGTACATCTCTGATTATATTATCCAAGGCAACGTCGGTAATCTGATAAAAATTATGCTCTTGGCTAACAGGCATACTATTGAATCCTTGACGATGGCGAGAAAGAGTTCTTGCAGATACAGTGGAATTCCGATTTTTCGAACCTCCAAGGGAAATGAAAATTGGTTCGAAAAATCGGGAGTTTGAAAAATCGAAGGTGGCATCAAATCAGACATGTTTTACCGTGGAATGGTTTTATAAGATCCAAGAAGGCAGAGGACAACGGTATATCACTCTTGTTAATGTGTGAACCATCTTTATATACCAACGAAACGTGCATTTAAAACAAAACGAAAATTTAAGGTTTTTAAAAGCCAATTTCGGCGGAACAAAACAAAAACCAGTATTGTACCAGTATTGTCTGTAATTTTGCGCGGACTCTTGAGTGCATTTCCTTCCCCTTACTGTATCAGAAAAAGAGTACCCTGTACTCCACGGTTAAAAGGAACAGCAAAATTTATTAATGTGCTACGGCACGAGCTTGAACAGTGCAACTAAACGAAGGAACTTTGATCATGTACAGTAATTCAAGACCCTCGATTGTGTAACAACGGCGTTGTAGTTAGTCAAGATGACTTCAATGACAGATTTGTCACTTGCCTTGTATAAAAAATGCGTGAAAACACCTTCTCCGGAACTTGTTAATTGCATTCAGGTGTGTATGTGGCTAAAACCGGTTTTTGTTGGTTCCTGAGTTTTCAAAGTTCGAGAAATCGAATTTAAATTTTTGAAAGGAAGAAAGAATTAGTTCGAAATATCGGGAGTTTCGAAAAATCGAGCATTCGAAAAATCGGGGGGTAAAGTTACAGTGTTTGACTGAAGCAAATCCAAGGGAAACGACTTTTGGTTCGAAGAATCGGGAGTTTCGAATAATCGAGTGTTCGAAAAATCGGGATTCCACTGTACATCAAGTATTCTTGTTACAGTGTATGTCCAAAAACCTGCACCCTCTCAGAGTCCTCGAATCTGTTCTTCAGTTAGGCTTGGATGTTACTAAAACGAGGAATGGGGAATGGGGAATGGGGAATGAGAAATAGTGGTCAGCGGTAATATAAAAAAAAGTAGGTTTGAGTCTGCGCAGTACGGCAAAGAGACGAGGACTGCACGTGGTAAGCGAAATATGGAAGGTAAGAATGTTTATCTGTCAGTTTTTCCTGAGTTTTTGGAATTACTGAGTTTCTGTTCATTAAAATTAACCAAAAATATTGATTTGCAGGTAACGAGAGTGACAATAATGTTAAGGATCACGAGGGTATCGTTATCGACGGGTTGGTGTAAAAAAGATTCGTATCACTTTGAGTAACAGTCGCTTCGAGCGTAACTTAAATGTTCTCTGTATTTTGATGTTTTAGCGACGAGCCAGTGACAGAGGATGATTCTATGTTTGCAACTGGCGAAAATGAATCTTTATTTAAGGTACGATAACGTAGAATACGGCTTGAAAATTTAAACCGAACGCTGCTTAACTGTCAGCACTTGCCATCGAATTTTGAATTGACTTGAATGGCGTTCATATTTGAGTTACAATCTAGATTCATTTATGGTTTACAGAAAGAACTGAGTGAAGTGACTGCAATATTAAGCTGTTCTTCAATTAAAAAGAAAATACCCCAGAGAAGAAGCATGGAGAATAGCTCAATATTCTAGTCACTCACTCAGTTCTTTCTGCAAACCACCGATAAATGAATCTAGGTTGTAACGACTCTGTAACTCAAATATGAACGCCATTAAATTAAAATCAATTCAAAATTCGATGGCAAGTGTTAAAAATAATTCAGCGCAGTCATTTTAAATTTTCAAGGCGTATTCTGCGTTTTCATACCTTAAACAACGATTCATTCTCGCCATTTGCAAAGATAGATTCATTTTCTGTCGCTGCTTCGTCGCTAAAACGTCAAAATACACAGAACATTTACTCTTAGTTTTGATAATAACACTCGAAGCGACTGTACTCAAAGTGAAACGAATCTTTTATTTACACCAACCTGTCGATAAACGATATAAACCTCGTGATCCATAACATTATCGTCACTCACATTACCTGCAGATCAACAGTTTTGGTTAATTTTGATAAACAGAAACTCAATAATTCCAAAAACTCGGGAAAAACTGACAGATAAATATATGTTATTCACCGGCCGGGAGGTCTTGAGTGCCTGCTGCGGCCTCGGGCCGTACTCAAGACCTCGGGCACAGTTTTTCCCTATACGGACCGAACTAGGCCGGTGAATAACGTGTTTATTTTTTTCTGGAATTTGTTTTAGGTGGAACGAGGCGAATTGGTTTGAGAACTGTTTGTAAACAGACCTTCTACGTGCGCTAGTTCCTACGCTCAAAGTTTAATAGTTAAAATTATTAAGCTTCTGAGAAAGAGCCGCTAGCAAACCGTAGGGATAATAGACTAACAATAAAACAGAACTGAAAATAATTATATCATGAAACAATAAGCGTTACTAGAGCAAACCCCAACGTCTCATAGCAAGAATAAAGAAATAAGCTTTGTCTTGTTCAAAATGAAATCACACGTTTGAATTTGGTTTTTAGTACCGAAAGATCTTTATTTAACAAGTAAGACCTTTAGTGAAAACTAAGGCATACGCTCCCCGAACTCTGCTGCATATCTTAGTATTTTAAACATTTTTGTTCGTTCTTGGTCAAAATTTTCGCAAATCGACCGTAAAAACTGTTGACATGAAGCAGTTCTTGTCGAAGTCACAGCGATGCGAGGTTTTTGTTTGACTATTTTAGCTAACAGTCATTAATAATCATATATTGTCTTGAATGAAGCTAAATGGGACAAGATTAGAAAACAGATCTCCAAGGAAAATAACGAAATTTCAAACGAGAAACGGAGGTCAAAAGAGTAACTTGCAGTTAACCCGTGTTAAATCAAATGGCGTGTCAATAAGAAAACTACAACGCGAAAAAAGCAAGCCAGCAAAATTTCGCAACAAAACAACAGGAATACTCGCCTTTTTCGGAGAATAACCAGGCCTTTTATTCCATTGCTGATATTTCCTTCTCCTTTACAACGGTTAGTGAGAGAAAAGTTCCATTTTTAAGAAGAAAAATCCAACGTTTCGCTGTGCTGGAGTAAAATGATTTCACTTCACGTTTTCCCGCGGATTAGAGCGGTCCGTACACGGGGTCCAGATGGGAAAATCCGGACCGCTGGAGCGCGCGTCATTAGCCAATCAGATTCAAGGATTTAGGATTCCGGACCGCTGAGATGCTTCAGAAAAAAATAAATATTCTTCCATCTTTTGCTTACCACATCCAGTCCTCGTCTCTTTGCCGTACGGCGCAAACTCCAACTTATATTTTTAGACATTACCGCTGACCACTATTTCTCATTCCCCATTCCCCATTCCCCGTTCCCTATTTTAGTAACATCCGTTAGGCTTATGTTTTTTTGCGAAACCACAGGCAGCCCAAGGTAAGGTTGAGAGCTGCGCATAAATTAGACTGTTTTTTCCACGCTATGCATAATAATGACATCGGCACGCTATGCATAATAATGACATCGGCAACATTTAAGAGGTTGTATGGAAATTATACAAAACGTCTCAAATTGCCGCAAATCAGAAAGAAGTCGAAATAAAAATGATTTGCCTCATTTCATTGTTGTATTGGTCATTATCTGAGGGCTTCCTGGGCTGGTTTGAAGCTTTTTGGGCGAGAAATTAAGGTTTTTATTTTTCATGTTTGCTGAATCTTTAGAATTAATTAAAGGCAGGAAACAGTTTCACACTGCACCTCACTTGAGGCTCGATAAATTCCATCACAATAAACGAATCGCCCTAAAACTTCAAAGGCGTATTCTTGGGTCTTGCGCATACCTCTGTTCTTTCTCGTGGCTTTCAGATCCTATTTTAAGCCGTCGAAAACCCCTCCTAAATACGAAACTCGCCTTTCCTGGTATGCGTTTTCATTTGAAGTGCACACATGAATCATTACGAGCCGCGTTTCGACGACAAAATGTCCCCCGGCTGGGGAGAGGCTGAGTGAGATTGTCCACAAGCAGAAGGCGACACTGCGGAGTCCAGAGAGGTCAGTTTAACGGAAATAGAAAACTATCAGCACGCCCGTGAAATTTAGTCGCCTCACTTGACGCCACGAGCACGCTTTAATGTCTTCGTGCCACAATATATTAGCATAGTGATTTGTTCTGTCACATTTACCTGTTTACCGCAAAAAAAAAATGTTGTCGAAATTTAGACTGAGAGCAGAGACAAGGAGCAGTTTCCAATGAGAAAAAAATTGCACCGGTTTTCAAAGGAATGGAAATTGTGGTGGGTATTTTCAGGGTCACAGCAATCTTATTTTTAGGGCAAGACAACCCTATATATCGGAATTAAATAATGAGGTTGATTTGCGGGCAGCGCGAGCAGGATCACTTGCGCCAAATACTGGGTCTTTCTTCAGGTACCGGAGCACATTGTCCTTCTTTTGTTTGCGAGACATTGTAATTTGGTTATATTTTGGAGTTGAATTGTTTTACGTCTTTTGTTTCTTTTGTTTTACGTCATTCGTTCCCCGGTACTCACAGAAGGAACCCAAATACTCGGCATAAAATCATCGAATGGATTGATTAGAGTGCAGCAAAAGATAGTTCTTCGTTCGTCCCTAAAACAAAATTATGGTTTTCCAAGTCAAGTGAGGCAAGTGAATTTCACGGCCGTTCTAATATTTCTCTATTTCCGTCAAACCGACCTCTCTGGACTCCGCAGTGTCGTGTTTGTTTGTCGACAATCTCACTCAGCCTCTCCCCGGCTGAGGACAATTTTGTCGTCGAATCGCGGCTCGCAATGATTCATGTGTGCACTTCAAATGAAAACGCATACCAGGAAAGGCGAGTTTCGTAGTTAAGAGGGATTTTCGATGGCTTAAAATAGGATCTGGAACCCATGAGAAAGAACAGAGGTAGGGCGATTCGTTTATTGTGATGGAATTTATCGAACCTCAAGTGAGGTGCAGTGTGAAACTGTTTCCTGCCTTTAATTAATTCTAAACGTTCAGTAAACATGAAAAATATAAACCTCAATTTCTCACCCAAAAAGCTTTCAACCAGCCCAGGAAGCTCTCAAATAATGACCAACACAACAATGAAATAAGGCAAATCATTTTTATTCCGACTTCTTTCTGATTTGTAGCAATTTGAGACGTTCTGTATGACATTTCCATACAAACTCTCAAATGTTGCCGATGTCATTATTATGCATAGCGTGTCGATGTCATTATTATGCATACCGTGGAAAAAACAGTCTAATTTATGCTCAGCTCTCAACCTTTGCTTGGGATGCCTGTGGCGAAACGAAACGAAATGAAAATAAATGAAGACTAAAGTCAGCTAATGGTTTGGTACGCGTTGTGTTGTCAAAAAATTAGAGGAATAAACACCGGAAATGCAGAGTTTTTAAATCCAAAGATCTGTATTCTGCGAAACGAGCTCTTCTCAGATTGCAGCGAACTTTAACCTATTTTTTTACATTCGTTAACGCCGCCATTAATATTCCTCGCTGCAATGATGAATTCTGAACAAAAAGCGGCGAGCCAAGAGGTCTAATTTACTCCGTTTCGCAAATTACAGATCTGTGTTCTGCGAAACGAACTCTTCTCAGATCGCAGAGAACTTTCACCTATTTCATTACATTCGTTAACGCTTCCATTAATATTCCTCGCCGTAATGATGAATTCTGAACAAAAAGCGGCGAGCCAAGAGGTCAGAAATACTCCTTTTCGCAAATTACGGCAGCAATGTAAACAGATGAACACTGATCGACGGTCTTCGTTTTCGAGTAGGGTCTTCGTTAAGTGTCCGTTAAAAATGGATGTAGGATATCTCGAAACTGAGATTTTGATCGTGTTCGAAGACCAACCTGCCATATCCAAACACGTCCAAATTCTTACGAGCATTGCCGAAAACTTGCCATTTCGGTTAGAGGTCAATGGAAAAAACAGTCGTCACGCAATGTTATCAGGCGTGTGCATTGTTTTCAGGTTGACAGCGGACTGTTGTCACGCTACGCTATTTCATCCAGCTCGCACGTTCACTGCGGTATGTTCTTTTAACCCGGTCAAAAACCCAATCAAGTCACACAAGATCCGCACCGCAACAAACGGCATAATGTTGGCTCAGTGTCTCACAATTAGGATCAAAATACAGATTTGTAATTTGCGAAACGGAGTATTTCTGACCTCTTGGCTCACCGCGTTTTGTTCAGAATTCATCATTGCAGCGAGGAATGTTTACGGAGAGTGTTAACGTATGTAATGAAACAGGTTAAAGTTCTCCGTGATCTGAGAAGATCACGCTTCGCAAAATACAGATCTGTAATTTGCGAAACGGAGTATATTTGACCTCTTGGCTCGCTGCTCTTTGTTCAGAATTCACAATTGCAGCGAGGAATATTTAAGAAAAGCGTAAATGAATGTAGTGAAATAGGTTAAAGTTTGCTGCAATCTAAGAAGAGCTCGTTTCGCAATATACAGATCTTTTCCTCTAAATTTTTGACAACACAACGTGCACCGAACCATTAGCTGACTTTAGTCTTCATTTATTTTCATTTCATTTCGTTTCGTTTCGCAAAGTGCAGTAAGGTTATAACGAAGGCTGGCCTGCCTGCACGCCGTTTGGTACCGTAGAGCAAAAATTTCGTCTGTCCCTGTTGCTCCGCTCTCATCTTCAGCATTGCCGTTATCAATGGAAAGTCCCTCTAATTTTCTAAAATCTCTCCGATGGAAACCATCAACTGCTAGCAATAAATCGAAGCGAAGAGCATGTAGGTGGTAGGTGGGAACGCGATTCTGTTATTCGCTGGTTCATGACTCGTAAAGTTTGCTCATATTGCTCCATCCTTCTAGCTAATAATTCTGCTTGGTCACCATCATTATTTCTTCCAAACAAGTGTTACGCTGCCGGATCAATAAAAGCTTTTCAAAGAACTCTCGAATAAACCCCGCCAGACTCCTCTCCTTGATGGTACTTCTGATCAAAAGCTCATCTCCCCTTTCTTGATGTATAAAAATGTGCACACAACTATATATGAAAATGTTAACCACTTCATGTATGAAACAATGATTTATTTGATGCATATAAGAGATCGCTTGATGTAGCAAAAATCACACTGACACAGAAGAAATTGTTTTGACATAAATATATGACAAAATGACACGAATATAAAATAGTTGATGTATAAAAATGTAACTTGACATAAAAGAATGGTAAACTGGATATTTTGTCACCTTCGGACTAGCATAGAAACATGTGACACTTATTATTAAACGGTTCGCTTCAATTTTACTGTGTTTATTTTGTGTCATGTCTTGATATTTTGATGTGAAAAGTTTTCTGTACCTTTTGTGATCATTCGTTGAGAGTAAGCCGGTGAAAGAAATCGCAAACACAACGCCAAAGATTTATTAAGTTCGAGTTTCTTCAGTTTTTCAACAAAGTTCCCTGCTCGTCTTAAGAAATCAAACACTCTGCAACAATTTCGCTGTTGTAATTTCTCCCTTGTTTAACTCTGCTGTAATAAAGTGGCTTTTCTTGGTCATTTACTCGCCGAGTTGCTGGCGAAGAAGACAATTTTGGTCGCTACAGAATCAGTGAAAATTTCCGGCAATTCTAGTTTTCTTTCCAACATCGGTGTTTGATCTCCAAACTGTGGCCGATTTTCATCTGTATTTTACTGATAGCCAACCAAATAATGGTGCCTTTTTTCAATATTTGTAAGAAACACTCTTTTGGTCGAAAAAGGTAAGTTTTTATTTGTTTTTAAGGAAATAACATGGGTCATTTGAGTCTCTCCGCCACCAAATAGAAGTCGAAATTTGGTACCTTTTTTCAATGTGTCTGCCAACAATTTAAAGTCGAATTTGGTACCTTTTTTGGAACCATTTTTTTTTACTGTCTGTTGGAAGCAATGTCCCGTTCCCCCCCCCCCCCCCACCGGGTGACGCCATAGACAGACTGAGATGATGGTACTTTGCTAAATCCCTGGCAGAGAACCGCTTACTATGCGCTGTTGTTTTCGAAGCCTCTCCTAGGTTAGAAATTAAAATTTTGGTTCCTTTTGTTGTTATTCTCAAATTTTTTTCATCAACTTTTGCGAAACATTAAACATATTTATTGCCCGTTTAAGATGGGTGTGTGGGGGGAGGGGCAGATCGACTGACAAGAGACGTGTCACGCCAGAAGGAGGCTTTCTCCAATAAAGTTTAAAAATGCACTTAGAAGCTAATGTCGAGGATGTCAGAAACCTTGTGTGAAAAATCAAAACCTATAAAAAGAAAGAAAGATAATTTCAGAAGCTTTTTCTGAGGTTAGGAGAGGTTTTTCCGAACGTAACGTTCGATTGTTTTGCCAAAGCATGGAATCAAAAGGTTAACTGAAGCTCAGGTTGATGACATTGATGACATGACTTCGTTTACACAATGCCGGATCGTTTGCTCTTTTCACAGATCCGCAGTAGGCTTATGCTAAGGCATAGGACTCAAAGAAGACATCTCAGTCTGTCTATGGCGTCACCTGGGGGCGTGACGCGACAGTTGTCTGCTTTCAAAAACTTTTTCTAAAAAGGTACCAAATTTCGACTTTAAATTGTTGGCAGACACATTGAAAACAGGCACCAAATTTTGACTTCTATTTGGTGGCAGAGAGACTCAAAAAAGAAGTAAAAACTTACCTTTTTCGACCGAAAGAGTGTTTCTTACAAATGTTGAAAAAAGGCACCATTATTTGGTTGGCTATCAGTAAAATATAGAGAAAAAAGTGAAAACCGGCCTCATTTTGGGGATCAAACACCGATGCTGGAAAGAAAACTAGAATTGCCGGAAATTTTCACTGATTCTACAAGCAGAAAAAACCAAGTGCATCCATAACTCAACTGCTTCATTTCCGTTGGTCTTGCCCTTGCTTGTTGGCTACTTTCTGGCTAAAAGGTCAATGCCAAGAGAAAAATTTGGAAGTTCTTCTCTAGTTTCTTCCTTCGGAAAGTGTAGCAACAGGAACTCGCAGCTAAACTCGACGGAAACTTTGCAGCAAAATGCAACTGCACACGTCATGTTATATAAGCACGGCCGCGCGTATATTTAAGAAATAGATTCCATGTTGCCGTGCGTCTGTTCAGTAATAGTTCACAGATGACGTTAAATGTGTTATGAACAAAAAAAGTGGCACACGAGCTGTTAGGCGAGTGTGTCACACATGTTCTTATCCCATTTTGACCTCTTCTGTGAGCTATTACTGAACAGGTGCACAGCGACATGAAGTCCATTTGTTGTGTATAATAAAGAGGGAAAATGGAAGCGAAAAAAACTTGTTTATTGTACTGGATTCTGGTTTACCTTTAAAAGTTCTTGAGAATATTTCGTTCAGCGCAAATTGGACAATGCAATGCACAGTGCACTAAAACCTGGGACTTAAACCACCACACAGGGTGCGCTGTTGACCTCTCGCTTTCAGGGATGCGCAGTCAAACGTGACTTTCTTATCTTAATGTGATATACTATTTGGTTTATTGTGTTAACTAATATATAGATTTAGCCAAGCCTAAAAGCGGAGCCCCACTTTTTTTTTAATTGCTGGAAGTTATTCATTTTTTAAGTAATTACCAAAAAAAAACCAAAAGACAAAAAAAAAGGAAAAAAAATATGCCCCCCATGGGGTCGAACCGACTAGCCTCCAAAACTGCCGGAATGAAAAGGGACGGTGCTAATCACCACACCATTTGTGCTAAGTTGTCAATTTAGGAATAATTTTTAATACTTAAACGGTTGTTTATTGATCGCAGCTGGATTGACATAAACACGGGTGTTTTTCTTACGGAAATGTGTTCGGTCCTCTACAAAAACCACGGTTGTAGACAGAAAATACCGGAAGGCACTAGCTCTGTCATGTTTGATGTCCGCACCATTGCCAAATGCTGCGAATTCAAGCGATGTACTCCGATTCGATCCGGTGTTACGGGAGTTACGCAAGTTACTGTGTTTATTACGGTAAACACGGGTGTTTTTCTTGGGAAAATGTGTTCGGACCGCCGCAAAAATCATGGTTGTGGACAGAAAAAACCAGAAGGCACCAGCTCTGCTATTTTTGAGATCGGGACCGGTGCGACAGACTGCGAACCGTTCGCAGCACGGAACCGACAACAAAGATGAATTCTTTAAAAGTAACTTGAACTTTTTGCTTTCCTAAAAAGACAACTGAGTACTCTGTTGAACTCTTTCTTTCCATTTATAGTTATTTGATATTTTTGTCTCAAGTTCTAAACTTCCCCTCTGTCGAACTGAATCGTTTTGCTAAACAAGCTAAGCTTTTAAAAAACCTCTTTTTCAAAAGTGACGGTGGTCATGCGATTCCCGCCAAGAAAAACGCCGGTTGCCCAAAAGCACCGCGCAATTTCCCGCCAAGAAAAGATGGCATTCTCCACACCCCGTCGGGTTGTCTTGCGACTCCTTTCCCCCACCCCCAGAGTCTGTACGGGCGGACGGACGGACGCTGACGTTACAACCAAAATTTCTCGGATCGATAGATTACCAAATTTCCTTAGCAATGGTGCTACGCTGACGCGCTAGCGCGCGGGCTCCGCTAATAAAAAGCGATTTTTTACAACATTTTCGCTAAGTGTAGTTTCTTATCGAGGGTCGAGGGTCGAGGGTCGAGGGTAATATGTCTAGGGTCGAGGGTAGAATGTCGAGGGTTCAAAAATGTTGGCGATTTATTTATTATCATTTATTGCTTCTATCTTTTATTACTTTTTAAAATATTTTTTTGTATCTTAAAATATTGATTTCGTCTACATTCAGGCTTTGAGTCTCTTGCCAAAAAAAGGCAGAATTTTTAGGTCGTTTCTGCATTATTGAACAGTTTACATTTTTGTATACGATTGAATACTTTCATGCAGTTGGCAGTATTCCGCAGATATCCAGATTTCACTTTCTGTTTGTCTGATAAGGCATCGCAGCGAGGAAGTTTATAATAGCGCTGTGGCTATAGGCTTGAGGTCTTTGATGAACAAGATCTCAAAAAAGTGGCAATCACATTTCCTTCCACCAAAGCCTACGGATCGCATTGGTGGCTCTCTGATTTTTAAAGGGAAGATCTATTCCGATTGTGCTGCCATCGTCGCCTTTTCACTTGTTTGCTGAAACATTTTGAACAAAAATATCAATGGTGGAATCTGTGAGGCCAATTGGATAATGAAGTCGACAAAAGATCGAACGTAACCTGGCGCATTCTTCATTATTATAAAAGGCTTCTGTCGTAGACGACAGCACACGGTATACGCGCGATGAAACATGGTTTTCAATAAACCGGTTTTGTAAACGGGTCCCGACGATCCCGACGATAAGGAGTTAGCAAGTTCAACGCTACGTTCAATTGCTTTGAATTACATTCAGCGCACAAGCCCTAATCCACCTAAGGCTCTCGTGAAAGCGCTCAATCGTGATGACATTGTTATTACCAAACCTGACAAAGGTTCTGGTATCGTAGTCATGGATAAATCTGAGTACATCCGTCTTTTAAGCGCAGCTTCAGTTTATGATAATACTAAATTTGCGCGCTTTAATGACAAACGCCCAAACCTCCGTGGACGACAGCACTTTCACCCACTTCTTCAGAAAGAGAAAGAGGTACATTCAATCCTACCTCAAATACTGTCTGACGACATTGCCAGTTCGCTTTGTGCTAAGAGTTGAAGACTGGCTCATCTGTATGGGCATCCTAAGACACACAAAGCCAAATTAAGTATGAGACCAATGTTAACAGCAACGGGAACTTGCAACTATGGCTCGAACAAAAACTGAAACCTCTTTCTGTAAAAGAGTACACGATCACAGGTGCGTTCGAATCTGCTGACGAGATTCGTTCCATTCCTATGAATAAAAGTGACATATTGGTCTCTTATGACGTGACGGCCCTTAGTTTTGCCAATGCGACTTTAAGCGAGACAATTAACATCCGGGTTGACAAAGGCTGTACCAACGATTGGTTTAATCAAACCTATGATCTTAATCTCGAGAAAGAAGAACCCGCTGTCTGAAATTATCGAGAATCGGGCGTCAGTCGTGAAATTTCGAATTTCTTTATACAGTATTTTGCCCAAGTAACCTCTATAGTGAAGTATTTTCAAAATTAACATTAAAAGTTTCAACAGCTTTTTATTTTTTCCGAAATCGGGCAAAGTTTGAAAATACGGCATATTGGCCTCCTTCGAATAGTGAAATTGGCGGAAAATTACACATTTTTATCTCGCTCGTACGTTAAAACGCGGCGTCGTCTGTTGATGAAACACAAACACAATATAAACACACTTCAGCTCTTTATAACACAGTAGTTTTCTCTGGATAAGCTGTTGAAGTAAGAATGTTTCGGCCCGTTAGAAGAAAACCAGTTTCAGGTATTTAAAAATAATAGCAAATTTCACCCAACTTCCACAGTACAGAAACCCAATTGGTACGAGGATTTTGGACATGAAATAACAACAGGTTTGAAGAAAAACCTTTGTAAATTACTGTGTTAAAACATGGCGGCACTGAAAAATTACCCCGTCGAGAGACTGTGAAGGGTAGTTTGACACGAATCGCCGACTGAATTTATGACACAAACAGCCGACTGCCTACGCAAAGCAAACGGTAGCCGTTTTCATTGAGAGAAACCTTCGCAAAATTACTTAAGGGGCTTGCAGAATAATTTTACATAGTGTTTGCTGAGGTTAAGTGTTGTTTTTGAACTACGATCAACACACGCACCGCTTCAGTTTTAGTACACGGTTCGGTCGATCGAAACCGCAACATATGCATAACATTAATCTTACCGTGTTTTGAAAATTCTCCATTATCTGTCTGATTAAAATAATCCTCTACTCCATCGTTGTGATTGGTACTGTAATAGCTGTAGCTTGCTGGACATATGATAGCGTTGTTTTCCCGGAATTTGTTATCACTTAGCCGCAAACAAACTGACAAAGGAAACATTCCGGAACAGTACCAGAATATGTTACAAGAACAAGATTGCGTGACGCATGACAGGGGCAAGGTCAATGATGTAATTGCATTTTATAGGTATTACTTTTTTGAGGTATAAGCATAAAGTTCTACAGAAAAACTTTTTAGAATCACCTTTTGATGGAAAAAAGCTTTTATACATTGATATCGTGTCGCTAAAAATGTCTAAAAATGTCTACAGTCGCCTCGTGTATCCATTACTCCCTTGCGCAGGTAGGGGATTTACTGTTCGGCATTACAAATCCTAGAGCGTTTTTTTTATTTTGCCATTTTTTAAAATTAAATCAGCGTATTTATTTCATGCATTTTTGAGACAGAAGAGTCTCACTTAAAAATAACAGTGTGCCCACCGCATCGGTATTTGTTTATGGACTAGGTGCCGCTGCAATGACTCGCGGTGTTCGATCCCCACAGAAGTGGCTGCCCACAAGGAAAATCCTCAGCCCCAGAGGCTCAATAGGATTAAAAAGGGTGTATTCAGCCCATGTTATGAGTGCTACGAATATGCTTGTACAAGAATGCTCGCGTATTTGATGAAATGGGTTTTTGGAAAAAAGATTCTTTATCTGCGTGATCAGTGTCCGTCAAATTTCAACACCTTAGGCTGCGGGCACTCTCTTTTTTCGCTCAGGGATAGTCGAAGATAACGAACAAGGGAGCCGGCGAGCTCGAAATTGCCTCTGGCGTTGAAACGTGACGCCAACCTCATTCCCAGGGCGTTTTCCCTTTTTCATTGGGTTAAGAAAGGGAAAAAGTCCTGAGAACGAGGTTGACGTGACGCGCGTGTGGAGCCCGTGCGAAAATCGCCGACCGCCGCAAGCGATTTTTACGTGCACTCGCCTCTTGTTTTGGCTGGACTAGTCCTTAGCGGAAAGAGTAGACAGAGCAGTCTCTCAAGGAACAAGGGAGATAACGAGTACGAAAATCACCTGCACAAACATGGGGTTGAAATGTGACGCGCGTGTCAAGCCGCCTAGTATTGAGCCGGCTCTAGCACACTAGCGTACACTAGCGTATAGCATTATATATATTTATAGCACGACGCTAAATTTTGGCGTGCTGTCATTGGTCGAAATCGATCATGTGACGTGACAGTGTCTCTCCTCAGCGGGCGCCTATCAGGGCGTAATGCCCGTTTTTGGCAATTTTCGCTCAAAATTTAGCGTTGTACAATAAAAGCAATAGAGTCCTTCTGTTTCAGGCCCTATGTGTGATAAGTTCCCTCGGAAATTTGATGTTCAAACTTCATATAAGCGCTCGAACTGCGTTCTCGGGCTAATATTTGTTGTGAGCACCAAATTTCCTCGGGCAACCTATCACACGGTAGTGCCTTCGATAGAAGAACTCTATTGTTTAAATAGCGGCTCCACATGCGAGTCATATTTGAACGCCGGAGGCGATTTCGCGCTCGTCAGCTCGCTAGTTCGTTTTTCTCGACTGACCAGACTATCCCTGAGCGAAAAGAGAGACTGCTCGTAGTCTAAGGTCAGGCCCGTAGCAAAGCTGGAGGGGGGGAGGGCGCAGGAGCAAATTGGCCTAGTCAAGGCCCACCCCCCCCCTAAGACGTTAACAAAAATATAGGTCATAAGGCATACGAAAATTCGTGTCAGATAGATACTGACACTGTTCAAAATGCCTCAGTTTGATTCGATTTCGTCAAAAAGGACACCTTTATGGGGACATCGTTCGTTAAAAATTTGCCAAAAAGCTGCTTCCTGTTTGCTGTTCTGCGGACAAAGTTGTTGGCAACATGCACCAGATTTATAGCATCAGCTTCAAAAACGTAACAAGGTTTGTTAAAATCCAAACATTTCGACAGCTAAGCTACGAGTTTCGGACCTGTTTTACCTAACCCTAGTAAACGTTTATGTAACGTTTGTCACTCGATTGGTGAGATAGATATAATTTTGTTCCTTTGACTTGTTTTACAACAGTGGGCTAAAGCTTGCAGCAAATGCACAGCAGTCACTTAGCTATTAAAGGTATTAAGTTCCTTCACAGTCTTAAGCTATATATTGCCGTGGTCAAGGTGATATGGGCGAAGAAAGACATTGGTAAGGAACCTAGGCGACTGAAATGTGCGGTGGGCTAATAGATTTTTGGAGCCCACTTGCCCGGTGGCTAATGACTTAACAGATGTCGAATTCTGTAAAAGATTGTGACATTATAAGAGGCACTTTCAACATCAGCATTCAAGACTGATTGCTGCACATTAATTTGTTTTAATGATATATTTTCTGGCACATTAATTGAAATGTTTTTTAACTTCCAAAAATTCTGGGGGGCCTGAAGGTGTTGAAATTTAACGGATACTGATCACGCAAATAGAGAATCTTTTTTTTCCCAAAATGGTTTTTACCCAGGAAATATTTCATGGACATGAGAAAATCGCAAGAACATAATATCTGACCCTATTCACGATGTCTACGGAGGGGTAGCTAGTGGAATTTCACAAGGCGAAAACTATTTTAGCGAAAACCCCAGCACCCTACTTTAATTAACATTTCTTTCTCAAAAAGACTTCTTCAACGCGTAAGACGGGGTTTTCGCGAGAGCACACAAGGAGTGAGAGGTTGGCTAGGGGGGAATGAGAACATTTTTTTTTTTGCGGTTCGCTCTCGTGCACTCGTGTTTCTACTTTTTTTAGATCGGGGCAGTAACGATTTTCTATTAGTAAAGTATGTTTGAGCAGCGGTTTTCTGTGTCATCTTTGTCGAAAACACAACAAACCCACGTAAGTGTGCCTTTGATTAGCCTCTCGCCCACCCTCTCCCCCACGAACATGAAAGAGCCCCAGAGTAACCGCGTAAACAAATTGAGGATAATTTATTATCGACGTAAATCATTTATACAAATACTTACGCGAGCCTACTTGTGCAAGTATATTTGTGGCGCTCATAACATGGGTTGAATCCGCCTTTTTAAATCCACATTGAGCCTTTGGGGCTGAGGATGTTCCCTTGCGGGTAGCCACCATGGCCACTCCTGCGAGGATCGAACACCGCGAGTTACTGCACCACCGCCTAGTCCCAAACAAATACCGATGTCGTGGGCACACTGTTATTTTTAAGTGAGACCCCTTCAGTTTTTTAAAATGTCCAAATGGCTCTCTTGGATTTGCAATGTCTAAAAGGACACCCCCTACCTGCTCGAGTAAGTAATAGCTTAGATTCACTGTCCAGTGCAATGTCGACTCGTTGCCGATTTTACAATACACGAGGTGATTTTAGACATTTCTGCTACACTCTCCGAATGCCACACTTTCAACATTCGCCAGGTTAAATGAACTGGGGCTACAGGGTACACCAACGAGGACGCTCTGATGAGAACTATCATCGTGATGCTTGTATAGCCATGCACAAGATGCCATGCAATGAAATGTCAAAAAAACTAGCGACACGATATCAATGCACGAAAACAATTTTTCTTTTAAAACGTGGATTGAAAAACTAGTATTTCTAGAACTTATACGCTTATACCTCCAAAAAAAAAAAAACCAGCACCCAAAAATGCGATAACATCGATTGACCTTTGTCCATGTCATGCGTCACGCAATCTTGTTCTTGCAACATACATTCTGGTACTGTTCCGGAATGTTACTTTAGTCAGTTTGTTTGCGGCTAAGTGATGAAAAATTTCGGGAAAACAACGTTCTCACATATCCAGCAGGCTACAGCTATTACAGTACCAATCACAACGATGGAGTAGAGGATTATTTTAATCAGACAGATAATGGAGAATTTTCAAAACACGGTAAGATTAATGTTATGCATATGTTGCGGTTTCGATCGACCGAACCGCGTACTAAAACTGAAGCGGTGCGTGTGTTGATCGTAGTTAATAAAACAACACTTAACTTCAGCAGACACTATATAAAATTATTTTGCAACCCTTAAGTAATTTTGCGAAGGTTTTTCCCGGCATTTCTCTCAATGAAAACGGCTACCGTTTGCTTTGCGTATGCAGTCGGCTGTTTGTGTCATAAATTCAGTCGGCGATTCGTGTCAAACTACCCTTCACATTTTGGTCTCTCGACGGGGTAATTTTTCAGTGCCGCCAGAAATATTTTAACACAGTAATTTACAAAGGTTTTTCTTCAAATCTGTTGTTATTCCATGTCCAAAATCCTCGTACCAATTGGGTTTCTGTAGTGTGGAAGTTGGGTGAAATTTGCTATTATTTTTAAATACCTGAAACTGGTTTTCTTCTAACGGCCGAAACATTGTCATTTCTATTAGTCCGGTCCGTTAAGGGAAAAATCGTGACAAATCGCGTAAAAGCATCAAATTTGGCACACATATTCTTGAGACCGTATAAAACTAATTGAGAAGGGGTGCCACGAGATCCGAGCATCCGGGGGGCCGTGGAACGCAAATCTATTGTCAATAACTTGGTCACAGGACAACCAGGCTCACTAACAAATCACTAATACCAAAATAGAATTATTGTAGGGAACTTTTTAACTGATTTCATCAGCGAACGGAACAAATGATAATAAACAGTCATTAGAGTTACTTGCCACATCAAATCCACATACTGTATGTACATTTGTCTACCAAGAGATCTGCTCATGAGCCTGGGGATCCTGTGGTCAAATAGATTACTGGCCGTGACTGGTGGACAACAACCATAAGCCGGACTAATGGAAAATAAAGCTTATCCCAAAAGGGTTAAGCAGCTTATCTAAGTCTTAGTTCAAGCTTTCTTTTGACAAAGACATATCTGGGAGAGAAATTTCTTTTCTAATTAAAAAGTGTTACAAATAAACCAACACATTCAATAATTCAATTTGTGATCACTCAGCCACGCATACTGTAGATCTCGAGATCGATCGTTATAAGAGATAAAGGCCGACAAAGCTCGACAACAAAAACATCAAAAGGCATCAGTTAGCTAGAATGACCTGGCGAACTTCAGAATTTTTTCACCAAACTGGAGAAGGGGATTTTTATGGGTTAATCAGCCATTCTCTCGGGTGTAAATAGGAGCCTGCGCGCAAGACAGGCATTAATTAGAAACGCCTGTTCTGCAGGCGGTTGTAGGTGTGAGCTGCTAAGGCTGCTAGCTACATTCAGAGGAAAAACAAAAACAAGTGATGGTAAAAATAAAATAAGGAAGCAATAGCGTTTTTTACGTTAATCGTGAAGAACACGTAATGTTGTCAGAGAAGATTCTGGCCTATTACAATAACAGCTAATAACCATCCCCTCTGATCTACGCGTTATTTAAAAGACCTACACTGAAACTCTAAGACGGTAATTATTTACGTCCCTCGCTATTCTAGGGCGAAAGATTGAGCTCGTCACCATATCTAGGCCTTTTCGCTCTCCTTTTATGCGTTGTATTCGGAATCTAACAGTCGCAAGTAATTTAGCCTGATTAATGTTTTACGCGTTTTTCAGGCGAACGCTCGCCTGAAATATACAATAAAATCCTGTTCTGCAGAACTCGGCGTCTTTTCTTAAGGGCACCCAAAGAGAAACTTTTAGCAAAATACTTGAAATACCATTTTCTGGTTTCTAAGATCGTTTCCGAGCTTTTTAAGGGCATATTTGTGTGAGCTAATACGGGTTGAACTGTTCGGCGTTTTTAGCTGAAAATCAGTTAAGGCGCATACAATTTTAGGAAACGGAATCCTATCCGTCGAATTTCCGAGCTGCTAATGTCATTCCGAAAATGCTAGCTGACCTTATTTTACACTCTAAATGACATATTTGTCCCTCCAAAAATAAAAGGAATTAATCAGTCATTTTTTTAAGAAAATCCGTGAGGTGATGTTTCGCCACAGAAATCTTTATTTTTCACTGCAATTAAATCCGAATATCTCAGGCGACTTCGGTCTGCCGAACAGATATTCCTCCGAAAACGAACCGTTGGGTGCCCCTGTTTTCTAAGAGGGAGGGATTTGATTAATGTTATCGGCATAAGTTAAGTACCCGATGCGGTGTACTGAATTAAGAACTGCAAGACAAAAAAGAAAGAAAAACGTACGATGCTGGAAAAAGTGGTGACTAATCGTTGGAGCTGGTTGACTACCGTGAAAGAGAGTTTAGCAAGCGTGCGTGCTTCTTATGGTACTTGCTGGTGACACACGACTCATGGCAGATTGAACTGAAGGTTGCCAATTTTAGAATTATATGAAGATCATCGCAGTGAAGGTGTTTCAACTTAAGCTGTTGAAAAGAAGAAACCTGAAAAAATTCAGGCTTGAACGGGAATCGAACTGACCCATGACCTCTGCGATACCGGTGCAGCGCTCTAACCAACTGAACTATCAAGCCAACTGGGAGCTGGTCAATCGAGAGTTCGTATTTACCCCGTAGATGGAGAAATGAACATTAATATAAGAAATAATCATAGCGCTTTAGAGCGCTGCACCGGTACCGCAGAGGTCATGCAAGGTTCGATTCCCCGCTCAAGCCTGAATTCTTTCAGGTTTCTTCTTTTCAACTGTTTAAGTTGAAACACCTTCACTGCGATGATCTTCATATAATTCTATCATTAGTTCAAATATATGATTATTTCATATATAAATGTTCGTTACTAATTTTGTTTCTTCAGTCATTGTACTGTGAATTAAACTGACTTTTAAAGTAAAGGCAGAGATGTCAGTGACCTTAAAATGTCTCTCGCGATGTTTTTCTCAACAGTACACTTAAAACATCTGACATTTTCCAGATTTCTCGTCAACCCGACTAGCTTTTATTGTCTAAAGGAACTTAATGCGGGAGAGGCTGTAAAGAAACGTAACTCAAAAGAATTAAGAACGGAAGTCAGTTCTTTCAGTTATCCTTCTCCTAAATGGGTCGGCGTACATGTTCCTGGACGATTGACGAAAATAACCCGAAATAAGTAATCTTTGAATAGCTGTAGCAGGCAATGGTTTCCTTTGCGATTTGAGCTGCTGATTTGGGACTGTTTGTCGACTAATTCGAACTAATAATTATTCGTTCCCTTCACAGTTATCTGAAGTGAAACGATTCAGTTTTAAGTCTATTTGACCACAGGGAACACAGGCAGGCGAAAAGGGAGCGGAAAATACAAGGATATGTGGCTCGGTAAACTTTAACGGCTGTTTGTTGTCATTTTCTGTCGTTCGCTGACAAGGCCAGTTAAAAAAGCCCATCAAATCCTCTTCAGTTTGCCAGTGTGTGGTCTTTTCATGAGCGTGGGAGTCCTGTGACCATGAATAAAAATTAATTTGAGTGCTGTGGCCCCCCGGATACTCGGATCACGTGGCACCCCTTCTAAATTTGTTTTATATGCCCTCAAGGACATGTATGCCAAATTTGGTGCTTTTACGCGACTTGTCACGATTTTCGTAAATTTCGACGCTAACGGACTGGACTATATAGCTTATCCAAAGAAAGTTACAGTGTTATAAAGAGCTGAAGTGTGTTTATATTGTGTTTGTGTTTCATCAACAGACGACGCCGCGTTTTAACGTACGAGCGAGATAAAAATGTGTAATTTTCCGCCAATTTCACTATTCGAAGGAGGCCAATATGCCGTATTTTCAAACTTTGCCCGATTTCGGAAAAAATAAAAAGCTGTTGAAACTTTTAATGTTAATTTTGAAAATACTTCACTATAGAGGTTACTTGGGCAAAATATAAAGAAATTCGAAATTTCACGACTGACGCCCGATTCTCGATAATTTCAGACATCGGCTCTTAAAGTTGCCGCCACCAACCAACTCTTCCAGTGCGATGGTAACTTGTACGAGCAGACAGACGGGGTTGCTATGGGCTCTCCTCTTGGCCTTCTAATGGCCAATGTCTTTAGGTGCCATTCGATGTGCCACCTCGAAGAAAAGCTCACGCGCGATGGTATGGCCTCGATCCTCTCGGTAAGTCGACGATACCCTGGCTAGAATGCCTAGCCCCGATGCAGCTGCTGATTTTCTCACTACACTAAATGGCCTACACCCTAGCCTGAAGTATACCGTGTTGACAACAAGATCCCTTTCATTGGAACTGAAATAATAAAGAACGGAACAGAACTTGAAACCCGTGTTTACAGAAAACCGAGTAACACTGGTCTTGCATTTTCAAAGCCACGTAGAGAAACGTTACATAACCGGCTTATTGAAAACCATGTTACGTCGGGCGTATGCCCTGTCATCTACGACAGAAGCCTTTAATGAAGAATGCGCCAGGTGACGTTCTATCTTTTGTCGACTTGATTATCCAATTGTTCTCACAGATTCCACCATTAGTAAATGTTTCTGCAAACAAGTCACAAAAGAAAGCCGACTATGTCAGCACAATCAGAATAGTTCTTCCCTTTAAAGACAGGTAGCCGCCAATGCGGTCCGTAGGCAATTGCGTGATCTCAGTAATAAGATTGTCCCCACTTTGCAACCTATTTTTGTGAGCAAAAAATTGGAGCAAGACCTAAAGCCGGAAGAAATCAAGCCGCGTATTGTAAATCAGCAGTGCGTTGTTTAATTATTCTCATGTGATCTGTGTGATGCAGGTTTTGTTGGTCGAATTACAGCCCGACATCTACACCAGCGCATTTCTGAGCGCAAAAATTCGGCAATCGGCAAAATTTTTCGGAAGCTCACAAATCTTTTGAATGAGAGCCAATTTCGCGTTTTAAGAAAGTGCCACGGGAAATTTGATTGCCTCGTTTATGAGATGTTGTTCATCAAAGACCAAGCCTAATTTAAATATACGCAGAGTGACCCATCAGAAAATCTGTTATCGTTGTAAACGCAACTAAACGTGCCGAGATTCGATTTTCATCTTGGTTCGTGCTTACTGTAGAATGCCAGTTCTTTCCACTTGTTATCGTTATTGGTGGCGTAGCATAGACTTTCGCGGTTTGAATGCCTAGTTGGTGGTGGTTTTATAGTTCATGTGAAACTACTCTAAATATTTGAAAGAATTCATCTTTAAACACTCACCGAAACCCACAAGAAATGGAACAAACTAAGACTGCCACACTGCCCACTCGCCAACTAGTCCGCTTCAGCCTTGCTTTAATACCGTACTCAAACATTCACCTAGGGAGCTATATAGTATTGTTTTACTTTGTTATGATTGATTGATTGATTAGTTTCTTGATTGTTACTTGCGCATTACGCCTGCACAAGTGCCTGCGTAGGTGGATTTCCGGTTATTGTTGGCGAACGTGTTTAGTTTTCAGAGAGGTCAACTGTAAGCTTGGATAAATTCTACTCTTAAATTGGCGTCTTCTGTGTGCCGGAAATGCTCGTAAAAATCGCGTGTTATTCTGCTTGGCGCAATACTGCTTTGATGCTACTTACACCGTAGCTGCTGAGTTCGTTATGTTGGAATTATCGTTGTGTAATACCGTTCGATTAAGGGTGACTGTGAGGGTGCAATTTTTTTGTAATGCATGCGAGATACAGAACACATTGGCAGTGTATGTTGGTAAAAGGAATTTGTTTTGAATGTATTTTTTTCACTGTCGCTAAATTAAATGACCGGCAGCCGGTCAAAGTCGTTAAAACACTAAATGACTGGCAGTCCGATATCTTTGAAGGAAATCGAAGGAACTTATCCAATCCAAACTATGGTTTTTTCATTAAGAAGATGCTAAGCCATTCTCAAAAGAGCTCTGTACTTCTCAAACTCAACCCTTGATTTACGCTAGGCATGGATAGAATTCGAAGCAATGAGTTGTGACACACATTCTGTTTGCAGCCGACTGCCACTAAATGACCGACAGTCCGATATTGTTGAGAAATTGTTAAAAATATTGGACTGCGGGACATTTAGGGTCGAGTTTGAGAAGTACAGAGCTCTTAAGAATCGTCTAGCACTTCTTAATGAAAAAAGCATAGTTTGAATGGATAGTTACTGTTATGTTTATCTTTTGTTTACTGATTTTTTCCGCATTCAGCTAAACTTCTGCTCGAACATGCGGTATTCTGCCGGCAGATTGGTCACTGCCGCAGGTATTGAACTCGAGATTTTGCCGGCAGAAACAACTGATATCATTTTATTTTAATTGTTTTGGTTATTTTTCATAAAATCAATTTCAGGTAGATTTTAGTTGAATGGCGGAGACTGGTGGTTTTGTTAAAGCACACAACCAGTAACAATCTAATACAGTGGAACCTCGATTTAACGAACCTCTATATGACGAATGTCTTTGGTATAACGAACGATATTTTTCAGCCCAGTAATAGTGTAATGTATGGAAAAGAACCTCGATATAACGAACCCTCGATTTAACGAACCAATTTCCCCAGTCCCTCGGCCCTCCGTTAAATCGAGGTTCCACTGTAAAGGAAGAATTATATTTGTGTTCAAAGTGCATTGTTTGGAAGTGTTTTATGTGAAAATTTATTACGTAATACAATTTAAAGTCACGGAATGTTATTTCTACGCATTACAAACCGAGGAAAGATTTCACAATGAACCTGTTCAGTATTCAAAGCGTTGTGTTCGCAGTAAACTCGCCATATGATGTCTTCGTTTCGTGTAATTGACCTTGTTCACAGTGAATCATTCTGCGACGTCTTAGGGTCCAAGCAAGGACTTCCAGGCAGAAGCAGTTCGACTGTTTTTACCCTAACAAGTCGGGTCACAGAAGTTCGGCTTCTTTGACCCGAAGTAGTTTTAAATGGAGCGAATATTCAGTTGCTGAGAGTTCCTAGTAGTACACTTACTGACATTTACATTCTTTGTAAATTTAGAGTCGAATTTAGAAGTCAAGTAGTCGGGAGCAAACAACTGAAAAATCACGAGACTGCAAAATAATCTACCACTTCTTCGTATGTCAGTTAAAAAGTATTGTCCTCTGTCTCTTTCTCCAAAGAATAAGGATATAAGAAGAAAGTTTATGCTACACAGTGTAATCAAACCGAGCAGGCTACTCCAAAGTACAACACTGTTAGGTCTTCATCACCTGTATTACGTATTGAATGCCAGAATTGTGGCGCCACTGTAATGCAGCATCCCGCTTCTAAATCAATCTCTTGGTCTTCATCAGAAGTTTCCTCACTTCTTCCAACCACAAATTTCCCCTGGCCTCCCAAACATAAGAAAGTTTCGTATTTTGACGCGTGTACATGTCTGTCAACAAAGGAACCGGCTGGTATAACAGCTTGTGAAAATCCCGTCACGTTAGGTACAACTGATGGCCCAACAAGCGTTTTTTTTCTGACTGGCGACTCAGTAGGACCGTATGACAATGTGATCTCGGGCTGGTCATCGAGTTTGCTCGCGAAGACTCCGTTAGGGAAAGCCGGGTTTGTTTCCGCCATGTTTGATAGCAGAGATTTGACAGTATGTACTTCATGTTGACTTGCCATATAACCTCCCAATAGAAGCCACCGTGGGTTGTGCCTGAATCCTACCGTCCAGAAGGACAGCCGAGAAGCCCTAGGACCGAGAATCCAAGCCGAGCGTTCGTCGGAATAGTCTCGTCAATTCCAATATGGTGGTCGATTTCTTGACAAAGTGCTTGAATTGACTTTCAGGATATGGCTCTATGAAAATGAAAAGTACGTTTTCATTTAGCCTGCACGATCGGAACGTACTGGATGAAGCCTGATTACCGAACATCAAGCCTCTTAGCTGACTATGGAATTTGTATCCAATGAGTTTCAGTGTTACTGAATTCGAAAGTACGCGCACTTAGCTAAGACATGATGCAGATAACAACTTAACCGTTAAACTTATTTTCTTTTTCCTGTAAGAAGAATGATCCATTTATTGTGGGGATTCAACAACAACAACAACAACACACTTTATTTGCATTCCCAATTACAAATGGTATTGCAAAAGTATAGGAATAAAATGATAATAATAATACGAATTACATCTAAAGATATGTAAGGGTAAGTAATAGGATCAACTAATTGACGATTGCTGCGATTGTCGATTCATTTCTTAGTGCAAAAGCTTCATAAATGAAGTAACCTAATTTTTTACAGAGAAAGGCATCTATATTATTAAAGAGAAATATAATTTTTTGATTGGCATCTAAAGAACTAAAATCATAATAATTTCTAACAATGTAGTCTATTAGAGATTTTCTAATTGTATTATATCTACTACAATTAAGTACAAAATGTTCTTCGTTTTCAACTTCATTTGAGCTGCAGTTTTGACAGATTCTCAGATGCTCAGGAAGTTTAGGATAAGAATGTCTACCAGTTTCAATTCGTAGGTTATGGTTGCCTACTCTAAGTTTTGCGACTAACCCGGACATCTTGTCCTTCTGGCCGGTAGGATCTTGTTTTGTTTTGAAAAACCTACCGCTCAGAAGGACAGTCTTTATATATCAACCAGTTGACTGCTGATAAAGTTATGCGTCGATCAATTCGAAACTTCAACATCCCCCCCGGGTATACCCCGGGCATTTGACTGTGCATCGTGCCCGGGGAGGGGGGAATTTGAACGTTGCGTTGGAAGGGTGGGGAATTTGAACCGGATCTATCTCTCGTTCTGATGTAATACGCCTGTGAGTTTTTTTCGGTTTTTGCAGGGCTTGACGGATTTACAAGACAGAATTGCCTGTATTAGTGAATAACTCTTTCAAAAAGGTCTTTTAAAAAAATTAAAGGTGTCATTTTGGCATATATCTCTCTGAAAGGCGGTTAAGTGTTTGATTGAAGATGAAATTTGTCTTTGAGGAGAGGTAGTTCACTACTAATTAATGGGGCATTTGAACGGCTTTTTTGTCCCGAGGGGAGGGAATTTGAACAAGCCAATCTTCAAAAGTTCAAATGCCCAGGGGGGGGGGGGATGTTGAACTTTTGAATTGATCGGCACATTACAGCTTGATTGGAACACAGTTTTGTTTATTCCTTTTTAGACTAGCACTAAATGTTTTGAATTTCTGGACATGAATAATTTTAGGTTTTTACATCTCGTCCTTCTGGCCGGTAGGATCTTGTTTTGTTTTGAAAAATCCAACCACCCAGAAGGACAGCCTCTATATTTCAAGCAGTTGGCTTCAGATGAAGTCACAGCTTGGTTGGAAACACACTGTGGTTTATTCCACTTTAGACTAGCACCATTTTAGAATTTCTGGACATGAATATTTTTAGGTTTTTACATCTTGTCCTTCTGGCCAGTAGGATCTTGTTTTGTTTTGAAAAACCTCCTGCCCAGAAGGACAGCCTCTATATTTCAAGCAGTTGGTTCCAGATGAAGTCACAGCTTGGTTGGAAACACACTGTTGTTTATTCCTCTTAAGTCTAGCACCATTTTAGAATTTCTGGACATGAATATTTTAAGGTTTTTACATCTTGTCCTTCTGGCCAGTAGGATCTTGTTTTGTTTTGAAAAACCTCCCGCCCAGAAGGACAGCCTCTATATTTCAAGCAGTTGGTTCCAGATGAAGTCACAGCTTGGTTGGAAACGTACTGTTGTTTATTCCTCTTAAGTCTAGCACCATTTTAGAATTTCTGGACATGAATATTTTAAGGTTTTTACATCTTGTCCTTCTGGTCGATAGAATCTGGTTTTGGATTTGCGTGGCCAATTGGACAAATTGGGGGGGGGGGGGGGATTACCCCCTCAAAATCTCGGCTTTCTTTTTAGGTTTTTACATCTTGTCCTTCTGGCCAGTAGGATCTTGTTTTGAAAACCTACCGCCCAGAAGGACAGTCTCTATATTTCAAGCAGTTGGCTCCAGATGAAGTCACAGCTTGGTTGGAAACACACTGTTGTTTATTCCTGTTTAGTCTAGCACTATTTTGGAATTTCTGGACATGAATAGTTTTAGCTTGTCCTTCCGGCTGGTAGGAGCTGGTTTTGTTAAGAAAAACCTATCGCCGAGAAGGACAGTCTTTATTTTTCAAGCAGTTGGCTCCACATAAAGCCACAGCTTGGTTGGCAACACAGTTTTGCTTATCCCTCAAGATTAAGACAAGCACTATTTTAGAATATGTGGAAATGAATATTCTTATGTTTTCATTTGCTGTCCTTCTGGCTAGTGGGATTTTATTTTGTTAGGGAGAATTCGTTCTTTACATTTGTTTTTTACAGATATAGACACATGTACAGCTTGGTTTACTCATAATACACTGTTATTTCAGTTGAGTACTATTTTCAATTTCCAAAATATTCGAAATGTGTCAGTCAAAGTCTTCTTTGAAGGAGCTGTTGTTTCAGCTGTCTGCGCAGTGAAGGCATTTCAGTCTAAGACTAAAACAATAGAACAGATTTTGTCAATGAACAAGAATGTCAGAAGTGGATACCTATGATGTGTGGATGCTTACATGAGGGTTTACATACTAGGAGGTGGATTTATTTGCAGCAGTTTTTTTGTGTGGAAAATTTCACATGTGCTAAAGTGACAGGCGCATGCTGGAAATGAATCCACCCTATTATGATTAGATAGAAATGTAAGATATCCATGTATCCAGACATTCAGTTAAAGAAAAAGAAACAGAAGCAGGTTTAAAAGTCAACACGCTACAAGCAATTGCAAAAAGACTTGAGACACAGGCTATATTTCAGGTCATTTATGACATTCTCATAGTCTCCAAACATTTACCCCCTTCCTCCCTTATCAATGCTGTTATGGATTTAGTAATGACATTCAAAGTAACAAGCAACAACATTGAAAGGAGGAGTAGGTGGGGGGGGGGGGGGGTTAGAAATGTATTTAAGTTTTCCATTTGCTTTCAAGAGTGCATTTTTAGATGGAAATCCATTTTTTTAGCAGAGTATATCAACAATTTTGCAACTTTGCAACTGCCTGTACAAATACAGCAACAATAGTAATATAAAATAAGAATGTTACTGTCATAATGTCATTCTATTTGAAGAGTTTTGCCTGACATTAGGTGATTTTAGTTTTCCCCACTTTATCTTGAATCACACTAGACTGCAGAGCTAGAATGTGTTTTATGTTGATCTAATAATCCTTTATCTAATACAAGTTTCAAGCCGTAGCACTTGTCACAGCTGTATTGCGACCGTATATGTCTGTGAAAGTGTGTCATTGTGTTAGTATATGCTACATGGCCATCATGTAATTTGCTACATACCTGATGAAAACCTGGCTTCTTTCCCTTGCTTAGGTTCTCTACAAACTTTATAACACACAATATAATTATAGTCATGAGTGTATGGAAAATAACTTATCTGTTCTTTCACAGTAGACTACAACAGGTGTTAAGAAAATGAAACACTAATTTGCCAACCTTACTGGAAATTTTTTATCATCTACCAAACTGAATAGCATTATTTTTTTAATTTAAACATGAGGTGATAATGGCAGTTTTTTTTTAAGAAAAGAAGATTTATAAAACCAGTCATAGTGTCTGTCCATGATGAAGTCAATGTCAAGAAAATGACAATTTCTGCAAGATGGTTTTGTTTATTGTCAAGGGCATACAAGGTGTAAGAGAAATGAAGAAAAATAGCACCGGATCAAAAAAGGAGCCAAAACACCCTTTTGTAACAATTTCAGTTGAATTTTTGTCCTCCTGATAAACTGGCTTTTAGGAAAAGCAGTTTGTAACGTGTGCAGTGCAAGAAGATAATGAAACACAAAGGCAAAAATATGACATAGTCCAACACCAAATTAAACATTATTATTTTCTCACTTCATTTTTATGAAAACAGTTTCACTGCCAACAAGTAAACATACCAAAGGCAAAATTTACTGCACAGCTTTCATTATAAAGTTATTAAACCAAAACATTTTCAAACTGAACGATAAAATTGCAGGCCATATTGTTTTCAAATCATGTCATGCACATAACCCTACAAGTCAAGGCTGAAGCCAACTGCTTGAAATATAGATACTGTCCTCCTGGGTGGTAGGTTTTCCTTAGCAAAACAAAATACTAACAGCCAGAGGGACACATAAACAAATGCTCACTCCTAGCAACTCTACATAGTGCTTTTCTGAATAAGAATAAACAACAATCTGGAGCCAACTGCTAAATGTGGACACTGTCCTTCTGGGCGGTAGGCTTTCATAACAAAACCAGATTCTGCTGGCCAGAATGGTGCTGCCAATGGTGCTAGTCTAAAGAGAAATAAACAACATTGTGTTTCCAACCGAGCTGTGACTTCATCTGTCCAGAAATTCAAAACATTTAGTGGTAGTCTAAAGCGGAATAAACAAAACTGTGTTCCAACCAAGCTGTAACTTTATCAGCAGTCAACTGGTTGAAATATAAAGACTGTCCTTCTGAGCGGTAGGTTTTTCAAAACAAAACAAGATCCAACCGGCCAGAAGGACAAGACGTCCGGATTAGTCATTTGAATCCCCACAATAAATGGATCATTCTTCTTACAGGAAAAAGAAAATAAGTTTAACGGTTAAGTTGTTATCAGCTGCATCATAAAATTAAAAATACTTAGCTAAGTGTGCGTATATTTTCAAATTCAGTAACAAACTCATTGGATACAAATTCCATAGTCAGCTTAGAGGCTTGATGTTCGGTAATCAGACTTCATCCAGTACGTTCCGATCGTGCAGGCTAAATGAAAACGTACTTTTCATTTTCATAGAGCCATATATCCTGAAAGTCAATTCAAGCACTTTGTACTGTTCCGACGAGTCTTCCGACGAACGCTCGGCTCGGATTCTCGGTCCTAGGACTGCTCGGCTGTCCTTCTGGACGGTAGGATTTATGGAGCTAATTTTACTTTGGTATCTTAAACATTGTCGATGTGAGTCTCATGCAACGTAGCATTTTAAAACGCCTTAGCCCTTTCAGTTTCTCCCAACGAAATCTTTTATACAAGCTGCAAAATGGCGGCCACCCCCCAAATACTCCGAATTTATAAACACGAATTTATTTTCATTTGAACTGGAAAAACACACTAGCTCCTTCAATTTTCTACTAACTTGAAACGACAATTAACTCCGCAAAACTGAACAAAACCGTCAATGTTTGGGCACTTTTCAATTTGGTTTTGATGCCCTTAAAATTGTTGTGAGCTAGACTGCTTACAACAGCACATTTGTAGTCAATAATAATAATAATAATAATAATAATAATAATAATAATAATAATAATAATAATAATAATAATAATAATAATAATGCAGTTCTTTATACAGATGACTATATCACGCAAGGTGATTTTCAATATACAGGGCACTGTAAAATAAAACAATTAAGGCCGCGGGTGAGAAACTAAGTCATCAGTATTTATTTATTTAAAGCGTATGCACGAAGTGCGACGAATGGTAGCGACATTGCGCGAAATATTCATGAATAGGCTCTTTAGTAAAACTTTCAGTTTCTGAATCAATAATTGCACGTGCGTTAACTACGTATACGGAGTTGTGACTTTTAAGCATTTTAAATAAAAAGCTGTCGAAGTCCGGCTTTTTTTTTTACGCTCCAACGTTAATAGAAACTTTTTAGAAGTTTTCCAACAAAACAAAACAAAACAAAAACTACAATAACACTCCTTATGGCTAACATAGAGCTCGGGAAACGCATATAATCTTCAATCCAAAACTTTGCGATCTCCAAATTGCAGGGTATTGTTCTTTTCTGGACAGTGAACAATAGCTGCTTAAATTTAATTTCCATAATTAGCATAATCTTACTTTAAACGTTCGTGTTTTAAACAATTATTGGATGAGGTTTTTGCGATATCCGTAAAAATCAAGGTCGAGGTAACTGTTATTATTTTTCACATGGCTCATTTTCCTTTGTTCTTCCAGGCTGATTATATTTAATAAACCCCGCTAATTATCAACTGTCTGAAAAGCTGGGGGCGGCCTTGATTGTAACGGAAGAGCGGGGCTGATATTCTAATATTCCCCTAGGGGAATATTAGCGTTGATAATCCCCTAGGGGAACATTAAAAGTAATATTCCTGTAGTATTCTTAAAGGCCACAAAGGCCAGCAACTCGATCACACAAAGTAGCACTTCCACATACGCACTAAGCATCCCCAGAACACTCCTTCGCTAGACACGTGACCACAGTTTCCCGCGCTGTGGGAGTCCCGGATGTCTATACAAATGTGTAACACTACATCTCTCTCTTTCCTCGCTTACGAACTCTTAGTAAAATCTCAACAAGACAATGTCAACAATGTCCCATAAGGTAAATAGGGCACTCTTGCAAATGTAACATAATCAAAATACTGTCACTGCAGAAAACTTTTGTTATTGCAGCAAATAAGAGTTTCTGTCACTGCAAAATGGCAACCACCCTTAGGTGGTGACATAGTCACTGAATCTGTCCGGGGGTCGGGTAGCTCTCCCCGATCTCCTTGGTGCTGTCGGTGTCTGCATTGAACTCTGATCCTCCGCTGCAACAGGGCTTGCTCCAATCTCCGGGCTGGGTGTGGCCTCTTGCCCACACATCTGCTCAAATGGTACTACTGCAGGAAGGCTTGGCTCCGCTGACTCTATAGCTGGAGTCACAAATCGCTTGACATGCTGGATGTTTCGCTTGTATTCCACACCTTGAGGTGATTTTAACTGGACCTGATCACCGTAACGTGCTGTCACCTGATATGGCTCTTTCTCGTAGTTTGGCGACAATTTGTTCTCCTTCCTTTTCTCCAGTAATACAAGATCTCCCTCTTGTATGCCTTTCTCTGCAGCTTGGTGCTTCTTGTCAACATGGTCTGCCCCGATTTGCTTTTTCTCTGCATCATGATCTCTGGCTTGCTGATATCCCAGATTCTCAGGTTCTTCCAAATCAGCAACTTCTGGCAATTTAGTGGACATTTTCCTCCCATACAATAATTCTGCTGGGCTTTTGCCAGTCGTTACATGCGGGGTGGAACGATAAGCCAGTAGGAACTTGTTCAACTCTAACCTCCAGTCTCTCTTCTCAGCATGGGCAACTCTCATTGCTTTCAAAAGGGAACGATTTTGCCTCTCGACTTCCCCATTTGCTCTTGGCCATAGTGGGGTGGTCAACCTGTGCTTGATGCCCATTTCCTCCAAGTATCCTTCCATTTCTGCGGACACCAGGTTGGGTCCGTTGTCGGTTCTCAAGGTACTAGGTACCCCATATCTAGAGAACTGTTTATCTAAACACTTGATAATCACTGCAGAGGTAGGAGATTTAATTACGTCAACTTCCACCCATCGGCTGAAGTAGTCCACTAGGACCAGCAAATATTCTCCCGTTGGCATGGGCCCAAGTAAGTCCAGTGCTACATCCTGCCATGGCCTTTCTGGCATCCTGGTCGTTCTCACCGGTGGGGTGATGGTCTCCTTTGTAACCAATTGACACCCATAACACTCTCGGCACTTCTGTCCCGCATCCTTATCAATACCCGGCCACCACACCTTAGACCTCAGCCTCTCCTTCATTTTGACTATTCCCTGGTGACCCTCGTGTGCAAGCTCAACAACTCTCTGTCTCAGCACCTTGGGTATCACAATCCTCGTTCCACGCAGGATAACTTGCCCAATGAAAGTCAGTTCGTTACGCACCATGACAAATGGCCTCGGACACTTCTCCCAGTTTCCACTAACAAGGCAGTTACGTACTGCTTGCAGCTCTTCATCCTCTGCTGAGGCACTCTCTATCTCTTGAATCTTGACTGCTATAGGGACTGCTTTAAGGGCAACCATCCGAACGTGCTCATCGTCATAACGACACTTCTCTGATGCAGGGATTGTTGTCAAACGTGACAGTGCATCTGCAATATTATCTCTTGATGCAACATAGCACACCTTATAATTATAAGGCTGCAGTCTCAACACCCAGCGCTCGATACGTGCCGATGGTTTGGATCCTCTCGAGTAGATCACCTTCAGGGCCTCGTGATCTGTAACCAAATCAAAGGTTTGCAACCCGTACAGGTATAAGTTGAACCGCTCACATGCCCACACTAGTGCCAACGCCTCTTTTTCTGTCTGACTGTACCTCCTCTCTACACTGCTGAGGCTCCTGCTGGCGTAACAAACAGCTCGACCCACCCCATTCTTTTCCTGGACTAACACCGCACCTAGGCCCACAGGACTCGCATCGGCTATCACTCTAGTGTGTGCATCTTTGTCGAAATAGGCTAGAACAGGTGCACTGGCTAACTGCTGTTTCAGTTTCTGAAACGCCTTTTCCTGCTCACTGCCCCATTCAAAGGGTACTCCTTGCCTGGAAATCGCCCGTAGGGGCTCTGCAATGGTCGCGAAGTTGGGAATAAAACGTGCACTGAAGCCAACCATCCCCAGGAAGCTTCTAACCTCTGTTGGCGTTGTTGGGCGGCTCGACTCAAGCACGGCACGAACTCTCTCTTCTGTTGGGCCAATACCGTACTTTGATACTAGGAGCCCCATGAAGACCACCTTGTCCATTCGGAATTGACATTTCTCTGCGTTGAGGGTTAGGTTCTTCTCCTCCAATCTCTGCATCAATCTATGGAGATTCCTGTCATGCTCCTCATTGTTCTTGCCATGTACTATCAAGTCATCCGCAATATTCTGAACTCCGCCAATATCTGATATCACTTGCGTTACTATCTGCTGGTACTTCTCGGGTGCAGAGTTTACTCCGAAGCTCAATCTCTTGTACCTGAATAGTCCATCATGTGTGGCAAATGTGGTTATGTCTCGGGAGCCCTCATCTAACTCTATCTGATGAAATCCAAGACGGAGGTCCAATTTCGAAAACACTGTACTGCCATTGAGGTTCTCTAACACTTCATCCACAGTTGGTATAGGAATCCTTTCGCGAATAATAGCTGCATTTGCCTTTCTCATGTCCACACACAACCTGATATCCCCTGATGCCTTCGGCGCAATCACCACCGGACTAATCCACGACGTCGGCCCATCTACCCGCTCCACAATATCCTTAGCAATGAGGTCTTCTACCTTCGCCGTTACTTTCTTTCGCAGTGCAAATGGAACACGCCTTGGCTTCTGAGCTATTGGTGTCACATCTGGGTCAACATTTAATTTCAACTGGTAGTCCTTAAGTTTACCGACACCCACAAACACCTTTGGGTACTTAGCCTGAAGAGCTGGGGCTAGGTCCTCCCCGACAACATTGCATTGCACCGATCCACCACTGGCACCCAAACCGATTCGTAGCAGACCCAGGTCCCTTGAAGTTTCATGGCCCAGCAGACACCTTCCAGTCTTGGTCACCACTAAGTGTGAATTTATCTTCTTGTCACCCGCTGAGATCTCAACTCCAACCTGACCGATTACTTCTAACTCCTTTCCACCATACGCATACAACCGCTTGTGGCAATCTTCCATCTTCGCAGTAAGGCCTTGTGCCTTAAGTTCCTCATATTGTTTCATTCCTATGAGGTTGCTTACCGAGCCAGAGTCAATAAGAACCCTTGTTGTAATGCCACTAACACTTACTTCTACTACGGGTTCTTTAAAACTGATTACATTGCATGTTTCCTCTCTATTTTCAGTCACTGCGAATGCAAAAGCACAGTCCTCCTCACTATCGGATACCTCTTGATCACCCACAAAGTTAGCATTGTGACTCGGGCGTCGCTGATTTGTTTTACTTTTGCTTCCACAACTATCACTCTTTCCCTGACAACACAAAGCAAAATGGCCATACCTTCCACATTTTGCACATTTCTTTCCTTTTGCTGGGCAGTTCCAGTCCCTTGCCAGATGCCCCTCTCTTCCACAATTGTAGCACTTTCTGCTTTTCTCATCCCCTTTTCCTTGTCTTGTCTTGACTGCATTGACACTGTCGTCCACTACTTGCGGTGTCGGTGGGCTCACCGTCATGTTTGTTGCCTGTCGCCCCGCCGCTTCCCACGCACGAGCTGTATCTAACGCCTCTTCCAGTGTAATATTCCTTTGTTCCAACAGTTTTCTCTTGAGTTCAAAATCCGTTAACTTCTCGATCAGCTGGTCCCTCAAATTGTCGTTCAAACTCGTTCCAAAATTGCAGTGTCGGGCCTGTTTTCTTAGCCGAACCATAAACTGGTCAGCAGTCTCGCCATCTTGTGGTGTAAGTTGGCGAAAAACATGGCGTTCGTAGGGAATGTTCTCCTCGACTCGAAAGTAGGAGTCCAGCTTGCGAATGGCAATTTTGTAAGCATTGTCACCCTCCTCTGGGACAGGGCCAGGGTCTTGTAGGTCTTCAAATATGTCTTGTACTTCCATCCCGGCGAAATGCAAGAGTTGAGATGTCTTCTTACGAACATTTTCGATGCCCTTTCCCTCGGCATAATATTCGAACGCGCGCTTCCATTTACGCCACCTCTCTGCGACTTGCGAAGCCGGTCCGGTTAAATCCAATGGCGGTAAGTGCCTCTCAGTCATATTTGGACCATCTTCGTCGCCAATGTAGTATTCTTAAAGGCCACAAAGGCCAGCAACTCGATCACACAAAGTAGCACTTCCACATACGCACTAAGCATCCCCAGAACACTCCTTCGCTAGACACGTGACCACAGTTTCCCGCGCTGTGGGAGTCCCGGATGTCTATACAAATGTGTAACACTACAATTCCCCTCGCAGCACACCCACACGCATCGCATTACACGCACTGACAAACAAAACCATATCTTTACTTCAACAGCGTTACATTTATTTTGCCTACACTGTTATTACATTTTAAATATTACCGAGCAGTTGCTTAAATTGAAGATATGAGAATTCGTAGTCCCCTAGCAAATTCTCTAAGTCATTGCCGGAATTTATTGAACCATTAAAACTGCTTTGCGTAAGGAAAATGTCTTCCTCGGAATCACTCATTTCTAACCTCGTCGTAGTAAAGTGGTGAAAAAAGTGGTTGCAAATTTGTCAAAGTTGTCAGTACTATTAGGCAATAACAAAATCCCAGTGCGTATTTTCGGAATCTTTAATCTATTGTAAAGCTTGTTTGGCACGCACATTGGTTGTTTTGGTCGGCGTATTGTTTTGGCCGGTTATTTTTAGGCACCTCAGGGATATGTGATTTATTCACCTCGGGCTGCGCCCTCGGCGAATAAATCACATATCCCCTCGTTGCCTAAAAATAACTCTTACTCAGCCTCAGCCTCCGGCTTCGGCTGATAACAGTTACCGAGACCTTGATTATTCCCGATATCGCAAAAACCGAATCTAATAATTGTTTTATTATACATTGTTTTACAGGTAAACAAAATAGCGGCGAACAATTTCAACATTTGTGTCCTTCTTGTCTTCCGACTTCTGAACGCCTTTTTCCTTAAGGTATTCGTGGAACAGTTCCTTCGCTATTTTTGTCAGCCTTCTTTTGTTTTCCGAGTCTTTTTGTTTCAGCAATTTTTCAGTTTCTTGCTCGGTTGAAGAAGCGAATCGACGAGCCATGAATTTACTTCGCTTTCAGATGCCTCCCACATTGCTCTTGGAAATCATGCATTGCGCGCGCAACCTACAGATTATTCATAAACCTGCTAGCAGATTAGTGAATAATCTGTAGGTTGCACTGATTCCCAGAATTAACTGTAGGCTCTTAGCCAATGAAAAGACAGATAGTGACTTCAACGTATAATAAATTCGGTAAGCCTTCGGAAGCCCTAAAATCACCAATTCTGTGTCCAAGAATACAGCGCAGATATAGAATTTCCTGAACAGACACAACAGGCAGACAAACTAGGTGCATTGTAGATTGTCACAACAGAAGCCTTTTTTTTCAAACAGGCTTTTTAACAAAATATCGAAGGCTTCATATTTAAACAAGGACGATTTTACTCACTTAAAAGCTTACAACTTTCAATGGAACTCGAAATCCTATAATCGGCTTCTGTTGACACAATAGAGGTTTTAACTGATCAATGAGTGGTAAAATCAAGAAGTGTTGTCTTCTCCACGAGGAGAAAACTTGGACACGGAGTCGCGTTTTACAAAATCTGAACTTTGGGAACTCATAGCATCGCAAAGAAGCGCAATCTATCAAACCAAAAACAACCTTTTAATTGTTGCACTTCCACCATTGCCCAAGCTCTCTGTTAAGTTTCAACGGAATCGGCTCCTAAACGTTCAAGATATAACGTTTTTTAGCGTAAGACCTCCACCAAAATTTTGCCTTATAAATTTATTCATGAGCAGCTTGTCACCCGCGGCCTTAAGTAATCTTTTGGTTGAGATATATGATTTTCAGTATTGGAGAAAACATATTGTGCTATACAGGAGGGACCCGCTGACGATTCATGTTGAAAAAAGTGCACGCTTTCAAGCCAGTTATGCCAATTCATGTTTTTTCTTGAAACGTCTCATTTATTCAAAACATAAGTGAGGATAGGCTTGTCAACACTTCTTATTAGATATGTTAGGTAAACAACAGGGTGAAGCCCTATGAAGCCCACAGTATGACTACGACATAGCCTCCTCCGCAGGCAACTGTAATCTCCGAAAAGTCCCCAACGGCTCCCGCTCTCCTACCCCCACCCCCTGATTCGGACACTCCACCCCATCCCCGCGCTTGAACATGCGAGGCGCTTGTACGGGCAAAGGAAAAAGATGCTTGAGGAGAAGGCTAACTACGACAGCACCCATGTACTCGCCAATTAACGTACATGTAGACGCCTTCAATATAAATCAGACTAATTATACCAAAAACCTTTCCCGGAAGTGAGATAGTGGAAAAAAAAAGTATTTTCCAGTTATTTCCATGCATATACTGCAGTCAAAATGTACAAAGATCTTATTGAGCCCTTTGACTATTGCAGTGTTGTTTGGGATGGCTTGTCTCATGAGCTGAGTGAGAAACTTCAGAGACAAAGGCGCTGCTACAGTTATTACTGAAATCTAGTCACGGGCTCTAGGTAGTTTTCTGAACTCGAGATTCTATTATAACAATTTTACTTTGCTATTTTAACAATGATGCACGGTTTTACAATTTTAGCCGTGCCCGTGCATGCTGACCAGGGCACTATACTGTTCTGCGAGGTCATCAAGACAAGAGGAGATTGAAACATACGTACCGTTGAACTTTCTAACTTTTTGCTTGCGTAATATACACTTTTTATCACAACGTAGCCTTTGTTTCAAACCATGTCTTGTTCTAAGTGACAATATTTCACGAAACGACCGGTGTTTACTGTGCAACGATGATCAAAAGTACAAATATTTTTCTTTTCCTTCAAATTAAAAAATTACCTTTTTTAAACATCCCGTATACCTAGGTGATAAAACAAACATTTTAAGGGCCATTTTCTGTCAGAAGGTCTCCTTTTCTCTTCAAAACTAGTAATTCTTTGTGTTTAAATAGACCTTGTGTTGCCTTTGCCATTCGGTGCTGCATCAATTAATAAAGTTGCTGTCAAAGTTAAGCAGGTATTATATCATTTTGTAGCATTTCGCAAAAAGGTCTTATGGGATGTTGAGTAAGACTTAAACACGCTACATGCACACATTTAATCTTCACCTGTAATCAAAGGAAAAATTCGTTCAAATCTAGGAAAGGATAGAACTTTGTTTCTTACTTTTATTTTGCGACATATAAGTCAAGGACTGAAGTTCCGTAAAACAAAATAACATAAAATAACGGGTTTTATAAAAACTTCTTCTTCTACCTGCCGAAGTTTTGTTCTTATACTATAAACAAACATCGAAATTAAATGATGAATAAATGCAAAGGAATGTCTTAACGTATTAGAGGAGAATCTAGACGGCCGGGTTCTTTGTCTGGAATTCCCTCCATGGGTGAGGATCGTCCGTAGTTTGGCGACCCCGGCATGAGGGTCTTCTTTCTGCTCCTGTAAGTACGAATAATGTAAAAATTCTATTTTCGTTTCCCTTTTGATTAATCTTGCAATCTCATATTTCTACTCGCGATTTTTTTGACCTGTTCGAAGCCAGACGAACTTTTTAGTTTCCATTGCTTTTTTTAGTCTTCTCTTCGTGTTAAGCATCTACTATTTTTTCTTTTAATATCGTTCCCATGTCTAAGTGTTACATAAGAGTGGAAGAGTTTCGGTTTCTGACAGCTTAGCAATCAGAAACTTGCATGCGAAAAGTTTCCTGAAAGCGTAAGTCTTAAAAGCGGTTATCATGACCGGTCGCTCAATCGGATCTCCTTGGTCACTGTTTTGTTCAAATTGTTCCAGAAATGGCTAAATCTTTGGATTAAATATTTTAGCGCCAAATAAAAGGAAACGATAAAAATGTAACGACAAAATTTTGAACAATCTACGTTAAATGGTTTTCCGGTTATCTATCGATTGCATTAATAATTCGAAAATGTAAGCATTTTTTCTAAAGAAATCGAATTTCGAGCTCGAAATTTCCACCTCTAGCAGACTGGAGGATTTCAAACACGAAATTAGCGGTCAGTGAAAAGAGATTTTTCCTTGGTCGAGAAAGCAAGTTGTTAAATTTTCAACACTATGAAAATAAATAAGCATTTTCTGGTGTTAAACCTGAAGATAACTGAAAATAAATCCGCGTCAAACAAAAAGAAATCAGAATTAATTGTCTATAACCGTTTTCCATTGTGACAATGCTTTCCTTGGCTTACGGTTTTAATTGCCATTATAACGTTTTATAACTTTTTCTGATATGCTATCCTTGTTGTGTTTAAATCCTACTTGAATCTGATTAGATGCTAAGAACAAGGTTACCTGCACAAAGACTATCAGAAATTTTAGAGTTTGATTTTATTCTTTTTTCTAACGTATGAAATTTAATTAAAATAATCATCTTTCCCAAAACTTAGATGAAACCTTAATGTGTGGAATTTGATAGAAATAGTTAGTGTTTCAGGTTGTAGGTTCGATAGGGATCTCAAGAAAAGAAATAACTCCTTTAATCAGTAAAGAGTCGATAGTGAGTGTAACAGTCTCGTACGGCATTTTAAGAAAGCAGTGCGATTCATTTCTATCATTTTTATCTTAAGCAGGAAAATTACTTAGCGTGGCAGCAGTTAGAGTTATGATACTTGTTTATGTATACCAAATGTTTTTAACACATGCTATAATTTTATTGGCCTTGGTACGCCTGACCCACAGTTTGTACTCATTTAGGTGACTTTATTAAGAATGCGATTAATGGGGTATTTAAAACGGAAACAAATTTTAATCCTCTCCCCACAGCCGTATGAATTCCAATTTGAACGCCCAGGCACGGGAAAAAGAACAAAGTAACACTAAAAGTGGAGAAAAATTTCGGACTTTTAAAATCGCTTCATTTATTACTTAACATGAGATTACAGAAAACGTGATGGTTGATATCAAAATGAAATATAAACACCGACGGGTACTAGTTTTAGAAATATAAACTAGCTAGCCGGTGGTAAATTCAAGTTGGAAGAAGTTTTAAGAATCTGGAAAGACAATCCGTAATTGTCAGAATTTTTGTCTTAAGAGGCTGTCTTTGTAAAAATCACCCACTCATTTTCGCGTCAAAAATAAGTTTGCCTGAGACTCTTGTAACTAAGGGGAAAAAATACTGAAAGCTGAAAGATAAACGGTAAAGCCCTAACAAAGACTCGATAGCCAATGGACTGGAAACTTGGAGGGCTCAAAGCGACGAAATAATTCTTCGAGGACAAAGTAAACATTGTTCTAAAAGAGAAAGCACGTCTGAATGTCGACAATTGAAAAATAAGGTATACAGTGGGCCCTGGAGTTCATGCATGAGGCTTTTTGAAGACTTTACTACTAACCAAGAAATTCTGAAGAATTTACAGGCGGCGCAGCGTCTCTCACCTTCCCTTCCCCCTATTCAGCAGTGAAAACAACGCCAGATATAGAACTATTTTAGTGTGCCAATACTGACAAACGCTGACAATTTCCAAGTAATCACTAAGCTTTGTAACAGCGAAATAAACATTTCAACACTTACCTTTACATAAGTTCTATACGCCGCAAAACTCAAAAAGAGGAATTTAAACTCCTTTCTATGGTGCATTTTTTTTCCTAACGAGCACTACTTGAAAGAGACAAGTAAAACAGACCTTCACTGACCTACTTTGCACAATTAGCAGTTCCTGTATGTAATGAATGTCATCATCTGGCAACTAACTTAGTATCAATAACATAAGATATATATATATAAAAAAACAGAGTGTATCAGCTAAGATCACGCAACGCTATCGATAACAAGTAGTTGGCAGGCAACTTGATATAATACGGGTTTTGTTAAACGGTCACGAAAACGATAACGATTGTTTATATTTGTATTCTCCCGATCCTACAATCTGCGTGCTTAACGTCCGATATGGTGCACTCTCACGATCTGTCACCGTATCAGTCGTTTTATAAACACGTCTGCAGCGATTCTAAAGTATTTTGTCAATACTTCCCTGACTGGCTCTCTGCGATCAAAGATGGAAAATTAAATTCGACTCAAAAGATCTTCAGTAAAGGTCATGTTATGTAGTTCGTCGTTTCCGGTGACCTGTTATGGACAATTTGCACTTCCGGTATGTAAGGAATTAAATGTATGTAAACATGTTATATTACGGGACGTCCGATATGGCGCACTGTCACGATCTGTCACCGTATTCCCTTTAAAAACACGTTTTATAAACACGTCTGCAGCGATTCTAATGTATTTGTCAATACTACTCTGAGAAATTAACATTTCAACGCTTACCTTTACTTAACTTCAATACCCTGCGAAACTCAACACAACAAAATTACGCTGCTTTCTACGGTTACTTTTTTCTATCTGGTTACGTCATAGCTACAGATGACAAAAGATAATATCACGAGCAAATTGTCCGGTATTTGAGAGATTAGCTTTTCATCTAACGAGCCTGATTGTCTAGAGGCCGCGCGAAGACTAAGTGAACTGACTACCACGAATTCAGGAATGCGCGTTGCATTTTATGAGTCGGCCGGACGTGCCCATTAAAACCAGGAAGTAAATTAAACGTGTTATTACTAATTTATTTTGTTATGATAGCGCGCGCAATTGTCATCTGTCATTGAATTCGAACATCATACGCCAATACACGCATTTGAAATGTAGTCGCTAAAATCAGCCTGTGTTAACTTTAATTTGTCGAATCAAAACATTTTGCATAAAATCACACAAAGCCTTTAAGCAAAATGCAAGATATTTCTTTTTCAAGAGAAGGTTTTACCCCGGGCGTTTACCTGGAGTATCACCTTTCAACATACACGCAAATGTCGAGGTAACGCAATTTTGTAAAACGCGTGCTATTTAGAACTGTATTGCAAAATACTGAAAATACTAGGAGAATTCTAAGGTTTAATTCTTTCGTTTTTGCCAATAAATAAATAAATAAATAAATAAATAAATAAATAAATAAATAAATAAATAAATAAAACAGATATAGAATCCTCATGCAATCAGCGGTTTCCCCATTTATGCGGACCTCTGCGAAAGCAGCATCGAAACACAAGCCAACGATGTTTCATTAGCTTTTGGCGATTTAACGGAAAGATTTCTTCCAAATTTAAGCCCTCAGTTCTCGATTATCATTCCAAATACCAAAGCTGGATAGTTTATTGTCAGATTCTCCGAGAAATTTATCTCCGAAACGATGTTTCAATAGCCTATTCCTAGCGGGAAACGTGGCCATGGTTTCTAGTTTTGGTTAGCTAACAAGCGACACGGCAGAGACCGTGCTCAATCTTCGAAGGCAATACCCACCTATTTACTGCATCTATTACGGAATTGAATCATCTCAGGAGCCGGAAAATGGCTGAAGTTGGAAATAATCCCGAGCTGTGATGCAGTAAGCTGTATTTATGACAAAATCTGATCGTATGGGGCGATTATTATTTGCATTAGGCGGAAAATCGCAATTGCAGGCAAATGTGCTGATACAATCGGTCAATTTTAACTTTTGAAATACTGAAATCGTACAGGGGTTTTTGCATATTTGTTCCGACAAAGGACTGCACTTTTCCACTATGTAGGCTAGAGTATCAAAATCCAAATCAAGGGCATTTTCAGCCCTCGTTCAGCCCTGTTAGGATGATTTCATGTTAAATCGAGAGGAAAATTGCTACTCATTTAGAAAACTAGAAAGGCTTATGAGCAAATTGATGTAAAATTCATTGCTCGATGACGCGAATCAAATGTTTTACAGCGCCACAAAAAATGCCTAATTTTTAATTTTCGAGGCGTTGAAACGGGCCCAGTTGGGACAAAATATTTAACAGCTCCAAGCGCGGCCAGAAAATCACTTTGAACCAAACCAAACCTGTTTTCGCTAGCATCGGTAAAGTCTTTCAGTTACCAGAGTTTCAGGCAACCTTTTTTTTGACGCGAAATTGTATGGCTGGTTTTTACATAGACAGCCTCTTGATTTCTTCCTCCTATTTACATTCGTGGCCAGTTGCTTTAGGGACAATTCAGCGTTATTCTCTCCTACTCTAAACAATGTTGAAGTCCATAAAATATACAAGATATGCTAGACACTCAAAATTCTTCATGACTCTCAAAATCCTCCATGGGATGAGGGGTTTCTATATTACTGACTTAAAAAAAGAAAAGTTAATAGAGTCCTTAACGTGTAAGAAAAAGTTGCTTAGAGTCCCAAACATCTAGGTCATAACTTTAAATTCAGTAAATTCTCGCTCTCAGCTTTATTTAGTACACTAATCTGCAGTGGCTTATGTGAAACACAAAAATTTAATTTGTCTACTCAAATGGACCAAATTTTTTGGTGCCTTCATGAAGCTTGATGTAAACCACTCTCTTTCCACGTTCAAGCCAGCGCCTCAGAGTTCAAAATCTCGTGGAAAAGAGAACATTCCCTCACGTAACGTTTAAATATTGCAACAGTGTAAAAGATGCAAGTTCTGGAAAGAGCACGATAAAGTTAGTACGTAATCGTGTGAAGTCTGAAACAAATCGCGTAAAGAAAATGCGAAAGGGATTACTTTCTATAGAAACTATGGTGAAACACTTCAATCTGAGTCTAGATATCAACTGGATTTTTATAAGACTAGCTGGCCATTGCAAAGAGATTCAACGGCTGACTTCGGAGAATCAGCCGTTCGCTACAGCGAATCCAAAATTGAAACGAAACGAAAGAGGATTAAGGTTCGAAATGTCAGCTTTAGCCTGCATGGTGGGCGTAGTGGATCGAGGGAAAGGAGAGGAGAGAAATCAAGAAGAAAAAACATCAACACAGTTAATTCGAAATGAAAAATAACGTAAATGTTTATACATTCACGCTATCACAATCGCAAATTTGATTGGCTATAAGCAGACTGCCAATTCCCGCTGGCACTATTTTCGTTACGTCATTCCTACGGACAATGGCTTTTATGCATGTAGAAGTGACGTCATTGTGCAGAACCTTTTACAGAAGGTTGAACCAGAATGGAATTGTATTCAGTCAAAGACGAATTAAGTTTTAAAAAATGTTTGAGAATAGGTTTTGTAAACTTTACTGGAAACTTAAGTTTAGAGACTGAGCAAAAGATTGTAAAGTTGTTTACAAGTTGATGTGTCGTTGAGTGTTTAGTTTCTTGTTCGCCCTCTTGTTTGTTGAAGCTCAAGTTGGTGCATAACAAAACAATTATTGGATTCAGCTTTCGCATAATAACGAGAATTATCCAGGCGTCGGTTGGTGTTATCGGCCTTGATAATTCTCGCTAACATACTCCACCTTGTCCAGTAATTGTTAATTCCGGCACAGTAATTAAAACATTTGAATGAATTTTGATGCTGCAGCTAAGCCTTGTGAAATTTGGCGCACGCAATTCACGGTTTGTTCCAAACGTCGCGCGTGTATTCAGTTTATCCCATTTTAGACTGTGCAATTTCTGTGTGAGTTCAAGAGGCGATGAACGTCATAAACTCTCATTCTTGTTATCGTGATATTTGCTTCCGTCATAATTTTCAATACGTTTCCTCGTCACCTTACAAGTCAGTACAGAACCCGCTTACCACCTGGTAGAACACGAGAAGTGTCTCTGCTATAGTCGAGATAGGAGAACAAGCGAGCGCGACCCGGGTGGGTCCCACGAGAAAGGGTCGGGCGTCGCGTTTCCACGTGGCAGGCGACTTTTACGTGCGCCCAAGCCCCATTCCGCCAAACCCATGTTGGACTCTCATTATTTAACAATAATTGTCATATGTTTCAGGTATGGAGTAGTTATTGTTACGAGTGATATTCGCTCATTACATTCTTCCGATGGGGAAGATTCAGACTTAACCAGTCAACGAACGGTTCGTGTCAAAAGGACTTTACCAAATCATATCAACAAACAAAGTGGACCAAACATCGAACAATTACCAGACAAAAGCACAAGTGAGTAGGTTCATTTGGTTCTAATTGTTCTAATTCTAATGGTAATGATTCGTTTTCAAGGGGAAAATTTCAAATTTACATTTTCTCTATCTTCTCACACTCCCTGTCATCTGTAGGCTCAATAGTTGAATGTACTCAAGGTCTGAATGTGCGAGTAAAAGAGTCAAGGCACGTTATTTACCTGTTTTACGCAGTCTCAAACAAATGCTGTAATTGGGTTGCAAACATAATGAAACGCAATTTCGCAATAACTTGCGAAATTGTCTGGCTTGCACAACTAGTTTTTACATACATAATTTATGCAAAATTTGAATGCAGCCCTGCAAAAGTCATTTTTTTGGCCGAATCCTACAGATTACTCGAGGTCAATTGTAATATGCTGTTTGGATAATAGCAGTGATGTTATAAATTTAATGAACAACACGACGTTCGTAAGTTTTACAAACATGTTTCGGCAGATACTGCACACGATGTTAAAATTCACACTGAAGATGGCAGACGTGTCTGCCGAAACATGTTTGTAAAACTTAAGAAGGTCGTGTTGTTCATTAAATATATTGTTTGTTAAGCAATATTTTTGGCTTAAAGAAAAGACATTTCGGCCAATTTTAGTGCCTGTTGTAAGGGATTGAGCGTGGAAAAACATGAACTCATTCACAGGGAACTCTTAAGTGATGAACTGACAAAGGACTACCCGCTAAAATGATTTTGTTGATTGCAATTTATATTAGATGCAGTAAAGAAGGATATCCCCAAGGTAACCAATGCTACCGGAGACGACGCAGGTATTTTTACCCCTGGGGTTTGTACATTCGTGCTATCGGGGCTTATAATGTAATAATAACCAGAAATCAATCTTATTGCAAGGGAAAAGTTCCTCAAAACTCCCTTTCTAGGCCCAAAAAACTATTCAGATATGTAACAGTTTTCAGGGGTCCAGAACGTTTTCGGGAAGTTTCAGAAAATAGTCCTTAGTGGGGCTGAGAACTTACAAACCAGAATATAATGTTAAAAACTTTTCAAAATGCATGACTAAAGATTTTTACTCTCCACACAAACTTTTACGTTATCAAAATACATTTCCCTTCATCATTCTTCGAGAGAATTTGTTTTTAAAGTGTTTCTGTTATCAGCTTGTGAGCAGAATGCTCTCAATAGACAAGAAGATGGATTGGGGAGGGGAGGGAGGGGAGGGGAGGGAGGGGAGGGGAGGGAGGGGGGAGAGGTGAAGACAAAGGGGCACGATCGTTCGTGTGTCTGAACAGTTTCTTGCTCCTGTGCTGTTGGGTCAGTAGTCGGAGGCCTGTAAACCAGTGAAATAAGGTTGTCAATTTTGCCATTTTTCAATGTCATTTGTATCGAGACTTATAGCAAAGAAGTTCCTCTTGACTTGAGCAAACAATCTGTCACAGTCGCAAAGTTATTGATCATGAAAGAACAGAAATTTGATGTTCAGTCCCAAAAAGGCATTTATTCTGTGAATAACACAAGGAAACTTTTTCTTGACTTAGTTCTGGCAGGAGAAAGTTATTTACACCAGTACTCGTCTTTTCCGTCTAATCTTTGCTTTTTGCTACCGGTGAATTTAACTGAAATTTGAATTGATCGTGTTTTTTTCCTTTTCAGCATCCAGCAAGCGATTTTCTGTCAGCACACGCTATGGAAAACTTCGGATCACTGGTAAGGCAACAGAAATTCTCCATCACATTTGTATCATTTTGAATATTCCACCTATCGACATTTCAGTCCTAGCAGTATGCAGGTTTGTCACATGAACCTAGTTTAACGGCCTTAGCTGCCACGAGTCTCCTGTAGCTCAGTGGTAGAGCATCTGGACTAGTAACCAGAAGGTCACAGGTTCCACTCCTGTTGGGAGAACTCGGATTTTTTCCCTAGTTGCCTGTGTCACTAACAGAATAAAAACATCTTTCTCAGAACATATCTTCTTTCAGTCTTGAATGTTGCTGTTTTTATTCTTCACAACTTTTTTGTCTTCGTAGTGAAACAGGAATACGAATGAACGGAATACGTTACATGCGTAATAAGCAAAGTTGCTTTCTTCGAGAAGAATTTTAGTTTGCTTAGGATAGGCAAAAGTTTTCTTTGAGAACTGGTATTCCTTTTATCCTATTATTTGTAAACCGGATAAGAATGATAAGCAGACTACTTCTCAAGGAACTGATGCGCCCTAATTTCAGCTCGGCGCTGCCAGAATCGTTTGGCAACACAAAAGTTGTCGTTTTATGCGGCAATAGAGCAACTCTGATTCTTTCGCGCCGTATTTCTCATGGATCGAACCTATCTTTGTTTGACCTAAGTTTTTTAGGCCCAGTTCAGACGCCGTACCTTTCATGTGCCGTACAAAATACATTTTCCCTCCGAGGTCGTATTAAGCGGCACGCTTTGCCGTACCACGAGATTTTGCCTTGCCCAACTGAAATATGTGGAAAAAAAACTGATTTGGTCACCGTACCACTGCCAAATAACTACTCTCTGCTTGGTACGGCACATGAGAGGTACGGCGTCTGAACTGGGCCTTATTCTACGTTTGCTTTATAAGTGTGGCGCCTATCTGTACAGAATTTAAATTGCATAGTGTTTCGTGGCAAGTGGTCGGTGATTAATTCTTTCGTTCTTTTCACCCTACCACGACTTGCAAAAGTCACAGAACTTACGGGTATCACGGTAGATCTTTTCGGTCTCTAGGTTAAAGTTAAACGCTGCTTGTTTGAAATGCTTTTTTTTTACAGGTGTCGGTAGCAAACCTCGCTTGGGCCACATCTGCTTTGGCAAAAGTAAGTTTAATACAAATGATTTGGGAAGTTTCTCAATTAATTGAAAAAGACACTACTATTGATATCGCTGATGGTAATAACGATGGCGATAATAATGATGATATCAACATTGATTTTGCGTTTTTGCTTCTTACAGATTGGCGAAAGCACGTTAACTTAGTGAACGTGTGTATCACCATCCGAGGTGAGTAAGGATGTACTACAATAATAGCTAGCGCTGTGGCGCATAAAGGTATTACAGTAATGTGATTTAGTTTCCGATAAGATGACGGTTAATTGACACATTAATTTACTTTTCAATTACAGCGCGGAGAAGAAGGAGAATACGCAGATTAAGAGGTAACTTGTATCAACAATGATAAACCTCTGGTAACACTTCGATGGACTGGCATTCCATTCCAGGGGAAGAATTGTTATTGATGGTTGCGTCATGCTAACCCTAACCCTAACCCTGACCTTAAGCCAGAATCGGTGATAAGCTTCAAGCGTCTGGGCCGCCTGTGAACCTGTGAACCGAATGCTAGTTCAGTTTAGAGGCAAAAAGTTCTGCCCCTCGGTAACAAGGCTAGCGCTCAGCGTAATTAAAAGAAACGAATCATAGCTGTTGGATTAAAAAGTCATATAACTGAGCAAATAACTGATGGACTTTTTGCCTATTTCTCTCTTTTACAGGATTGCGCCGTCGAAGAGTCTATTTTAAACGCCGGTACCGAAGGGTTCGAAGATGGAAGCGGAGATGGCGTGTGCGTTACCGCAAGCGCTGGTACCGCATTCGTCGAACCGGACGGTATCAGATCTACGCCATCAACCGGTGGTGCTATCTGCGAAGAACTCGTGGACGGTGGTTTGTTAAGTACGGTAGAATATGGCATCGCGTAATTCGCTCGGGTACCCGCTGGTTCTTAAGATTCAGGCGCAAGTTGTATCGTTTGCGAAGAACACCCAGGAAGTGGCGAATATTCTTCTACAAACGGTGGCGTCCCCTTAAACGACGCGGAAGACGTTTTTTCCTTTTATTGGGAAAACGTTGGCGAAGTATTAGATCCCGCTTTACTTGGTGTATAAAATATAGAGGGCGACCAGTCACAGTCAAGAGGCGACGCAATCGGTTCAAGATCAGGTGGCGTGGCAGATGGCTAAGATGGCGCCGAGGATACAAACGTAAGTCCATCGAGTGGGTCGCTACGTAATTAGACTAAGAAGCTGAGTGTTTTTTAACGTTTGTCAATCTCGTACCCAGAGTCCTCAGGCTTCTTGGCCAGCGGGTGGTCACCGGGAGAGACTCTGGGGTAATGGAAAAAATATGATATTTTTTATTGGCTGTTTACAGTAACAAACTAAGAACTGGTAATCGCAGGATTTCTGCGGTAAAAATTCCATTACTTCATAGTATCCCCCGGCGACCGCCCGCTGACCAAGAAGCCTGAAGACTCTGGGTACGAGATTGAGCGATAGTATAAAAGACACAGTTGAGTTGATTGTCGTTTATAGAAAACCCTTTCGAGCAGTCAAATTGCTTTAGTAGACTTCATATTGTATTGCAATAGCAAACAAATATTTTCTAGGTCATATTTACGGTTACAAAAACAAGCAAACGAGGGCAAATCGCACGTGATTGTTGTTCACTAGCTATTGTTAAATTCTCAATCTTGGTTATTGAATTTCCAGCTTTCTGATTGGTTTACTGCACACAGATTATCAGCAAGAGAGGATAATCTCTCTTGTTATCAGTGATAATCTCTCGTGTTATCTTGTTATTCCATTTTCAAATCTTGTAAATTGAGTATGGAGATCCCTCTGGGGAACTCAATAAACTTTATTCTATTCTATTCTAATAACCTTGCTTTTTGCCTTATAAGGATATGTTGGATGTGAGGAATTAGTTTGATATGAAATGCTTATAACCTACTCGGCGCTTTATTTACCACCCAATATAATTATTAATTATAGTTCACCACTAAATTTTTACCGCGTCTTATTGGTTTAAATTGAACACGTGACGTGATAGTTTTATCCGTAGAGAAACACTACCAGGCGATAGGCAAAAACTAGCTTATAACGGACAACCATCAGCCGGTAGTTACTAGAGAGGAACTCAACCGTTAAAACAGACAAAGATTGAATTAGTCAAATTTGCCTATTTACATTAGGCTATTGAATAGCTACTAAAGCTGATTATGATTTAGATAGCTGCTGTATATGAGCAGTTGTAATTCTGGTTGATTCTATGAATTAAAAGAAGCTGAACGTTTCACAAGTGTAGAAGTAAGAATTGCGGGCTTCGTTCGAACGAACGAAGAAATGAATGGAGAAATGAATTAACGAAGGAAGGAAGGAAGGAAGGAAGGAAGGAAGGAAGGAGGGAAGGAAGGATAGAAGGAAGGAAGGAGTGAGTGAGTGAGTTAGTAAGTGAATGAATGAATGAACGAATGAACGAAGGAAAGAACGAACGAACGAAGGAAAGAACGAAGGAAGGAAGGAAGGAAGGAAGGAAGGAAGGAAGGAAGGAAGGAAGGAAGGAAGGAAGGAAGGAAGGAAGGAAGGAAGGAAGGAAGGAAGGAAGGAAGGAAGGAAGGAAGGAAGGAAGGAAGGAAGGAAGGAAGGAAGGAAGGAAGGAAGGAAGGAAGGAAGGAAGGAAGGAAGGAAGGAAGGAAGGAAGGAAGGAAGGAAGGAAGGAAGGAAGGAAGGAAGGAAGGAAGGAAGGAAGGAAGGAAGGAAGGAAGGAAGGAAGGAAGGAAGGAAGGAAGGAAGGAAGGAAGGAAGGAAGGAAGGAAGGAAGGAAGGAAGGAAGGAAGGAAGGAAGGAAGGAAGGAAGGAAGGAAGGAAGGAAGGAAGGAAGGAAGGAAGGAAGGAAGGAAGGAAGGAAGGAAGGAAGGAAGGAAGGAAGGAAGGAAGGAAGGAAGGAAGGAAGGAAGGAAGGAAGGAAGGAAGGAAGGAAGGAAGGAAGGAAGGAAGGAAGGAAGGAAGGAAGGAAGGAAGGAAGGAAGGAAGGAAGGAAGGAAGGAAGGAAGGAAGGAAGGAAGGAAGGAAGGAAGGAAGGAAGGAAGGAAGGAAGGAAGGAAGGAAGGAAGGAAGGAAGGAAGGAAGGAAGGAAGGAAGGAAGGAAGGAAGGAAGGAAGGAAGGAAGGAAGGAAGGAAGGAAGGAAGGAAGGAAGGAAGGAAGGAAGGAAGGAAGGAAGGAAGGAAGGAAGGAAGGAAGGAAGGAAGGAAGGAAGGAAGGAAGGAAGGAAGGAAGGAAGGAAGGAAGGAAGGAAGGAAGGAAGGAAGGAAGGAAGGAAGGAAGGAAGGAAGGAAGGAAGGAAGGAAGGAAGGAAGGAAGGAAGGAAGGAAGGAAGGAAGGAAGGAAGGAAGGAAGGAAGGAAGGAAGGAAGGAAGGAAGGAAGGAAGGAAGGAAGGAAGGAAGGAAGGAAGGAAGGAAGGAAGGAAGGAAGGAAGGAAGGAAGGAAGGAAGGAAGGAAGGAAGGAAGGAAGGAAGGAAGGAAGGAAGGAAGGAAGGAAGGAAGGAAGGAAGGAAGGAAGGAAGGAAGGAAGGAAGGAAGGAAGGAAGGAAGGAAGGAAGGAAGGAAGGAAGGAAGGAAGGAAGGAAGGAAGGAAGGAAGGAAGGAAGGAAGGAAGGAAGGAAGGAAGGAAGGAAGGAAGGAAGGAAGGAAGGAAGGAAGGAAGGAAGGAAGGAAGGAAGGAAGGAAGGAAGGAAGGAAGGAAGGAAGGAAGGAAGGAAGGAAGGAAGGAAGGAAGGAAGGAAGGAAGGAAGGAAGGAAGGAAGGAAGGAATAGGATAAGCATTGTTTAGGATTGTATTAAAACAATCCAGAAATTGCCAGGGTAGTGATATTGAAACAAGCTAAACGTCTTTTTATGCTGTTTTTGTTTTCCTTTCTCTAGGGAGACCAAAGCGCCGTCGCCGTCGCCGTCGTTTCCGAAAAATATCCAGAAGACGTGAGTAGTGTTTGTCCATACGTACATCATATCCTCGGCAGTTTTGTGTTTTCAGGCACAGTATCAAGACACACGACTTTATTGGTTGCCGGTTCTTGTACTTCTGTTGAACTACTTTACGGCGTAAAATTCTTAGAGATCTGCAATAAGTAGACCATGAAAATGTCACCAAAAGAGCGCGATCTTTTGAAAACGGAAACTTTTGAATAGGCATCCGTGTGGATGGCTATTCAATCTTACACTCCTAAAAAAATCAGCAATTCCCAAAATGAAAATGCTACAAAACTCTTGTGCGATACCTTGAGCTGGCGTTTTTATTGAACAAGAAGGCGTGAGATAGTTCTGCTTAGATTACTTAAATGATTACTGATTCATCAATAACTCCCTTGGTGGGCAAACCTCTTCTGCTTCTTGACTCTTGTTTATCTAGTTTTCTTTGTACTTCAAGGCCGAAGGCGACGAAAATCCCGCAAAAGAAGAAGGCGAATAATTAGAAGGCGGCGAAGGAGGAGACGCCGAAGGAGACGAAGACAAAGACGTGAGAACATGAAAACTCTTGCCTTAAACGAATCATATACTTTATAAGATTTAAAAAAACGCGTAACGGAATGTTTTTTGGACGAAATTTGAAGTTTTTATATCCTAATGAATCACTATCTCGAGTATTTGGTAGAGAACACGATGAAACAATCAAGACCTAGTTTCCGACTCTCCGTGACGTCTATGATTCTTTGCTTAAACTTGATAAATTATTAATGAATTTGAGAATCTTGGGACATATTCATCCATGGCATATTGCCGGAATATCTTGCTCCTTTATAACTAAGAAATTTCCTCTTTTGTACAATTTGTTGGGCTTTACACTTTGAGTGGCCTCAATTCTCTACTTCACAGTTAAAAAAAAACGTTGCGGAAGAAGAAAATTCTAAAACATTTCCAAACATACAACCTTCCATCTTAAACATGCATGGTAACTTATATTTTAATTTGGTTTATTTATAATATCTTGTAGGTCGACGACGGCGCCGAAGAAGAAGACGCCGCCGAAGACGAAGAAGAAGAAGACAAAGACGTGTGTTTTTGTTTTGCTTCTAGCAAATGCCTCATATAATTACTCCTACAAATAGGACAATCGTCAACCCTTCCCAAAGAAAATATTGATCAAGGCTTATATTGGACAGTTTACGTTACAGGACTAGCAGTTTGAAATTGAAGGCTAAACTTTATTTCCAATCGATTACTTTTTTCGAAGGAACTTTGTCATCTATTTTTTGTATCGCTTTGAGAATCCAAAACATACATTTGCATCGGAAGAAGTCTACAAAAATGATGTCCAGATTTGTATTAAATGGCTGTTCTAATGCACCGAGACTACTATTGCTAAATTTGTTTGGTAACGGATGGCCTGGATGGAAATAGGAAATAGCTTTAATTTGAGATATGGTATTGTCGAAGACGATATGCGAGTGCAATACGAATGTTGCCATGGAAACAATTGGGAAGCGCTTAATTAAAAGCAAAATGGCTGGCGGCCAGATTGATTTCTCAGACGAAATTGTCGTGGAACAACTAAAAGAAAACGCAAAACTGATCCATCAAATCCATGCTGGCAGCCCTCGACCGCTATCCAAAAAGACACGATTTCTAGTACTCGATCATACGAGACCGTGATTTTTACCAGTAAAAGTTGGTACTCGCAGTCAAACATCGTCGTCAACAAGGCAACAAGGCCGTATTGTTCTGTGAGGCCTAATGTATATTGAAAAAGCTAGGAAATTAATCCCTTGGACACGATGTAAAACAAGTTAAAAGCTTGTTTTTCTCTGATTTATGGACTGCGCGCTCTGCGCTTAATTATAAAACGAGTAGAGGATACTCGTTACTTTCAAATCAGCTGATGAGAAGTGTACAAAATGTTTAATTTTAGCATACTTTTCTCTTTAGGATTTATATATGTCACCGTCCGCAGTGAAGGCTTTGAAGACCGCAGATATGGGCCTGGTCGCGGGCCCATGTTGGCTGGACACGCGCGAGCGTACATCAAAGTCAACGGACGAGATTATTCCAGGTTTCGCCGAGGTTTCAACGTCGTGGTTATCAACCGACGAACGGGTGAGATATCTTGTCGATTAATGGAGAAAAAAAAACTGCACACGGTGGATATTCCAATCCCTTCAATTAGAGCGTACAGTCTGCTCAAACCTTGATAACTGTTTTGTATAGGATTTATACTTACAATGTAATTATGATTTCTAACAGGCCGCGTTGAACAAAGGCGTTACTTTGACACCCACGGCAGCAGAGGTCATGCGAGGAGTTTCTACTATTTCATCAAAAGAGTTAGACCCGGGTATGTCTATAGTTAGCAGAAAGTGCGTTCTTTTATATACTAATTAGAGCTGAAACAACAGAAATCCGCCGAAAAATGTAGAGTAGAACGTGCAGGGTATTTGCAGTAGACTCCTCTACTGAGCAAGTGTTCGTAGGCTTCTGTCCTCCATTATAAATTTAGCTTTTGTGTCCAGACTAATGTGCATTTTCTCAAAATTTCCGAAATAACGTTCGGAATGTTCTCAAAGAAATTTCAATACCAAATAATTAAAAAACCTACGCACTAAAGAGCCCTTATAATTTTTTGGGAAAAATTGACTAGTTTTCGCTGGAGTCGGACGCCACTAAGTTAAAAAAAAGAACTTGAAAACAAAACATGCCAAGAGAGGCTGTCGAATCACTGCTGAAGGCAAGTGGTCGTAGAAGGAAGAGCTTTACAAATGAGAAAGATGGTCACATAAGCTGTAAGGAGGTAGCCTCCCGCGCAGTCGCTTTTAGGGCAATCGTATTACCCTCCTCCGCACAAACTGGATTAGGCTAATACGAATCCCCTAAAAACGTCAGTTCTTGTAGTTTTATTTATTTATTTATTTATTTATTCATTTATTGAGAGGAATTCGGTGTAAAACGAACTAGAACAGGAGATAAACCGGAAGTGTTACAGATTATGGGATTTAATTTTAAGAAAATCGTCGGGTTAGTCGCTTTGGAGAGGTAGTCGGTCAAGGCAGATCGTTGACTGCGAGATTGGTTTTAAATATTGCACTGACTTTTATTGTATCATCACTGTAGGAGAGCGGTGGTTGTTGCCGTCCAAGACGAGGCCTATCGCTATGGTAGACCGTACCTCAAGGTTCTGCGGCGACTCGGTATCAGTAACAGGCACTTTAGATTTGGCTACAGGGGCAGCTTTGCCTGTGTTGGGTACGTAGGTCGCCGGCAACACTGGATCAAGCAAACGAGTCATAGACGCCGGCGCGGACCAAGCGTCATCCGCGTTCGTATCCCTCGTACAGGAGGTAGTTATACGTGCGATTTTTTTATTTTATGACATTTAATGATTATCCCAAGTCTAATCCAACGACACAAGTATAGCTAAGTTAGCTTAGAGTTCACTTATGCCGATGTCATTGAAAATATTTCACTATATACTAGAGTACAGCTTATTAAAGATATCATGACAACTAATGGGAGAAGAATGAACAAACAAACAAACAAACAAGCAAGCAAAAAACAAACAAACAAACAAACAAACAAGCAGATAAACAATCAATCAAATAAACAAACAAACAGAGGCTGGCTTCTAATTAAGGAGGGTGAGGAAAATTGCCTCGGATCACCCAATCCTATTGTCAAACTGTAATATCCTGTGTTAAGTGTGTTATAACTTTGTAACATAACCAAGTATGCAATACAATGATGACGATAATACAAAACATAAAAATATGTGCAGCGGTCGTACACCTAACTTTGCTAGAATTTTGACGCACTATGAGTTGCGGGGATATACTTTACGGACAGTCACTTGATTTAAATTGATCAATTTTTGACAACAAGCCAAGAATCCAAGTCCATATCGTTAACTGAAATAGTAATACAAAGGAAAACTAAGCTAAAACATAGTAACGGACATATTAACATTCCAAAAATTCCATAGCAGAATATTGAAGTTTAAACCAAAAACTAGCTTACACATCCAACAAAAGATCAAATTATTACACTACTAAAACGCTTAAACCATAAACAAGGGTATATACATGTAGCTTACAAACTGGTGAAAGCTTAACTAATATTTACGAAAATCGTATTGGCAGGCTCCAAACAGCAATCAAATGCCATGCCACGTAGTTAAAACTTAACAAAATTACGAATTAAACTATACAGAAGAAGAAAATCACTTACATGACAGTCCCGCTTTGGCGATCTTATTCCAGAACCTTTTGTGTTCATACGACGTACTCCACTGAAAACGTCTGATCCGTCCGACACCAGGACCAAAGCCAACTCAAATGCGGTTTCGGGCGGAACTATACTGCTCTAAAATCACGTGTAAATTATCAGCCACAAAACGTAATCAAATAAAATCAAACAAGACTCAAATTAAATGTCCGGGGAGTGGGCGTATACTGCCGTTACAATATACGATCAGTAATATCAAACATTGAGAAGAATAAGTGGAGCGTATCTTGCATCTCGTCTAAGGAGAGTGGTATCAACTACCGGTAGTTTCATTCTAGGCGCCACTACGCGTTTGAATCTACAAGATTCTTTGAAAAAGCTTTAAGTTATTTGTAGAACTTAGAAATCCAGTGGTAATACTGCTCAAAATTCTGCTGTGGGATGTGCAGGCGTCTTCTTAATCCCTTAACCGTCTCGAGACTAAAATAACCAATCTCATACCAAACTTTAAACTTTCCCCACTTTTGCCAAAATGGCAAAAATCTATGTCCTGTTTCACACCAGCAGGCTGCCCATTTTCAAACCCAAATGACTCGAAAACCACTTTCTTTGGAGTTCCACATAGTCTTTGCAAATTAACAAATTGTTTACAGTTGGAGTCTTTGCTGTTAGTGATAATGTAGTCATAACATTGTCATAGTTGTATACAGGCTTTACTGGTTTACTAGTTGAGGTAAACAAGCTTTACTGGTTGGGGTATACAGGCTTTACTGGTTGGCTGGTTAAATCGTACAGGCGTTGCTGGTTATTGCGTCTGTTTAGCACTAAAAAAAACGTTTCTCTGTTTTTGTTTTAGGAAGAAGACCATGTTTGTATTCTTATATATAACCAAGGCAGACAAAAAATAGACAAACCAACTAAATTGACTAACTGTGTGATTATATGTGTTCAACTTGAAATAGACCAAAATAGCTTCTCCATTTCTAAGCTTAACATACAGCCGGAGTATATGCCGACATTTGCAGCCGCAAATTACCATCGGTAGCTCACATACCCATTATTGCCTACTCCTGCAGCGGGAAAGCCGGGCTACAGTCTAACGATAAAGGATTACCCTATATGCAACGCACTTTACGTTTATAATGGATGTTCACTAACGTAGTTAACTTCTTCCAGGTGCTTCTTCCAGGTGCTTCTTCCAGGTGCTAAACTAACACAGAGATAATATTTTTCCGAGTTCAGTGTTCGAATCTCTATGCTGACAATTTTCCGTAGTTGACTGGTATTGCAAATCAGGTTTAACATGCAGCTGCTTTTATTGCAGGCGCACAAAGAAGGCGAGGACGATGGCGTGGTCGTCGAAGGCGACGTATGTATAAGTGTTGTATAATTAACGTATTTATTGACGCTGAGCTTTTCGCTCACAGACGGAAAAGTAAGAACCACCTTGTGCAACATAGTAATAGAAAAGTAACACTCAATAGCTTTCATCTGAACGTCACACTAACGGATTTTTGAATTCCACACCAAAGACCTTTTCTACAGCAGTGCCATAGGGGAATGAAAAGGCTGGTTATTGTCTTTCCTTCAAATAGTTGCAACTAAGCAGTTCTTTTTTCTTAACGGTTCATGTTTCCTTTATACTTCAGGATCATTAGTTGAAGTGCTTAACTTTTCTCGCTGCACACTTTTTTGGTTTCAGGCGGCCGACGATGGCGTAGGCGAAGAGGACGACGAGGTACATCCTAATGATAGTAAAATCTAAAGTAATATCTGGTAATGTCTCTCTTTTGCCCAAAAGAGGGACATTTCAAACACGCAAAAAAGAAAACAAAAGTTAAAGAAAATAGAAACAAACAATAAAATGGGCAAATATACAAGAAAACCATTGTCCTTTTTTTGCTCAGTTGTTCTCAAACGTTAAAAGCGGTACAGTAGGTTGAAAGCTTTCTTATGAATGGTCAAAGAATATGTTCAAGGAATTCTTCCACATACTCAGAATTTAGAACCATCTCTAACAGCATAAGTGATGAACTGTAGCAATTGGTAAGTACTGCTGAATAGATTAGAATTAATTGGTCACGTAATAACCAGCATCACAAGAAAATTTTACTAAGTGTTTTTCATTAAAATTAGTACTCAGCATTTTATCGACCGTTAGAACCCAGCTTTTTTAGCATATCAACAGAAGGCCTTTAATAGATAATAAACTTACAGTTAGAGTTGTGATATCAAAAAAATCCTATAACTGCAATACTAAAAATATTCGATCCAAAAACCCAACAAAATGCAACATTCCTACGGTCGTGTCCCGGCTTTAACTAACAACTACAACAAACGGGTCTGGCTGAAAAGGATTATCGATATCATTCGGGCTAAAAACAGCTGGTTATTCCTAACTCCAACCTCTGGAATTCCCTCCCTACTCAAATTAGGAATAGACCTTCTATTGAACTTTTTAAAAGTAACTTAAAAACGTTTGTTTTTAAGCAAATATTTTGCTAATATTTATTTTTTATACATTTTAATATCTTAAATATCTTTAGTTTATTTGTAATATTTTAAAACTTTTCATTGTTGTAAAGCGCTTTTGGATTTTATTGCTGACAACAAAAACAACAACAACAACAACAATTAGCTTTATTTGCATGACTGCAAGTTCTTACAGTATTGCAAAAGCATACAACTCAACAAAAAGAAATAATATTGTAATAAAGAGATAAGTTACATCAGTCTGACTTGATAACGAATTATTGCGTAAATTTAAGCATGATAGAATGAATCTCATCAATTGAATGTTAACAAAATAATTTTCAGAATTCAATAGTTCTTTTGTAGCTTCTAATGTAGACATTCGTTTTATATTTGGTAGCTGGTGCTCCATTTTCCTTTAAAACGTGTCTCTAAAATTTGAGTATTTAGGACTGTAACAAAGTGAGTTTCATCCTCAATTTGATTGGATCCGCCAGTAGGACACAGTCTATTAACTCTCGGGATTTGACTATATCTTCCAGTTTCAATCATTAATTTGTGATTGTCTATTCTGAATTTCACTAATTATCTCCTTTCATTTAACTTGCTTGTAAGTTCTAGATAACAGACTTGCTCACTTATTATCAACCTCCAAGATTACTTCGTTCATCCGCAAAAAACTTGCTTTGGAATCCCACCTATATTCTTAAATCTTATGGTGGGCGTTCTTTTGCTGTTGCTGCGGCATCGCTGTGGAATGCCCACCCCAATCTGTTAAAGATTCAGCATCAGCTGACATTTTTAAACGCAGACTCAAAAACACCTTTTTATTAATGCTTACCACGGAAGCTGATTTTCTTTTTTGTTAATTAATTAATTTTTTATCCTTTAATAGGGATAAATTCTTTCGTTCTTTTTACACTGATGTAGACAGTTTTTTTAAAACAGTTTTTAGTATTTTAGCATTTTTTTAAAAAGTTTTTAAACATCTGTAAAGCGCTGTTGAGACACCGGGAAACAGCGCTAGATAAGTGTATTATTATTATTATTATTATTATTATTATTATTATTATTATTATTATTATTATTACAAGAAAGTGTGTATTCGTTTTTAAAAGCGTTATAAAATTCTAGTTTCTTAGAGTGTTGAGTTGTATGTCGCCAGTGTAGGATATATTTGTGTTGCATTAGGCTTCTATAGTGTTTGATCTTAGATTTATTTAAGACATTGGGGTCAAAATCAGGCAAATTATAGTATTCAGACATCCTCATAACTCTAAAGTAGGAACTACTTTTACCAGAGGAATGAAGATCTGCCGACATTATAAAAAGATCTGTTTAACAATAGAGTCATTCCGAAAATCAATATATGATATAATCATATATTTGAACTGCGGATAAAGATAGAATTATATGAAGATCATCGCAGATGATCATCGTAGAGTCGTTCCCCTTATTGTGTTGTAACTGTAATTGGCTAAAAATTATTTAATCACTTACTTCTAATTAACGAATGATTGTTCTTTTATGTAGTGTGCAAGGCAAAGGTCGACTTGGCTTTCGTTGTTGATGGCTCAGGAAGTATTGAGAACTATGGCAGAGGGAACTTCAGGAGATGCCTCAACTTCATCAAAAGCATTGTCAGTAAATTCAACATCAACAACGGACAAACCCGAGTTGGAATCGTTCTGTACTCGTCAAGGCCTCGGCTGATCTTCGACTTTAGACGATACAGGAGTAAGAGATCGGTACTGTCAGCAATCACCAGGATAAGATACCCCAGGGGTAGCACCAGGACCGGATGGGCTATGAGATATTGTAACAGCCGGGTGCTCCGATATGCACGGAGAGGAGTCCGTAAGGTAATATAACTGGGTTTATTTTAGAACTCTGTTCTTGAATTTATGAAACCATATACACTACGAGAGCTATGTAAATTCGCCTCCTCTGCTTCTTGTAATAATAATTTGTAATTGAATTTTTACCAATTTTTACCAATTTGTTCCGATTCATGTTGTTTCGTTTGGGTTTCTTTCTCATTAGCTTCAGAAAGGCGATAACTTTCTACGTTACTTTCTACGTCTTAGTTAGCATCTTCATCTCTTTTTTGTACTCTAGACTAATCTGTGAGCCATTTCTTTCGTGCGCTGCGTTCTAAGAGGTCTTGTAAATGCCTTTTTTACCAATATCTTTTCGGTTTGCTTTACGATGTATTAGAACGTGGTCTTGAGGTATCTCCGAACAGAAACTGTAAAACTGTCCCAAGTTGCCTCGCGTCTGCTTTCGATTGGACTTTGATGCCAATAAGTGACCATTCTAATGATCAATAACGTCACGGCTTCACTGACAGACGTCCAATAACATTGTGACTTCATCGAGCAATCAGGACAACAACCAAAGACTTACAACATCTACCGACGATTTACAATTCACCTGACATCGACGATGACTTCCGCTCAGGTTGTTGATACGTCGGTCAATGTCACCGCAAACAGTCCTTCTAGACCAGAACTACACTCACCCATACGATCATACTTCACCGACTTATGATAATATGACTTCTGGATTCATATACAACATTCAAATGAAAGCCACAAACCAGCAGTTTGCTGTGGTGCTATTCATTTCTCAATATTTTACAGTACGTTTGCTAAAAATGTTACTAATGTAATGTGATGCCGCAAATAAAAGCTACAAAACAAGTACCTTGCTATAGTGCTGTCAATTTCTCAAAGTTTCACAGCACGAATTTTGAAAATTAACCCTGTTTCGAGTTCGTACGATACGCTTGGGAAGGAGAAGATTAAATAAAACTCTCGCCTCCATGTTTTAGGTTGTCATAGTGATGACTGATGGGAAGTCACATGACAGTGTCGTGGCTCCCGCTCGAATGTTACGTCGAAGTGGAGCAAGTCTCTACGCGGTGGGTATTGGCAAGCACTTTAACAGAGGACAGCTGAGACAAATCACCAATGGAGACAGTCGGCATGTGGTGAATGCTGACTTCAGAAAATTGGGCTCCATCGTCAACAAGATTGGACGACGAGCTTGTAGAGGTACGGCGAGATAACAGTCTGGGGAGTTATTTTCTGCAGTAAATACAGGACCAGTACATAAAAAGTACGCGAGTTAATTTTCTACTTGGAAATTTTCTTTAGAATTAAGGAAACTTCAAAACAGCTGTTTCGTTGGAGAGAAAACTATGGATGATAAAGATTGCTTATGTTTATTATTATTATTATTGTTATTATTATTATTATTATTGTTATTATTATTATTATTTGGAACACATCAGGGGCTTGTATGTAAATAAAAACTGGTTTTCATGCTTGTAAGCTTTTTGTCACATTTTATTACTTTGATTAGTTTGTGGCTACTTGACCCTCCCAAATTTAAACAAGTTTTTTTTTATGAGACCAGGAAAAGGGCCAGACACAACATTCTATCCTTGTCTGTGTATTTAAATGATCAACTTGAACAGCTCTAGCGTAGAGCGTTTAAAAATCTTCCTATGTGTAAGCATAAGATACACCCTGCGCATATACCGAAACTTGCAGCTGCAAATCACTTCCAGCAGCTCACATAACCAGAACTCCCCTAGAGAGAAAGCAGACTACAATCTAAGGATAAAGGATTAATAACCTACATACAACGCATTTTACAATTATAATGGAATGTACGCTAACAGTATACATTTACACCCTTCGTTAGATTTAGACTGCTTATTTTTTCTATTACTCAGTTATAATTAATAGTTGTAAATTGTAGCACTTCTACCAGTTCACTGATTTCGAAACTGTATGTTGACAATTTCCCATGATTAACGTCTTTCAGCTGCTGGCATTTTTATATTTAAATTTAAAACAAATCTGACTGGTTTACCTCGAAATGAAGAATTGTCAAATAAATACGTGTTAAAAAAACATTAGACAACAACAAACAACAAACAAACAACAATAAACAATGAACAACAAACAACAATAAACAATTCTTGCTGACAACGTTTCGATGCATTTGAATGTTTTATTTGTCAGTTTCGTGCCTAAGATATAATCCTTGTATTGCGCATGACTAACGCTTTGCCGCTTTTACCACAGGCGCACGACCAAGGCGAGGACGAGGACGAGGACGACGGCGGCGACGTATGTATTAGCGTTGTTTGATTTGACGTCATTATTTGTTTTTAGCTGATAGGAATGGAACACAGTGAATGCCATTTGTCCACCACACAAATGCTTCACTTTCTTACTACACAACCACAACTGAACTGAAAAGAAGCAAAACTTAAGTACTTTAGCGTTGTTTGCACTTGCTAAATTAAAGAGCGAAAAGCCTGAGAAAAATTACGAGGAATTTTCTTTTTCGTCTGTTTACAGGTTATGTAAAAGTGAGCGTGGAAAGTCAAGGTTATGTTGACAAAAAAGGCGGTCGCACTTTGTACGGACGCTCGCGGGCCTACATCCGAGTCAATGGAAGAGACTATTCTCTGCATCGACGAGGTTTTAATGTTGTCGTTTTTGACGGACGGACTGGTAAGGGTTTTAAGTCGTTTAAAGCACCGTGCACCGAATTTATTTCGTTTGAATGAATGTTGCGTTTAACTGTATATTCTTTACAGTAAGTACAGGTACTTACACCAATGTTTTTTTTTTGCTCTAACAGGCAGAGTTGAGAAAAGACAAGCTTTTGACACCCATGGCAGTCGATATCATGCAAAGCGTTTTTACAACTTTATCAGAAGGATCAGACGCGGGTTAGTATAGAGAATCTTCATGTGGCTACCAAATGAAACTGTTTGTAGTTGCACTTACACAGTGTTACACTTACACTTACACAGTGGACGTAATCTGACTCATGTTCAAATCGCTAAGCATATTCATAGCCAAGATAGGGCAAAAAACCAATAGGAAACACCTAAAAACTTCTCTAGGGTCATTTTTGTTTGCCGTGCTATGCTCTTTGCAACGTTAAAGTAATTCAATTACGCGTGATACTTGTTACATCACTGATGTTAGCAGTATGCGTCATTTGGTGAATCTAGTCAAGTGACTCAGGTCACTACGTTTCTTCCTGTAGCTGAGAGGGTGATTGGAGCATCAGTCAGATGCGCGGAAGGTTATGATTACTGACTCCCGTAGGGGATTCGTTTTCTTATAGCTCTATTTACAGATTGATCTGGGCTTAAGATTCATAGTCTAATAATGCTGCACGATACTGCATGAAATATTGCATCCATAATGATAAACAATGACAGAAATGTAAACAATCTCAATGTTTTTTTTATGACCTAATATTTAGTATTGTTTTCTCCCTTAAACAGGAAGATTGTGTTAGTTGCAATCCAAGACGAGGCCTATCGATTTGGAAGATATTACTTGCGCATCCTCCGAAAGCTGAACATTAACCCACGTAGAATCAGATTCGGTTACAGAAGCAGTCTGGCTGTGATCGGACGTGTTGGCCGTAAGCCATACTGGGTGCGGTTTATGAGTCGCCGACAGAGACGGGGTCCCAGCTACGTTTCAGCTCGAATTCCGCTTGGACGTAAGTGAATTTCATTTTGTTTTTCATATTTGTAACCTTTTAGTCAAATTTCGTCGCTTTAATCGTATTTGTCGCTACTTGTCCTTGCTGAACTTAAGGAAAAAGGATAGACTCAACGTTCCTCCTTATCTGAGTATTTACATGTTCAACTTGAACACCGTTACGTTAGAGCATTCAAATATAGTGTTCCTAAGTCTAATCTTTGGATACAGCCAGAGTATATCCCGACAGTTGTAGCCGCAAATCAAGTCCGTGGCTCACAGAGCTGCCTCAGTTCTGCAGAGGGAAAGGCAGGTTAAAATCTAAGCATAAAGGAGTTATAACCTATATACAATGCATTTTACATTTATAACGGCTGTTTACAAACATTGTGCATTTATACGTTTGGTCAACTTAAGACTTATTTTCTCTATTAATGTGTTATCAGAAGTGTTAGACTGATTGTATTGCTTTTTCTGTATGCAGAAGATGTAATTTTTTATTGCGTATAACCAACGCTCTGCAACTGTTTTGTAGGCGCACGAAGAAGGCGAGGAAGAGGACGACGGCGTGGTCGTCGAAGGCGACGTATGTATAAGTGCTGTTTAATTGGACGTAATTAATCACGCTGAGCTTAGTAAGAACCATATTACCCGTACGACATAAGATACATGCACCACATAACCACAGAAAAATACCGCTCAACAGCTATCATTTGAATGTCACACCGAAGACCTTTTCTACAACAGTAACACAGGAAAAGGAAAAAGCTGCTCATTTTATTCTCTTCAAAGAGTTTTTTCTTTATTTGGAGACGCTCGTGTCTCTTTCATACCTTAGTTTGTTTCAGTTGAAAACGTCTCTCACTGAACACTTTTTTTGTTTTAGGTGGCCGACGATGGCGTGGGCGAAGAGGACGACGAGGTATATCCTAACAAAAGTTTTACCTGAGGTCAAATAAGACCATTATTTTCCCGTAAGGATCCGTGAATCCTCCTAGAGCCAGGGCAGAAATTTAAACGGGTAAAACAGCAAGAAGGAACACCCGAAGAACAAAACGGGCAAATAAAAGAAAACCGCTGCCATTTTTGCTCACATCCTTATGAACAAAAGTTAGATTTAGTGAAAGAACATAGCATAAGAAAGTCGATTCATAGTCACACTTCAGAAGGTCTTTCATACAGTCAAAACTTAGAAGCACCTTTAACACGCTACAGGAAAGTTTTATTTGAGTAGTGACGTAAAAAGCTGCATCGCAAGAAAACGTTCCTCAGTGTTTTCATTCCAGTGGGTACGCTTTAGGATTTCTTGACAGGAGGGCTGAGGTTTAAGTTCAGTCATGTTTATTTTACTTATTTTAAGCACACACGCACTACGTGTTACAGGAGTGTGTAACCATTCGTAAACAACAAGCTCTAATCGAGATGGGGGTATCAAAAGGAATAAGTGTACTACTGTTATCTAAGAAATTACAGTAATTTTGCAACACAAGATAAGAAAGGTAAGAAAAATTCAATAAATTGTCGTAAACCTTAAGCTTACAATTAATTTACAAAACTGAAAGGATTGCGGTATGCCAAGTACATGATATGCTTTAATCCTAGAAGGCTAAAAGGGTGTTCATAGCCAGCATTCACAAAAATCTAAAATAGCCATCTTCCCACAACAAAATTCAAGAGGGCCAGTATATTGACAACACGGTTCCCTTTCTTATTTACAGGTTATGTACGCGTGAGGGTGGAAAGTCAAGGTTACGTTGACAAAAAACGCGGTCGCACTTTGTACGGACGCTCACGGGCCTACATCCGAGTCAATGGAAGAGACTATTCTCTGCATCGACGAGGTTTTAATCTTGTCGTTCTCAACGGACGCACTGGTAAGAGCGTAAAGTTGTTTTAATTTTATTCGGTTGAGTGTTGCGTTTAATTAACCGTGTTTTTCTATTACAGTAAGTACGTATACTTATTCCAATGTTATTTTGCTCTAACAGGCAGAGTTGAGAAAAGACAAGCTTTTGACACTCATAGCAGTCGATATCATGCAAAGCGTTTTTACAACTTTATCAGAAGGATCAGACGCGGGTTAGTATGGGGATGCTTCGTGTGGCTACCAAACGAAACTATTTGGATTTATACGTACAATTTGTTGTTTTGCATTCTGACTCTTGTTTAAAAAACTATTCATAGAGGAGCCCGCGCGCTAGCGCGCCAGCGGAGCACCATTGCCAAGGAAATTTGGTAATCTATCGATCCGAGAAATTTTGGTTGTGACGTCAGCGTACGTCCGCGCGTACAGACTCTGGGGGAGGGGGAGAGGAGTCACAAGACAACCCGACGGGGGGTGGAGAATGTTTTTTTTCCTGGCGGGAAATCGCGCGGTGCTTTAGGGCAACCGGCGTTTCTCTTGGCGGGAAATCGCATGACCATTGTCGGTTTTGAAAAAGAGGTTCCGTTAAAAAGTTTAGTAAAATAAAACGATTGTTCGACAGAACTGAAGTTTTAAACTTGAGAAAAAAAACATGTAATATCTGTGAATGGAAAGAAAAGGTTCAAAAGAATAGTGGTGGAAGGCGAAAAGTTCAAGTTACGAAAGCTGCTTTCAAAGGACTTCATCTTTAAGTTTGTTTTCTTCACAACGGAGAGCTTGCCCTGTTCTGAAACACAACCAAGGAAGTGAAGTTTTTAAAGGGTATAAGGTACATGATTTTGAGTATTACGGTCAAAGAAATTACGTTTTAAAATGGAAATTTAATTTATGTCATTAGAAATGTGTCATTTACTTTTGGCTTTGAAAAATTATTAGAAAACGCGCTCAGATTTGTGACAGATGTAGTCTTGAATATTTTGCTATGCTCAGCCGATTTCACTCGCGTGGACGGACCCACGATGCTGGAAGTGTAACGCGAATTGCATTTAAGTATAAACTTACGGGTTTTCGAAAAACCTTTTCAAAAATGATTTCTCTGTTCATTATTTTGTGTTTGTTTATTCATAACAATAAGTCAAAGCAAAGTCGCAAGGCAACAGCTCAAGCATCACTTCATGATCAGTGAGATTACGGCAAATAATTGCTTTATGTCTGCGAGGGTCCATCTCTTTGTGCAATTGTCGATTTTCTTTTCCTAGACGTTTTTAATCAGTTGTCGGTTTATAGCTATTTTAACCGAAAGGCTTCCGAAAACAGTTTTGTGCGTTCCTCAAAGCGGCTAACTTTATATAGGCTTACTTCGCAAAACTTATTCCATAATTTAAAGAATTTTTGGGTTTTGTTTGTTTTCAATCTTGATGGTCTCTAGTTAGCCAACGAAATATAAAAGTTATTTAAGAAACTATAAGCGAAGCAGTTGTCGGTTTAAACCTATTTTATCCGAAAAGCTGCCAAACTCAGTTCTGTGCATTTCTAAAAGCGCCCGAATTTTAAACAATTCACAGTCCGCAAAACTTATGCCATATAGTTAAGCATGTTTGGTGTTTGTTTGTTTTCAATCTCGATGGTCTCAAGTTAGAGAACGAAATATAAAAGTTGCTTAAGCAACTATAAGCGAAGCAGTTTTGGGTTTTAAGCTATTTTATCCGGTAAGTAATGCGTGTTCCTCAAACTGCTAGAATTTCTTTGCGGCAGCTAAAACCTTCGCGGCATTTCTGCGATAATTAAAATTTTAATACAGGTGCTTCGAAGCTCCTCAAATCCTTTCTTTCGGGTAATCCTGGCAAAATGCCGGTGAAATGCCAGTATAATGTTTTGACTAGACTAACAGTGGTAGTTCATGTTATTTGTTAACATCCGAAGGGGATGAAGATAACCTATTTAACTTATATTTTGTTGTTGTAAATGAGCGCAGTTTCAAGTTCATTCAAATTTCGGGCTTTTTTGAGAAACACTTTTCGAAAGCGAACAAGCTAAAAAAAGCCCCGAAATATATTTCGGACCGGAATGTTTCTGGACTACTTTTGAGAAACGAACACCAGTTTATTCCTTGGCGGCTCCGCTTTTAGGCTTGGCTAAATCTATATATTATTTACACAAATAAGCCTAGCCTAAAAGGGAGCCCCCCTTTTTTGTTTTGTTTTCTTTTGTTTTGTGTTTTTTTGTTTTTGCTGGCACCTGTTAATGTGTGAAAATATTCTCCTTCAAGTCGTTAAATTAAAAAAAGAGAGAGAGAGAGAGAGAGAGAGAGAGAAAGAGAGAAAAAAAAAACTCCTACCCTCGCTGAGAGCCGAACCCGGCTCGTCGGCGTCAGAAGCCGGTGATTAGTCCTCTAGGCCGTGAGCGTATACTGTCATCTGTTATAGTTAATTTTAATACTTATTTCTTTCTTCGTGACAAGCTGCCTATCAGTATGAAAATGCTGGTGTTTTTCCTGGCAAAATGTGTTCGGAACGCCGTAAAAACCATGGTTGTGGACAGAAAAAACGAAAAAGCACTAGCTCTGCTATATTTGCCGTCGAAACCGCTGCGAAAAGCTGCGACCTCAAGCGGTGTGCCGACCGAGTTCGAACAGAACCGACGAGGCATTTGAACTTTTCGCCTGAACTTTGTCGCCTAATATCATGGGTGACAAATTACTCCTTAATTTTGGCGCGAAATTTCAGCATTAATTTATAATTTCACATGTGAAATTACAAAATTGCCATGGCAACGGGTCTATAGCCCAGCGCCAAGATGGCGTTGAGGTTAAAGGATCCTAGTCAGGCACACCTTTGTTATTGTTTTTATCTGAAATTTGCGATCAAATTACTCGTCGAACGTGACAAAACGTCAACAGTTCAACTGGTAAAAATATAAATTGTAGCCTGAAGCTGAAATTTCTCGCTTGTTTTTGATTTTAGTGCCAGTAAAAGGGCTTTCGATTATTTTCATCGCATTTTGGCGGCTGTCCAAAAACCTAAAACTCAAAGAATGTTTGTGTTCGTAAGCCGGCCAGCCTCCCAGTCCGCCGACCCAAAAGCAAACTATATTCAGCGAGCGCTCGCGGAATATGATTTACAAGCGAATCTAGAATCATAAAGGTTTGGAATCTTGTTTAATTGGGTATTCTTGACTTTCCCATCACCATAAAACACAGAAGGCGAATGCACGGAGGGCAGAAATGTTTCCAAAACTCAGTCGATCACGCCGCTCTGACCACCGCTCCGAACCGCATTTAGTTTTAATTAGCGCTAGATAAAGCGAAAACATTTCACATTCCTTTCAAATAGAAGAAATTCTTTTGTTAATAGCTTTTATTTTCTTTGTTATCATCGCACAGGATGGATATTCATTTCAATTTTCAAAATACATGAATTGCCATGAAAACAAAACGTACTGCAGCTAGCTAAGGTGTCTACTG